>CM048925.1:3489904-4089904 GCA_026686955.1 Epinephelus cyanopodus | reverse complement strand
GCTTTAATTGGTGTTAAAATGTCTTAAATCAATCTTTCAAAACCCAAACTTGCAAAGAAAATCTGCCAAAAAAAATGCCACCTATTTCCCAGCTCTGTTCTACCCTCGTCTTCGCTATGAGACAAAAAATCATGTTTATGTAACAATAAACATTTGACCAAAATTGTCACTACATTCCGTTAAATTGTGTTTTTTTTTGTGTGTGTAAGATTTAGGATGAGTTAGTGGCATCTATCTCTGAGGAATGTAGATTGCAACGAGCTGAAACTTCTCCCAGTTACAATTCTTTCAGTCTTCATTGTCCAAGAGGTTTTTACCAGGAGCAGAATTATCCACAGTCTCTTCCTCTCAAAACAAACAGACCTGGTGATTAAAACCAGCAAAAACACTGAAAGAATCAGTTTCATGGCACTTATAACTTAAGATCGTGACTTTCAGGAGGTTTTTACTGGGGGCTGAATTTTCCGTACAAGTCTCCTCCTCTCCAAAACAAACCGACTCAGCGATTTAAACTGGTAAAAACACTGAATAAAGCAGCTTCACATTAAAAAATTAGTGTATTTCCAACGCTTTTGTTAGTGTTTGGTTTGTCCTTTCTGGGCTACTGTAGAAACATGGTGGTGCAATATAGCAGTCTTCTCTGCAGAGGACTCACTCCCTGTGAAGATATAAACAGCTCATTCGAAAGTAATGGAAACACAACAATTTATAATTTCAGGTGAATATAAACTAAAGAAAACATTATTATATTGTATTCCATTTCTCCCAATACATCCCCCCCCCCTAAATCCTACACACTGGACTTGGAGATCTAACTTGCCTTTAATTGTAGGAACCCTGATCTACTGCCAGATCTTTGCCAACAAATGAGTCCAGAGAAAACGCCGATGTGTCACATACCTGCTTAGGTGTAAACTGAACACTTACTATCATTTGTCAGGGGTTTGAAGTGGCTGTGTTTTCCTTCTCTGATCATTTTGACGTGCAGGTAATGAGTTCTTTCTGACAGAGTGAAACTGGCCCAGCTGCAGCTCCGCAGGTGAATGATGTCTTCTACTTCCTGGCTGTGAAAGGGCTCTGTGTGGTCCAAGTTTCTTTACATCATACCAAAAGGTGCTCGCATCGGGAACCTGTCATCTGTGTTGCCATTTGATATTCAAGAATACTTAGTTGATTGTTGACATTACCAACTGACCTTTTTTTGTTTTTGGTACCATGTGTGTGTGTGTGTGTAAAGTGTGTGTGTAAGGCTTCTGTAGAGGTGTATAGTATCCACAGCTGTGAGGTAACTGCGCCTATAATCTGTCTCACCAGCACTGTGTAACCTGAGTTAGAGTGAGGTTAAGGGTCAGTTATTGAACTTGAATTACACAGGGAGAGGCCTCCCTCGGCCCCTCACCACCCCTCTCAGCCACCCTGTGGGGTTTGTTTGTTTTCTCTCCCAGTCTCTCCCAGAGCTTACCCAGTCCTCTGTAATGAGTATTTAATACACACCCTCAGACATGTTTACACTGCATGTAACAGCACCAGCCGTGTGATCTTGCAACACACTCAGACATGTGTGTCAAAGTATATGCTTGTGCATGTGTTGCTGTGTGCCCGTGTATGTATACATGCATGCATGCATGCGTGTTCCCTTTCATTCCAACTCCCACCCTCTATTTTCCTCATTTCTGAAGTCTGTAGCCTGAGGGGAAGAACACCTGCCAGGTTTTTTTCTCCCCTCCTCAATCTCAGATAAGACAATAGAAGTAGTAGAAGTGTTTGGTTACACACAGAAACAGAGCAAGGAGTGAGACATATTAAAGCCTCCCCTGTCTCGCCCACAAGGTCGCTGCAGCTCTCCAGGTGTGAATAATGTCAAAAAAACACATTTTTGTGTCAGTGGAGTCAGGCCAGGGAGCAAAAGAGCTTCAGCGTTTTGCTTTAAACTCATAATTTGACCTGAACCGCAGGCCCTGGGCCCCCTCTGCAAGCTGTTAAGTTTTTAACATATCGTTTTTCACTGCACATGTTCCGTGTTATGTTAGTTACCAGGAATTTGGATTGAATGGACAATGAAGTTCCTGAACCTTGAGAGAAGGATTATTCTTAATCGTAAGCAGAGGAGAGCCACCAGGGAAACGTAAAGTTATGCCACAGCACTCTCTGTTGGTGAACTTGATGCATTGTCCCATTAGAAGCCTTGAAAGTCCCAGTTTGGCTTTGGTCTTTTTATAGGCAAGAAACCACATCCCTGGTGTCTTTGAAGAGCTCGTATTCACTAAGTAGTAGTTAGGCCTGCCAGTACTTACTCACTATTTTATAAGTATGAGTGGTAGAGGAACTCTTTGAACTGAACCCATTTAGAATCCCAAGGCTGATGGTTTCATAATACAGAAGTAAATAGACTATAGTCACATAATTAGCAGGGATGCCCATGAATTACTGAGTGTTTTCCCTTGCACAGGTGGATAAGGGAAACGGTCGGAAACCACTTGACTTCATAGGATTTAATCCCTGGTCCTGTAGTTGGGTGCCCATGTTGATTTTTCAAACACACACATACACGGCCATACATGCATAGCAGAGTTTTTATCGTGACACACACTCCCAGCTCAGGATGTCCATGTGCACCAGAGGGTGTAGACACATCCTGTCCAAGTAATTGTTAGAAGGGAATTTGCAGTGAGCCATGCCAGTGTCGGGGCTCTCAAACCACACCAGAAAGCACACAGGAAACAATTAAATTCGGACCAATAAAACCTTTTAATTACAGTCAAATTATAACCACTTAAGTGTGTATTTAGCAGGACCCAGGAGGCTGACACGGAAGACTTTTTACTCGCTTTTTAGTGTGTTACTCCAATGTTTGTTTTTGAACAAATTGTATACAGCATTCTGACACGTTACAGTAAAACTGTCACATACAGCTAAAGCCGTCCTGAAAGATATACTGTGCTAAACTAAAAACAATGTAGACTCATACAAAAGTAATCCCTCTCAATCATCACCCACTATAAGTGTGTAACGTTGTATTTATCTGCAGAGACTCTGCCCTCTGCCTGTATTTTCTTATTTTTTTCTTGTTTTGCTGTGTTCCAGACATTCCTGAGCACACATTCCTTGGACACAGCACAGAAAATACAAAAAGAAAGCAAGGTGAAACTGCAAGCGAACAAAGCTGGGGTGGGTGTTCACTTTCACTTTAGCTGGTGATACCGTTTTCTAACAGTAGCCGACAATTCTTGCATGATATAACTTTAAACTGATAAATTCATTGACACATGGGAGAAGTTTTCCTCGTAGCTTTCTGGCACATCTATTCATTTTAACCCAAACCACAACTTTTTTTCCTAACCTTTCTGGTAGAAAGCCCTTGAAGAAAATATCTCCCAACTTTTTAACATGGGGCTTTATAGGGACTGACTGGCTTCTGGAGCCAGCTTCAAGTGGCCATTCACAGAACTGCAGTTTCTAGTACTTTAACGTTGACTTGATTTTTTTAAGCCCCAGAGGTTGCTGCTCGCTGCCAAGCAACAGGTGGGCATTTCTGCACACTAGCTTGCTACTTTGTGTAGGTCTACACCAGGGATCAGCAACCTTTACGATCAAAAGAGTCATTTTTGGCCCAAAATAAGAAAAAGAAATCTGCGTGGAGCCGCAAAACATATTTGAGCCTTATAATAAAGGTACTATAGCCTGTTAAAGTCTATATTACCCTGTACTTAATGTCTTAATGACCATTAATCAATATGTTTTACCACAAGGTGGCTACTGTGTGGGCACCATTTATGATTATTTGGCATGAGACTTTTCTACACGTTGCCGCATTCCAGCTACTTTGTACCATTGTTTCCATTTATTGCACAACCATAAAATAAAAGACTGTCTGTTGACAGTCGTTATGGTGTGATGCAGATGATTTAACAGCTTGATCAGACAGTACGTTATGACATTAGCTGATGTCATATGAACACACCTGGATGTTTGCAGTAAAGTATCCAGGCTTTTCCCCTTCCGTTCGTTCTTTTCTGACAACCATTCATAATTTACTTTAAGTGTTATTTGTGAAAATATGTTCATCTGAGCAGTGCAACGTTTGTTACGATGACCATTAATGTAGGTTGATTCATGGTTAATGTAATTATTGGCTCAGAACACTTGTAAAGCAGAGTGACACATTAAAAGTCCCAGTGATGTTGTACTCTGTGTCAGCGCTAACAGAATTCTATTTTATGGCAATATCACATTTTTATATTTGTGTCAGTGTGAGTTTAGATGATTTCATTTGATGAAAGAGACAAAAACAGACATTTGTGTTTGCTTATTTTACTTATAAGAAGTTGATCTTCCATAAAATATTGTCTTTCACAAAGTGTATGAACATCACAAGAAGACAGAAGATTTTAAAATTGGGGTCGACAGAATTGGGAAAAGGGAAAAACACACCCAACAAAAACAGCAGAATCTGAAATCACACCCTCCTCCTGCAGCTCTCCCCTCTCTGTCTCAAGCCCCTCCCACCAGGTGACCATGGTCATATGCATAGCCTTCATGCAGTAACCCAGTGTTTCCAATTGATTGATATATTTAATCTCATGTAATTGTAGAGCTGCACACAGCACATTGAATCAGCCCCTCCTTGCCCCGCTCTCGCTCTCACTATCAGACCACGAATGTGACAAGAATTAGTTAGCAAGCAAACCTACAGTCCCTCAGCCTGCTCTCCACTGCTGTGGGCTGCTCAGTAGTTCGGTAAACAGACCTTTGGTTGGTGGCTGTAGTGGCTCAAATTCGACTATCTTAAACCCTAAAGCACCAGGTATCACAGTGGGCTGGTTGTCAGCAACAACACCAAGTCTAATCTGTGTAATGGCAGCAACAGAAAGTTGATGAGTTGGGGATGTCTGGTCCTCTGGAGCTGGCTTAGCCCTGGCTGGTTTCAGGTTGCAGCGACCACAGATTTGAGGTCTGTCAAACTTCCTGCTTCCTGCTCTCCTCCTGGTGAGGTGGTCTGTAGCGGCGGGGAGTGAGGCAGAGGACATTACATTATTCAAGGCTTTAGCTAATGTTAGCTGCATAAACTTGAAGCCGCAGTCATGAGCCTTTCTCTGGTTAGCAGTAGGTTAATCTATTAAAAGAAATGTCTCTCCATTTCCGCAATGCGTCGCCAGTATTGACACGTTTGATTTCATTTACTGTCAGACTCTCTTTTTGATAAGTCTAAGGCAATCGTTGCCAATGCTGGAATACCAACTTTCTTTGCAGGATTCTTTCCCCATCTGAAGGGACGTGCACGCACATCTTTGTTTGTAGAGTAGCCAATAGGAACGCCCTCTCTCCGAAATGACCTATGATGGGCCAGAGTCTCTCATCATGGGCTAGATCTTTTAAAGCCTAAAAACAGAGCCAAATGGAGTGTAGTTTCCTCTTAAACCATTTAAATTACAATATCCTTAAAGTTAATTATGGGATTTTCACCCAGTGACGCCAAAATTAAACTGCCTATCCCAGCTTTAACCATGTAATCATCTCCTAGTGCCTTCGTGGCTGTTACACAGTTTTGTCTGATTGAAGTTTATTTTTGCCAAAATAAGAATTTGATCAATCTGTTTTATTGTCTTAAAACCAAAATTGTTTCAAACAAAGCCTTGTTATATGCCATGCTTTAAGGCCACTTCTATATGATGGACATTATATGTTATATTTATTCAAATATACACACACATCATAAGAGCATATTTATTACACTGTATGACGTGCTGTACGCAAGGATTATTTGCCACTGAGGAAAAAAGCCTTACTGATTTTCTGAGTTCTGCTAAATTCAGTTAAGTGTCATGACATGTAGACCAGTGTGAAAACACATGCTATGACAAAGTGCACTGGCATGAGAGGTCCAGAAGATGCTGCTAATGCACTGCCTTTGTACTGTGTGATTCTGTTTGGGTTCATCGAGAGGACAAGGCAGGCATCAACTTAAACAGACCCTTTGCCATTCCCAGAGGCTTTGTTTATACATTCATGTGCTGTAGTCCACAACACTCTTGCACTGTCACATCTGAGGGGCCGCATGACTGATTCCAAACGATTTAAATTTTAAAATGCGCTCAAACTGATCTGACTGTGCGGTTCATAGAAATGTTTCTTTGCATCCTGTCGGACCCAGCAGGCTCACTGGCAGAACAACATTGCATTGTCCTCACACAGAGCGGTGCTGGCATAGATGGCATTTAGGATGAAATTAACATTTTAGGTTTTCATGTTAATAATGGAGTGCCCGTTAGATATTTCATAAACAGACATGTTGTCAGAAACAGTATACCATTCATATAGCCTGTAAACTTGAAGCCAGTCTTGGCATCTAAGGCCAACGATGAGCCAAATGAGCAGTTGACACTTGGCAGGGAGGCATGCAGGTTGGACTCATTGGACTTTGGTCTATAAGTCAGCAGCCTTAATGGTATGCTGAATGTGCAGCTTAGGAGAGATCTTGAGTTAATATTGATAATGAAAGCTCCAGCAGGCAGTCATTTAAGAACACCTGTTCCTCATCATGTGCGTGTAGGAACACTGACACGCTGCTGCACTGCTGTTCATTCTCTCTTGTCACTGCGTATGAAGCAAATCACCAATCTCACCTCCTTACCAACACCAGTGTGAGGGCTTGTTACAGGGTAGTGTGTCTGTGTGTACTGTATATATGGCAGGCTCTGCAACCTTAACAGGTTGAGAGCAGGGTCAGTGCAGCGTGTTGGATATTCAGTGTGTGCGATGACAACAGCATGACCTTAAACTGATCTCGAACGCCACAGAGTCTTGTCTTGAATGCAAAAAAGTTGCAGGTCCTTTATCAGCGAGTAGCTATCTGACCAGCGATCCTGTCGAGCATAAACACAGGATTGTGCTTTTTTTACTTGGGCAATATTCTCTTCTCAAAGGTAGAAATCAACTCATTGATCTGCAACTGTCTGAGATGTGCAGAAGATTAATGTGAGAAAAGTAGTCAAGAGCAAAAACTACAGGTCCATGTACTAACAAACTTGCCAGTTTTAACGGCAGTTGATCATCCACGGGCGACAGTTCATCTTAACATGATAACCTGGTTCGATGGATCTGGTACCAGCATAATGGAAACATGAAAACCAAAGCAATACTAACTGGACAGGCCACCACATCTGTCTGTTGAAGGATTTTTTCACCCATAGCTTAGTGGCGTTCTTGTCGTGACAACAGAGCGAGCTATAAAGTCAGAGTTTAAGGTAAATCAATGCTTCCTACCCATCAGACTCATCATAGGTTGCAACACTTTACATACAAAGTCAGTAGCCTTAATCAAATAAATAAGTTGATGAATATGTAAATGAATAATTACATACACACATGGATCACAGCACTTTATAATAATTCCCCATTGGCAATTTATTCACAGTTAGCTGTAGGCACAGTGGCAGAAATATGACTGTGTAGCAGTAATGAAATATCTTAATTATTTAGGTGACTGTATATGTCGACATTATTTAGTTTAGCGCAGCCATTACGCTTCAATACAGGCAACTTTTACTTTACTTAAAGGCTTCCATGTTTGATTTTCATTGTACAAGTTGGATAATGGAACAAGCTTCGATGGATACAGTGTGTATCATGTGGTGAGGTTAAAAGAAAAATCAAAAAGGGCTTTGCAGTTATTTTTCTGTTTACTGGTTTAAGTCAAATAGACGATTGAACCAAAGGTACACTGATTGAAAGCTTCTATCGCCAGATAAATTAAGATAAATGAAGGTATGCTATGCCATTTTTGTCAAAATGCCTTTTTTTAGAATAACATACCTTAAGGATTTGTGGTACATACACACCTGAGTAGTGCGGGCTTAGTAGCTTGACTAGGTGAGCTGCACACTCTCAGGGGAGCCAAACTCTGTGTCTGGCAATTACTCAAAGGTAATTACAATCAAAAACTGAAATGGTGAGGACCCCTCGGCAGTTCCTGCATTTCTGTTTGGTCGTTTTGGTCATACCCTGGGTGCGTTGGTTGTCGACATTCTGGGACACTGGTCAAGTTCTGCCTGTTATGTGCATTGTCTTCTTTCAAAATTGTCTTCTTTTTCCGTTTCATGGGAAATTTACTGTTTACACACAGTCTCCTTCAAAATAAATGCACTATGTCAGTACAACAACGCCCACTGACGTTTTCTTTTCCTCCAACAACTTACGCACCTGGTTAAGTTTAGGCAACAAAAGCATGTGGTTAAGTTTAGGAAAAAAGAACAGGGTTTGGCTTTGTAATCTTACGGGATGGGAACACCACTCGGGTTTAAGTCGGTGTTTGTTGGACCCATCCAACACCACTCCAGCCCGCCCTTGTTGGAGTTTTGCCGCCTTTACTTTCGTTCTTGTCCTACCGTGTGTCCCTCTGACAGTGCGAAACACCGTTAAAGTATAATGGCAACCAGCCTACATGCCAGATTTCGTTTTATCAATCCCTATCTCCAGAATAAATGCCAGCATTGTACATTTCTGCATGTGTAGCACATATGTTGAATGTTGTTTAGGCATAAAAAACACTTGTTAATGATTAAGAAAATATCGTGTTTTGGCCTTATATACATGGATTTGTCACCATAACTGCAGCTCCTCAATGTTTGCTGAAATTCACCCTGTTTTCTTATTTGTTAGTATTGAACACTGGTCTGCTGCTTGTCAGCAGTCGCGCTTACGTTTCACACCATCCACCATCCCCTTCACCTCCCAATGACGAAGTCGGCTCATATGTAGTCTGAACTACATCACTGTAGACATGTTAATATGCTGTGATGAAATGTTTCATACCTCTTAACCTTTCTGGGACAATATGTTGGAGGAACAAGTGTCTGATGAGGCTCAACAAGGGCCCCACAGCTCATTGTTGCCCCTTGGCCCCCTAACTGGTTAATCTGGCCCTGCAGTGGAGGAAGTCAGTTTAAGAAGGAGCTGTTCTTTAGGAAATTAAATAAATCTCTACCATCACTTCCAGAGGACAAGTTGTGGTTCCAAAAGATAAGACTGATCTCCTCTACCAACTGCTGCCACATGTCCAAGAACTTCATTAAACACAAATCATGATGCGTGCAGAGTTTTGGGTCGTCTGACAGAGGCACACTTAATTATGTATCAGTGCCTTTTTACCTCTAATCTCTGCCTTCAGTCTTTCTGATGCATCACTGATTGCGTTTTCTGTTGCTACGTTTTATTTGTTTTAATAAAAGGAAAGAAAGAAACACTGCTGACAACATGAGTAACTTAATTTTAAAAGCTCAGTGTTTCACCGAAAAAGGAAATTTGTGGGTCTGAGCACTTTATATACAGCGACAATCCAATAATTTCCCTTTCTGTAGGGCTTTGTCTTTCATGCGAGATTGCTGTGGCTGATTTTAGAGTTAGTTGAAACCTCAGGGCTGATAAGAAGACGGATGACGGATACCAAAGTCTGAGGCATGGAGAATAACAATGACTCATTTGCGGTATAAAAACATTTGTGTCCCTGCGCTGGTATGACTGTATTTTGTGCATTTGTTGTTTTTACTAAAACAAGCGCTTCTACTTTGGAATTCAGAAAATATTGTCCTGAATTATGAGAGCTCATGTTTCTCTCATGTCTTTGTACCTTTCTTCTGTCCCACACTTGTGTCCCTCTCTCAGTCTCCGGAGCTGTCACCCAACTATGACTGTACTCAGGGCCCGGTCCCCAAACTGTCACTGTTAATCAATCATTAACGACAGGAGGCAAACTCAAACAAACTACAGTTACGACTGACACGAAAAATGCCAGTCAGACTTTGACGGCTTTGACTAGTTTGACATGTCTGCAGGCCAGGGCCGGCCAGTGAGTGACCACAGCGAGACACGGGGGTAAAACTGCTCAGAGGACTCCAGTAGTCTGTAGTCCTTTTTTGGAAATGGCATAAAATAAACAGTGTGGGTGGCACAAGCCCAGAGGGGCTTTATGTTTTATTTAATAAGAAAGTTAAGTCCTAGCGGAGGTGACGCACTCTTGACTCACAGAACTTTGAAGAAGTTTAGTCATGAAGAAGTAAGAAAGCCCACAGCCATGTGTGTGCACTGAAACAGAAATGAGTGTCCATTCTAGCTGATGGGTGTGGACTGACTTCTTAAATTAAACTTGCACCTGTTCTCCTCCGTACAGTCATGACTATAATAGATCTTACTTGACTTCTGATGACGATAGTTCACATCAACATGATGCAAGAAACACAGCCAGCATTTTAGGAGGAGGTCGTGCTTGCAAATTTCCCCTCACCCAGAAGAAATGTTTGACTTGTCTGCATGTATTTTTTGACCACTCAACAATTTCATTATGTAAATTTAACTCAATGTGACAGCCTGAATATTTCAAAGCCTTCTCAAATATTCCAACGCAAGAATACAATTCTGTTGGAAACATATTAAATCCTTTTTATTTTATTTTAATCAAATCCTGTCAGCGACTCCTCTCGCTGCAACATCAAACGCACACTTTTGTATTTAAGCTGTCAGTGCTCTGCTCCCGCTGACACACGCTTACCTGAAAACTATGCTGTCACTTCTCACTGCTGCAGCTGATAATATAGCATTTCAAAAGCACCGCCTCCACTTTCAACCTGCATCCACCTGCCATCCAATCGCCAAATAAATGTTGTCATAGGGTGGTGTAGGAATGAGTCATAAAACCGAGGAATGAGTTCACATTTTAGCAGACCCAGTCCCCTTATCTTTAAGTCAGTGGTGGTTAACATGAGCTTAAGAGACTTTAACATTTTGTTCTACGACAGAAAACACATCAATATAAACCCAACTCATGAATTTTGAAGTTGTTATGTGTCTTTAAAAGGATGGTTGCTAACAAGTGGCTCAATAAGACCACAGAACGTCATGATGCAGAACAGAGCTTTACAGTCTTCTTGTGGTTAGTCTTGCAACGGTGGTGTAGTTTATTTGTAGCCTAACGTTGGCTTTTTACTTCTGGCTGCTGCAGTTAGGCTTCAAAAAATCATAAAAGTGGTTCATTTGTGAAGATTATTTTGCTGAACAAATTGTGTATAGTTTGCAATAGGGCTTATTTTCGAAATAATCCAAAATCCAAAGGGAACTAGGGCGACAATAACTTCCACGCCAGCCTACAAAAAACTGCCATCCCTGTAGTGCTCTATCGTAGGTTTCTGCAAACCACCGATATGTAGCATTTGTACGTTACTAAGTCGTGGATATGTTGAAACGTGGTGTTTCTTTATGTTTCAGCACTGTGGTAAACATCTGATTGTGTTTAACCGCTTGGGTGTGTTTAGGAACATATGTTTTTGGGAGTGTCGACGTCACAGCCAAGGCACCAAATATAAGCAGTATACACACATAATATTAGTATATTAGTATTTGCCTAAAAACTGCCCACTGTAAAGATGGTGAGTGTAAGAAATGATCCGAATCAGCCCGAAAATCCCAACACAGGGGACTCAGGGTCTTCTGCACCCGAAGGATAAGTCATGATGACATAATCCTATCCTACTGTGCATTTCATAAATAACAAGTGAGGGTGGCACAGTCTTCAGCTCTCTTCACCACGACGATTTACTGGTCCATCTACGTCCGAACCCTCACTTCTGGGTCGTGAGCGACAGAATGAGGTTGCGGATACAAGCAGCCGAAATGAGTTACCTCCGTGGGGTGTCTGGGCTCAGCCTTAGAGTTAGGGTAAGGAGCTTGGATGTATGAAGGGAGCTTGGAGTAGAGCCGATGCTCCTTCACGTTAAAAGGGATCAGTTGAGGTGCTCGGTCATCTGATCAGGATCCTCCTGGTAGGTGTTTGGGCACGTCCCACTGGTAGGTGGCCACAAGGCAGACCCAGTGTTGAATACTTTGCTCAGCCTGTTGCCCTGGCGACCTAGCTTCGGATAAGCAGTTGAAAATGGATGGATGGGCACTGTACATGCTGGACATTGGACAGCATCAACATATATTACCCAGCAATCATCATCGTATATCTGTGTGTCACAAATACCAGCCACACTGTCTGCATTGTCTGTGTTTGCAGCCCAGGTGTAGCATGGTGATTTTTCAATAACAGCTCCCAAACAAAATTATATTGTTCACCTCCCAAGGAAAGAAAGACACCTTGCAGTGTTACAGAATGCATAAATAATAATTTTCCAAACCAGCAATAACCAAGCGCGGCTGTTTAACACACCTGCTTTGAGTATATTGCCACTCCGAGTTTTTTTACACCGCTGCCTTCTCATGTGCTCAGAGCTTGTGGCCACTTATTGCCACCGTCTTGCCTCGGACGCACGGAGGCGCCAGATCACTTCAAGCATCGATCTCGTCCCTGCATTGACTTGTACAATTTAAAACCAGACGTGCAACTTATTCAGATATTCCCCCACCTTCTTTCTCTCTGCCTCTCTCTCTCCTCTCCTCCTCTCTTATGCTTTAGCTGCATGTCGCTCAGTCAGTCAGTTAGTGGCCCCGGTTCGCTGCGCCTGCGTCCGCCTCCACAGCTCTCCAAAAGCCGAGACGCGCCACCGCCGCCGCCAATGCGGGCATGACATACTGGCAGCTGTAGTGGGCTTTCGTCAGCCCGCTTCTAAGCAGATTACAGAAGGAGAAGAAGAGGAATAAGAGTAGAAGAGAGTGAAGTGACTCATTTTCTACCCCTGCCGTGCGTCGAGAAGAGTAGATGAGTCAATGGCAGGGGCACAGCCTGGAGTTCATGCGCTGCAGCTCAAGCCAGTGTCCGTGCCCGAGAGCCTCAAAAGGGGCAACAAATTTATGAAATGGGATGATGTAAGTAATGACGAGAGACACCGGCAGTGAGTCTTTCATTTATTTTCTGCACTGGCGGATGTTTTCTGCACGCTTTATTTGCATGCACCATGGATGCATTACACAATCTATAGTCTACTCGTGCAACAGTAGCCAATAGATTGAACTGTCAGAGGAGACCGCACTGCATTTGGCTTGCTGCTTTAAATGTATAAAGAAATGCAGCAGATGTTGTGGCTACTGACATGCGCTTTGTTTACATTGCCCGATTTACAATATGTGTGTGCGCGCCAGTGTGTGACAGGGCATGTGTGTGTGAGAATGTGCTCATTAAATAACATTAAATATTTGGATTAAGCTCGCCCCTCCCCCTGCGCTGGAAACGTTTTTATCAATTAACCACAATTAATCAGAGTGTCAGGGTTCAACACGCGGATCGCAGACAGTGTAACCAACAGGCGAGAGTTGAATAACGATCGTGCCTTTTTTTGTTTTGTTGTCGTTCGTCTGTAGTACAGGCTGTCTAGCTGTAGTGAGATGACCTTGATTAAAATTGATTGCACGCTGCTGGTGAGTAGCCGGTGAAAACACAACAGTAGTAGCCTCTTAACGGACCGCTATGGCGCACTGCACCTTCCCCAAACAACAAATCAACACGTCCCTCTGACGATAATAATAATAATAAACCAGAATTAACCTATAGCTGTTGCACTTCAAATTAAATTTCAGCTGACCTTATGGTGTTTAATTCAATCTCCTGTGCTGTCACCATAATGGCTCTATGTGCTCTGTCAGCGGGACTTTCTGTGATATTTGTTTCACATCTCTCCGCAGCACATCTCATTTGAATAGCTGCACGCATTCCTCTGGTTTCTCCAAACCTTCATGCGTCTTTATGGTGTGACCATTTGAATATGAGCACAGTCATGATTTCTGTCATTCAGGGAAACGGGCTGGTGTTTTTCCCTCGCTGAATATGCAAAGTGATGTGTCCACCTGGAGCTGTTGTTGAATGAGTTAACTGTGCAGTTATTATCTGGTGTGAAAACAGTGAATCTCATTGAAGATCACATCAGATGTAAAACATACACGTAACAGAGTCAGTTATACAGCAGCAATAAGTGTAACAGAGTAAATATCCACTAGTAATGTGTAGTCTTATAGTTACACCAAAGCTGTGTCAATAGCTATAACTTGGTGTTTTAGGCCTCTAGTGTCAATATGTTGAACATTTGAGACTCAGTTTCTTTACCCTACTGTCAGTGGTGGGACCAACTGATTGTCAGCAAGCAAATCCCAAGTCCTAAACTTTAGGCTTTGAGTCTTACACAAGTCATAATGCACATTTTAACAACAGCGTAATGATGTAATGCTTTATAAAATTTGTATCGACAGTTTGTTGGAAATTGTTTTGTATTTTTAAATTTTTGACCTGCATGTTTTAGATACTGGAGTTTGTTTTATTGTTGACCGCCGCACAGTTTTTGTACGTGAGGGAAATTATCTTTGGTATAGTTTTTAACGTAATGTAATGTAATGCTAGCTCTTAATCGCTCTGTCTTGCGCCTTGATTGGATGGTCTTGGATTAGTTCAAACAATGGATCTGGGGTATCAAGTGTGGACTTAGTGGGATTGAAAAGCTTGGACGTGAGCTGACTCAGGAGATGAATAAATTTGTTGCACACTTTTCAAATGACATTCTTTTAAATCTTAAGGCTTGCTGGAAGGTTTCAGGTGTTCTCAAGTCAAAAGGCTCAGGTCCAAGTGAAGTCACGAGTCAATGAAATCCAACGATTGCGAGTTGCAAGACTTTTTTGATTTTGTCAAGTTGAGTCTAAAGTCATCGAATTTGTGACTCCAGTCTGACTTAAATCCAAGTCATGTGACTCGAGTCTACACCTCTCTTTACGTTCACTTCCTTGAATCCTCCATGTAAATTACACCTCCCACCTTACCTCTCTCCTTTTTGAACAGGAGAAGTAAGCAACATTGTGGTCGTAGATATTTCCACCTCTCTGTTGTACTACATGAACAACATTTATAAGTTTACCTGCCAGCTTTATCTTATTGTGTAGTTTGTTAAGACATTACTGTGTCATTTAAATTGTGTAGGGGCTCAAGTTACACATTGACAACTGTCGAGGGATTTTGTCGTTAAAGAGAAACTTAGATATTTTTTAACTTGGACCCTATTTTTCCACGTTTTTGTGTTTAAGTGACTAATGGAGACAACAGTTGTGTCAGTTTTAAAAGAAACCGCTCCATCCGCAGCAGCGAAACAAGCTGCAGTGTAATCCTTACTGGCAATTGTGCACCAACAATTTACTTTCTTTACTTGCTTTCACACCTGTCCTGTTCTATCTATGGGTTAAACATGAGCATGTTACAGTCCTGGAGGATTATTAATGTGCACCTCCTCCTGTACTGCCTTAATATGCACATTCAGCACATCCAATGCATCAAAACATTGTCTTCTAGTTGGAGCCGCGCCTCGTTTTCAAACTGTATGGTTTGACTAAAATGAACAATGACAGCAATATAGTCCACGATGAGCAGTGCTAAAATCAACCTGCGTAGTTGTCCCTCCATTGTGACATTAGAAAGTGTCACATTTATCTTGCAAGTGTTCTCTTCTTCAACGTTTGCTTTACTTCCTGGATTTTTCCCACATGGAAATTCTGACCAAACAAGAGCAGCTTTCTCACACA
This sequence comes from Epinephelus cyanopodus, assembly GCA_026686955.1. Classification (NCBI taxonomy): domain Eukaryota; kingdom Metazoa; phylum Chordata; class Actinopteri; order Perciformes; family Serranidae; genus Epinephelus; species Epinephelus cyanopodus. The sequence continues at coordinate 4,074,421 of CM048925.1, read as the reverse complement.
AGGCATTTGATCTGGTCCTCTTGTAAATGCTGCCGTGAGAACACGAACCAACTCTAGGCAATTATACAACTTCGGAACAAAATTTTTCCCTTTAATCTCTTCTCTCAGCTTTGTTGTCTGTAACTTAATGTACTGAATTCAACATACTTTGCCCTATTTGCTGTTAAATTCATGGGAGAGGGACTCAAGTCATACAGTTGACAATTAATTAATTAATTATTTACATCTTTTATCAGACTGAACATAGATCGCCTCCAAAGACACCCTGTTCTCATTACCAAAACACAACGCAACACTAGACGCTACCAGTCACATTAGCAGAGGCATTAATGAGCTGTGCTGTTGTGTGACATTTTGAGATATAACTTAATGAGATCATCCTCACAGATACACAGTGAAATAGTCATGTTCCCTGAGCTCAGGTGATTCAAGCACGGCCCAGATGGCATTAGTGAATGAGTGTTATGAGAGTGTGAATGTGGTCAGTACAGATGGCCAAGAGAAAATTATGCACACTTGCAAACCCACCGCTCTGTCAATCATCAATCTGACGCTCAGATAAGAGAACTTGAGTATTTCCTTAACTACTAATGAGCGCTCACCCTTTCGACTTCTTCGCTGGTATGTTGTGAGAGGGGTGTGTGTGTGAGGGGGGGGGGTGAGTCTGTTTCCCCTAACAGCCATGTTTGTGTACTGTAGTTTGTACATGTGGGCCTATCTCCAGAACCAAATGCCCAACAGGCCTTTCCTGTGAAAACACACACCCTCAAACAAACACACACGTATGCACAGATACTTTCTGTGTTTCATTTCCCATGCACTCCTTCCTTCCTCTTTCCTCTCCGTATCATTTCATGGAAAGAATCACAGAGGAATACTGCAACAGACAGAGAGAGATGAAGCTATAATTTATTGCCAGTAAGAAAAAAAAGGATTGAATTAAATCATTTTCTTCTTATCTTGGCTTTGGATGTTGGGCTCCACTCTAACCTCCCTCAACAGGAAATTGTACAAGCAATTCCAATATTTGAATGTGTAAGAGCAGACGGGATTTTTTTTTTTTTTTTTTAGTTTCAGTGAAAATTACAGATTTTGTCTCACTGCTGAACACTGTGGAGGCAGAAAATGTGTTGAGTTTTGTTTACTGTGTAAGGATGGCATACTGTACTGTATGAACAACAGCCACGAGTCCTCCACAGCAGACTGTCTGAAGCACTGCAGACTTCAGCACACACTGCCCGGTTGTTGAACGTTGGGAAAAAAAAAAAGAAGAATAGAGCAGCAGCAATCAGAAAACCTCTCGAAATGTTTGTGACATCCTCGAAGTCCCAGACCTCCCTAACCTGCCTCACACAGACGTGCACGTACACACCTTGTATTTTTGCTGCTGCCGCTCGCAGACAGCTGGCTCATGAAATGCCTGGTTGTGGTTTAAAACACTGCCTGGATTGTGTTATTATTTGTAAGGCAGTTCAAATGGCATATTCAGCACCAGTGGATGTCGACACTCCAAAGCCTTTAGAGAAGGGACCTTTCTTCTTGGAGATCAGTGACAGCGGCTGCCAAAATGATGCTGGGTCCTTGTAAACAGAGATTTTTATAAGCTTACGTTTGTATCAGGCTCTTTTGGTCTGCTGAGTGTTGAGTAAGATATCATCGCGCTCCACAGGGAAGCCCAAAATCCCTTAAAAGTAGGAGAATATGTCATTAGCATACAAAACAGAAGTGTGCCGCGCTCCTCTCTAACACACCCCCTCAGGTGATAGCTATTGGAACAAACCTTTCACTCAGAAAATATGCACTCCTGTCTTCTGCCTTTGGATCGGTTCCCTCAGGGCGTTTGCAAGTCAGTCACTAATCTCATCTTAATTCAGCAAAAAAGCAGGCTGCTGCTGTTACCTAATGTCTTCCCATTAATGACAAATCCTCAGAAACAGTCAAATGACAATAAAGGCATGAGCAGCACCACTCTGGAAGTAGTAATCTCAGCAAAGCACTCGCAGCTCTAATCCACGATGTTATAAGTACTTGTGTTTTTCGTAAATGTGCAGACCCATGAGAAAATCTTTGCTGAGAGTCCATAATGGCTTAATGTGTTTGTAGTGGTGGCCATGGAGAGTTGGGACATTAAGGAAGACGCTGGTGAAAATGACTTCTCTCACATCATTAGGCAGGTTCCCAGTGCTCTCAAGCCGTCTCGTGTCTTTCCCTCTGACATCACATGAGCCATCAATCGCCACATCTTGCCCACTGAGTAAAGTCTTCACTGGAAATATAAACAGCCTACTGTAAAATTACTGATTACTCCAACTCATTATCATTTCATAGAGTTTTCTAGGAGTAGCTGATGGCTTCATTGAGGATGTGAAAGAGATATTAATCTTTAAAATCTAAATTAAAGAATTGGATTGTAACTGGAGTGGAGATCAGAGATACGGGGCTGCAGTCGGTATGAGATGCTACAACCAAGACCTGCGAACGTGAGGCTTTTTCTTTTCTCGCCCTCAGGCTGCAAGTTCTGTGTGTGAGTATGCTGCATGCGTTTGGTGGTATGAGCTGCGTCTTTTGTCATTCAGTCAAGCCTGCAAAGATTGTGCAACCATGTGAACGGAACCAAAACGATTCCTCTTGAGTCTCTAATAGATTTCACGGGAATGGTGCGTTGCCATAGCAAACGCCGCTATCCCAAGCGGCCCTGATGCGCCAGCTTACCATTTACAGCATAAAACGGTCGCTTGTTTATTTTGCGATCACTTCCCTCTTTTCTTTCTTTCCCTCTTTTTCAGTCTCAACATGGGCTCATAAACGTCTTGATTTAAGGTGCGCCATAAACTGTGATTGTCTCATTTAGACAGAAATGATTTGAGCGTGCTAACAGTTGGCCACACCTCAACTCAGATTCATGACAGCCAACACTGCAACTCACACAGGGTCACACCCAAACATGACAAGCGCGCAGCAGATGCAGACCATTAGCTGTGTCCCCCAATGCAGTGATAGGGACATCATTAGACGCCTCAAGAAGACACTTTGAAGATTTTCTTGCTCTGTGCAGCAAATGCAGTTTCCATCTCTCTGACCTCGCAGCCATGGCTGATTGAGGAGGACAATATGCTACTGTTGTGCTGAACCGGAGCCACTGTGGACACAAAAAAAAAGCAAAGGCTCTTTCTTTTTATAGAAGCATCCAATAATATCTGGCGTTGCCATGTATGCCTCAGGGTCAAACTGTGAGTGTGCGTGTGTGTGTGTGTGAGGCTTGCAGTCGCCTGTATGTGGGAATTGTGGGAAAGCATTTGTCTGTTACAAGAGGGGAGAAATGGAAACATCAGCCGTGAAACAACCTGCAACTCATGATTGCAGGCGTCTCAAACGAACACACACGCACACACACGCACACACACTCACCAGGCTTCCTGGTCATTTGTGGTGATGCCAGTTCACGGCGGGGAAAGTACCCTAGAAGGAAATGGTTGTGTGCATGCTTACGACATTACCATCACTTTTAATGTCATTTCAGATTCTGGAATGCATGTGGTATTACAAGAACCAGGCTTTGATCCTGAGAACTGAATTAATTGGTTTACCCAGAGAATATTCTGCCATACACACAAAAGCATGTGCTCTTGTAAAAACACAGACTCAGACAGAGATACACAGACGTAAGCAGACGCACACATTGACTCCAGATGTCTTTTGCTTTGTTTTCCTCCAGGATTCTACCACTGTGACCCCGGTGACTCTAACGGTCGACCCCAAAGGTTACTTCTTGTATTGGACCGACCAGAATAAGGTGAGTCTTTGCACACCACCTCGACTGTTTCAGCGCTGAAGAGCCTTGAAGCTTGCACCTGTGAAGCTCACCTGAAACTGTTTCAGCAGTACTTACTTTTTAGTTGTTCATTCAGAGTTATAACGGCAGCAACGATTGTTTCTGCCATCTTAGTTTTGAAACATCACATTAGCATAATGCTGTGAGATACACAATACAAGATATTCCACATGGACTGTGTGCTTATACATATCTGACTTGCCAATGCAGTGCAGTGCTTAAGGCAATTGCTATTATAAATCTTGGCATTATGTGTTTCTGCGAACAACGGATACAGATACACTGGAATTTTATGTTTCAGCAGCGCTCTGGTTAACATGTGGTTGGGGTTAGGAACAAAAGCCACTTGGTTATGGTTAGGAAAGGATCATGTTTTGGCTTAAGATAACAGTTTTTTGTGGCACAGTCCCAGCTAAAAACAGAGATAGCTCATTAAAAACCAGTGCTTTTTGTAGCACTATTCCCAGTGGAAATGCAGAAATGTTTCTGTAAAAAATAACCACTTTTCGTGGCAGTTTGTCTGGTGAAAAGACAGCAATTGGTCCCTACAAAACACCCACATTTGGTGGCTTAAAAGCAGCTGGAAATGCTGCAGTGACTCGCTGAACTCACTTTGTTGTCTGTTGGTCTCGAACAGTGGTTGTCAGTGGTCTGCAGCCCGTTTCAGACTAGTGATTCATGGTGAGATGAAAGTGTTTTAGAACTGCCAGTCTGAGTTCAACTCAAGCCAGTTGGTGGTGTCCCCTGCGTTTTAAAATCACCGTTGTCTGGTTTCAAAACATAAAGCAGCACCTTTTTCAGTAGCCATCAGCTTTTAGTGAAGTCCGCTGGTCAAGTCAAAATGGCTGCAGACGGTGTGTTCGCTTGCTGTAGCAGGTGCTCTGTCCTGGTCAAGCCCTTTGTTTCCATCCTCACGGTGTGCTGCTACTGCTCACTTAAAGCGCTAACACCCCTGTTGAAGAACGACTGATTGCAACTAGTGGCCTGTTTCAGCTCATCTCGTCATGAATCTTTGGTCTGAACTGGGCTTCATGCCATCCACCATCTCCTCTTTCTCTGATTATAACGTCAGCTCATACACTACTTAGCTTTAGAAGAGCTGATATTGCACTGTAATGTTTTATTGTTTGCATTTTAAAAAACTGTACCACCTCGATCGATGTGATAATGATCTGTACAAAACATACAAATGTAATGTATATGTGGGCTGCAGAAACGTACAGTGCCAACCGTCTCCTGGCATCCTGGCTGCATTGTGTAGTGTGTAGTTTGAATTGCGGTAAAAGTAAAGACAGGACTATCTTTTTATCTGTCCTTCCTGCGAATTTTTCCCAAAACCCTCTGTGCCTGGAGCCCCTGATGTGCTAAGGCTGTTGTCTTATTGAAATGAATGAGGAAGCTTGTGTGTTTTTTCCACGGTGCTATTGTCATTCTGAATGCTCTTAGTGAGCGGGGAAGGAGGCAAAGCCCAGACTCAATTTAATTATAAGGGGCTTTGGTGTGTCCACCAAGTTGTTCACGCCCTGATGATTGGCAAGGGGAGAGGACCAAAGCACCAAAGCACCAAAGTAATTTCTGTTTTGTTGTCGTCTGTGGTGAAAGTGAAAACAGCTTACCCATGTCCTCTTATTTGGCGTGAATGTGAGCAGGTGTCAGCACAAGATAGAGAGTTGATTGAGTGTGTACCTGCAGGACCAATTGATAAAAAAGAACATTTTTTTGTTTGCTAACTGTGTACAGTATGAGCTGTCCTCACAATGTGGTTCAGCTGTCAGAGCATTGATTTCTGTAGTATTAGGAACGTGTTGCTGTGGAACGTTACAGTGCTGCAGGCTTTGAGGAGCTGGTATATTACCACAGCAACAGTATAATGTGTTCACAGACAGTTGCTTGAAACTATCCAACTTTATCACGCACTGTCATTGCACGATCCAGCCATCCGTTATTACCATGGCAACACCATTAGAATTCTGTGGTGGCCACGTTAGGCGTTCGTTCCACTTGGAATAATTAACATAGTACACCTAGGAGTATTAGAGAGGGATCAGACACGTTTGAGTTTGACATGTTGAAACTGTAGAGTACGAGTAGCCTCCAATTAGCTCGTAATCTTGTCATTGGCAGACATATTTGGAAGGTTTAGTTGCACATCAAGTAGGGAGGTTCTTCCTGACCCTCTGAGACCTATAAAGAGCCATTTTTGTCTTATTTTTTTTTGGGGGGGGCAGGGTATCTTTACAGGGAGATAGCAGGTTGACAGTATATGCGACATAGAAGTGGTATACATCATGTGAAAGCTGGGAACCTGAAGATTAATTTGAGATGCAGCTCAGCATGGCGTGCCAAGGTGTTCTGCTCATACATATGTAATAAATATTGTGAGCGTGTAGGGGCTGAGAACATTATGATGAAAATATGTGATAGCCATTCCCATGCTCAATTATATCACATAAGCTGTTGCAGCAATTTTTGGATTGATAGCATGTTTTGGTGCTAGATTTAAGCATTTTTTACCACCTGAGAATTAATAGAAATGGTAAAGACACCAAGATAAAGGAAGGTGATTGGATTGCGAGCACTTCTGTTCATGAAACTGCTGAGAAACCACCTTATTGGTAATATACCTTTGAAAGCCATCCATCCTCTGAATACCCAATATCTCTTATTTGTAGTTGTAAAGTTTCATGAGGCTGTGATTATCCTTGAGGTCACAATAGGTCATTTTATACATAATGGGGGCTAAAACACACAAACAAAATTGGACTCATTAAATCAAGAGTCTCAGCTCTCTAGTCAGACCCAATTTACATAATTTCAAAACTATTTAGGGACCCCAGTGTGCTGAAATATTCAGATACAGTAAATGAAAATGTCACATTTATACTTCATGCAGAAAACTGAGTTGTTTTTGCCCTAAACTACATTGGATTACCATAAAGTGGGCGTGTCTGTAAAGGGGAGACTTGTGGGTATCTATTTTCATTTAGATATCTAGAGGTCAAAGGTCACCTCTGTGAAATGGCCATGCATGACATTGTTGGTTCAGCTGGATTCCTTAGGTCTCCTAGTTTCATATGAAACCAGAATCATCACTCTAGCATCAAGGAGACAGGAGTGGAGTGACAGGCAAACCTACTAATACTGCGATACAACAAAAGTTACCAACAAAATTCAAGATACAATCAAAATGTATTCATATTTTGCGGCAATTCACTCTATCTCCATTTCCATGGAAATACATGGGGTCTGACTAATGACTGGAAAACAATCAGTCACCTTAGCATGCAATGAAACCTAGTTCACTGGTCCAGCAGGTAGGGCAGCCCTAATGACCTAGAAAGAGAGACAGTTTCGTCCCTGTCGAGTCAGCTAGCCAGTTTGAGCTAACTTTAATGCTTTGTAGAGATCGAGTGATTTCCCAAAACAGAATAAATACCGAATATATAAACACAAAACTGCGTTGCTTGCTCAATTTTGTTATAACTAAGATACCTGCTGAAAAATTATTTAGCCACTATGTCCACAAACTTCACTTGTATGCTGTTTTTAAGATAGTCTTGTGTCATGGATTTACCAGCACAGCTGATGTGATCCAAACATTCCCACTAACAGTTAACTCCTGAGCATTGTGAAGTCCAAAAGTCAAAATTTATTGAAAAAGATAAATGAATTCATGTCAAAAATCCACAGCACGTTTATATCTAATGACATAGTGTGCTTCAATCCATATTTGTTACCATTCAGCTTTTCAAAAACACCATTTTTCACAGCTGTCAAAGAACTGTTTGCTCTCTGACATATCTCTTGTTTGTTTGGTTTCAATTTCCCACCATTCATCAAAACGAAGTCCGCCATATAAATCAAAATTTACAGCAAGACGATCCGTTTTGTATCACTACTGTAGCCTACTGGCTTTTGATTCAGCTCAGGAAGTTACAGTGTTGCCATGGAAATAATAAGCGTAATATTATCAGTGATGTCACGCTGATTTGATCAACTTCTAAATATCTAGCTGATCGATCAGATTACGTGGTCAGATGTACTTGTTGTATCACATCCACTCTGACTCAAGCCGGTTAAAGAGCAGCGCTGGAAAAACACACAGAAATCTGAACTGCTGCACCTGCAGTGCTTAACATGACACCTGTGAGAATATTCCATAGTGCATTGTGTGTTTTTTCTCCTCTCCAGTTATGGCAAAGACTTTCATAATAACCAGGAACAAGGTTGTGAAATTTCAGATACCACACTCTTATCAGCCTCCTTGTCAAGCATGTGACTTCCTTCCAGTTTAACCTTGAAAGTGTGTACATAATCTGCAGAGGCTACTCCAGTTGAGTCAAGATGTTGTTTGCTGTGTTTTTCCTGTACGAGTCTGCCTCTATTCTTTAAAATCCAATCCAGCTCGACGGCATAATGTGCTCCTGTTCTATTTGTGTGTATAACTGTATCAGCAAAGGCAGTTAGAGGTAGACTAATTAATAGCTACCATTGATTTTATGTTTGCCTAGATGAGGGTATTTCACTGCAGCCATACCAGTGCTTAGACAAGAGTGCTGACCGAGACTTTACCTCTGCGCACACAAACATAATACATGTGTCATTCATGAGTGCGCTGCTACGAAAGGATTATGTTGGTGTCTTACTGTAAATGTATGAAGAAAAAAGAGTGGTTGTTTTATAAAGCTCTGCTAAACAATGAGTGAGGAAAGACTTCCCTGTCTGGAAAGAGAGAGACAGACGGACAGATAGAGGAACAGAGGAGCACTATTTATGTCTTGCTTGCTCATGTGTGTGGAAAAGTGTGTGTCTGTGGTCAGAGATAACAAGCACTGAGTGTGATTCTCCACTAAGAGAATTGGGAGAGGCTGCTTGGTATCAATTTGTCATTATTTCCTGTGTCTCTGTCATAAGACAAGGATTTTGAATGATGAGGCTTCAGTGTGTGTGCTCATTTACGTGTGTGGGTGTCTGTTCTGTCTCTCAGCGGTCCTGCCGCACACATAATAACTCAAATTGATACCAAGCGCTGCACGGACAAAACTTTATTAGGGCATAAAGAAAGACACCTGCCATATCCGTCACTGCCACAGCCCACACAAAGGCGTGTTTGTACATGTTTATAAAGTTGTCCCGTCCCGTTTTTCGCTCTCGTTTATTCATGATGGTACCGCACATCTGTTCGGCAGACCAATTTAAACAAGCTGCGAAGCTGTGTCCAGTTGTTATGTGTGTGTTTGTTAGAGACTCGGGGCTGATGGCCTGCCGAGTAAAAGCATTCCTCAGATTCTTCAGAAGCACAGCAGAACTGTGCTCAGTGTGCCTACTGCGCTCACTTTCAAACACATGTTGTCACTGATGGAAACAGTTTTGGCTGTTTACTGTATTTTCAGTTTTTCCACCAAATTTTTCTTCCTTGAAAAGGAAAAACGTCTCATTTAATAGATATATTTTGGTTCAAAATTATTTATTGACTCATGCTGTCGACACAGACATTTTTTAAGGCTATTAATAGAGTGTGTCATCCTTGTGCACTCAAGTCATATGATTTGAACTCAGACTGAAGTCATGAGTCTGATTATTTTAAATTTGTCTTGACAAAATGAAAAACGACTTGCAGCTCTGCCTCGACTTTAATGCCAATGACCTTTTGACTGGGAAAAACTTAATTTCCTCCCCAAAGCCCTGCAATTCAGAGTCATGGTAATAAAAAAGTGCAGCAAATTTACTCTTCATTTTTCTGACAGTGGATATTCTCTGAATTATATTGCAGTCACATCAGTGTGAGCAGGAGGGAGAGGTGCAGGCAGACTAAAGATGGTACATCAAACTGTGACCATGATGTGGTTAATGGCAACATTTAAAACAGTGGGTCTTTATTTTGAAGTACAGTGAATTTCTGGCACATTGCTTTTATTTTGAGGCGCAGTTTCCTGCTCAGAGTGAGTGACTAACAGGCAGCTACTAACAGAGACAGTAAACTAGCTTTAGGATATGGCCAAAAGCAAGTATGACGATGAATGTATTCAGCTATGTGGACCTTGAACTATTGACTAAGCAGAAATCTGGACCCCGTGGATGGACCAGTTAGGACCCACTGATTTAAAACATACAGCTCTATCATTAAAATTAGCTTAGCATTGCTTAATCCAAGGTCTTAGGACTTTTAGGGTGTGACTATAGAGCTCTTATCAGGCCTAAAAAGTCAGATTTGACCCTACATGAACCCGCATAGTTTCTGTCTGAGCTTGACACAAGTCTGAACTTCGAAAGCAGTTTTTGTCCAGAGCTGGAAATATTAAAACATTTATCACAAACCAAAGTCATCTTAAGTCTTTTAAGTGCAGTAACAGAGTAAACAGCTGCTCCAAGTGCCAGAGCGCAGAGTCCGACCAGCAAAAAAGGTGGCTTGCAGACTGTATTTTATTTTAATTCCCTTTTCTGTGTTCAGTTCTGGGTGGAAAAAGAACATGCCGGTCATTTCGCAGGTGTTGGATGATAAATATATCAAAATAAAATGAAAATAATGATTTAAGCTAACATTGTGATTCCTTGACTCTGACTTTTTGTGTCGACTTCTTCCTCTGCACCACCTGGAGCACTGGAGCAGCTTCAATCAGGTGTGGTACTAACAGGTGCGAAGATGTGCTGCTCAATATTGTGAGAATAAGTAAAAAAATATTCTTTTAAATGATCACTTTAAATATGCTCCCTAACCGAATCATGTTAACAGGGTATGGTTATTATAGTATCTGTGGTTTCAGGTCAGATTGTGGATCTTTTGTGGGGTTGGTTAACTAATAGAACATATGTATAGGCGGCAGGATGGGTGTAGTACTGCATATCATGGTTCTTGTTTGGCAGCAGATCCTCGAATTTAGACACTTGCAAGACTCTGCTGTACTATTCGTAAATTTGATGCACCGTTAGATTATCCCATTCGGTTCAGAGCACCACACTCTTCAAGCAGTGCAGGTAAAATATAATCTAATCATTCATTACTTAATAAAAGACTTAAACACCTGGAAAGTGATAAGAACCCGACCAGATTCAAGCCCCAGAGAATGTTGGGAAATGACAGTCCAGCTCGAACATGTTGGTTCGGGTCGGGGTCAGTCGAGTTCAGGCAAAGAAAGAAAGCAAGCTGTACTCCACTTGGGGCCTTATAACAGTGACTTGAGACTGACTTATGATGTGCAAATCTTTGACTTTGTATACAGTGTGTTGGCGTGTGTGACCGAGACAGAGAGGGGAAGGTTGATGGAAGGACATCGCTGCTAATCCCGAGGTTTGTCTTTCCCATGCGTCCCGAGTTCTCCTGTCAGAGTCTGATCCAGCAGTGGATTTCAGCCATGTTTTAAGGTCAGAAAGGCAAAGTTTAGTTTTGACGGCAGTGAAGACTCAATGTCAGATGTGTTTAGGCGTGATGTTCTTTGCCTTTTATTCCTGGCGAGCCTTTTAGTTGATGACTCAAGACTCAAGGATTCCTTTAGTTTCATCTCGTTGCCTTTGTTGTAGTCACACTAAGTCGTGCTGACAATACGACCTCAACTTCAAACAAATTGTATTCTGTGGAAGACGAATGCATTAAGTTACTTTTATTGATTCTTGATTGAGTCGATGGCAGCAGCACAGGAGACGAGCTAAGACACCCTGAATCCAGAGATAAGCTTAATTTGATTTTTCGCTTCCCTCCCTCCACTAGTGGACGTTTGCCAAAACAGGAGCTTGAACAATGCTGCTCTTGTTGAAGATAGTTAATATAGTCTGATATGGTTGACGGGTATTGCTGTGTGGATAGAGACAGGTGCAAACCGTGTGGATCGCAGTGTGTCTGTCTCCATTTCTGCACACTGCTGTATTTTTAAACAGGGCACTGCTATGTAAACTCCTGCAATCATAACTCTCTCATGTTTGTATGTGTTTGCTTCAGAGTCCATTTGGCCGGCTTTTTGTGTTTCTGTATGCTCTCTCCTTCACCTTGAAAGACCCGCTGTTTTGTGTATACACACACACATACACACATAGACTCACATCCACACAGTGTACAAACACTTTCACAGACGGGAACCAAAGATTTGACAACAACAATAGTGATGATGATGGCCCTGACAGTGATGATGCCTTTGAAAATATTGATGGTGACCATGACAACAACAGTAAAGATAACATCAGTAGCAACACAGAAACATAATATGTAAAGTCAGTTTAAATGAACACCGTGCTGTGACCTTTTGTCAGTGTCTTCCCGTCCTACATTAGACATACATTAACCATAGTGTAATAAGTGTTGGAGGGAAATCACTACATCTTACGGAGAATTACTGTGAATCAGCAAAAGTTAGTTATGGTTTAGAAGTTGACACGTGTTCCTTAGCTATTAAATAACAAACCTTTTAAGTTTAAAAAGCACTAAGGTGAGGTGCTTGCTCTTATTCAAGCTCACCACCAGGGGTCTGAAAAGGTCTTTAATTTAAGTCTGTAAAAATTAGGACTTAAAAGTAATTGAATAAACTACCGCAAACTTTTTATCTCATTACATTTATCCTTTTTTATTTATATTTTGTCAAGCTCTTGATTTTAAGAATTGAACCAAATGCAAAAGTGCCAAAACCTGCAGTTCCTCTAATGGCCACTTGAGGCCGGCTCCAGAAGTCAGTCAATACACATAGACCCCCATGTTAAAATGCCTGAGTTTACGGCAGTAATAAACATGTTTACAGCCTGGGACACAAAATAGTTTTGGTCTCTATAGCTACTTTGCCTGTTCGTGACGACTGCACAGAAGGTGAATTTTTTTACCTTTACAAAACCGGAGTTCATAAACCAACGGGTGACAACATGGTAGTGACATCTGTAATTTTTACCCTCTATTGTCAAAATGACTCAAGTTCTACTGCGTGAAAGTCCACATTTCTGATCTTTCAAATCTTAACCTACCCCTAACCCTGATGCTGTCTTCTTACTTTGTGTGTGCACTCACCTGTTGACCACACAGGTACCGATCAGCCACAGTTTAAACTAGTGGCAGGTGAAGTGAACAACATTCAACATCTTGTTACAATGCAATGTTCAGCTGGGAAACCTCGGGTCTTGGCGTGCATGCCACATGACACCTAAAGACAGTTGCAGACGAAATACACCCCTTCATGGCAATAGCTGTCCTTGATGGCAGTGGCCCCTCCCCCCAGCAGGACAATATGCCATACTACAAAAATTGCTGGAATGGCCTGAGGAATGTGACAAAGAGCTTAGGCATCAACCTAGCCTCCACATTCCCCAGATGCCCAATCAGATCTAGCCTTCGGGTCCCCACCTTACAACCCCCTGGACTCAGAGGATCAGCTGCCACCACCCTGGTGCCAGAAACCGCAGGACACCCTCAGAGCTCCCGTGTCCATGTCTCCACAAATCAGAGCCAGCTTTGATCCAAGGAGGCCCCAACACTGCGTCGTCGCACAGATTCTCAATTGGAATGGTATCTAGGAAATTTGGGGGCCAGGTAGACACTTTGAGCTCTTTGTCACGTTCCTTGGGCCATTCCTGAGAAGGTTTTTCAGTGGTGGCACTGCCATCAAGAGTGCCACTGCCATACAGGCGCATACTTCCACATGAATGCCATGACGCAGGGTTTCCCAGCAGAACAATGCATTGTATCGAGATTAACCATGTTACTCACTTCACCTGCCAGTGGTTTTAATGTCGTGGACGATAGTTCGTACCTTTATACTTACCTGTGATGCTGGAATTAGAAAAAGGTGATTTGTCCAAAAAGTCAGTCTTAAATTTGGTTAGAAAGTATGTTAAAAAGGTCTTAAAATGCATTAAATTTAACTGTCTGATACCGGTAGACACCCTGACCACACCTAAGAACAAGGAACTTGAATATACTTCCTTGTGTTTCCTTTTCAGAGTTTTGAAATAACACTTCCTCGTGGAGTTCTTGAAATAGTTTTGCATCAGCGACTTCGAAATGGGCAATTACGCTGCTTTTGTTAAACTGTTTTGGTGACTGATTAGCAAATTTGTACAGCTTCTATTATGAGCGTATGATTGTTTGTCCTCCACTCACAGAGAATTTGCTCAGAAATGAAGCAATATGCCTCCGAGTTCCTCGACACAATGTGTTATTGTAATGACATAACACTAACCACGAGTCATCATTTCCACACTCCACTGTACACCGTTTCACTGGTATTGCATTGTTGGGCAGCAGCTTGGGTCCACGTTTACTTCCTGTTAGCTGATGTCATTCACGTACACTACAAAATATTCCAACAAGGAAACTGTATGAAAAAAGGAGGGGCTTTCCAATTTTGCATTGGTGCCAGATTTTAATGCCACTTCCTTTTGAAGTTGAAGGGGAGGGTGCCAGTATCTCATCTCTGCTGTTTCTTCTGAAAAGTGCTTCCATGGAATTACAAAAAAAAAGAAAAAGAAGAAGCACATAATGTTATCTTGACAGAAGTTTTTTATTGAATTGAGCACATTCATTTTTTTCTTGTATTGGTCTCCAAACAGATCATGGCTCTGTCCAGCAACTGCATATAACTCAACTCAAACCTGTTTTGTCCAATACATCCCGATACAGGACCAAATGGGGCCAGTCGGACCTATTATCACCGACCATGCTGCTACAACACCTCACACTTTGCCTCATTGGTTTACATCTGTGCTAGTCATCTAGTCTGTATTAGCTAGCACACATATTTTGAGAGCAATCAAGTTTAAGAGGCTGGAACATTTGCCATCACTCACCAACACCACAGCTTCCTGTCTGTTTCTTTTACATCTTCATGAGGAATGTTTCGTCAATGGTTTCCGCCCTGACGTGTTTGTCATGTATCATGATGGATGAACTAACGTTGACAAGGCAAACAAACACACATTCAAATGAAAAATGTCAGTTAACATTATGTAATGTGTGTTTTTTTTAATTTTGTGGAAGCATTTTTTTTAAGTCAAAAGTGAAACAACCCAAATATAATAAGTAATAGTGGGACTTGCTGTGCCCACTCCATTAATTTCAAGAAAAGTGGCACCAAGTCTGACACCAGTGCAAAATTTAATGCTGGCACTGATGTGAAGACTCATCCTTTTTTATAGACCAAATTACAATGTTTACTCACACAGTACCATTGGGGCAAAAAGTCAGCACAAACAATGCTGAGCAAACACTGCCTCAACTAGTTGGTTCACCACCACCTTTTTCAATGAGGAATTAAGAAATTCATTGCCTGTAACCCCGTTTACGTTTGCTGTGTACATGATAGTAAACCTCTTGAATCTTGAAAGTACAGTTCGGTTATTCAGAACATTAACATCGTCTGGGGAGACGGAGCAGCAAAGAGCCAACCGGAGTAAATGTGTGATTAACATAACGGTTTGTTAATGTATGTAAAGAATGGAACGCTCTGTTTCTTCAAACAACAGCCCTCTCATTAAAGTGAAGAGCGTCAGATTGGTTTTACAAACGCACCCAAAGGGACCCAATTAGAATGTTTATGTTGTCAAGTTTGAAACCATCTATAGCTGACTACTTCACATGTACCAGCTACATCGCTATGGTAACCAGAAAATCAGCCTGAGGTATTTGCACCCAGTTCATTTGACCACATTTCCATACATGTTAGGCTTCAAGTCACAGACTCACACGCGTCAGCACCCAGCTCCGCACACACACACACAGTTACACGTGTCGGCACCTACACCAACATTCCTGTAATGTCCAACAAGGAACAGGTGCTTCTTTAGTAGGCTAAAAATATTTTTTGCTCCTGTTGGCGGAGCCTGCTTCTAAGGGGAGGAGCTTTTCAACACTGAGAGGTGGACTGACTCAAATTAACAGCCTTTTGGTTTAGTTGCCATGGTTGCCATGCGACAGCACACACCTTGGAAATGTCACATTCTCTTTTTGGCCCCCGCTCATATTCTGGAGAATGTTGCCGCTTTGAAACTGATATCATTGTTTCCTCATGTCTGTGGGTGTGTATGTGTGCGTGTGTGTGTGTGTGTGTTCTCCTGAGCAGGCTGTGGTTATTACAAAAGGTTAAATGCTTTCTCTCTGGAGATTTATGTTTCAGCAGTGTGCCAATTGCAGGACATTCACTGGACAAGCACTGAGCATATGGCATTGAATGATGTTCAGAGGTGAAAGACAGTTCACCCGGGGCCAAATCCACTCTCACACACACTTGGCAGCTGGTTTGTGTGGGGCATTTCTGAATGAGCCTCGAACTGACCTAATCCAGAGCATGAGTAAGGCTGTTTTGGGTTCATACTAAACCTAACACGCACTTGATGCGCAAACACACCCACCCTCTTCTCCTGGCTCTGTCGTAGCAGAGTTCACACATCTGTTTCCCCCAACACAGCAATTTTCTGTGATTACCGGGGCTGCCGCTCCTCCACCTCCGTCAGCACTATATGGTAGCGAGAGACAAGGCATAAATCTGCAGCCAATCTACTGAAAGTGATTTGTGACCTCTGCCAAGTTATAGCCTGGCACACAGAGGCCGTACTTCATCTGAACCAAGAGTGAGAAACAGAGACAGAGAGACAGACAGAAAAACAGAGAGAGAAGAAGATGATGAAGAAAATGACCTATGTTTCGTCCCCTTCGTCAACTGCGATACACTATCAGTTCATTTACTTAACAGTTCAGTTCAATGCCACATTAACATTGTGGTGACATGATGTAGACAGATATTTCATCTTGACCGGCTTTTAGGAGATTAAATGTTTGCTAATGCGTGCATTGCTATATTGTTAGAATAACACTGCACAGTGGTCGGGTATGAAGTGGAAGCTGCCTATGTGAACGCACATAGATTTTGCACTGCCACACAGAGTTCACCTTGTTGAACTTCTGGCAGTAGCTTTCAGGCTTTAGGCAATCAAATAGAAGGGGGAGCAGAAAGAAGACAAGATGGAGGAGCTGATTGTGTTTGTGTCTGAGAACCTGTACAACTCGGCACTAGCAACTTATAAGGACAAACAGAATGAAAACTGGGCCAGGGATAACATTTCCGCCTTACTTCAGATGGCTGGTAAATGGTCCAAATGTGTAGAAATCTTCGGCAATTTCAGTTCAATCAGGAGAGACAGAAGAATGAAGTAAAGATAATATTTAATACAGAATATGAGTGCACAGATTAAGAGATTATTTGTGCCGATTAAGACTTAACTGAAGTCTTTGGAGATATTTTGTGATCAAGGGACATCTGAGTGGCCGCAAGATAAATCCCCCAGACACTGGTGGCGGTGGCTGATAACTCTGAGGCTGCTGACGCGTATGAGGCTGATGAATCCGTAAAGACTAGGTGGTGATGGGGAGGTGGAGCGTGCGCACGACTGCAGCAAGACAGAACTACGGCAGAGAAAGAACCATATTCAAAATGAGGAGCAGTAAGATGATAGGCTGACCGAGAAGGTGTGTCGCTGTGTAATTCGTTGATTGTGTATCAGCTGATGACTCAATTGACCTACCCAGACAAGGGCATATGTGCAAGGAGTGAATGACAGTGACCCTCAAAGGACTGAACACAGAGGCTTTATTGTGACTGAAGCTTGAAACCAATTTTTGATGGAAGTATGTGTAAAAAAGTGTGACAGGCAGTGGAGAATGAAACAAACAAACATTCAGTTGCATTTTTTTCAATATCGTAGATAATCAAATGTACACGGTATGATAACCATCGATTTTCAGATTAGGGAATACAGTTTCACGGTATATCACTGCAACTCTCCTTTACAGACAAATGTATTAACTAGAAGGGCACTCAGAGAGGCGGACCTCTGCCAAGTCCAAATGCTCAATCTCACAATGTTAACAACAATGAAAAATAATATGTTTATCCACCCGGTGATTCAGATCAGCCTCAAACTCAAATTCTTCCTTGGCCCCGTGCTGCACCGTTCCACCAAGTTTAATTAAAATCAGGACGAAGAGACACTCCAGTCCTAAAACATAAGCTCCTCGGTGGAGGCAAGAATCCATAAAATTACAGAATCTGCGACTTATTTAAGCACAGTGCCATTATTACAGTGGAAGGTTTATTCTCCGTGTGCAGTTCATTGATCCTCAGTTGCTCATCTGTCTTCCATACAGCCCAGCCCTTTAATCAATTGCTCCCATCATTACACCTTTACATTGTTGAATATGAATTAGACTTGCTATCAAGCCATGATTCTGCTGGTGCCCTGTGGGATCCAACCGTTATCAGTTCTTCTATTAATGACAGCCAGCACATAAAGATATAAAAAGCAAAGCAGCACAGTATTGAAAACTATATTCCATATCAGATTGCATGAGTACAGTATGATCGTACGTCATCTGTCTGCAGTTACACCTGTCATTTCAGTTAAATTTTGGATTTTTATCCCCCATCGAAATAGTTTTATAGCTGCAAGTAACAGCTGATTCAGTCAAGATCTGCACTGTAGTTATAAACCGTCACAGTGTTGTTGCATTTTGACTTGACAGATGTGCCTTTCCAGCTGTCTGGTTGCATCCAAGTGATAGACAGTATTCAGGTCGCAAAGTGACTTTGAAGACTTCTGATGAGCTCTGGATCAAATGTCTATTGTTTCTGCTACAAGCAGGTGATACTAAATGCATTCTAGATGACAAAGTGTAAAGTAAACCACAGTTTCCTAGCACTACCAGGAACAATAGAGCAATTTTAGTGTTGCTAAACTTGCTGAAAGATTGGACTTGATAAGTAACTGACACACGCAGCACTAGTGTTTGTTGTTTGATTGATTGATTGATTGTCTGTGCTAAAATCAGCTTGTCATGCCACACAAAGTTTTCTTTTGTGTGTCTTCAAACAAGCTTTCAATAAAACAGGCAAAATGATAATTACAGCACCAAATCATAGTGATTGTCACCCTCACACAATTTTCAGGCTGGTCACACTGTTTGTACAGTAAGGCAAATTTATACCTGCAAGATCCCGTGTAATCATGAGCCCTTAATCCATGCATAACCGACGTGTTTTAATAGGCTGTGATCACATGACCAGTGTGCTAATGGGAGTAAAAAAGGAAGCGCTTCCGAGTAGGGCTGGGTGATATGACCTCAAATCAGTATCACGATTAATTGAACATTTTGGCCTTGATTGCAGTTAATTAACAATTTTTGTTGTTCTTTTGTTTTTTGTTTTTGCCCTCATAGTTCACTGACAAGGTTTGTACTCTGAATATGCTCAACTGTTAAAGCTGGGATATTTTTTCTAATGAACAAGTGCACATCTTTGTGATTGAAGGAAACATGCAGATGAACTATTTTCTGGAATCTTTTTCATATCGTGTAGCCTTTGTAAATGCTTGTGTTATCGAGAGCTGCTTTGTGGAGGCGCTTGTCAGTCTCGTTCTTTTTTTGTGCCATGCACTGTTCATATTCGGTAACTTGATTGTGCTCCAAGTGCTGAAATAGATTGGTGGTATTACCTCTGGTCGCTGAAACGGTATTTCCACAGTGTTTACATTTGACTACTTCTCTGTTTGGTGTCATTTTCACAAAAGCCAAAATGTGTCCAAATGATGGACAGGGCATTCCTCTTTGGTATGAGCTGCTCCGGTTGCTCAGTTTGAGTTCTCCTTCATGTTGCTTCCAGGTTGCGAACTGGATGGCTACACACAGTAATACATTTTTAAGAGGACAATACACAAACACACACAATGGGGAAAGTATTACTAAAACAAAATTGCCGACATGGGCAAAGGTATGTCAGTTAGATGTTCTAAATGTCAGTTTCCATTAATTTTCGAGTAATCGCCCAGCCCTAGTAAGGTGGTACCTTGGATTGGTCACAAAACACAGGACTTTCACCAAACATTCCCCCAGGACACTGGTGGTCAGAACCAAATGAACTTTGAGTCATTTTAAGGTACATCATCACCATGTTTGTTTTCCTTAACCTAATCACAGTAACCTTATTTGCTTAAACGTAATGTCTGTAACTTCACGCTAACTATGTAACTGTTAAGCACCTAATGGCCACTCATGGAGGCGCTAACTGTTGTATGATGATGCGTTGCAGTATTCTTCCCTGATCAGAATCAGAGTCGGGTATATTGCCAAGTAGGTTTTCACATGCAAGGAGTTTGCTCTGGTGTATTCTTTCATAACGTAAACATACTGTAGGAAGTGAAATTGAAATAAAAATAAAAGCAAGTATTGTGGAAAAAATACAACAAATGTATGAAAAAATACTATAAAAATACGTACAGTATATCTTTATTATGAGGGAAGAGCTGTGCGGTTTTTTAGAAGTAGTAGTTTCTACAAGAATGTGTAAATTGTCCAAGGAATGAGCAAATGTTCATAAAATACTGACATCTTAAGTTCTCTGTCAATGTCACATTAAAAAATAAGATTTTAGCTGAATTTTTGCTCATAAAACCGAAGAAAAATGTTTCCACACGGGGTAAAATTGCTCAAATAAGGTGTTCAGTCAGTACTTACAGCCACCCAGGGAGGGTTAGGCTTTGCAATCAACCCTGAATGGCGAAAGCTTACAGCGAAAGGTCAGGGCAGGGTTATTGATATCGGCATTAGATGTCGCTGCACTGAGTCTTTATAGATGTTATTTATTGGATCCTCGTCGGTTTCTGCCACTGCTGTACTTAAATATTATGACAGTTAAGCCAGCCACTTCATGCCATGTTATTTGGGCACAGCAAATGTTTCTTATAACTAAACATAAAACAAGGATAACATTTTTCCATCTTCCAGTTTTTATGAGGTGGCATGAACAACATCTTGGCTCCGAGCGCTAACCCTTAAAGAAGAGAATGTAAACTGTTGATCTGCTCAGCAGGGCAGAGCTGTAGTGTAGAAAAACAGGGGCCTGTATATGTGTGGACTTGGCGCAGGAGAGTGAATCTCTCTTTATCAGAGCCGAGAGTCAAAAGCAGAAAAAGAAAAGTGTTAAAAGAAGAAAAGCGTTGCCAAACTCTCTTTTGGATTAACAGTTCCTGGGTGACTTCAGAAGGCTTTGTTTGCGCTTGAGCTAGTCTCGTTTCTCTCTTTGAATTCCGATTAGGACTTCTTTTTCACTGCACTCTGCAGGTCTACGGGTACACAGCTACACGCTCAAGCAGGCATGTACAAACAAAGTAACACTGAGGAGGAGGAGGGACATGGCTCTGTTCATTTCCTCTCCCGAACAACTGGAGTCCGTTCACAAAATTTGGAGCCGCAGATCCGGAGAGAGGGCTTTTTGTCAAGCCTTTTGGCTGATTAAAGGCTCCGTTGGTGTCAACACTGTTCAGTGTGAATCTCAGCGCGTCTGCTGAGTCCGCCAGGGTAACGGAGGTGACTTAGCGATGGCAGCGGCTCTGACTGGGCAGCTTAGACACCCTGGATTCAAGTGATAAGCTTAACCAATCACACGGCCTGTAAATGATGTTGAGCAGCAGCAACTGAAGGATAACAGTCACGGCCAGCAGCCAGTAATAATATGTAGGGATGTGCAGAGGTTGGACGAATTAACAAGAATACCTTAAAATGGAATGTAATCCTAAGCAGTTGCCCAGAAATAAACATTTCCTTTATATGAAGAGAGTGTTTATTTAACTCAACTTGGTATTGGAGTTCATTATATGATAAGACATTCTTCATATTTCGTCCACTTTCTGCGCTCCTTAAGTGAAGCAACCAACGCCTCTGAAATGTTGACTTTGATTACCCAGACTGATGTTTAAAGGATAACTCTGGTATAATTGTAGTATCCTCTCATCACTGTTATTACCACCCATGAGGAGTAAACCTGTGGTGTTCTTGTAATAGTCAGAAGCTACAGTTGTGTATTTTTCCCCCAAGCCGCAGACTTTATCTATGTAAAAAAAATCCACTGTAAACAGCTTGTACAATTATTCAATTATATATAATTAGAATATAATACATAATTATGTTTATTCGGTTAACACACCTTAAAAGTCAACATGACAACTGTGACCATGATGATTGGATCTCCAAGTGCTCAGAAAAACGCATATAAATTTCAACCGTTACATGTAAACTGAGAATTTACTCACGTGGAGAAAATAAAAAGTGGCGCAGCTCTCCAGCAGCACCACACCTATTCTCACAGCACTGTATGATTATAGTTATAAGCACATAAACATAAACACATTATAAAGCATTTTACAGTGACTCATAAGGTGAAGTGTGATAATACTTTACCTGTTACATACAGCTACAGGTAGAATTGCTTCAGTTATTGTCTGTGATTTCAGTCAGTTGAGTAATTAGAGTGAGTTTTTTTGGAAACATTACATTAGTGAAATGTAAATGTCCATCATTCATTTGTTCATTATCGAAAAGTTGCGTCACATTGGAGTACTTAATTTCTGTTACAACGTTGTGTGTTGTTCTTGCATAGAATTAATATTTTTCATTTTATTAAAAGCACCCAATGAGCACTTGAAGTGGCCAATAATCACACTATAATGTATTATAATAGTCATTATAATGCATAATAAAATAATTGACTGACTGTATAAAAACAATGGACGCAGCCACTGCAGTGTCACCCACTGGTCAGTAGACTGCCATTTTGAAGCCTCAACAGTTAAGCGTTTTGGCCATGTTAGTTTGTTTTGAGCTAGAAGTTGCCATGTTTGGATGAGAGGGTGAAGCTGTGGAGGAGCAAGGGGTGGATCTGACTGAGAGTGTGTGGTAATGCCTCACAGATAGCCCGTCACTCAAATTGGCCCCACCCAAAAGACCAAAACCGTTTGGTTTTTTTTGTACCAGGCTGTAAACAAGTTTATTTCTGCTTTAGCGTTGGGCATTTTAACATGGGGGGTCTATAAACAATTACTTTTAGAGCCAGCCTCAAGTGGCCATTAGAGGAACTGCAGTTTTTAGCATTTCTGCGTTGGCTTCACTTTTCAGCCCCGGAGGTTGCTGCTTGATTACAGCTGTGAGAATTATAATCCATCATCCTTGCAAAAATAAGAGTCAGTGATTGATCAGCAATTATTAAGTATTATGATATTTAACAAAATTATTATAATAAGTCAGTAGCTTATAAATCGTTATAAAGTATTATGAATATTTATGATTGCCTTTAACTATTAGTATACAGTGCTACAATATTATTATGTTTATCATGCATTATAGACCGTCATAGAAATAAACATGACTTCTATAACACAGCATTTAGATTGTTTTTCCAATTGTATGCAAATTGTACTACTTTTTTAAAGATATTTTTAGGGTATTTTTGTCTTTAATTTATAGGATAGTGAAGTGTGAAAGGGGGAGAGAGAGAGGGAGAGACATGCATCAAAGGGCCACAGGCTGGAGTTGAACCTGGCTGCTGTGCCAAAAGCCTTGTACATGGGGCGCCTGCTCTACCACTAAGCCACCGACGCCCCAAATTGTACTTCTCTTACAGTACTAAATGTGAAGAGATCATTCAGCCTGTTCTTATTCCCAAGTCGTCAGTGGTAGCTATGCTACATTCATCTAGGTGTAAACCCGTCCATGGCAATACTTGACACTGTGAGCAACTGACGTAGTGCAAAGAGCGAGAAAGTCTGTGCAGGTTGGGAGGGAGGGGAGATGCAGGGGTCAAACAAAACCAGACTTTCACCCAGGAGACCACAGTTTGTGTCCCATGTGAAACTGGAATTCAATGTTAAGCAATTGATTTACCTCCATCTCATGCAAAACCAAGCCACCATTGTTTAATATAACATCACATCTTTTACATGCGGTCGTCGCACACTGGCATCAGTTATATTACAACACAAAAGTAGTAACTTTAACCCAAAATAGGATCTTTTTTGCAAAACTTAACCAAGTCCTTTTGTTGCGCTAAAGGGTGCCCTGTGCATTGCTTTCGGATGCCAAGGGACGTGACAAAGTGTCTGTTTTTTTGTATATCTGCCTCTTAATTTGTGTTTTGCTTTGGCACTTCGATGCTGAAAAGTGGGGAGAGACAATATGGTGCTTGAGTTTTTAATTGGAGGACACGTGCATAATTTAAACACATTTTAATGACTGTAGTGTCAGTAACACTATTAAACTGGCACATAATGTACGTCTAGCTCAATATTCAGGATTTATATTGAACATATTGATGGCCCTGTGTTGTAAATTTGACTGTGAGAAATAAGACTTTAGAGAAATTCATTACAGCACTCCAGTGAATTTACTTAAGACAGTTACATCATAAGAAGCCAATCATCTGTAAAATAAAAAATCTAAAGCTGATATTAGTCTTAGATGATATAATGACTTTCTAACAAAATATATCACATAAAATACTTATTGTCAGACTAAGTGCTTGTGTACTGTATGACTTACAGCCGACAGACAACAGCTCGTGTTGGCTCAATCAACGGTTCTCTGTGTGACTGGCTGTTTAAAATATGACAGCAGAGTGAAGAGGATGATTAAGCTTCTCATTGTCTCATGGGTCCAGGTATTTATAACATTTATGCTGTCCTATTTCTGGGCCGCTTATTCAAAAGTGATCTCCATTATGTTGATTCTTTTCATCTGACACAGTTCACACGGAATGCAGTTTGACACAGAGCGGCCAGTGTTTGTATGACGGAAGTGTAGCACACAGTCACAGGAGTGAAAACGCAGAGCGGGAAAAAGGAAGAATGAATGACGAAAGGGAGACTGATCTTGGATGAGGATGACTCGAATAATTACAGTGCCTTTCTCTTAAGCTGTCTTGTTCCACTCACTTGAACATTGTTAGGGAAAAAAAAACTCTCTTATTTCAAGCGTAAAAAATTTAAGGGTGCTTTTCCTGTGCCAAAGAAAGGACTTAATGAAATTTTGATGTGAAGCACTGAGATGTATGGTGAACAGTGATGCCGGTAAATTGACTTTATCTCTGCTCAATAGACTGCAGTCAGCTGAAAGGTCTGCTTCACTCTTCCTGTTTTTGTTCAGTTCTGTTTCTGTCACTGCCTGTGCTTCTGTCTGTCTTTCCCTCTCTTGGCGCGCTCTATCATTACTCTCTTTAGACATGCTGATTACCTCGTCATTATTACCTGCCTGGTTCATTTATTGGTTTTGGTGCAATAATAAGATGCTATGCTCGGAGGGTAGCCACCCCTATTTCACACCAGTAATTTTATTTTCTTGATGAAATGACAGTTGCTGCGCTTTAGTTATAACGGCTGTTGTTAAAAGCCGATTAATAGCTCATCTTTTCCAGCGCCTACCAGATTGTTTCTTCAAATACAGACGAATAAAACTCTAATACTCATATATTCCATACACTAAGTGTCCTCCCCAACAACTGGGAGTAATTTCCCTGCAGGCAGTAAATAAGCTGAGCCAAATGTGAGGCTTTACCATGACATGTTAGAAGTAGGCTAAGGCTCTGTGGCTTATATGCTCCCAGGCAGCAGCTTTTGCTGGACGTTGGACGTGTCATTCTGACATCGCCATGATTTGAATAGATTTAAATGTGCAGCGGAGACCAGGCTGCTGTTGTAGCTGTCAGTTAGATATTTGCATGGCTGCGACAGAGCTGAGCTGTTGGTTGAGCTCTGCATCACAACACAGCTGAATCAGTCAGTGTCAGCTTGTTTATGCTTGTTTTTTTCGTGTTTTTTGCATTGGTCTGGCAGCAAAGCACCAAGCTGAACCAGTAAAGGCTGTATATAAAGTCAGAGTAAGACAATCAAAAAGCCTGAATGAGTGTTGGCAATATACGTTTCTGAAAATCACAGATGTGTTAAATTTGCATGTGTAACAGGCATGTCGAAACTTAACCCTTCAGTTTTTAATTTTATGTTGTGACAAGACTGTGGTTAAGGTGTGGTTATGTTAAGGCACAAAAATACTTGTTTAGGGTTAGGAAAACATCATTTTAGGGTTATAAAATACTAGGTTTAATCGCTACAAACATGACTTGAAATGTCCTGAACTGGAAAAACTGATATGGTCTCTCCAAGCGGCTGGAAATTTCCCAAAGTTTTGTTAGAAAATACTCGGTTTTGTCACTGCAATCACGGCTGGAAATGTCCTGAACTCTAGTTGAAAATATACCTGGTTGGGTTGAGACAAACGTGGCTTGAAATGTCCCAAACTCTTATTAAAAACACCCACTTATCGTCGCAAACATGGCTGGAAATGTCCTGAACTCTATTTAAAAAAAAAAAAAAAAAGCTGCTTTGTGGCTACAAACACAACTCTAAATTTCCAAAACTCTTAGCTAATAATGTCCCACAGAAAAATTCATGTTGTAAAATACCCACTTTTGTTGGTACAAAGATGGCTGTCAATGTCCCAAACTCTGACTGAAAAATACCCTCTCTGGTCACTGCAAACAGAGCTGTAACTCTCATTTAAAAATACCTAATTTTGTTGTTACAAACACAGCTAAAATTGTCCCAAAATCTCATTAAAAATACCCGCTTTTGTTGCTACAAACATGGACAGAAATTTCCCAAACTCGTGTTAAAAAACACCTGCTTATTTTGCTACAAGCTCTCGTTAAAAATGCCCTGTGTGATTGATGCAAACACAGCTCGAAATATCCCGAACTCTAATTTTAATAAAACTCCTTTTGCGGCTACAAATACAGCTCAAAATGTCCTGAACTCTCATTAAAGAATACCTGGTTTGGTTACAAAATGCATGGCTAGAAATTTCCCAAACTCTCATTCAAAATATCTGGTTTGGTTGCTAAATACAGGGCTGAAAATGTTCCGAACTCCGTCAAAAAATGCCAGATTTTATCACAACAAATAGGCTGGAAATGTCCCAAACTCTAGTTTGTTGGCTGTTGTCGCTACAAACACAGCTGGAAATGTCCTAGATTCTCATTGTAAAATACCCACTTTTGTAGGTACAAACATGGCTGAAAATGTCCCAAAATCTTGCTAAAAAAATACTAGCATTTGTTGCTAAAATCGTGGCTGGAAATGTCCCAAACTCTCATTCAAAATATCTGGTTTGGTTGCTAAATACAAGGCTGAAAATGTCCCAAACTCCATTAAAAATGCCAGGTTTGGTTGCTGCAGACACAGCTGGAAATGTCCTAAATTCTTATTGTAAAATACCAACTATTGTAGGTCCAAACAAGGCTGAGAATGTTCCAAAATCTTGTTAAGAAATACTCGCTAAAACCACGGCTGGAAATGTCCAAAACTCTCATTAATTAAAAGACACACATTTGTTGATTTCAAACAGTGGTCTGCTGCTGTCTGCTGCTTGGCAACCGTCTCATCTAGTCCTGATGTCACCCCCCATCCTCTCCTCCTCTTGACGAGACACTCAGTTCATATACATGAAATCTGAACTACATCACTGTAGAAATGTTGATTATGATACACATGAATCATACAAATGTAACATATTCATGGTTTGCAAAACAAACAACTGGACTGAATAAGACTAACCACTACGACCATTAAAATCTTCCCTGAATCTAATATCTTAAAGGCTAAACTTTCCATTGACACCATTGTTTTGTTTACAACCTTAAGGTACGACTTAGTATGCTACAAACAAACTAGGTGATATGACTTGCGAAGGGGTCATCAGTGCTGAACTGTCAAAGACGAGAACAGAAATTGTCAGACAATGCTTTTCTGAATGTTGCAGGTCTTCTATCCAGCTGGGGGGCTGCAGCTTATGTCTAATAATTTGATATAATGAAATACAATTAATGCATGAAAACTGTTATTTGTAAATCAATCATTTTTTCTCTCGACCCCACTAACACCATTGTGAATGATTTTGTGTGACTCACTGGAGCGTTTCCTAATGAATGTTGGTTGGAAATTGACTGTTATGGTCGCAGTCAATAAAATGTGTAGATCACTGGGGAGTTGTGGTTTGCATGTTGCAGTGAGATGACCTGACATTTGGACTGTGGGGTCAGAAATCAGAGGTTACGGTCGGTCGCAGTAGCTTATGGATCCCTGATTTTCTGCAAGCAAAACAAACTGCTACCATCGCGCGTCAGAAGGGATGAATTAAGTCTCTCAGTTATTGATTTGCATTTTAATTATGCTAAATCGATTACAGTAGAGAATTTATAGCTCAGACATTTAAAGAGTCATGCTCCGAGTAAACTGACATTTAAAATTTGTGAAGACTGTGTTTTATGAGTCAACTGGTACACAGAGAGACAGACTGACTCTCCCTCTCTTCTTTCTTCTTTCGTTCCCTTCCTTCCACTTCAAATGCTAACCCAGCCCAGTTGCCATGACAATCCAATCCATGCAGCTTGTTTTTTGATGCTGCAAAGTACTCAAAACCCCCCCTGCTGCTGTGATTTGACTGCCATCGCTGCACCAAGCCAGGTGGCTGCTTTCCTCGGGGAGCCCTTTCAAATAAAGGCATTCAGCCAAAAGACTTTGAAGTCCCACTGTAGACAAGCTCTCAATAAGAGAACACACTTCCTTCCTGTTTCATCCCAGGCTTTGACGGGGGAAGCTTAGCCAGAGCACAACCTTGTGTTGCAGTTTGTCACGGTGTTAATGCTGCGAAAATAAACACATTTGACTGTAACTTATAATCCTCAATCCAACTCATTTCCTCTCCAAATACAAAAATGCCACCCAGTCTTGGTTGTCAAATTGAGGGGAGTAGAATGAAATGTTCAAAATGTGTGACCAAATGGCGTTACTGAAAGCTTGTCAGCCGGCGGCTAAAGAAGCACCCTGGACGGATCATACTCAATCACAGGTTTAAAGACAGGATGAGACAAGCGCTCACATAAACAGAAAAACATGTTCACACTCAGCCCAGTTGCCAGAGGAAGATACTGGCATCGTACAGTTTTGCAGTCCATGGATAAATTCATTTGTACTTTTTATGCTTATCATATCAACATTTCTAAAGTGACATAGTACTGATTACATGCGTATGAGCTGACTTTGTCATCAGGAGGTGGAGGGGATGGTGGATACAACTGCCAAGCTGCAGACCACTGATCAGCACCAACAATCAACACAACCAGTTTTAGCAATACATCAGCAGCATTTCCAGCCATGACTGTGCCACTGGAAGCAGGTATTTTCCTCACCATAACCAATAGGGGTGTAAATCACCAGTCTCATTGCAGCGATTCTTTGGAAAACGACACAAAGTCTGCCATGATAGGTTTTTGATTTGATGCAACTTAGGGGCCTGCAATTGATATGTGACGATATAAAATACCCATATAGCACAATCGGATATAAAAAAGCTGCCTCTTGTTTCTTTTTTTTGCTCTTTGGCCATAAAAGATAAAAACAACACATAAGTGCAGTGAAGTTTACATTAAACTGATTCCACAAACACAAATAAAACAGCACATGGGAGAAGTTAACCATCAGGGCTTCCTGGATAAATCATCTAATTTTACCCAAACCATTATCTTTTTCTGAAAATTGCAGGTCTATCTGTCTTAAAACCCTGAAGGCAAACTCCAACAGCCATAAAACTTGGATTGACAACATCGTTTAGCAAAAACATCAAATCAACTCAGTAATAACTTTTAAGGTTCATGAACAAAACAGTTGTTTTTTACTAGTTACGTCGCATAAGTTAGCCCAGCAGCTAGTAGACTTTTTCCCTCTACTCATAGCTTAACAGATTACATGTAACGTTATTATTTTGCTTACTTACCATTGGTTTAATCCACTGCATTTCCCGACACAACAGCTTGAACTGCGTGCACGTTTTTTTCAGCCGAACATTGTTGATACAGATCAGCTAATGTTGCTGTAGTTAGACGATAGCGAAGCGAGATGCCCGTCCAGGCAGGTAACATTACTTGTGTTGTATCTTGTAACGGCTCCGTCTGTTGACTCCTTTTTTCTCCGAAATCCAAATTATTTCCACATTCCTGATATATTCCCGAGTATATAACGTTACCCTCATCGTCTTTCTCTTAGCTGCTTGACAGGGACACAGACTTTCAAAATAAAAGCTGATACTAAATAGGACTGTGTCCATGGCAAGCAAAATTGTGGGAATAACCCAAAAATCTCTGACCCACCTTTACACTGAAAGGACAAGAGGACGGCTCTGAGAATCTTGGCAGATAGCTCCCAACCTCTTTCCAATCAGTTTAAGCTTCTGAAATCTGGGAGGAGTCCTTTATTTCAAATGCCATCAGCATTCGTAACTCAACAAAGTGACCAATTCACAGATATTGTCTTGAACTGCTCTGCTGCCCCATTTATTTTAATAAAGATGTGTTGTTTTCACTTTGCATTGATGACACTGGTTTGTTGATCATTGAATCGAGAAATTGATCCAGTTCTTTGGATCGTTACACCCCTTATAACCACATTTTTTCATTTCATCTAAACCTAACCACACATTGACCACAGCCTATAACGTAAAGAAACCTAAAGTTTCAACATGTTACATGTCCTTGGTTTGCAGAATCTTGCAGTGTCAATATGTATTCTGGCGAGTGAGTTCCTGCTCACATGCACACCTTCAACACACCTTGATTCAAAGGCTTGCTAGAGACAGAATTCCCTTCTCTTTTTGTGAATCAGTTTAGTTTACCTTTTTATCTTTTTATCTGTTTTTATCTTTGAGTGTTCAGTGTGGGTCAGAAGTTCGCCCTGTAATGAAGTTCTCCCATTCTCTTTCTCCTCTCTTTCATCTACGCTGTTGCTGAGAACAGAGAGATGAGAACTGAAATTAAAAGAGTACTGGAGACAGAATTGCACGTCTTAGATTATTCCTTTCTCCTCTGAGGAATGATGTAAATTGACAAAAGGTAAAGTTAGCTTTGATGGCAAATTCATGATGAAGAGACAGAATACTAAGTGTTACCGCTCTTTCATGCCAACATTGGCAACAAATGTCTATTTCTCATCTGCTGACAGTGGGAAGGACGGTTGCTAAAGGATGCTAAAAGTTAAATGAAAAATCCAGTTTACAGTCACAAAGCCATGTCTTGAAAATTAACAAATAACAAAGAAGCAAGAGGTGGGAGAAAGTCACACATGTGCAAGTCACAAGCAAGTGTCAGTTGGTGTGGTGTGACACAAATGAGTAAAGTCGAGTCCCTGCTGTTAGACGAACAAGTCACAAGTCAAGTCATATGAAATCCTGATTCTGATGATCAGTTTGCACATTTAAAATAATTAAAAAACAATGGTTATGAGAACATTTTCAACATTAACAAAACTGTTGCAGCCTGCTTTTGTTAGAAAGCTAACGTTTGATAAGCTGATCAGTCAGTTAAAAGGACACATTCAGGTACCTTTCTTTGTGGCATCAGATGAAGTTGTTTGTTGCCGCAAGACCCGCTACATTATCGCCGAGTTGCTGTTGAGGTGTTCAAGCACTCATTAACATAATGTTACATCATCGTAGGATTGTGTGCGTCTGCTACTCGCCACAAAGCCCCTCAACTAAATGTCATCTAAAGTTTTTATTTGATCAAAAAACGTATCAGTGTCTGAGCCCAGCTTTAACATCACATTTTGCCACCTCTTTGCATCCCTATAATGCACATAAAGCTAGCACAGTGTCAGCTAGCTAATCGATATCTTTTTTGTGGCTGTACGTCCAGTGGCTGGGTCTCAGCGGTTAGCATTGCAGCTTAGCTTAGCAAATACAATTGAAGTCTATACGGGGTCAGTAGCCTGCTTGGTGAAAGTGAACAAATAAACGTTACAGAAACCCTGAAGTTGGCATTTCTACACGCGCCTTTAAAACAAACATGTTTAAACATTAATTCGAAAAACAAGAGTCCTTTTTAGTCGTTTCAGATGAAGTTTGATACACGGAACTATAGTGTGTTTACGTGAGCAACAGCTGCAGCTGGCTCTGGGACAGGTACGCTAGGTCACTCGGTAAAAGCAAACAAAGAGACGACATGGACGATCATAGAGCAATATTACTCACTCGACTGAAAGCTGTCCATCAGCTCCTGCAGGCCGGGGGCGTTTTTTCCAGTTTATGTTAGGAACATGAAAAAATGTTTCAATCACGCCAGGATTAGTGATTGCTGCAAAGTTTTCACTCCTTGTGACACACTCTCTGCTGCGGTTTTCCTCCTGATGATGATGATATATCTCTAGCCTCCCCAACAATGGCAGCACCGAGTCCCATTCTGTGCAGCAAAATGATTCCACCTCCGTAGGCAGAGGTTGGCAACACCACACCAGCTACACCATCAATCCTCCCCTGACCTCCGTCTCCCCTCGGCCCCTTGCTGTTCTGCTGCCTCGGAGGATTCAGCCTCTCTTCTCGCCCACTTAGCGTCCAACAACTGGAGTTCCTCATCTGTGTACTCACACAGGTATGGCTCTGGATCTGTGTCCGCTACAAGAACTCTTTAAAATCGCGTTCAAAGTCGTCCATTGCAGCTACTATAGTCCGGAGATATCGTTAGGCTAAATTAACAACTGAGTTTTGTTTACAGGCTACGTCTGTGCCTGCTCACCGGTGCATCCCTCCATGGATCACAGCACAGGGTGTAAACACACTATAGTTCCGTGTATCAAACTCCTTCTAAAATGATGTTTATTTTAAATGCATGTGCAGAAATACCAGCTTCTGTATGACTAGTATAAACGTGAGAAAACACTCAGAAAGCAGTCAGAACTGAGCACAAATTAATCTATAAGGTTAAACATTGTCCAAAAAATATTGCCTATATTAAAGAAATTGTTAATCACATTTAACCAAATCCTATTTTAAATGCTACTGATGACAACCGACTAGATATAAGTTAAACTCAAAAACAGTATTCTTTGGGAAAGTAAATGTTAAGGCATTTTTAATGGGCGACCATGATTACATAAAACAATAATGATTTCAATATTAAGTTTTAATCGACTGGTATTTCTGGTAGCAACTAGTGAGGGCAGGAATGTTTAATTGAGTAGGTGGCTAATCACGCACATCTCTAGCAATCAATCAGTCACGTTTCAAAAACAAAAATATGACTAAAAAAATATCAAGAAAAATGCTAATATTTAATTTAAAAAAAAAAAAAACAACTTTAGTCATCTGTCTCAGCTCTCAAGTCAATGTGGAGTCTTTTATCAGTCTCAAGACCTCATACTTGCCTGTTAATCGAGTCCCCAAACCTCTGAGCACACACAACAGGCACAGAGAGCTATTTCTGTATGCAATAGAGCACGGATGCTCAACCGTCCTGGGGCCACTTGTGCAAAATGACAAGAGACCAGGGGCCAGTTAATAAATACACATTAATAATATTTATCAGCATATATAATAAATTAATTGCCTGTTTTTAACCTTTCGATGTTTGCTGTCCTTGCTCATCTTTTCCAAGAGGCAAATCCAGCTGTAGCAGCCCGGCACAGGTGAGGTGTCTGCAGGGGCATTTGCAGGATTTCAGGAGGAGCCTGGAGATTTATTTTGATGCTTTGTTAATGCACTCTGGCGTCTTATTTCCATTAAAAGTACACGAAAAAACTATTTAATTTCACTGTAAATAAGAAAATGGTCAGCAGGGTACTTAACACTCTATTGCGGGCCGCAAGTTGAATATCACTGCTATAGAGCCCATAAAGCAGGTGCTATAAAGAAGATATGTCAGTCATAAATTTAAGTCCATGCATCACACTCCTGGAAAGCGCACATCAACATGTCTTTATACAAACTATTAAACCTGACAGAGGGGAGTGACAGTATTGTTAAATGTGTTGCAAACGCCACTAACCTGTCAACTGGATTTATTAATGTGTCGCAAACACAGCATAGTATGTTTGGTCCTTATACTTATATCTCACCCATGTCGTGCTTGAAAGAGAAAAGATAACATGCTCTGTGGTATAAGTGGTATTAATATCAGATGTTATAAATGATAATATGTTTTCATCTCAACCTACATGATGACAAGTTGAACTGACTTGCAGGCAATCACCGTTATCAAGACGTATCGCTTTCGTCATGCTACTTTCTTGCCAAACACGGGTACCACAGTACATTTTATCAGTGTGTAGATTTCAGAGTTAACTGAGAAGTCAACAAGATTATCAGTTTTCTGTTGAGGAATGCTGAAAGAGCCTTCAAGTAGCCGGCGAGTTTCAGCATGCTAATAGAAAAATCAAATAGGGCTTTAGCGTCTCGGGGTTAGAGTGCAGATCTACATGATGAGCCTCTTGAAGCCTCACTTTTGTCTCCCTCACAGCGCATTTAATAACTGTTTATTATGCTTATGCATTCTCGTAACACTGCACATAAGCACTCTGAATTAATTTATTAACCCTGTTAATATATAAATAGCTGCCTTCCTCCTCTCTCTTCGTTCTCTCTCTTCCACCACATCTCCAATATTTCAAGCTGGTCTCTTCATATTCACTAAAAGGCCTCAATAAATTTTATTTAATTCATTTTGCTGCCAGATTCAGGGCAGTGGATGGCTTTCACTCAAGTCCCATTTGCTAATAAGGCAATTACAGGCATTTTTTGCTTTCGAACAATTTCCAGTGCTTCCTGCACAGAAACGAATGACCAATGTTCAAACGGACGACTGATAAGAAGAGTTTTTTAACTCCATTTCAAGAGAGACAGACGCAGAGCGGCCAATAGGAGATCAAGAATAGATAATCACAGATTTACAAGCATGTTAGGAAGGGCTGCATGTCTTGTGTTCACTTTCAGTTTTATCGATTGCTTTGATACAGAGTTATCGTAATAATTACGTCCGACGAGCTTGTGATGTTTAAAAGGGCTGTAATTCCCACCAGCCAGGGGTTTCTGGGTTTTCATGCCACCCTGCTGCTTTTCATTTTAAGCTGAATTCCTTTGTACTCTGCAGCAATTATCTAACTGCTGTCCCTCCATCTCTGAATGTGTACGTCAGAAAGCTTATTAACACAACACTGAGGAACTGGTCTTGGCCTTTATTGTAGGTTATTAACATCTCTGTGTAGACACACATGTACAAACTGAATAAAAGAATAAAAGAAATCCTGTCAAAACCAGATAAAGTGCAGCAAAGGACACTTTCTCAACAGAAGTCAGTACATTTTGAACCAGAAATCCTCTGTGACAGACTCTGTAAACGCTTTACTGGGGCTTTTTGTCCACTATCACAGTGTTATGTGTATCGTACATTGCAGACACGACCTGTCACCTCAATTTTCTTTGACTAGTAAACAGAGTGCCGGAGTGAATGCAGAAAGTTTTCTGCTAAGCAATCATTCTTTTGTCCGTCCCCGAATTTCCCTCAGACTCCCCTCTTCCTCTCGCTGTTCCATTTCCGCTCGAGCAACTAAGTGTGTCACAAATGTGGGTCAGTCGCGCTTTCTTTCCCCACTAAAGTCAATTCAATTTGGTAGAATGATAAGAAGGTATCAAATTTAAACAGCTTGGAGGTGCTCTGGGGCAAGACAAGAAGCGCAGCAGTCTGCCATACTTAAAATACCAGCTCCTCTCCGAGAGCCTTCCTCGAGAGAGTTACGTGACGGGAGGGAGAAGAACAACACCTCGCCCATTAGACGAGAAGCAGAGAGGGACATGGAGAATTAGTTTTCATCAGTGCATTAGCAGACGAGCTGAAGCCAAGGTGGCAGTGAAACCTTTTACTGAGATTTTCTCCAAAGCCTCATTGTGCTCTGCCGACGCTCATATTGTCTGCGCATACTGTGACATCGCTCTATGATGGGAATCAAATGCTTTTAGGACCTGTTGACGAACCCACATAATTGGCTGCGGTTTCTTTTACGTGAAAGAGGATAAAAAAGCACTTGGCTTCTGAGCAGCAGTGGGTCTTGAGTAGAGCCTGACCGATACATCAGCATTGCTAATAGTCTAAACTAATTCACTGGCTGCCTTTGGTGTTTTGTTCTCTAGTGATGGTGCCATTACTGCGGTGGCTCAGTTAAAGTGAGCGCAGCTTGACTGACAGTGAGAGCAGAGATGTCGGAGAGATGAAGGTAGCTTGTGTGGATGTGGAGAACACCTGTGTGAGAAAATCTTTGTCACAGTTTTTGTAAAATTGGTCTCATGTCTGGCGGATTTAATTACCACTAAGCCTTATTTTACTCTGAATGCAATCAGTTGACAACACAAGAATGGATGCAGGCCGTACCTGAACCTCACTGCGAAGTTAGTCATTTCGCTCTGATCCTCTTCTCATGTCGCCGACTGTGCACTGAGCTCTGGGCTGGTTTCACCTCATTAGGTTAACAAATAGACACACACAGAAACTCACGGTCCAACGTACCACTCTAATGTGTCTATGTCTCTCTTCCCCTCTACACTCTGGCACCACACTCAGGTTTAAACTAGGAAAATAATTGAAAAGATTTAGGGTTTCACCTGACGCTTTACAAAGCCGTCTCCTCCGCTCCTGCAGCTCATTTTGCTTTGCTGCATTGTTCACGGGCAAACTAACACCTACACTCTACCTTTAATACCACATAAAAACTAAATTTCTCCTCTGCTCCGATCGCCAACACCTGTCTTCTCTGAGCACAGCCACCTTCACCATCTCTGTCACTAAACCATACATGCACCATGCTTATCACTTGACGATGGCCTGCCAAAATGTCCTGTCATTGGTCCAAAAATCCAAACCGTCCTAAAAATGTTTTCACACCAGAAATGAACCGAACCATGGTTCAATTTGATCTGGAACACAACCACCTCTTTTCGTTGGACCAAAGTTCGGCTGTTTGGTCTGGAGGAGGTTTCACACCTTTAATTTTGGTTTGGATCAATTTAGAAGTTCAGAAGTCTAGTCAGAGGACTAAACAAGGTAGTTGTACAACCTCCAGTCGTGAGGCTTTGCAGCCAAACAAATACGACAACCTGTGACCACGGCTGTGATTCATATTTTCTAACAGCGTAACCACAGGAAATACACCATTCGATTGAACTCCAAAACATAAAATTGTAAAATTGATTAACATAGCTTGCAAGAGGAATCTGCAGGCTGGTAGCAGCACACTACAGACAGATATTTTTG
Source organism: Epinephelus cyanopodus (assembly GCA_026686955.1). NCBI lineage: Eukaryota > Metazoa > Chordata > Actinopteri > Perciformes > Serranidae > Epinephelus > Epinephelus cyanopodus. Next base: position 4,037,689 of record CM048925.1, on the reverse strand, counting down.
ACTGGCTGACTCTGGCTCATCATCAGTTCTATGTAGGTAGGCGTCGTGGTCTGTAATGGCTCGTCTGGATTTTTATTTTTGGAGCAGCTGTCAACAGCACAGCCTGGTGAATGTGGTTTTGGTGATGTGCAGGTAAAGATGTCTAGACACCTAAAAAAAAACAGGGCAAAAGCTTTTTTTAGTTTGTAATGATTATTTAAATAACAGAAGATCTAACAAAAATCCTTGCTTACATTTCTGAGCATTTGTGAGGATTTGCAAGTAATGTAACTGCTACAGCAGTAATGGTGGCATGTTTGCTTCTGCCTACAACCCAGATAAGTCTGTAACTTAAGTTTGTCACAGATATACTTCAACTTATACTTCAACTCAACTTAAATGCTGATAAGTATCAAACAGTCGCAGTGCAGAAATGCTGAAGACATGTTGAGGTCATTTAGGAACAGCTTTACCATTACATCGTTTAGGAGAACTTAAAGTTTTATCTTCAACTGTAAAATGTTCCACTCAGTATATCTACACATTATTTTTGTTATAAAAATGGCTGCTATGTTGTGATGTTGTGATAACATCTAGTTATACGCTCGTAGTCGATACTTGGTCGAACTGGTTTGATGATGTCATGGAAATAATACAGAATGTGTAAATAATAGTATTTAAAATTATAATATTTCAAACTAAAATTTGAAAAAGGAGCTTTTCACTCTGTCTGCACTGGCGTTTGACAACCCAATCTCTAGAAAAAATGTTGGCATTGTACGTTTCTGAAAACCACAGATAAGCTCAATTTGCATGTTGTGTAGCGAATACACTGTGGTTACCATTTGGTTCGGTTTAGGCACAGAAACCACTTGGCAATGGTTAGGACGAGATCATGTTTTGGCTTAATATACCCAATTTTGGGGGTGCAGTCTTGGCAGGAAAAGCAGCAATGTCTTTGAGAACTATCTGTCTTTGCCACTATCCCCACTGGAAAAACAGCAATGGGTCCAAAAAAAACCAAACACCCATATTTGGAGGTTGATAGGTTGCTGGAGAATGAGACATGGATCCCTTAAAAACACCCACATTTGGTGATTAAAAACCACTGAAACACAGCAATGATTCGGACAGTGGCCTGCAGCTTGGCATCCCCTCCACCTCCTGATGACAAAGTCAGCTCATATACTACATCACTTAAGAAACACTGATGTGATAGGTATGAAACGTGCAAATGTAATGTATTCATGGATGGCAGAACCTATAGCATTTTCTTTTTTCTTCTTAGCTGCGTTTGAGTAAATAAGGAGCACTGAGCAGCAGCACTGAGCACTGAGCAGCAGCACTCCAACTTGTTTTTACTATAATTTTACATTTTAATGACTTGGAAGCTCTCAATCTTATGTGCTACTTGATTTTTTATGATAACAAAAGTGGATACGCAACCAAAAGCTGTGGATGGTTTTCTGTTTTTCTGATATTTGGTGGATTCCCACCACCTCGGCCTACTCCTCTGCTGTGACTGATTCGGCCTAAGCAAGTGGAGAGGACTGTCTGGATTGACAAGGCCTCAGGGGAACTCTTCAACAACTTGGAAATCCATCCATCTCAACTTCAACAGCGGGTAAGCATGTCCCGTGGCAACAAAAAAAACACCGCTAATGATGAGGACTATGTCTCTATGGAGACCATGAGAGAGATGATGGAACAACAAAGGTCATTATATGTGGAAATGCTTAACAGACAAGAGACAAACTTCATGTCCTTCACCAAGATGATCCTGGAATCTACAACTACCAGGATTGATGGAATTATGAAAGAGGTACAGGAGATCAAATCCAGCCTTCAATTCTCTCAAGCCCAAATTGATGACTTGAGAGATATGGAGAAGAAAGTTGGTTCATTTGAATCACAACTGCAGTCACTGTCCTCTCAGTGTGTGAACTCTGAAATCAAAGACATCATCTCCAAAATTGATTATGTAGAAAACCAGAGTCGACGAAACAATGTTATAATTGATGGTCTGAAGCAGGACACTGCCCATGAGCCCTGGTCAGATACTGAGCAGAAGGTCAGAGAGTTTTTTAACAACAAGCTGAAAATTGACCCAAAGACTATTGAAATCGAAAGAGCCCATCGCACTGGAAATGTCAAGCAAAACTCTGGAAAAGCAAGACCAATTGTTGTGAAACTCTTAAGGTATAAAGACAAAGAACTCATCCTTGCCAAAGCGAGAGCTCACCTTAAGAACACTACAATATATGTAAATGAGGACTTCTCCGACCTGCTACGGAAGAAGAGAGCAGACCTCATCCCAGCAATGAAACAGGCCAGAGAACAAGGAAATTATGCTGTCATCAACTATGATAGACTGGTTGTTAAACCACGAAAGCCCCAGATGACAGAAATACACATCACTGAGGATGTGCTAACAGGTCTCAAATACTGTACATAAGGTGACTACTTTTTAATCATGTTTCTTTTTTTCTTTTTTTAATCAAACCACCATGTCATTATCACCAACCATGCAATCTGATATCGCCTATGGACCATATGATTTAGCAAATGAACATTTAAAAGACTATTTTCATTATTCTTTTCAACAACCAAAAAGTGAATCCCAGGACCTCACAATGTCGATCATTTTACATAATTATGACTCTGACATCAAATGTCTTGCTTTACTGAAACAAGTATTTTTTGAAACATCTGATTATTATTGTATGAGTGAGTTTAAGTCTTCTGTTGATTTCCAAATAATTAAGAGTGAATTTTTCCAACTACATATTAATGTTGGTAGCCTACTACATTATAGTTTTAGCCTTTGTCTGAATAACCTTGTCTTCTCTTCTAGCTGGTTGACTAAAAACAATTTTGATTTGGATGAATTTAACAATGATCATGTCACACATGGACCAATTTCCTTTCAGTCATGTTAATAATGCTGAGTTTAATATTCTGCATGACCAACAGTCTAAGAAGAAGTCAAAAGTTAAGCCAAATGGCGTAATCACTTTTGATCCTGCAGAGGTTTTTGCTCGAGGTGACTCACCCTCAAGTGATATACTGTGTAGCAATGATCCGGATATGAATTGTTTATCTGACATGAAACAAACCCTTATGTCTGATTGTAGTTATCTCTTGGAAGAGGATTTTAAATATATCAATGATCAATTTAAAAAGAAAGATGACCTCTCACTTTTGCATATTAATGCTCGCAGTATACCAAAGAACTTTGATTTACTTACCCTCTGCCTCTCTAATCTAAATCACACCTTCTCTGCAGTGGGAGTCTCAGAAACTTGGTTAAATCAAGAAAACTGTGACATGTATGGTATTGAGAATTATAATCACGTATATAGATTTAGAACGGATAAAGTAGGCGGAGGAACCTCTCTGTATGTAAACACCTGCCTAGAGTATAAAGAAAGGCATGATATTGAAAAAAGCTTCATGTCCTTTGGTGAGAGTGTTTTTATAGAAACAGATAATCATATTGTCATTGGATGTATTTATAAACCACCAAATTTGAGCATCAGTGACTTTAACTCCCCACTTGACAGATGTGCTTGACATTGTATCCAGAGAGAGAAAAGACTGTTATATAATGGGGGATTTTAATATTAATATTATAGACTCTGTTAAGAATACTCAAATTCTTTCATTTTTGGATACAATGTTTTCACACTTCTTTTACCCTGTGATCTCCAAACCAACTCGAGTAACTGAAACTTCAGCCACGCTGATTGATAATATTTTCACTAATGTGCTTGATAAAAAAATGAATTCAGGAATCCTTTGTATAGACATATCTGATCACCTTCCAATATTTCTCATAACTTCTGCACATTCATCTATTATGGACAATAACTCCAATCCATCTACCTATAGATTAATCAACACATTTACTATTAACAAATTTAAGGAGCTGATTGAGCATCTTTCATGGGATACTGTTTTGGACTTGGATGACCCACAAAAGGCATACACTGTATTCATTAATGAAGTAATCAAATCCTACAATGTTGCCTTTCCTGAAAAGAAGAGGAATCCTAAGTCTCACTCTAAACCAACAAAGCCATGGGTAACCATAGGAATTGTCAAGTCCCTTAGAAATAAACATAAATTATACAAAAAATATCTCTCTAATCCGACTCCATTTCATCACAGGCAATTTATACAATACAGAAACAAATTAAATCATATTATTAGAGGGGCTAAGAAATATTATTTCAGTACCGAACTCTCCAAGTGTAAAGATAATATGAGGGCACTCTGGTGTATCATTAATAAAATTCTCAACAAAAGAAAAACACAGAAATCTTTTCCCAATGAATTTAGAATCAATGGATCACTAATAAAGGATCCTATAATTATAGCCCACAACTTTAATCAGTTTTTCACCGAAGTAGGACCGGCATCGGCCTCTAAGATTCCTGTGGTCAATGGAAGTCCACTTCAATTTATAGCGCCACCCTCTACTGGTGGACTTCATCTAAGCCCTGTTACCTGCACTGAAGTCTCTGAGATATTAGGCTCTTTGAAGAATTCAGCTCCAGGTTATGATAATTTAAGTGCAGAGCTACTTCAGGTGGTTTCTGATGCCATTGTCAACCACTGACACATATATTTAACTTGTCCTTTTCAAATGGAATTGTGCCCCAGGAGTTAAAAATGGCCAAAATCATTCCCATATACAAAGCTGAAGATCCTGCAATATTTACCAACTACAGACCAATTTCCATCCTACCCTCTATTTCAAAGATTCTTGAAAAGCTAGCCTATAATAGATTACTGAGCTACCTTGATAAAAATTAAATATTATACAAACATCAATATGGTTTTAGGAAATCTCATTCTACCTACATGGCTATCACTCATCTTACTAATGAATTACACAGAGCCAACGATAACAAGGAATACACTATTGGAATTTTTTTAGATTTGTCAAAAGCTTTTGACACCGTAGATCACCTTATTTTGTTGCAAAAACTGAAATATCTGGGACTGCGTGAGCAAGCATTGTTTGTGGTTTACCAGTTACTTGGACCACAGGAAACAATTCGTAACTTTCAAAGGAGTGAATTCTCCTCCTCTCACTATAAAATGTGGTGTTCCCCAGGGATCAATCCTCGGGCCATTGTTATTTCTTATTTATATTAATGATTTGTCCAATGTATCAAATCAACTATCCAAAATTTTATTTGCTGACGATACTAGTTTGTTTTTTTCCCACAGAAATCCTAATGTAATTGCGAAAGTTGTCAATGAAGAATTAGATAATATCTCTAAATGGTTCAAATTAACAAACTGTCACTAAACATTAAGAAAACAAATTTTATTCTGTTTAGTAACAAATCACAAGAAATTCGACGAGAATATAACAGTGTTGATCGATAATGTTTCAATAACTAATGTTGATACGACTCGTTTTCTCGGTGTACTAATTGATAAAAACCTATCTTGGAAACCTCATATTTCACTTATTTCATCAAATTGCAAAAAATATTGGGATAATTGGAAAAATTCGTTATCTTTTAAATACAAAAGTCTCCCTTAACCTATATTATTCTATGATTTATCCCTTTATCAGTTATTGCAACATTGCCTGGGCCAGTACTCACCAAACAAAACTCCAACCAATTTTTAAGTTACAAAAACGAGCAATGAGGATCATTGCCCTTTCAGCCCCAAGAAGTCATTCGTTACCTTTGTTTCGTAAATTTGGCATTCTCAATATTTATCAGATTAATAGTTTCCAAATTACTCAATTTGTATATGGTTCTTTAAATAAAACACTTCCCACTTTCTTTCATAATTTCTTTTCTCTAAACAATCAATCTCACAATTATTTGACCCGAAAAGCATCCCAGCTCCGGCCACCACAATCACGAACTACATCATCCCAATTTAAGATCTCTTACAGAGGATCCAAGTTATGGAATTCACACTCCCCACTTTGTTAAATTTTCTTATGAATCATTTAAAAAATCTGTGAAGAATTTCTCGCTGTATCAATAATACCCACCTGATCTGTGTATGTGTGTGTGTGTTGTGAGTGCGCGCACTCGTCTGTGAGCATCCAAGTGATTTTATATCATTATGCATATTATAATATCCAATTTAATGTTTATCTAGGGAAGTCCTCCTGTTAAGCCCCTTGAGGGTTTTTAGGGCCTCCTTGCATGTTTCCTTTGTTTTTTGTTTCTTTTTTTTTTTTCTTTCTTTTTAAAAGTAAGTTCTTATATCAGTAGATTGTCAATTTTTTATGGTAATTGTAATGTTGACTTTTTAACATGTGCTAAATAAACAAACAAATGTGCATATTAATATTTTGTTTAGTTTTGCACTTTCGCCAGAGCCTTGTCCTTTTCTCTCCCGTATCGTCTCCCCACTGTATTTAGTGTTTACTTGTCCTGATCAAACTGCTGTAGTTAGAGACAGAAGAAAGAGAAGTGTGAAGGGAGCAGCGAGGATAACCAGAGAGTGTCTGAGGAAGGATCTGGGAGAAGAACAGAGACAGAGAGCTTTGCCTGCAGAAAGAAAGTGAAAAATGCATTTCTCCTCCGTCCACTTTGTCCCGACTTCAAAGGGCCCCATGGATTGCACTTAGGAGGTGTCTAAATGAGGTGATGTGAAAGATGAGAGCCAGAGCTGCGCTCTATCTGCCACTGGCAGTGTTTCTCAAAGGACTTCAGTGGAGAGACCCGGCACAACACACACACAGGCACACTGATCACGTTCAGCCTTGAGACCTGAGCACAGAGACACGGTGTGGTTGAATGTACCTTTTAACCATTGCTTGAATGCCAAGAATTGAATTTGTATTAGCTGGAAAGACACGGTGGGCTCTGGTTTAGTTTCAAGCAGCGCAACCTGAGGGCGCGCTCAATTTGGTAGTTTGGCAGACCGAGGTGCGCTGAGATGGGTGTGGCGGCGCAGCAGTGGGAGGTGTTGACAGATCCAGCTTGGCAGTGACAGTTTTTCGCCGAAGATGTGCTAAAAGCTCGGCAGCTGAAACCAGGTCTACTGTCAGCGCAGGCGGAGCGCAGTGTAAGCCGAAGTTTGGCTCATCGGCGGACAGTGAGCACACGTCACCAAAACCTCACAGGCAGGTTTCCAGAATGTCAGGCACATTAACGATGCAATAAATACCCAATTGGCACCGTTTGGCACGTTTGGCACGCATAATGGAAGCCCAACTTGATTTGATTAACACAGCTGCAAACTAATGAGTTCACATCCCTCTCAGCCAACCACAAACAGCCACAGCATCAGATAGGGAGTATATATTCAGAAAGAAGAAGAATATAGGGATGTGCTGCACAGACACCCGGAGGAAACTGTATTTTGATAATTGAAAAAAAGTAAAGTTGTGTGTGTAAATGCATCATAGAGTGTGTGTGTGTGTGTGTGTGCACTGTGGTGTCTGTGTCTAGTCTGGCCTTTAATTTCCTTAATTATCCTTTCTGGGGATTTTACGCACGTGTGTGTGTGTTCATGCCTCCCTGCATGTGTGCAAGTGTGTGTCACTCGCACCACGGCTCTGAAAGGGATCTCAGATGTTTGGCTGCAGCAGATAAGAGTCATCCACAGTGTGCCTGAAGGAAGCCGCACAGATAGGGGAGCAGACTTAAATGGCGTGGAGGAGCAAGGACAGAAGGAGACGGTGGAAGGGATGGGGGGCGGTGTGTGTGTGTCGATGGGGGGATCAGACGAGACAAGATGTGAGCCGTCATCCATCGACACGAGAGCTGCTGTCAAGATGGAAGAAGAAGCACGGGGGGAAGCACAGAGGGAGGCTGGATGAGGAGGAACAGAGGAGGCAGATGTCCATGGAGAGGATAGGTGAGACGGGGGAAACAGAGAGGCACATGTCCAAGACAGCGGAGGCAGGGATGGACAAGAGAGGACCGAGTAAGTGAGGAAAGGAGGAGGAGGAGGGGGAGCAAAACAATCCAGCCAGAAGCATAACAAAGACAGAGTGAGAGGGAACATCAGAGGATGATGGACAGATGAGGGAAGCAGCTTTGCTTTCTCTGTCATCCCACTCGGTTCTGCTATCTATCAGCGCGGAGAACACTCCCTCCAGTATCCCTCGCCGCACTCCATCCGTCACCGTGCACGCGGGCGTGTGCCTGCACGTGTGTGTCCAGGATTGGTCTAGCACGCTCCGAGGAAAATGGTTGACCAGTGTGAGCTGAAGAGCCGGTCACATCATCGCTCTCAGTCCCCGAGTGTTTATAATGACTGAACACGGCCGACACTGCAGATTGATGATAGAGAGGAGTCAGAGTTTGTGTGCGTATATGCACAAGTGCGAGTGTTTATGCCTTTAGAGTTGTGTGTTACTACCTGATGTGCGTGCAAGCATGAATGCGCGCGCTGATGTATAGAACAAAGCTTCCTGCGGCCTTTATCTCAGCATTGGTTGTTTTGTGGAGCGTGTCGGTTGCTGATAGCCACTATCAGCCACCGCCATGCTCCTCCATCGCTCGGCTTCGGTGTTTTTCCCCCCACATACTGGAGCCACTCCTCCCTCACTCCTTCCTTGCTGCCTTTCTTCCCTCATTCCCTCTGACCTCTACTCCCTGTGTCCTCCCCCCATCTGTCTCACCATGAACCCGACTCAAAACTAATTACATACATATTTATGACTTGTGTTTATATGACTTAACTCTGCATGTGTATTTCTAGCTGTCCTCATTCAACCCTCTGAAAAGGCACATTTACATCCATGGTTACTTGACAATGAGGCTGTAATGAAATATGAGTGGTTTTAAATCCACAAAGATAAATTATTATCGTATTCCTAGACGTGCCTGGTGCATAAACTTATTCTGAGTGTTACCCTGATTCTGTCTTGACAGATAACTTAAAGATCCCTGAAGGTACGATTAAATCCTACATTCTGAAAGGGGATCCGTCCACAATCTCTCCAGCTTGCTTACATATTATCCTCATTACATTAGCTGCTAGCCTTGGGAAAGTCTGCACCTACATTTTAAAACCTGCATTAAGTCTGTGGAAACTTGGCTCAGCAGTCCGGGTTGTAATTGCTGTCTAGGAGGGTAGACATGACATTTTACTGTAAACTAATGGGAGCGCTTTACAGGATAAGTTCAATACACAAAGCAAACTGAGCCAGAGAACTTTCATTCCAAACATGCACAAAAAACATGATGAACAAAAAAACATTCCTTAGGTCAATGCTGTATGCGTGGTGCAGCACAGTCACCAGAAGGAAATGTTGGCATTTACCTTTCTGTAAAATCCACAAATACATTACACACAAGTTTCCTACAAAGTGATGTAGTATATAAGCTGACTCTGATATCGGGGGTGGAAGGGATGGTGGGTGGTGTGCTAACCAGGTGAAACGCCTGCCAAGCTACAGACCACTGTTGTTTCAAGTGGCTTTGTAGCTACCAAAAGTGTTGGTTTTTTTTAGCAATCGGTTGATGATTTTTCACTGGGTATAGTGTGATTAGAAGCAGGTCTTTATTACTGAGACATTGCTGAATTTCCTGCCGGGACAGTGTGACAGAAAGTGGTCATTTTACTGAAACATCGCTGGGATAGTTCGACAGTAACATCGCTCTGTTTCCTGACGGGACAGAGCGATAAAAATCAGTTGTGCTGCTGAAATTGTATAACAAAAAGCTCTAGTTTTTTACCGAAACATTGCTGCATTTCCTGCCGGGATGGTTGTTTTTTTACTGAAAACACCACTGTTTTTCTTGCCAGGATAGTGCAACAAAAAGCAGTTGTTTTTCACCACAGCATCTCTGCATTTCCTGCCAGGATTGTGTGACAAAAAGTGGTTGTTTTTTTTACCAAAACCTCTTTGCGTTTCCTGTAGGGATCGACCAATTATCGGCTTGGCCGATAATATCGGCCGATATTCGGCATTTTTGCGATCATCGGCATCGGCCGTTTTTTTCACCGATAACCGATAAAATGAATTAATGTATTTTAAAATGCGCACCACCTTCTTCTGTGCCAAGTAAACGAGTCTTCAGTGAAGTCTCTGCACTTTATGAGAAGAAGAGAAGCCGCCTAACAGGAGAGCATGCTGAGCAGCTCTGCTTTCTGCACCACAATCTGGTGCTACTGGATTGGAAGTACTAACTCAATCCCAAATTTGAGAACAGTTCATTTCAGTTTATTTTGTTGATTTTTTCAAAAATTCAGGGAGCTATTTTATTTATTTATTCATTCATTCATTCATTCATTCATTCGAGTGAGTTTTAAGAAATGCTGCCAGAAGGCCCCTGCACTTTGTTTTAATATAATTAAAAGGCATTTCAATTAAGATTATTTGTTCATGTTATGTTGATTATGAGAACAGTTCAGTTCAGTTTATTTTGTTGATTTATTCAAAAATTCAGGGAGCTATTTTATTTATTCATTTGAGTGAGTTTTAAGAAATGCTGCCAGAAGGCCCCTGCACTTTGTTTTAATATAATTAAAAGGCATTTCAATTAAGATTATTTGTTCATGTTATGTTAATTATGAGAACAGTTCAGTTTATTTTGTTGATTTTTTTCAAAAATTCAGGGAGCTATTTTTAATAATTGCAAATAAATATCGCTTATACATATCAGCTATCGGTTTCGCTTGGTTATTAATAATCGGTATCGGTATCGGCCCTGAAAAATCCATATCGGTCAATCTCTAGTTTCCTGCCAGGGTTGTGCAACAAAAGGCGGTTGTTTTTTTTCTAAGACATTGCTGCTTTTCCAGTAGTAATGTGTCAAAACTTATTTTTTTTCCTAACCATAACAAAGTGTGTTTTTTGCCTAAACCTAACCACATGATAACCACAGTGTTGTTGAAATGTAAATTTTAACTCTATCCGCTACATAACAATAATGTACAAACATAACATATCCATTGCTGACAGAAGCGTACAACAATGTCAACATTTTTTCCGTCTGCACCCTAAAGATAACAGGTACAGGTAGATAGAGAGCACAAGAGACACTCAAAACTAACAAAGAAGAGACTTATAATATTAATGATAATAGGACGCTGCAACTCCAACCCATGTATAAAGCTTTAGACTGCTCAAGAGCAAGCCATCATGTTTTCTCACCACCACTCTTGACACAACTGCTTTCACGTGTTCCAAATGTCAGAGTAAAATTGGCGGCAGATAAACCGTAAGTGCAGTGCATCAGCACAGCTTTAAGGTGCTTAAAAGCATGATGGCTTTTACTGGACCCAGGGTGCACATGCTGGAGACATTTCTGCAGAATTCAGAATAGTACTCAGCCATGCTATGTATTTCTCCCACATTGTGATCGGTGCTACGAACGCCTGGCTGAGATCTCCGCATCCACACACCTCATTTGTCTGTTGGCTGGAGATAGAGGACTTTACCCTTTCGAACACCCATATTTTGCAGTGGTGAAGGTTAGAGATAAACTAGCCCAATGTTTGAAACATCTCTGTGAGTGGATACATGAGCCGCCCGTTCAACTGCACATAGAAATTAGGTTTGCACTGGAAAAAGTCAGCTCCCAAAAACAAGAAGAAAAAGCAAACGAGGAAATGAGCAAAATTATCTGCTTTATCTGCTTGTTGCCAGCCTTTCTTTGTGTCCAGACAAATATACTTGTTCTTAGTCTGGCTCCACTAGCTTTAAGATATCTGTGGGTTCTTTGAGACCAGATATTTTTACTTGTTTTAAAAATATAAAATTGTACAGCAGTTCAAATGACTCACAGTGTGCTCCCCAGAAATGAAAAGTGTCTTTGTTCTGTACTTGCTGTGGTGTTAGACTGACAATAAAATTCCATTTGAGCATTATCAGTACTTAATATGCGCAAAGATAAAAGGATTAGATGCTTGAAATAAGAAATTCTGGCTCTAGGGAAGCAGTTTTCTACTTGTCAGCATTGATCAAACAGCTTTACTGTGCTGGTAATCCTGGTTTTAAGGGTTGATTTATTCAAAACCAGTAATAAAATCTCAGTAACAAGTCAGAATATCTTATGAAGATAAGCAAGGTCACAAAAGCCTGAAACAAGTGAAGTGTTCTGGCATCAACTCTCTCTACTGCATATCTTGTCAAACATATATTGCCTTGATTTGAGATGTTTCATGTTACTTAGATTTCATTTTTTTGCAGTGTATGAATTAAGACTTGAAGGCTTCGCTTGAGCTCGTGCGAGTTCAGAATCCATTTTACAGATCTACAGTGTAAGATGGATTTTCTGTTCAGAGAGATTTTACCTGCATACAACCAGTAGCCAAAGATTTCTTTGGTGTTTCACTGGAAGAGAGGGATGGGAGGAGAAGTAGAGACATAGAACAGGTTGGATGAATGAAAAACAGAGTGAATTAGTCGCTCAGTTTAAATAGGCCCTCGGGCAGCCTCATGGCAGTGCCAGGCCCCCCCATTTTGGCTCAAGGCCTTTGTCGCATGCCATACCTCATTTCACTCCTGCTTTTGCTGTCACTCTCCGCTTCATACTGCCTAATAAAGCATTTAATCCGTGGAAATGATTTAAAATGTAATAGAGCCTCCTGTGAGTTTTCAAACTAAGCCATCTTAGACTACTGATAGGACAGGAGGCAGCACGCAGAGCCTCAGTGTGAGGTCTTTACACACATGTGCAGAAAAAGTCATTTCCCTCCTACATACAAACTTTCCCCTCTTCTGCCGGACTGTTTGCCGCTCTCTCTATATATCTCTTTACTTAGCCACTTCAGGTGAGGAGGTTTGTGACTTAACCGCAGTGGGGCTGTTAGAGTCGCGCTATAGGAACCCAGGAGTGGAGCAGCAGAGTGGATGTGACTCTCAACTAAGTTCAAGCACAGCTCTCCATGAGCCATTTTCCCTTGTAGCAGTACATGTTTCCTGGCAGCCGAGTGTCACTGGAGGGCCACTTACAGGGACGGGCACAGCAGCACCTGCCCGGCTTCAGTGTGTTTTGTTCCACTTAAGTATTAGCTCTGTTTATGATTAGGGGAACACATCCATGCCTGCAGTCCTCTGACCCTGAGTCAGTGGGCCTTTGCATAGGGAATACAGCAGTGTAATTTGTTATGCATGTAGCGCTGCATCACATAAAACCCTGAATTTATGTTTCACTTCTGTTGCGTTCTTAGTTGTGCATGCTGTGTGTATCAGCGGACCCTCTGCTGTCTACCAAAGAGTCCTGGCACACAAGCAGCATTTATGAGAGCTTATTTTGGTCTGTGCAATGGCACGAAGGGGTGAGGGGCCACCCTGACATGTTATACCACTACAGTCTGTGTGACCGCATGACACAATCCAGCAACCTGTCAGCAGCCCTGTAAGAAACCACATGTGACCGGCCAGCAACCTGATTTAAGACATTGACGTGCATTACTGTACATGAAACAAGACACAATGGAATTAAAGCTGGAGTAAGAAGAAATCCGGAAATGGCAGAATTTGAAAACCCTCCTCCTGCAGCTCTCCCTTCGCTGTCCTTTGCATATGCACACACTTTATACAGAACCCAATGTTTCCCATACATTCATTTGTTTAATTTGCAGCACATTTTCTCAACCCTTTCCTGCCCTGCTGTCTTCCTCTCTCTGTTAATCACACCACGAATGAGACAAGAGTTAGCTAGCTAGCCACCCCACATCCCCTCTGCCTGGCTTCCCGCTGCGGACTGCTTCACTGGGAGGAGAGTAGGCAACAATTTCGGACACAGACCTTTGAAATCTGTAGTTGCTTTAATTTGGCCAGCACAAACTCCCTAGTGCTGTGTGTCACAGCAGGCTGGTGGCCAGCAGCACAGGTCTAACCTGTGTAAAGGCAGCAACAGAAAGTTTTCTTATATCCAAGTGAGTCAGGGCTGTCCAGTCCCCCTGAGCCCGGGTTTGCACTGGCTGAGACTGAATTACTGCAGCCCGGAACTGGGGGTCCATCTGCCATCTGCTCTGCTCCCAGTGAGGTGGTCTATAGCGGCAGGGCAGTTAGGCGGAGGACACACTGTGTTCGAGGCTCTAGCTAATGTTAGCAACATAACCATGTACTTGAAGCCGCAGCTGTGAGCCTATAGCTCCAGTTAGCAGAAGGCTAAACCATTAGCAACATTTTCTCTCCATCCCTGAGACACCTCCCTGATACTGACACGTGTTTTGTTTCGTTTATTGACTCTCTTTCAGACTGAGCAAATAAAATAAATCCGTCTTCCGTTTTTTGGGTTGCTTTGTGGTGTAGGCAGCTGTTGCCAATGCTGGAACAGCAACTTTCTCCGCACTCTGCATTTGAATCAGGCTCTCACCATCTGAAGGGACATGAATGTCCATGTGCATTTGTAGAGCAGCCAATAGGAACGCTGTCTCTCTGAAATAACCTGTGATTTGCCAAAGTCTCTCATCACTGTCTAGATTTTCTAAAGGCTGAAAACAGAGCCAAGAGGAGGTGCAGAAGTCTAGTTCTCTCTCAGACCCATTGAATTACAGCATGCCCTAAGGTTATTATGGGATAAATAAAACTGCTTACCCCAGATCTGAATGCTTTTTAGTGGTGTGATGATTTGTTTTATCTGTTTTTCCATCATTAAAATTCATAAAATTCTACCATTATGCATTATTATTATTGTTATTATGAATCACGACTGAAAATTTGATCCTTCACAAAGAGCAATCCTGTGAATTTCCTCTGACTGGCTCGGGTTCAGCAAACAAAACGGTCCTGCCTCACACCTCTCCACCTTCATTTGCACTGTGCGTATTCACCTCCCTCTCCCTCCTGCCTTCACTGTCTTTGCTCCTTGTCTCTGATGCTCAGCAGAGGCCCTGAGCCCTGTGGAGTGCACATCCATTTTGAACCTGGAGGCTGTCAAGCATGCTGTTGGTAAATGAGCGAGCTAACCTGTTGCTCTCTGTCTCCCCACTTCCACTTATCCTTTTTTTCTGTCTACCTCCCATTCCATGTTTCCTTAACCCTCTCCCTTTTTTCTCACACCAGCAAATCGTCTCCTTCTCTTGTTCCTCAACAGCTTTTTGAGATTGTTCCTTCAAAGGGCAACAGAACTCGTTTTTCTGAAACCAACCAACTGGGTCAGACTCCACAAGCCCCATTGTAGACACCCTGTGAAGGCTGTTTTATTCAAAGCACCTTGTAACAGATATTTTCCCTGTTAGCCTCAAGTCAAGTTTTGTATATTACATTTCATACACTGGTGAACACTGTTCTTCAAATTAAAGGAAAACAAAGAGTAGTCCAACACAGGAACATGGTATATATATATATTAGATGTACACAGTGCCTGAAGCAGAGGCACATGAGACAACAAAGTGACTCATAGATCAATGATGAATTTCCTGCAAAGTTTCATATAAACACCACCCTCAACACTTGCTACTTGGACAAGGAGTGAGTTTCATTTCAAAAGCAAGGCAGCGTGTTGCAGATGTTGCGTGAACAGCGGCCTCACAGCAGAGATAGACGGTTGGGCACAGAAAACAGAGCCCAGGGCCAGCGTATGTTAAGCATGTTCATTAATTTCTGTAGTTTCTCTCCTGCTGGCCCTGCTTGCTTCCTGGACGTGCCGTGGATCTTAATAGGCTTTGGATCCCTGCTCGCTGTTTTGATGCACACAGAAATGCCCGGAGAGAGGGAGGGAAATATGAGAGAGAGCGGCAGCGCGAGATGCAGGGCGATAAATAAAGACAGATGACAGAAATGAACAGATAAAGAACATATGTCATATGAAATAAATGAGGGAAATTGAACAGGAGAAATAATGACTCGCCTGCCAGACTGAAAGAAAGAACTTTAATTAACTAAATGTGCAGAGTCTGCAATTATAAATCCAAGTAAGTATTAATAAAAATGTCATTACCATCAATTTTTATGTACATCTGCACAATATGCAGGCCTCAATACGCCACTGCTGACACATGGATGTTACGGTAATAGCTACACGTGTGTCGTCTTAGTCACACACTGAGTGAGCAGCTTGTCGCCCATACAGGCAGCTTGCTTTACATTTAATGAGTCGTCTGTGTAGGTGAACACTTAACCAATGACGCTGAACCAGCTTAGAGCTGTGTTAACTGTGCAGAGCTGGAGGGCACTAAAAAGGACCCCATCAGCGTGCAGCTTCCTGATGCCCCACTGTTCCACCAGGCCCCCATGCCGAGCTCCAACTCTCCAACGAGACTTCAAAGGCAGGCATTTGCAAACCTGATGTAGGCGTTAACCTTTGACTCAGAGGCTCTCTCTGTGCAAACAGGGACAGCCTAATTGATGCTGTGCACTGCGGAAAAGAAATAACTTGTCCTTGTGGACTGCAGCCATAGAACAGAGTGCTTTAATTTCTGTCTCTAGCAGTATATGGAGACAGACAGTGGCTGTGCCTCTACTGTAGCAAAGTGGCCACAATTTTATGCCCAGTGCCAGCGACAGTCATGGCCGGACGCATTACATTTACCAGACGCATTACGTCTCAGGGTTGTCTGTCCTACCATCCGTTCTTTTCCCCTGAATATCCTGATATCTCAAGAACGTCTGAAGGGAATTTCTTTAAATTTGGCACAAACGTCCACTTATATTAATAGGTCAACAGATTAAAATTTGGTCAAAGTAACCTCACGTCCATCCCATTCTCGAGAATGCATTACCTTAGGTCCATCTGGAGGGAATTTCATTCCATCTGGCACAAAGGAACTGATTAGAATTTGGCGATCAAAAGGTCACTGTGACCTCACAAAACACATTTTTGGCCATTACTTAAGAATTGGTGCGCTAATCAGGCTTTTCTCGTGCACTGTTAGAACGTATACCTACAAAAAGTAATGCTTCAGAATTTAGTCATAACCCACAGAATCACGATGAATGTGATTGTGCGACCAATGCTCTGACGATAGTAGATCGGAAGGTAGTATATATATACCACATATATATATACCACAAACAAACATAAACTTACTACATATAAAGTAAAGAGGATAATTAAGTCCTAGTGTCCTCAAAAGAGACGATAATGAAGTCCCCACATCCTCAAACTCCACATAAAGAGGCAGGTTGGAGTGTTCGATGGGTCAAACAACACAGGACTTTCCCCCAGGAGACCCCTGCAGGAGTTCAGTGTTTGTTTCCTGTGTGAAACCAAGTGAACTTTGAATAATTTTAAAGTACATTGTCACCATGTTGTACCTCATAAACCTAACCTACGCAACCTCACATTAAGTGTGTAACATGACAATGCCATTTGCGATGCGCTAATTCGTTAGATATTATGCAAACAATTGTATCAGGATATATGACATTTTATATCATTTTATTTATTTTTTTTTATCATAACTCAGCAACAGTAGGGGAGACATTTGGTTGATTATTGAATTGATGACACTTATCTAGGGTGTCCACCTTGAAACTGCTGATTGTATCGATCTCTGTTTTCGGGTTGACGGTGCATGTGAAGCATCCATGTTTTGTAATATGTAGCTTCTATGCAGCAACATCCATATTTGAGGCACTGTCATTTGTCATGACTACATATGAGTCTGGACATACACGAATGAGGCTGAGGCTGTATTTCTAGTTTTTTAAGACCTCCAGTTACCAAGAGTTTGCATCCAGTAAGGCTACTGTATATGATTGACAAAAGCAAGCACAGAACTAACGTACACAGAATTATTTTTAATTTAAACAAGAAAACAATCCTCATGGACCACTATGGCAGGTATAGATTTGTAGACATGGAAGAATGGCGGGGTGTGATTTTTCCCCAACCCCCATGGCCTTGAGATGGTCAGATACCGGCACAGCAGCAGGAGATTGAGTCAAGCTCCCGTCGCTCCTTGTGTCCCAAGATAATGCTGAGTGGACACACAGTTCACTCTGGTTAATTTTCCACCTCATGTCCCAGCTCCCTCTCACAGAGATAGAGGGAGCGATAGTCCGGACTGATAAAGGGCTGTGGTGACTGAAGGATGGTAGCAGGGCCCCTCTGCAAGATTACATTTTCTGTGTTTTCACTGCTAACCACATTACTGGCTCTTAAAGGGACAATAGGCGTGCAAATAAGCATGAAACAGGAGGCCAGTGGATTAGTGGATGCATGAATAGACAGACAGGACCGGTTGATGGATGCATATCTGTGACGTGTGTCCAGTAATAGATGGACACAGGTTGTCTTACCTGAACATGGAATGCTGGAGCGGCGGCTTAGTTTAGACCACTGATAGGAAGTTCTTCTAAATCACATGTTTTTACTTTGATCAAAGGAACAATGTGTACGATTAAGGAGGATTTAGTGATATATATCAGTGGGGATTGCAGATTGCAACCAGCTGAAACTTCTCCGGGTTAGAATTCTTTCAATCTTCAGTGTTCAGGAGGTTTTTACCTGCAGAATTATCCACAGAGGTCTTTTCCTCTCAAAAACAAATGGACCAGATGATTAAAACCAGTAAACACACAGAATAAAGCAGTTCTACATTACAGATGAGTGTTTCTCAGATGCTGTTCGGCATGTGGGAGATGGGTCCCTCGACCAAGCGGCAACCTGCAGGGCTGAAAATTGAAGCCAACGTGGAAGTGCCAGAAACTATAGTTCTGTGAACAGCCACTTGAGGCTAGCTCCGGAAGCCAGTTAATCCCCATAGACCTCCATGTGAAATGCCCAACTTTTCAGCAGAAATAAACAGGTTTACAGCCTGGTACGAAAACGGGTTTGGTCCCTTTAGCTAATTTCAACATTCATGACAACTGTACAGGGGGTGAATTTTAATAAAACTCACCTGTTTACATTTTATTAAAGCTTAAAGTTATACATAATTAAGAGCAGGGATGTCTGCTGTTAGTGTCCTTGTATTCTCAGTCAGAGCCAACCCTCGCTCCTCCACAGCACCAGCCTCTCCCACAAATATTCGCACTTCTGGCTCCAGAAACCAAGATGGTGACGAGCCAACCGCCAAAATGCCGAACTTGAGGCTTCAAAACAGGAGTCCTCCTACAGACCTACAAAAATATGTGTTTTACCAACACTCTTGTTGGGGAAGGGCTACTTACTACAGTGGCTGATGCAAAAAACGCAAATGACTCTATTTTGGGCCAGTGTTTGGTTTGTCCATTCTTGGCTACTGTAGAAACATGGTAGTGCATTCTAAGGTAACGAAAACACAATGATCCTTATTTTCAGGTGATTACATGCTGAAGAAAACTCACTCATTATATTCCATTTCTGCCAATATACCCTCATAAATCCGTCACACTGCACCTTTAACAAAAGAAAATCTGTCCTTCGAGAGGAAGGAGGGAGAGTTGAATGCATTGCATAGAGTTGTAAGAGGCTTTCCCGTTGCACATTGTTTCATGGTGTCAGTATTTCAGTGCTCTTTTTCTGAACTCTGTCCATCTTTTCCTTTGCATCACAATAGCGTGACGTGAAATGTTGGAGCTTTAAGATGGAACAAGAAGCTCTGACATGGCTTCCCACACTGCCGTATCAATAATGAATCAACAGTGGAGCCAAGGTTTCCATTTACTTAAAATGCTGCTACAGAGAGAGCCTTATTTAACTTTTGGTTAAATCATGATGTTGATAATGATGACATTTTCTAGGCTGTCTTCATTAGCGAGTCATGTTATGCGTCTTTGCCAGTTGACCACCACTCGCACGGCTGACTCCAGCCAAGCCGTGGCAAGGTGTTGTGGCAGAGCAGCAGGACATTGTGTATGCGTGGAGTGTTTCTCATCCTGCCAGTTTTTCGTCCCTGCCAGCAGTGATTCCAGTGGTGTGTTACAGATGAGACACAATCTGCACCCTTTTCTTTGGTTCCTGGCACGTCACAGCAGCCCGGTATCTGATTTTACGAGGAAATTTAAATCCACATCCTATTTTGAGTCTTGTAAAGAGCAAGTGCTGATTTAGCCGGGGTCGTCGGACAACGTGGGAACTTTACACGTTTGTCCTAATTTTGTGATCAACACTGCAGTGACACCTCTGCAGGGCAATATGTCATTAGGGTTGCATCTATCCACACCGAATCACTCCCACTTGGCATCTGGTATTGAGGCTAATGTGTGTCTCTAAATACTTTGTGGTTGTTTAAACACACACACACAAGGCATTCAGCCACAGGTGGCAGGTTTGGAAATGGAGAGGGTCGCTGACATGTTTCCCTTTGCCTTGGATCCCAGACAGCTCCAATGGGCACAGAGTGTCTTTGTGTCCAAAAGTGTCTTTGAAGGAATTAACACTTGGTTGACACTGATACTGATTCAGCTGTCCTTCTTCTTTACAGGACACGGATCTACTGGATATAGCGTACATAAAAGATGCCAGAAATGGAAAGTGCACCAAATCACCAAAGGTAAGCCTGCAGTTAACTGATATGAGATGTTTGTCCAGCCCAATTTACTTGGATATCCACATGAAAACATATTTGTTTCAATGCCTTATGGTTGTTGTTTTTTTTCTATGTAATAATACATATTGAATCAAGAACAATGGCTTCAATCTTGCTCTTGTTTTTGTCTGTTGGAGCCCTGAGCAGTGTACTCAGAGCACAAAGGAGAGATTTTTATGCTTCAGTGCCAGCAGCAGCTGCGGCCAGAGGTGTTATGATTTCAGGTTGTCTGTCTCACTCTTGTGAACATAATATCTTAAGAACACCTTGAGGGAATGTCTCCACATTTGGCTTAAACTTCCACCTGGACTCAAAGATGAATTAGCTTTTGGAGGTCAAAGGTCAAGGTCACTGTGACCTCGTCTGTCTTTTTCTTGTGAACACAATATCGCAAGAAAACCTTGATATAATTTTTTCAAATTTGGCACAAATGTCCACTTTAGGACAAACTGATTAGATTTTAGTGATGAAAGGTCAAGGTTACTGTAATGTTGCATTTGTCTCAATCTTGTAAACATAATATCTCAAGAACACCTTCAGGGATTTTTTTCAAATTTGGCACAAACGTCTACTTGGACTCAAGGGTGAACTGATTAGAATTTGGTGTTTAAAGGTCAAGGTCACTGTGAACCTGTGTCTGTCTCATTCTTGTGAACACAATATCGCAAGAAAACCTTGATGTAATTTTTTCAAATTTGGCTTGAACGTCCACTTGGACTCAGCGATGAAGGGATTAGAAATTGGTGGTCAGAGGTCAAGGTTACTGTGATGTTGCAACTGTCTCAGTGTTGTGAATGCAATATCTCAACACCTTCAGGGAATTTCTTCATATTTGTCACAAACATCCACTTGGACTAAACAATAGACTGATTAGAATTTGGTGGTCAAAGGTCAAGGTCACTATGATTTTGTGTCCATGTCATTTATTGTGAATGCAATATCTCAAGAAGGCTTTGAGGGAATTTGCTCAAATTTTGCGCAAAAGTCCACTTGGGCTCAAGAATGAACTTAATAGAATTTGGTGGTCAAAGGTAAAGGTCACCATGATCTTGCATCCATCTAATTTATGTGAACATAATATCTCAAAAACACCTTCAGGGAATTTGCTCAAATTTCTTGCCAAGGTCCACTTGTACTCAAGAATGAACTAAACAGAGTTAAGTAGTGAAAGGTCAAGGTCACTGTATCCGCTCAAAACCTGTTTTTGGCCACAACTCAAGAATTCATACACTAATTTTGACAAAATTTTATGCAAATGTCTGATAAGATCAAATCTGGACGTGATAATATTTTATATCCAACAGAACGGGAGACATTTGGTCAGATACTGAACTGGTGACTTTAATCGTGGATGTCCACCTTGAAACTGTGCTGATGGAGAAATGGATACAAACTGTATGTGTAACTTGTCTGGTTGGCAAAAGCATACAGCTGCAGGACAGTAGCTCTAGTTTGTCTGTGCAGTATTCTGAATCAAAACAACAGTTTGAATATAGTTTGTGTGTGTTGAGGCTCTGGGAGCACAATGAGTACTGTACTCAAAGGACAGAGGAGGGCTTTTTCAGGTAATGATATGCTTTGTAAGCGTTTATATTTGTACAGAAATGAAAGCCATGAGTGGGTGTGAGCCCAACAACGAATCAGACACTGTCTGCATCCGTCTGGCCATGAACTCTGTTATGGAGAGGAAGGAGAATAGTTCAGGTGGTGTAGTGATTGAAACATATAACCATGAGACTGGTACATACACAAATGAGTGAGGTGTGGTTGATGTAATCTTGTTTCATATGGCCCTCTGAGAGTCATATTTTGCATTGATGTGACTTGCGACTGAAACATGTTTGTGAATAATTGTTTGTGTGGCTGTATGGATGCTGTTCACGATTCATCCTCACATATTAAGTGTAGTTTTTATACAGTGATGTGGAGACAAAAGCGAGGAAGTGAAGATCAAATGACACTCATGATTGACAAACATGATTTGAATTCAAACCCACGCAGATAATGGATGCTTTCCAGGGTTTTTGAAATTGCTATTTCACAGCTAATTAAAATGGTCCTGATTGTGAGCGATGAGAGAAGAATTTGTTCACGCACTTTTTTAATCTGGCACGCCAGAATTGTCAGGGAATTTGGCTCATTCTGGTGCAGTTACAAAGCCAAATTTAGTTCTTGCAGTTAATTTCCCACTTACCGAGCGATGATGAGAACAATAACGTGCATTATTTCCCACTTTCTCATTATATATCCGCGCTAAATGACTCAATTTCACGTTCATATTTGATCTAGTCAGTCTTGCGATGAGCTGCTGTTACATAGCAGCAGCACTCTTCATCGCTTTGACTCGGTACAGCGGGAGAAGCGAGTGGGGGTCGCGCACTGCTGCTCCGTCTGGGGAGTGAGTAATGATGGAATGAGTACAATAACACAGAGAGGATTCATGCATTTCTAAACAGCTTACAGAGTGATGCTACCCAGGGAGGAGACATGACCACGTGACAGGTAAGATGGTCGAAGCATTGGAAATCCATTACTGGGTGATGGAGCGGTGATGCACCCTGGGCACTGTAATGGGAGCACCAGTGAGACACAGTGTCTGAAGAGTTGATGGGTTGAGGAGAGGAAGGGAGGAAAGGGGAGAGGCTGTGGGGGGATGGGGAAGGTGGGGAGGGGGGATGATTAAGCCACTGTGGGGATGAGGGGAAGGGAAGCAGAGAGAGGAGAGGGGAAAGCAAGGGGAGCTTTTTATGGGAGATCTGCAGGAGGTGAGAAAAAGGATGAGAGGATGAGAGGAAGGACACAGAGATGATGCGAGGTCAAAGGAAGATGTCAGCTGAGAAGCACAGATAATACCAGACAGCAGTTGCTCTAAGTGGACGGCACTTTTCATGGCTTGCCTCTCAAGCATTTCACCTTCACACGTTTTTAAGGCTCTTGTCAGAATGTTGAAGGTTTTGCCTGAAAGAAATGTACAAAAGCTGAAAGAATTTTATTTTTCAGTTAAACATAATTTGTGGTGAATATGTTGGTGTTGGTCATGCAGAACGTATAATATACATAATGCTGATTTTGAAATCTGAATAAGCTGACAATAGTAGACACAAGACAAAAGTTATGATGTGACTGAGCACATTACATTATATGTGTCAAAAAAACAAACAAACACCATAATGACATTTAAAGAGACAGTTCAACCTCTTACTTTTAGTGCGATTTATCAGTCTAGATTGTTTTGGTTTAGCTAAAACTCTTACACAATGTTTTAAACAAAGAGTTTGACATGCTCCTGAAAAAACTCAACATCAGTGTCTCTTTGCAGAAGTCATGACCTGGTTACTCAAGATAATCCACAGACCTTGTTGTGAGCAGTTTCATGTAGAAACTATTTTCTTTCTACTGAACTACACCCACCAACTGTATCACTGCGCAGAAAGAAGTGTGCATCTACTGTTAGCTCAACTAGCACCACTGAGCTAGGTGACATCACAGCTCGGCCGAGGAGGACGCCATTAATGGTCACATCTCTTGCTGTCACAGACACAAGCTTGACGTCCATGAGTAGATGCACACTTCCCTCTGCACTGTTATACAGGTGATGGGTCTAGTGATGAGGGGGTTAAATGAAGAGGAAGCAGATCTCAAGAGAGGAAATCCTTTTTCAAATCAATATTTCACATCTGAACTCAAAACTCTCTGCGAGTCATACTGCAAACACAAGTCCTATTTTTACTACCTTGTTGTTGTGTCTG
This sequence comes from Epinephelus cyanopodus, assembly GCA_026686955.1. Classification (NCBI taxonomy): domain Eukaryota; kingdom Metazoa; phylum Chordata; class Actinopteri; order Perciformes; family Serranidae; genus Epinephelus; species Epinephelus cyanopodus. Next base: position 4,013,606 of record CM048925.1, on the reverse strand, counting down.
TTGGTTTTATATTTATATGCTCTCTGCTCTTTAAAGCTCGCACCGCTCCTTCTGCTCTCGCTCAAGGGCTCCCTTAGCAGCATTCATTCATTCATGCAAATTGCTGGAAACCAACACACTCACCGAGACGAGACAAGATGTTGAACTCGCGATGATGCGTCGGTAAAAAGCTTCAGAAGTGCTTTTATTGTGCTACTCAAGAGTCCTGCGCCTCAGCCCCAATATTGTCAGACTCCGATGCAATCACTCTCAGCAGACTGGCTCGAAATGGGCTCCAGATGGAAGGGCTGTTTTGGCTCGCCCGTTTTGGAGCTCTTGTTCCTACTACAGCTCAAGTTACTTCATATTGTCTTTGACCGCCATCAGAATTTCTGTCTGAATGCCATTAAGATTTGGAGCACGCTGCTGTGTTCATCGGCTCGTTGCAGTGCGTGGGCGGTATGTCTGCCCTCTGATGAACTTGTGCCACCCTGCCCACGGGCTCCAGCTACTCAGCTATGATTCATACATTTTCACTGCAAAGACACACACACACACACACACACACTCAGAACACAAATACATTTGACAGAGAGTAACGTTCAATGTCACTTGTACCTTGCGTACTTGTACACTTGCGCTGAGTAGAACAACAAAGCGCGATAAAAACGTTGTCCTTTGTTCCACCGTGCTCAGGATGATGATGCTAATTAGCATGTGTCCAACCCATCATAATTCAGGCTGATTAGATTGGCCGCTTGTCAGAATGACAAGAGGCAACCTTTGTTTGACGAGAGGCTCCAGAAATAAATCACAGAGCCTTAGGTCTGGTGAGCAACGCACAGCGCTAATAATCATCCACATCATATGCCCACAAATAGCTGGCAGATTTTCCATATTCAACACAGAGCAGAGGGCAGGAAGCTGACAAGAGCATTTGCTGTTGCTTCTAAATCTCTGTGGTTGTTTTTACATGCATGCTTATCATGGTGTGCTCAAACTGTGGCAGCAGGGAAACGAGCATCTGTTTCATTTTGGCAGTGGCACCTGTAACTCTGTCATCAGCAGGAGGATTGTTTTTTAACCTTGTGTACATCAAGTACGTCGTATTATTTAATAGCAATTTTGCTCAGATTGTTAGTTTCAAAAAGACACAATTTGCTTTTGAAATGTAAGAATACAACAACAGCATCCCTATCTGTTATATAGTCTCAGATATGACAAAGGTATAATTAATTGACATGGAGCCGATTATATGTTTCATAACCACCTGACATTTCATGGATGTTGGCGCTCTGTATTCAACACCAACATCCATGAAATGGGTTTGATAGCTCCCTGAATACTGTCTTTATAAGACTGCGTTTTATTTTACAGTGTTTAAAGAAAAGGTAAGGAAACCCTGAGGGGCAATTGAGAAAATTTCTTTGGTGATCCATTTTTTAAGTCTGATCTAAATTGTTATTCCTCTGTGTTTATGACTTAAAAAAATCTTGTTCACCAGTGAATTGGTGGAAAAACATTTTGCAAGGATCATTTCTCTAATCTGTTTATTTTTATTTTTTTTGGCAGGTGTTTTTTTTTTATTCAGTATCTTGTTTTTTTCTGTCAGGGTTCTCATTGATCCTTAAAAGTCTTAAAAAGCTCTGAATTTATTAATAAAATATCAAATCAATCTTCTAGAAGTCTTAAAAATGCTGAGACATGGGAAGTAGATAGTTTCATGAATCATTTTTTTTCTGATATAAGATCATGAAATCTCAAAATAATTAGTAACATCAATATTTTAAGTATAATTTGCAGTATGCTTCTCGCATTAACGTCACATCAGGATAGTGGAACTAGCAACACTCATATTTTATTTCTGGCTGGGATGCTCAGAGCAGACGATCCACTGTCTGCTAGCTAGTTGTCAGTGTTCCCGAGATGACTTGGGGAAGTGGTCATTTAACCAAGATTTTGTGGCATGAAACCAGTTCAGGGCAGCGCGCACAAGGCTCACTGCACTATATACAACAATTTTTTAAAACTATGGGAATCCCACATGCACAGTGAGAAACTTAAAATTTCCAAGAAAACCTTCCAACAAATGCCACGTATTTCCCAGTTCTGTTCTACCCTCGTCTCTGCCACAAGACGGAAAAGTTGTGTTTTATAACACAGTAACATTTAGGCAAAATAGTCTTAAACCTTAGTAACTAGTTTCAGCAATAGTGATTTTGGCCAAAAGATGTAGAAGTGCACCGCTACTCCATGTCTAAATAGGACTAAATTTATTCATGTTGTCTCCAGGTGAGTTTTGATTCCTCAATGCACTCTGTACACAACGTACATAACATATTGGGTGTTAGTAAGTTGTGTAACATTACTGTCATATCTTTCCTAAGTCTTAAACACAAAAGAATGAGATCCGAATTTTCTTTGTCACTTGCCTCTCAGGGCTTCTGTACAAAAGTCTGATAGAATGAAATACAACTAGAGACTATTTCTAGGTAAATGAAACCATGACAGTAACATAGGGCCCAAACTATTCTCAAATTAAGGGAGAGAAATGGATTGATTTTATTGATGCCGTTATTGAGTCTGCTCACTGGTCTTGATCTTTGCCGTTTCCCTTATTGATTCCTGATCAATTTTCTGTGTAGAACGAAAGTAGGCCTGCACAGGTTTTTGGTGTCAACACAACTGCTTTGTTATCTGTGAGTGTGAACACAGTTGAGATGAAATGAGAGAATATTTGTGTAGCATTTGTTTTCATTGACGTTTTATTAGTCACGGTAAAACCTGTTAAACCTGCCTGTGTGGCACTAATGTTATTATAACAGGATATTTACCCTTGGTGATGGATCTGCTTCTCGGTTGGGCAGCATTGGCACTCGTGCGTGTTGTACAGAGATGTTCCAAAACATATTACTGGTTACTTGGTGCACGTTTCCTGAAACACAGATGCAGGAATTTGACAACTGTCAGAAAAACATGCCGACATCTACAAAAGGAATTGAAAAGCTTGGATGCATAATACAGACGGATTTGACAATTTGGAAAAGGGCCTCAACTGGAAGTGGTTCTAGATTCCCATCCGTACTCCCTACCCACAAATTCACTTCACTGGAGAAAGAAAAGGCAAAATGAAAAGAAAAAAGACCCGACAGATCATTGATTTATTTCATATATGCATGTGAAATGTCTGTATGTGCGTTCTATAAATGTAAGCCCCTGGTAACCGTAGCAGGCCCCACTGTTTCAAACCTTTCATTCATATTGTCTCTTTCTTAGAACAGCAGATAAGCTTGTACCTGCACAGCATGTTCTCTCTCCACAACACCAACCGAACAACTAAAGCCAATCATTTCTGCAATCTCACCTGTACACTTAACTGTGCAACTAACTTCTACATAACTGTGCTCTTCTACATCACTCTGTCTCCTCTCGCACTGCGAGGGGCATATTGTCAGCCCGTCCCTCTGCTCTCTGGAAGTGTTCTTCTGTCTGAATTGTTCTTTCTTTGCGAACTGGCAGGAGGAAAATGTAATCAGCATCTCACCATGCTGCTTACAGTAGATGTCTGACAGACAAAATTACATGCTTTCTCTCCGTCTCTCTGACAACCAAACGGAAATCTGTCAAATCTGTCTGAGAAATGTCCTTCTTGTGCTCACTGCCTGTGTAGTTCAGGGTTGTAATATACATCTTGAAAATGGAGAACTTTAATGATTTAGTGCTCTCCACTGCGGACTGCGACTCACATCTTTCCCATTTTTATAATGGAAGTAAGAAATCAAACACAGCTGCTGTGACACTGCAGGAGGGCAGAATGTGCAGGCAGAATGTGGTCTGATAATTCAGATATCCTTATCTTATCCCAGCCTGAGTCTGCCATGTGCTAGGTGAATTATTTTACTGTGCGTGTGTGTGTTAAACAAGACATGAGGATCACGTAGCTCCTCCATCCCATGATACATAGATGATCAGGCTGAGCAGATGGCTTTGGAGGCTCACATGCTCACACACAGGCGGAGGGGTTGTACTCAAAATAGAATATTTTTTTGTTTGTAGTATTGGTGAATTTCACACACAACTAGAGGCACACTTGCTTGCAGTTAAAAATATTTACAATCGACTGAGAGAGGAACAAATTGATTTCTGGAGTCTTGTCAAAGAGCATAGTTTACAAAGGTGGGCCGTCTTGACTGTTATCAGCAGAGAAACACATGGGAATCGCTAACAACTCCAAAACAAACTGGAAAACAACCATTATCATGCTGCGACCATATGCAGTCAAAATACCAAGGGAATGATGTGTGTTATTTTAAAAGATGGACAGTCTTTCTCTTTGGGATTTCCTTGTTCCTTGTTGTCTTTGACGGTGTATGAAAATGTAATGAATGGACTGAAGTCGGCAGCAGAATCAAGGCTACGGTATTCATTTCCTCCAGAGCTATTTGTTCCTTCAGACTTTTTATTGTGAGGTGAGAGGAAGTGGCCGCCAGCTCTGTTACAGGCTCAGCTCGCAGCAGAGAGGACTGCTGCTAAATACAGAGCAGCTTGTGTGTCCCCAGCAGTGTAACAGGATCTGGGAGAGGCCAGCAGGCCATTATCACCACCGCGCTGTCTGGCCAACAAAGTCGGCTAAAGCTCCGTCTCCCACAGCAGTAAGTGCTAAACAGCTCCTCCGAGCGCACAGCAAGCTACTGTAGGGTTTAGATGTGCCCTTATCCAATGCAAAGTGACAGTGTTATGACAGTGTTTTGGACAGTGATTACATAGCTAAGGCAGTAAACATGAAAAAGTTCATACACTATCAGTGGCCTGGTATTTATTTTTGGAAATGTGAGGCAGTGCCTTATCCAAATTCTTTTTAAACTTCAGTTACAGAAAACAGACCCAGATCCTGAAGAGGACTGTTTAAAGCTTAACCAAATATATAAAGAAATAGATTATAAAGATCCAGTGTGAAGGATTCAGGGCAGGATATTGACAGAAATGGAATAAAGTATTAATAACTATGTTTTTAATCAGTGTATAATCACGTGAAACTAATAATTGTTGTGTTTTCTTTACCGTAGAATGAGCTGTTTATATTTACATACAGAGAGCGTCTTCTTCCACGGAACACGCCATGTTATTTCTATAGTTGCCCAAAACAGACAGACCAAACACTAGCTCTAGGTAGGGCTGATCGTATTTTCGCGTTTATGCATTTTTGTGTTTGTGCATCGGCCACCGTAGTTGTCCTACATGCTTGGCACACTGCAATCTGCAACATAACCACTAGATGAAACTAAATCCTACCAGCACAGTCTTACCCCAGCTTGTTAAATACAGACATTCAGTCAGTGGCGCTACATGTCAAAATACGACCCACTAGATAGCTGCCTGCATCAGTTTTGGATGTTCAGGGATGGCGTGTCAATTGATACTTATTACATGTGTCCTTTCAAGATACACTTCCGTTTTCACAATGTACAGGTTTTGCTCATTAAATGCATTGTCTTTTCAAAATAAACATACACCGTAGGTAAAAAACAAAAGGAAACAAAAGTATGGATAGGTATCGAAAAAACACATCATAGTTTTGCTTAAAGTAAGAACGGTTGTTACTAACATTACGTAACATCACATGACCATCGATTTATAATCATATCTAAATAACGGGTGCCAAGATTGTGCCTCTCCATTGCAATGGAGTTTTGGCTTCAGGGTTTACTTACGTGGTACGCGGCTCACTGAATATGCGCAGTAGTGTTTCTCCTGCTGGCCCCGCCCACGAGTTCCTGCTCAGCTCATAGACTCATGGATTTATAAATCGCAGTTCAGGATGTCCTGTCTACAATTTTATGGATGACTCTTATAGGCAAAATGCTCTTTGGGCCACAAGGTGTTTTTTCGTGGTGACCGGGAAGCATTTCTAGGGTCCTGCACGTCACTAGCGTAGAATGCTACACACACTAGCACACTACGTTGTTACTGAAATAACTTTACTGACTTTTCGTTTTACACTGGACACAAACAGCAACCTCCAGGCTGAAAGTCCAGAGTTTGTTTGACCCAACCACCCTATGCAGGCTTTCTCACTCTTTACACTATGGCAGTTGCCTGTAGTGTCTGAAACTGCTACCACCGGGTGTGTTACGCACCCAGCTAAGGGTGCCTCTGTGCGTCGGTGTCTGCCGGTGTAAGCCCCCCTCCTGAAAAAGCCCAGTCTGCTCTGATTGGTCAGCGTTCCAGGGTCTTTGCAGCCGCAGGGAATGACTGTAACGGAGAATAGCCGCACTTTCTACTATTAAAATCACAAATAAAAGCTTCTAAACACATTTGGACATGTTCCAGCAGGAATATGACCCGAAAGCTACAACACCAACAGCCAAGATTACGTGTTTACCTGACATTAGCATGTAGCTTGATACAGCAGTGTGTATGTAATGTGAGCACTTGCAGTGTCGTGCCTGAAGCAGATGATCATGAAAAGAAATCTGTCGCCATCTGACATCATCTTGCTGAAAAAAACAGTGGAGACAGAGGTCTGAAGCCTGAGGTTTTTGATAACATACGTTACATATGGTTACCTCATGATTTGAAACTTTGGCCACGTTTAATATGAACATCCAACACTGTAGCACTATATATATGACAGAAGAAGAAAAGCATAATGTGTCGCTTTAACAGGCCCTTTAGATTTTTCTTTTCATGCTCAAAGGCTCTTGCTGTGGCAGTGTTTCTAACTATTATCTGTGCTGTCTGGAGTGTATCGATGAATGACGGGGTCACAGTATGTGCTCCAGCTTCAACAATCACAGCCCTCCAAACCTATCGATGTAAGAATGGGCAAGGCCTTTGTCTGACCCTGGACACTGCAGCATGACAAGATGAATAGGTGAGAAAGCATGGAAATATGAGGTAACATGAGTTCAGTGACATTGCAGAGTGTACTTGGTATACTGTGCGCTGTAATGCACACTGTAAACTGTCAGTGAGAGTGTCTGCCGCTGTAACAAAGTGAGTGACAGAGTGTCAAGATATACGACCTCTGCCGACATGTGAAACGTTTGTCAACAGTCCGCGAGCACTTTAATTTCTGGTTTGCATTTCAGCGGCAGAGGAGATTGCTTAGAGGCAATAAAATGCCCAAACATAGCCTTATAACAGCTTTGATGAGTACTCAGGTGCATCTGCTGCTGGCTGCATATTGTACATCGTGATGGCCAACATTTATAGCAAGTCTATTTGAGCCGTGCATCAGCTTATGACTGCGCCAGTGATTTATTTGTGTGTATGGATAATATCTGTGCTATGTAGAGGTGTTATTTTCAGTATATGTGATTGTGCGCGTGTGCTGCAGATGTAACAATATATATGCAAACAACTATCGTCTCACCCTCCATTGCAGAGAGACAAATTGTAATTCAAACTCTGGTCTCACCTGCTGCACACCTGCTCAGTGCCCTGTAGTCAAAGAGAAATAATAGTTATACCCTGCTTACAAACAGCAATCAGTGCTGACCTGTGTGATTTAGTCAGATGGATCGTGGGCAGCACATCTTGCTCTGACTGTAGATTAGTGTCACATGGCAGTGTGTTGAAATAGTGGACTTGAGACCATTAGTGTTTTGCAGCGCATTAATGAATCCTTAAGAATGACAATTGTACAAACGAGCACTGATGGTTTGAGAGATGAGCAGCTGGATGTAAAAGGAAACTTTAGGGGGACAATCAATGATAATGAGTCTCTGTGAAGGCCTTTGTTAGAGAGGCTGAGAGGCAGGGGGAGAGAGAGTGTGTGTGTGTGTGTGTGTGTGTGTGTGTGTGTGTGTGTGTGTGTGTGTGTGTGTGTGTATGTGTGTGTTCAACAGAGAAAAATAAAGATAGGAGTCACAATGAATCTCTGGCTTTTGTACCAGCAGCGCAGAGCTGAAATTGGTTTCGAGGATTAAACTCGAGCTGAGACAAATGGTAGTTTAACATTGTTTATGTCGACAGTCATGTAGCCCTAATTTTTTCTTTTCATACCATATATACAATGCTTCTTGTGTGATCATGAATAGGGATGAATGTCCTGTGAAATTCTGCCAAAAATGCCTCAAATAAAACAGCCTTTGTTTAGCAAAAAATTGAATTAAGTCAGATATCGTTTGATCTGAACATAAAGTAAACATTATTCCAAATCCAGTTCGTTGATTCCAGCTTTTATTACTTTACATAAATATTTTTTATTGACTAATCTATAATTTATTGTTTCACTTAATCCATTTATTGTTGGGCATATAATTTCTAGGTTGGGCATATAATTTCTAGGGATGTGAGATTTCCTGACCTGAAACTTAGAAACTGAGTTAAAGGAGCACTCTCGGGGCATCTGTAGCGTAGTGGATAGTGCCAGGTTCGAGTCCGGCTTGCGACCATTTGCTGCATGTCACCCCTCGCTCTCTCTCTCTGTCCTGTACATTAAAGCCCTCTTACAGATATAGGCATAGACCCAAAGTTTGCAATCACAGAAGAAACCATAGACTGTATATAAAGATGGATGACACATCTCCACTTAGCCCCACTGTATGGAAGTGAAGCAAAAAATATCGCAGATATTGCCAGTGCAATCTTGCTTTAGTGATGTCATTCAGAGCCAGAGTCTGTGCAGCAGCGATCTTCACGGTATCAAGTTTCCCGCCTATACACCCGTACAGCAAACCGTGAGAAGCGCCACTTTTTATAGCAATGAATAGCTAATTAAACCAAACTTATCAGAAAAACGAACATTTGAAAATACAGCAGTGTGATAAAACCTACCTTAAATGACTGAAACAAATTTATTTGAAAAATAATTTATTTTGGAAAACATGGAGAGGGCGTGTTGTATGACCCATACTGCAGCCAGCCACCAGGGGGCGACCCAGATGTTTCGGCTTCACTTTTGGGGAGCTGTCATTTCGTCCATCTTTATACAATCTATGGAAGAAACCAGTAAGTATTCATATCGGAGAAGCTGGAACCAGTGTTATTGGGCCATTTTTGTGGAAAGAAATAACTTCAGGAGTAACAGACTGAGTTGCCGTGATGTCACGCTCACAGCAGCAATCACATCCAGGTAGAAAACCAACCATTTCTTACAATTATGGAGATATGTAACTTGTTGATTTCTGTTGTCATTTTCCACTGTAACTGCTATAGATAAATAGTGAAACACAGTGGTCCAACTGCTGTGCTTATTATGTACTGTGTTGTTTTGTTATCATTTGATAAACAGAATCAGTGGCACGGAAGCTAAACAATGTACTGCTGCGAATGGGGCTGCAGAAAAAATGTATTTTGGCCACCAAAAAAAATCAATCTGTGTAAGCGTACGCTATATTTCAATATTTGCTCCACTTTACCTTACAGTCTAAAAAATGAAGGCAGCAGTAGACCAGCAATCCAGTGTTCTGCCACATAAATTGGTGCTACGGACACATTTCAGTCTGTACCAAAATAGTATTGAGGTTTATTACCAAGCTGCAGCCATGTATCAGTTGGTGGTTATGATTTTTTCAGTACAAAAGCTTACAACACACTTTCTGAAATGTCTGTGCTGGAGATGAATGTGACACTTTTACAATTGCTTGTCGTAAAAGAGTGAGGAGCTGTTTCAGAATGCTCACATATAAACACAGACAATAATTGAATGAAAAAGGGGAGAGATTTGTACATGGTAGATGTGAATGAACAGAAGTGTGGCTCGTCCTTCCTCCCCAGTGGGCTCAGAGACATTTTAGTGCACAGAGGCATGAAACTGTCTGTCAGCTGACAGAGTCTGGGGAGAGGACTCCCACACACTCCCGTTTTAGATGTGATTCACGCACACATACAGGCAACACACAAGCACACATGGCACTTTGTGTTATGTGACCACTGAAATAAACATGCCATCACGCTATCCAAGCATGTATCACCCCCCCTTCCATGTTTGACTATCTCTGTCTTTCTCTCACTGTAGTCAGTCTGGCAATTCAGTCAATTCAGTCAGTGCCAATATGTGTAGAAGACTCTGGATACCAATGGCTCTGCTCCTGAGTATTGTTTTCATCAGGGGGGACTGGCCGCAGGGCGAAATGGCAGCTTGCAGTAAGAGGTGATTAAAGTAAACGCGTATATGGACTCATTGATTTTCATAAAAGAAACTGCAGCACCATTTGTCATCCGTCAAAGACAAGCTATTGATCAGTGTCACGCATCAGTGTAGCCTCCAGGCAAGCAGCAGAGAATGAAAAAGGGGCAGAAAAAAAAAAAAAAAGCAAAGAAAAGGTTAGCATGATGGACCCTGATGGGCTCGGGTTGGATTCTTCAGTCAATTACTTAGGTGATCCCTGCACACAGATGAATTCCCCCGATGTGAAGCTGGCCATCTCATTAGTGCTCGCTGAGAAATCGAAGGTGATGCTCACTCTCTCTTCGGACTACCTCAGAAGCTGCTCCTGTTCCCAGCTAACGTGAGACCTGAGCTGCTGGACCAGGATGAATGAAGAAGAGAATGACTGAATGAATGAACAGATGAAATAGAGACTGTGATGACGAACAGAGCGGCCTGTGTCAGCGCGGTTACCCAAGTGGGTCCAGTGATGACTATCTTGACGAAAAGGTCAGAAGGAGCACAATGGTGCACCTGTGCAGGTAAAGTTCCCACCTTTAGCAGCTGGAACGTCTCAAACTGTTTACTCAGGAAAAGAGAAGTCTTCCTTTTCTTTGTATTGCTTTGAAGTGAAAAGAAGCAAAGAGAGAACAGAGGAGTTTGACTGTCTGCTTTATGGATCAGCCAAAACAAATAAGAATCATTTTTCACCCTAAGCTTCACAAACAAGCTGTAATTCACTGTGTTGTATTTGCTTCTCAGTTGTCCCTGTTATTGAATTCAGTTAAGTCAACTCTGCGCGGTGCACATTGTATCAGCGAAATTCAAACAGAAGCCCATTGGTTAGATGCAATCACAAAGTCTCATTAAATTACAAAGCAATTCAGACACCTAGCAACAGGAGAGGGATACAAAAACAAAAACAACAGTATAAAAAATGGCAGAAGTATTGCAAAACAATTATCTAAAAAGTGACAAAAAATAATACAAATATAAATGTTGCATTAATGGAGGTTTGATCTGTGTCACCAGAGGGAAAAATTCTTTCTTCTTATATCACGAATGAGCAGCCGACAGCCTGACAGGAAGTCAGAGTTTCCTAAAAGAGCAAAACTATCAACATGAAAACAAAAGAATCTCTGGACTGTTGGCTCGTGATGACCCTTTTCTTTAGTCACCGTGCTGGTGTCAGTCTATTCCAGGAGCTTGGCAAACGTCTCCAAGTCGCTTGATGCTCGCAGTAAAATCAGATATGACATTTAGTTAACCTGGCAAAGGTCGTCCCAGTGGAACTGGGCCTGATCAAATAAGAACCAGTCGAGGCGAGAGCAGAGCTGCTGCCAGCAGAATGTCGGCATTTTGTTGGTGAAGAAAAATTGGTGTCAACGCAGACATCCATTTATCTTTCATTTTAGTTCCTACAGGCAGGAGAAGGCCAGTCCGCACTTACAGTCCTGATAGATGGATGTGTCCCTACATCCCTGTCAGATGTGCTAAAGTACCCTTTCATCAACGCCTCACGTCGTGGGCCACATGTTCACGTTAACTGATTTTAAAGGTAGATGTTGTTATAATGTCCAGAGCACAGTGGTTATCAGTGTCATCTCACAGCAAGAGGGTTCCTGGTTCAAACCTGTCGGCTGGCCGAATCTCTCTGTGTGGAGTTTGCTGGTTCTCCCCGTGCCAACGTGGGTTTACTCCCGCTTCCTCCCACAGTCCAAAGACATACAGGTTAACTGGTGACTTTAAACTGCCCATAGGTGTGAATGTGAGTGTAAATGGTTGTCTGTTTGTGTCAGCTCTCTGATGCTCTGGTGACCTGTCCAGGGTGAACTCAACCTCTTTGAGTACCTCTTTGTATATTTTGTCATACAGTTTAGTGGTCAATGTTTGGTCAAGTTTCCATTCCTTAGAGCAGCAGTAGCTGGATCCTTCAACCATTTAACTACCACTGCTATTAAGTCTTTCAAGAGCCTGGTCTCACTCCGTAGTCGTTGAAATCCAGTGCTTGGGCAGTAACTTGCAGCGTCAGAAACCAACCAAAAAAGGTGTCCTTTAACGGCAGTTGCAGTTATAGTAACTTGACGCGTGGCCCAGAACGTCAACAACAAACGCACCCAGGGTACCTTTCATGTCTCACGTGTACGTGGAAAGTCCATGACCAAACGTCAATATGTGACGAGGTCAGAGTGAGAATGTGTTGACGTCAACTATTACATGTAGCTAAGTATTTCAACAGTTTATCAATTCCTTTTAGTTTATATTTCAACCGCTCATCCGTCACTTCTAGTCAGGGCTGGGTATTGGCACTCGATACCTTTAAGGTATTGATTGGCAAACAGTTAGCTGAACGTCTACCTAGTTAGCATGAGCTAACAAAGCAGCAGCTGCGAACATCCAGCATAAAGTCGTGCTGTTTAACAGTCCCAACAAGCTCACACCAACATCGAAGCAGCTTAACTTTGTCATTACACCCATTAATAACCATCACCAGTAATATTAGTTATGTGATGCTGACAGTTAGCCTTGTCTATCCATTCACTGAAGACTACATATCCGTTGCTTATGGCTACTTATTTTAAATGTTTATACACTAACTATTTTGACTTCTGTGCTAGCCTTTTAACAAGGTTTCTTGCATTCTCATTGGCTTTAAGGTTAATTGATTGGGAGGTGTGCACTGTGCAGTAAGCCTATTGTAACTGGTAGCTAACTACAAACTACATTTACTAAAGAGTTTTTAGATCAATGTGATTAAGGCCAAGAGCTGTGAATCTTAACAGTAGCTCATTGAGCCTGCCACAGCCACGTGACTTAAGTCTACAATCACAGATCAGTCGATAGTAGGACTGCTAAGAGCCTGTGTCTTAATTTAGCCATTCTTCTATGTGGGACAATAAGTCAGTGTCAATATATTGACCTCTTACTGCTCTTATTTAGCCATCACTTAAGGAACCCAGTCATTACTTAGCATGCAGGTGTTTGACCGACCCTAAGCTTGCACCCTTAGCTTTATTCACAGGCACGCTATCACTAAGTTAGCGACTCTAATGATCAGCCTGTTGGTTTTTATTTTAAAATGAGACTTTGGAGAAAACAAACCAGGCTTTATACCGTCCATCAAATCCATATCAATATAATTATTCCAGATAATTACGACTGTGTATTAATACCCAGTGAAATGACACTGACTAGAGAATTAGCTGTCAGCGGAGACATTCAGTGGCCCCCGCACTGTCTGTGCGCACGCATGCACACCAAGGTACCCTGCCCACCTTGCAGATAAGTATGAAATATGATGGCTTATGACCAGTCTGATGGGTCTGTTGCCATGGAAACCATAAGGAAAGAGAGGATGAACATAGAGCTAACAAGGGCAGGAAAGGTTCTCTGACACACGGTAACTTTACGTTTGACAGGAGGGCGTATGGGAGCAATCGCATGAACCGCTAATTGAGTCGCCTCTCATCTAGAAACATATCACACCTCTTCTCTTCTCTTCTCTTCTCTTCTCTTCTCATTATCTAGTCTATTTTGGCTGAAAAGCATATGTCTCCGTCAGTCTCTGGAGTTTGTTTAACTGCGGTAATTGGAGCAACATTTGCCGAGATCTGTCAGCTGTTCCAGACCCGTGATTCTCAAACTGATTGAGGGACAGCAGTTAAAAACTCACAAGTTTTTTGCTGCTTGACTGAACACTTGATTTTCTTTCATTAAGTATCAAACTTTCCCCCGAAACACAGTCTATTGCAGCATCTGCTCTGGATTAAACCCAGCAAATGTGACACCTTCGTATGTTCACGTATCTGCAGTAAGCTCTAAGATGGACTGGGAGATATGAAGCTCCACTGGCACAGCCTCAGAACCATTTTCATGATAATTTCCCTGAAAGATATTGGGGAGAAATGAATCCACCTTTTAAAAAAGTGGATGATTATGGAAGCAAACGTCTCAAATGACTCATGACTTTAATTGAAAACTATAATCTGCCTTACTTCGCTAATGATCACGAATGCTAATGAAGCGGCGCTAATGAAGCAACGTTAATGATCATTGATCATTGCAAACTCTAGATGTCTCATTTTTGGAACAGACTCTGCAAAGTTAAATAAACATCCAGACGAGCCTGCGGGCAGAAGGAGTGTTTCTCCCCTTTCCTCTCTAATTTGTTCAGATTTAATTGGGGTGATCAATATCTCCTCCAAGTTTACCACCATACTGTTATCATCCATCTATTCAAAACAGATATGTGGCGAACAGATCAGGGAGGATGGATGAGATGCGAGAGCAGCTTGTGGGAATTCATTTGATTGCTGCCTTGCTCACACTAGTCAGCTCCTAACACCATTAATCACATAGGTGAGACTAGGGGGCGTAGCGCACATGAGTGTGCTGGTGTGATTTTATGGCCGTATGTATGACTGTGTGCGTATTCAAAGGACCTTTTCAATGCCGAGACATGAAGAGACAGGTGACCTTTCTCACTCCCACCAACGATCCCTTCCAAGCACACAGGCACGCCAAGGACTTAATTGGTTTTCGATAGTAAATCTCAGGAGGTTTAGTAAAGAAAACGTCTGATTCTTAATGCTGCTGCTCCAGAGACCACTGAGATCTCTCAAACTATTTCCTTTCCAAAGAACCAGAGCAAATGGTGATGGAAGGCACATTCACTTTTTTCCTCCTCCTCCTCCTGACTTGTTTTTCTCTATTGAATGATGTTCAGAACAAACTTAGCTTGGATCCTTGAACAGGGGCACTTGGCCTTTTCTCCTCTTGACTGATTTCACTTTCTCTGCATTTGTTTCCACAGGAAGTTGTATTGCATTTGTTGCAGCCATTTGTTTGGCCCCTTTCATTCTGGACACCGCATGGTTTGGTTGCTGACAGACTGCAGGTTCTGTTTCACGATGTAACACTTCCCAGAGATGCTGACAACACTCTCTGGGAAAACGTGTCCACTTAACAAGTATTGTAGCCTTGCTTGCAGTTTTAAAACTCCTATTTTCTTAAAAGCAAGTGAAAAATCTGTCAGTGGGCTGGCTCCATTTCCTTTTTTTTTTTAATTCTTACAAACCTCATTATACCAGCCTTTTGCTACATTTCATTACCTTTCAAACAATATCTTCTGCCAACATTATATACCAAGGCAAACCATTCCATTTGCAGGAAAAGCTCACTTGATTCAGAAATATCTCTAGTTAAAGGCATTCTGTATTAAACAGGTTGAATTATTTCACCTCTCTGTGTAATGTAATGTACTGCAATTATTGAAACATATCTCCAAGCCAAGCTTTTCTGCTCTAAGGTCTATTGTTACATGCGGCACTGTAGGAAGCACTACTAAATAAAGCAACTAGCAGACATTTAGCTTGAGTGGGATATGATGATATAATGCCAGTAAGTGAATACAGTCTGTCTGCCAGTTAGCTCTGTGCAGATTGGTTATATTTATATAGTGCCTTCATGACATTTATATATGCTAATATGTTTTAATTATGTCCGCCAAGTGACAGTTTTCATATGCTGTACCTCAGGGTAGAAAAGGGTGTGGAGGACGATTCATGTCTGATTTGATTTATCCCAAAATGTTTTGGCTTGGCATGGTAGGCTGTCGATGTTGGAGAGAAGTCAATGAGATTATGTTGGGCCTGCCTGTTGTGACAGCATCTGCTAAGACAGTAAACACCCAAGAAGTATTCCACTGCTGGAAAGATGGTCTTTTCATAAAACTAGGCTGTCTATTCAGTCGAAAGATGCAAATACTTTTGAAAATGGCACTATATGATCAAAGAGAAAAAGAGAAAAAAGGGCTTCACCCATCACTTTTGCTCAAGATGTAGAAAACCTACAACTACCAGAATGCAATTTGCTGCACTGGACCAATCAAGCAACAGTGTTCAGGGCTGAAAAATGAAGCTGACGCCAAAGTGCCAAACTTTGCAGTTCCTTAAATGACCACTTGAGGTTTGGCGAGTCAATCTCCATACTTCCATGTTAAAATGCCCAACTTCACAGCAGAAACAAACATTCTTACAGTCTGCTACAACAGACAAACTCCTGCAAAAATAATACATTTATAGCAAATTTTTTAGTAATGAGACCTTCGTCAGGCAAAACTCCTGTGCCTTATGAATGTCTAGTTACCGAAACATCGCAATAAATGCATTACTTTTGTACAGGAGTTTATCTGCAAGTTATGTCCTGCTTATCCCGCTCCTACACACCTTTTTTAATAGCTGTGCCAAGTATTCTTTTATTTTACAGCCTGGTACAAAAAAAGGTTTGAGACTTTAAAGCTTATTTCAATAATCATGACAACTCTACAGCAGGTGAATTTTTATATAACTCACCCATTACTCATATTTTAAGAGTGAAAGTGTTATTGAAAGCAACGTGCTACTACCCCTCACTCCTCCACAACCCCGCCCTCTCGTCCAAATACGGACACTTCTGGCTCCAAAAAACTAAGATGGCGACGGCTGAAATGCCAAACTCAAGGCTTCAAAACAGCAGTCCACAAATCAATGGTTGACATCCATTTTTATGTCCATTATTTTGTGGAGTCTATGGGGCCAATAAATGCTTCTGCTGGTTGGTGACGTATCGCAAACTCTACGGTTTTAACACAGAAAACAATATGGCAGCCAGCTGCTAACAAACACTCTCAAATAACTGTTAAGTCGTAAACTAAAATATGATTCTGAAAACATTTTAGGCAAGAAATAGGCAACATAATAACCATAATATCTGACCAGCACTGCTTATTTTTACTGCTTAATCTCAGTTTTTTCAACCTCCGTTTGTACAATACAGAAAACAGTATGATGCCCACTGCTCACAAGTTCTTGTATTACAACCAAACAGTGCATTAAAAAAAATGTGTCTGTAGACATTTTAAGCAAGAAATGGGCAACACAGTTACAAAATCTTGGTTTATATTTGATCAACACTGCCTAATTTTACCGATTGGTCTGAGTTTGAAAGACAGAGGTGACTGTCCCTGTCAATACTTCTATACTCTCTGTGTCTGTGGTGGGAAGCATACAAAAATGCAGATGTACAATCTGAAGTTCGAGCAAAAGCTCAAGAGACAAGCAGGGATGTTCACAGTTCATATACACATACTACTCACATTGTTAGATACAAAGCTGGTTGAAAATCAGCAAAGTGTCCCTTAAATATGTGTCCTCTGGTTTGGATTATATCCTAGAAAAATTGATCCGCACCAGCTGAGCTTGTTCAAATTACTATTGTTTCATGTTACTTTTACATCATATTGTTTAGACAGTGCACTCCTAGAGTTTGATACGGCTGTCAGTTGTGAAGCTTCTGAAGTGAATGAGAGGACTGACAAACACAATGTTTATTTGAAACCCTTGCAGCCTGTTTCTATAATTTGCGCTATTTCTACTCCTGAAGGTTGGCCAAGAAACAGAAGCAGCAGACAGCGACTCTTGTACAAGCTGAGGATTGTGTTTTTCTCCTTTCTCTGTATGTCTCATACAGTTAGAAAAAAAATCCACCAATTTCAAAGCGGCGGATTACAAGTCAAAGGTCTCTCTGATAATCAGCTGTTTTGGATTGTCTGTCTTGTTAACTGGAGGCAGGCGCTTTGTCTAGACACATCTCCCGGACTGCCATTAGAAACTGAGACTGGCTAATTAAGCGTCAAGGTGCCATAGGTGTCTGTTGAACAACCGTGGACTGATAATCATCTTTTATCAGAGATCGGTCACACGGAATCAATGCCAATCAGATATGGAGGCTAGTTACGCATCGGGTGCTGATTTCTCTCATCATGTGTGTCATTAACACCGTGGCATCTTGAGATGGGGTGTCCCCCAGATCACTGTCAGCTCAGTGCATTAGCTCAAGCGTAGACCATAGGATTAAATGTCCATTTGAACATTGTTAAATATCCAAGGGCTTGTTTAAACATTTAGTAATCCTTTGTTGGCAGATCAGTGGAGCACACAGATGCCATACCAAATGGGGCGTTATGCGAGGGTGGTAGGTGGCTGGTTGGTTGGTGGCTGGCATGGCCCGGCCTGGCAGATGGTCTGGGGATGTCGGGACAGCAGGCTGTCTGTGTCACGGCGAAGCTAATGATGGCAAAAGGCTAAATGATGACTACAGAAAGAGGATAAATCACAATTATCACTGCACGGTGCTTACCAAGGATCCTCAAATGTTTGCAGAGGGATTTGAAGGCCCAATTAGGGCTGTTTATGCACAGAATTATGTCACCCTGTAAATTTTGCTCCCCGTGCGCGGAACAGTGTGTTAACTGACATGACAGCATGGTGCTAAACAACTGATTCCTCAGACTTTTTTGTGTGTGTGTGTGTTTGTGTGTGTGTGAAGGCCTGAATGACCCAGCGTACCTTGCTGTCTGAAACACACACTTCCTGACCTCCGCGCTAGCATGAGATGTTCTCATGGAAAGGTTCTGCTGTGATTTCACAGAAAAATAATGAGCTTTGAAGTGAGGAACATTCCGTTTCACTCAAGATCTGCCATGACAGCACAGTGCTGTGGATTGTAACAGTGGATTTGTCCTTTGAGTTTCACCGTAATGGTGTAACATTGACTCTGTGAAGCCACTTGAGGATTTAAGTCAAGCTAAAGAAATGAGGTGCTTTAAACACACAGAGAAATAAAATACAAAATACATTCCAAGTTTGGTTGATATTGTAAGTCAGAGGTGTGTTTTTGAATTGAAGAATGTGTTGTTGAGGGCTAATTTTTTCATTTCTCTTTCATCCTCTGCCTCCTGATCTAACAACAGGGGTGAGGGAAGTGTGGGCGGAGGCCAACAGTCCACTGCTGCTCCATATCTCAACTCAGCCAATCCACTTCGGAGCGATCCAGTTAGATCTAAAGGTGTTTGGGGATGTACGCAATTAGCTGACGAGTCGATTGAACTTTGCTACTCTTGGTAGTCAGGACCAAAAATAGTAGTCGGTAAACCAGTTATTAAAATTAGAATTATTTTTTGCAATTGCATTCACTTAATAAAAGCCTTTCAAAGCTTTTCTAATCATCTGGCAGTTTTTCTAGAGATTTATTTATTCTTAAAGATAATATTTCAATGAATATCAACATGTTTTTTAGGATAATGTGTTGAGGGTGCTTTCACACCTGCCCTGTTTGGTTCAGTTCAGTCAAACTCCAGTTTGTTTGCCCCCTCTGTGCAGTTCGTTTGGGCAGGTGTGAACACAGCAATCTCACTCGGCTGCGCATCAAAACAACTGGACCGAGACCTTCTTGAAGAGATGGTCTCAGTCTGGTTACAAATGAACTCTGGTGCGGTTGGTTTGTGGTGAAAACGTGTTCCGACCTGGATGTGAAGCAACTGCAGTCACATGACACATTGTTTGAGTTAAACATGAGCATGTTACAGGTGAGCAGCACTAAAATCAACGTGCGTAGTTGTCCCTCCATTGTGACATTAGAAAGTGTCACATTTATCTTGCAAGTGTTCTCTTCTTCAACTTTGCTTTACTGGATTTTTCCCACATGGAAATTATGACCAATCAAGCGCAGCTTTCTCACACAAGACATTTGATCTGGTCTGTAACCTTAGATGTCAGGGCAATTAGTCATTTGGAAGATCCCTAGATTTCCTTTTCTTTAAACAAACCACACTCAGTCATCTACAAGTGGACCAACGGAAAAGAGGCTCGGCTCTTTTAGTGTTCAATTTGTCAGGTTATATAAAAAAATGATTCAAGTCTCATCTGTTTGGACTATAGTTCCGCTGGAGCTCAGATCTTTACTGCTTTTGAATTAGAGAGAGAGAAAGAGAGGTATATAGTCAGTCACGTGTCGTAAAGTTTGACAGTTCCCAGTGAAGCCCCTCACTTTCATATGAACTTAAAATTGGTGATAAACCTTAGCATATCTGTGCGTTGAGGCAATTGCTGTTTGATCCTGTCTTCATTACATATCAGTCAAGTGCAGTTGTGTCTTCCTCTAACCAAATTACTACTCATCCTCTGATGAGAAACTTATATCCCTAACTTCCATTTAGGTTTATTATTTTTGTTTGTTTTCCTGCAATTAACAGCTGCCGTATTATGTCGTGTAGGGACCACATCATTACCCTGGCTGTGACTAACCCTAATTATTAGACGATGTAAAAACAAGAAATGCTCATGATGCATGGTTAGAGTTTACTGCAGTACACGGCTAATACATTGTATTTGTATAATGCAGCTTCATTGTAGAGGCTAGTACACCGTCTATGAGTTGTAGGCCATGCACTGTATTATTGCACAATTCCTGTGCGTCATTACAGCCTAACAAATCAGAACAAAGCTATGTCTGTGGGATGACTAAAGCCAGGTCTCTGTGCACATCTCCATCAGCAGAAAGACGAAGCACAGCCCTTCTCTTCAGCTTCACTATTACTTTATACAGCGACTGCTTCTGATGCTACACAGCCCTCCCCCTTAGTGCTGCAGGAATGTCCCCCAATAAACCCAATTGGTTCTGGTCAGAATTATTAAAGATGTCATTGGGGCTGGAGTCTGCTTAGTGTCCTCTACGCAGCAAGGAGGGCAGCATATTGGAGGGTTTTTTGAAGAAGGAAGGAAAGAAGGGGGGGTGTAAGTAAAAGATGGCAAGAATGGAAACAACCAGAGGGAGAGGACATATGCTGCACCCTTACAGCAGCAGCAGTGGTAGAGCATCTACAGCCCGAAGGCTGCACGGTGCCAACGGGGACCCATATGAATTATTTACTCCTGGACCCCATTGTGGACATTTCCCCTGTGGGGCCTCTCTCCATGGGTCTCCTGGCTCTTGGAGGGCCCGAGCAGGGTGCCAGAGGGAGGACCGAGGGCTGGAAATGGCCTGCTTTCCAAACACACAGTCTGATGTAGTGTGAGCTGTTGCAGGCCGCCCTGAGGAAGCAGGGCTGATTTTGATTGAAGAGCAGCAAGCGGATTCAGTGAGGAAGACATAACACTGCACTGCTTAAAAAAAGCATGTCAGCCCAACTTCTTTTGGTGGTTTAGATGCTGTGGGGGAATGAATACTGTTATTTTTGTCCCATTGCTGAAAAAAGTCGTGTATCATGTTTTGCTGCTTGCTAGCAATACAATCATAGACTGTACTAAATAATGGACGTAGCCACCATGACTTCACCCACTGATTTGTGGTGTCTCGCTTTGAAGCTGCGAGTTCAGCATTTCTACTGTTGCCATCTTGGATTGTTTTTTGTAGCCAGATGTGATAAGAAGTGACCACATTTGGATGAAAGGGTGGTGATAATTTGAATGTTAGCTGCTAGCTTGATTAGCACAGTGTATTAACAGTCTATGGTTAGCTGTGATAATGCTATGATAATTTCTGCTGGCAAAAACAGGCTTAAAACCATTAAAACAAAATGCACTTAGCGGAAAAACTGAACATCAGACTCCTTACAGACTTTTTTAGGCGACCATGAGCTAAAAACACACTGAAAAAACAATGGCTACGCCTGTTCTCTGTGAATCTGGGGTTAACGTTTCTTGTTGTCGCTGTGGTAGGAACTTGTCAACAGACTGCACACACCTGTCACTCAAAACTTTAATTATGAGTAACTTCAGGCCTCAATAACATTTAAATGGGTGAGTTGTATAAAAAAATTCACCCCTCACAGTTGTCATGAATGTGGAAATTAGCTATAGAGACCAAAACTGTTTTTGTGCGAGGCTTTAAATTTGGGCATTTTAACTCTAACTGGAGTCAGCCTCAAGTGGCCGTTCAAAGTACTGCATTTTGTTTTTTGTTTTTACTTAAGTGGTGGTTTAATTTTTTCTGCCTCGGAGATTGCTGCTTCAGTGCAATCCACCATTGTAGCAATGTGAATTTAAATTTAAAGTATCAAATCTGAGGGATTATCTCTTTACATAATTACTAATAATACTAATAACTGAATACTTTATTGACTGTCACAAATGAAGCCTAGTAAGTGAAAAATAAAATAAAGATATTTGTACATATACAGACACAGATTTGTATAAAAAAAATATCAGGAAAACTCATCTCTGTTAAACTATTCACAGGAAATTATCTGCTCAAAATTCATCCAAATTGCTAATTTCACACAAATTCCATTCACTAGTTGAGTTAACTATGTAGTTTATCGGTTGTTCTGTACTGTTATTGTACAGAACAGGGGTCATCAGTTTACTCAGTGATAGAAAAAGGTGTCCCTGAAGGAAAAAGGTTGGAGATTAAAGAATATAACAGGTGGAGATTCAGTGTCCAGCTCAGGGATACATCAGGATGTGCATCCTTGTTCCATCAATCTCTCAACCGTTTCTGTTCTGTGTCTATTTTTGCTCAAAGCATGTTTATTAGTCTTTGTGTGGGTGTTTATGCATCTGTGCCTTATTAGATGCCAGTGCATACGCCCGAGTCCCTTCCATGTGTGCATGTACTCCATGTACTGAATGCTGTTAGCGGCCGTTAGCATTTTCTCTACATTTCCAGAAGTCTGTTTGCACTAAATTAGAGCTTTTGAACGACTGCAGGATAATTACTGTAGTTATGTACCTGCCAGTTTCTGGTGCCCGGGAGCTGTTTTTAGTGCCACCCCTGAAAGACTGCCACTTGATGGACAGCTTGAACATAATGGGGTTCATCCACCTCACAAATTGATGTGAGTGAGTCACAGAGTGTGGGTGGGAGTAATGACCAGAATACCTGGGGCGTGCTGAGATGGAAGAAGTACTTTTAAGTCACAAGGGAAAAAATGAAAACAGAACTATAAACTTTGTCAAAGATTTGAGTCGTTCACCTGCTACTTTGAGTTAAATGGTATCAAATGGGCATTTTATCAGTGACCCTCACTACACCTGTGTGATTCAGTGATGAGATTATAATGGGATAGTGCCTGATCACATGAAAGTACAGGTGTAAATGCACTCAAAACTCATTAAGGATTGGACTGTGACCACACTGAAAACTTGTGAATGCAACTGTTTTCAGTCCACATACAACAGCTACATGAGTGGAAATACGTAATCACCCGTGACTGTTCCAAACCAGCCAGGCGGTAGCCTTAAGCCAGTTAGCGAGCTAAGCTATTAGCAAGAAAGCTTATGGATATATATGTGTATATAGGTGTGACACCCAGGCTTCGTCCCTAATGGTCGCCATCACCGTCCTCTCCCACCAGTCTTGCATGCGTTTCATCATCCTGGTGGCAGCAGGGGCATCACTTTGTGTCGAAAAGTGCTGGGGACATAAGCGCTCAGATGAAAAGACATCTTTTAAACAGTCTTCAGCATATGCAATTTGAGGCAGTGTAATGGGAATGGGACCAGTATGAGGTCAGAGTAGATAATTACAGCAGGTCGGGGAAAAACGGCACATTAAAAGGGCATATCCTATACTTGTTTTAACATTTAGCGGGGCAATTAAGAAGCTGGGGTCTGGACGTGTTAGACACTACGTTTCCTGCCCTCTGGTGAATTTTATGCACAAATACATGGTGAAAATGTCTTTATACATGTAAAGTAAGAAACAAAAACTCAGGAGGCAGGTGACAATTCAAAATGTAGAAATATAACGGCATGTGCCACATATTCATGTCATGCACATTAGTTTATTTTTGATCATTTTAAACCGCTGGACTTTAATAGCTCATTTGTGTTGTCATGTAGAGAATGGAAACTTTGACAAGAAGAGACTGTGTCAGGAATTTGTTCACGTCACTGATCGGCAGGCACTTTTTTTGGGTCATTTTAGAATAAGTTGACAAAGTAGGGTTAATTTTTTTTTAAGCTTTCATCACTTTTTTTGGACAGCGCACATTTGTTTCCTCTACATTTCCGCTATGTTTTCTTCTCCACTGTTAGGTACCAAATATCATTTTCAAAAGACAAGAGAGTGGTCTACATCAAAAGACCCGCACTCTCGCCAACATTTCTGGCAACTATGGATATTCTTACCTTTCAGTTTTGGTGTAATAAAGAAACGAATCAGATTCTTCTGTGAGAATTCCCTCCAGGTTCACAAATTAGTGGTTAGGTTGGATATGAGATGCATTTAATGCAAAGTGTAGCGGGAGTCATTAGTTCATTCATGGAGTAATTAATTCCCTCAGGATTTTTACAGTTATTCTTTTAATTAATTGGGTGATCTTGGTGGGAATCTTTCTTTAACCTTCAACTAAACCAGATCATTTGACCACGATAGTTATTTCTCTTTCTGTCTAATCATAATTTAGCTGGTTGAAATGTCTCTCAGATGCCAGTGGAAACCATGACACTCAAAAGCTCCCAAAAATATGTGAGCCAATTTTTTTCTTTTGACATTTTCCTGTTTATAAATGTTTCTTTTCTGGCGGTAAATCATTTTATTACACAACACACTTCACAAGCTTTACTAAATTCTTCATCCAAGTGAGCTACGTGTTTGAGTTCATCGCCAGCTCAGCTATTTGACTTGTGTGCCACTAAGTTCCTGGTTTTGTTTCGGCGCTCGCTCTAATGAGAAGTGCTGAGCTGGTGAGTCACAGCGGTTGATTATTTTTCTCCTGCTGGAGTTCATGCGGTGTATCTGAGGTCAGCTACCTCCTGTCTGTGCCTCTGCCTTCCTGTCTGCCCAATGTGAGCTCAGTCAGCGAGAGGAAGAGTGCATGCCAGGTAGACTGCTTCCACCTCATCAAACCTGCCCCTTGCCCCTTCTGTCTCTCTGTCTTTCCTTCACAAAGATTCACACGCAGCGTGAATTGTCCCCTCGCCTCTTTTTCTTTATTTATTCTCTCCTACTCCTTCTAACTATCTCCCCCTCAGGCGCTGACTTGCTCTTAGAGACTCACAAGTACCCATGAGTGCACTCACGCAAGTGTATGAGCCCATGTAAAATTGACCACCTCATTTGATCCTGAATACAGAACGTGTGCCCTTGTAACAGATTGTTATGCAGGTTACATTCGCAGGAATTGAGGTGCACGGGGACTCTCTGTGACAGCGATGTGGTTTGTCTCCTCTGTATAATTATCCTTATGTCCTGCCCTCCAAGCTTTTATGTTCCCTCTTAATCCATGCTGGCAGTCTGCTTCCCTGCAGGTCTCTTATTCCCTGTGTTACTCAGGCATCTGCTACAAAAGTCTGTTTTGGGCCATTAATGGCAGTGTAATCTCGTATTCTCTGGTGTGTCGTCCAGTTGTTGTTGTGATTGGGTTTCTGTGAGTGTGCACGGAAAAACTCAAACAGCTGTTAAAGGGCCTAGTTTGCAATGAAGTCTTTCTTTAGAGACTCTCCTTGTTGTTTAGGGCAAAACATCTTTTTAGGGCTGCCACCATATGGCCTTAAAACTAAAAGGGACAGTTCAAAATCTAAATTACTTATTTTTTTCTTACTTGTAGTGCTATTCCTCAGTCTAGATTGTTTTGATGTGAGTTGGCAAGTGCTGTAGATATCGGCCGTAGAGATGTCTGCCTTCACTCCAATTTATGGATCTTGATATCACTCAGCTTGTGGTGCTCAAAGTGCCAAAATGATTTTTAAAAATTCAACAGCAGTGTCTGTTTCCAGAATCATGACCTGCTTACTCGAGATAATCCACCCTTGTTGTGAGCAGTTTCATGTAGGAACTATTTTCTCTCTCCCGAACTACACCCGCCAACCGCATCACCGCACAGAGGGAAGCGCGCATCTTCTGCTAGCTGACCTAGCACCACAGAGCTAGCTAACATTACAGCTAAGCCAAGGAGGATGCTAACATCTCAATCTGTCACTAGCACGAGCCTCTCGTCCATGAGTAGATGCACACTTCCTTCTGCATGGTGATATGGTTGGTGGGTGTAGTTTGGCAAAGAGAAAATAGTTCCTATGTGAAACTGCTCACAAAAAGGTCTGCAATTTATTTTAAGTAGCTTGGTCATGATTTCTGGGAAGAGAGAACACAGACATCTCTACGACTGATATCTCCACACTCTGCAACTCACACCAAAACAATCTAGATTGACAAGTAGCACGACATATGAGAGGGAAAATATATATTGCTGATCTTGAGAAGAACTGTCCCTTTAAAAACTTGTTTTAAAGGCCCCATAGTTAATTGTAAAATCACTGACACAAATAGTGTAGGCCAGCAACCCAAATTAAAACACAGTATTGAAAACTGCTTTCACTGATCAACAATTAATGTTTAATACAGTAGTTATGAGTTATCAGTTATGATCAATTAAGTAACATTAAAACATTTTTAATTTATATCTTATTAAGAGATGGTGTGTGTTTGTGTGTCAGGGGAAGACTCCTCTATGCAGGAGATGTTCCTTTATTTATTTCTCATCTCATATTTACACCGAATTAAGCCTTTCCTTGTGAGAGTTATTGTTAAACAGAAATAATACATTTAAAATCTGCTCCTTTTTTTGCTTTTTTAAAAAGCCTTATATGCCTTCAAAGGCAAAAACAGCTAAAAGAGTCCATATCCAACAGAAAAATATGAGATGTCCTTGAATAGTCCTTCTATCTTTATACAAACAAACAAAAATATTGTTTGGGGATATTGACGTGTTCCGTCACTCATGCTGTGTCTGTAATAATAATTTATTTAACAGCTCCTTATTCAGAATTTGAGAGTGGCTGTTTTGTACCACTATTATGTTTTGTTTGCCGTAAATATACTGCTTTGCCAAGTTAGGGTTTTCATTTATATTAATAGAAGTGTCATTTGTGTGATGAAAATGTACTTTATTTGTCCACTAAAGCATTATTCCAGCTGTACTGTTTGTGCCATATTATCAGAACTGAACAGTAGTAGTCACTCCTTATGTGCTTCTCATGTTACCTTTGTGCCAGAGTGAAGCAGATTTCTCAGCAAGATTGTCCAATTTCCTCCCCCATCTGGAGCATTATTCTCTTCAAAGCCCCGCGGTCATCATGTGCAGTCGATAAAGATTCTTTTCTTATTTGTTTTTTTTTGGGAAGGATTGCGGTCACGTTGACCAGAGAATGACAAACATTTGTTCAGCGTGCAGGAATATCGGAGATTATTCGAAGAATGAAGCGATGTGAAATAAATGAAATGATACCACAGCAATTATGAAGCACAATTATGATGGGGTAATTGATGAGATATTTTCCTGTAGGAGGTGCACAAAAAAACACAAAAGCAGACACACACATATTCCAGCTCAGGGGATGAGTTATTGAAAAATATGTGGCGGAGGAAACGTCAGAAGCAGCGAGAGCTCCTCCGTGGCCGATCCTCTGTGACAGTGTCTGTCGGGTGACGGTTAAATCAGATGATTTAGTTACCGAGGAGGCTGTGATTTGCAGTCAAACACTGTCAAGCATTCCTTATGTTTCCAATGAAGAATGTGTTTCTCCTCAGTGACACAGCAGCCTGAATGAGATGTCAAGGGTTTTTACATGCCGGGTGGCAGACTAAATTAGGAGTTTCTGCCATTTTCTGGCCCAGGCTGCAGTCACCGCTGTCAACAGCTGTCAGACATCAGCCGTTTGGTTCCACTTAAACACTGTGATACTGGGCAGGTGACTTTTGTCCTCCTTTCACACTCCCACAAAATCTGCTCCTGTGTAGGTGGATGTCTTTTGTGTTTTCAGCTGGAAAATCTTTGTTCTTACATTTCTGATTAAATCAACTCCTTAAGATAAAAAAAAACTGTATATTTGCCTTGTGCAGCAATGAGACATTATGAAAAATTATGCTTCTCCATATTTTGTGACTAATATATACTGTATAGTGTTACAATAGAGGACGTTCATTTTAGATGTGACCAAAGTTTCAAATATTGAGGTAAATTGAATATTTGAAAATATTATTATTATTATTTATTGCTTATGGAACAATTCAGGTTGTGTTTAGAAGCTTTCATTGTGGATTTTCTGGATGAAAGTGCCGCTACTCTCAGTTACTCTCATTCTCCCGTTGCAGGTACGCTGCTAACACACATAGCTACATGCTAACATCATTGAAATATGTAAACTCTGTTGCTGATGTTGTAAATTTCTCTCCCACTTCGAATCATATTCCAGCTAGAACGTGTCCAGTTGTGGTTAGAAGCTTTTGTTGGTGAGTTTTCATGGGTAAAAAGTGCCACCCAGCTGCAAGCGCACTGCTAATGTACATGTAGCAACCTGCTAATGTCACATAAAACAGTGATCTTAGTTGCAGATGTTGTTGATTTCTCATTGATTTGGGATCATATTCCTGCAACATGTCTGGTTGTGTTTAGAATATTCTGTTGTCAATTTTCACGATGGAAAGTGCTGCTTTTTCCTTTTGCTTTTATTGGTGGTTTTCCATGTTAAAAAGTGTCGCTATTCTCCGTTACAGTCAGCAATGATGGTGCAGAGATGTTGAGATACGGGAGACCCGACAGATCAGGCAGACTGGACTTTTTCAGGAGGGCGACTTAAAAAGACAGGTTCTAAAATTGATCATCTCAGACGGAGGGTGATTACAGGACAATTACACAGACAATATGATAAAGATAAAGTCTTTTTTGACTATTGAAGCTTGTAAACATGTTGTAGCTGAAACCTGAAGTGCAAGTTTGAACCTGACAATGGGCATAATAGTTCCCCTTTAACACACAGCAGCAAGCTGCAGATTGTCTAAATGTAATTGTCCACTGGGTCAGAGTGGTAACTGCTCCAGGCATTAAAAATCCAATAAATTGTTTCAGTTTAGTGCGCTGAGTGGAATTAGAAGTAGTTCTATGACATTATAAAAGTTTCTGGAACGATACATCAAACACACCTCAACTTCCTCAATTTCCGCCTAATACATTTTTTGCCTGGAGTTTGGAGTCCAGCTTTCCTGCAGGCGTAATGAAAGTTTGACAGAAGTCTGGCTGTGCAGTCTGATCAGTAAGAGGAATTACTGTAATAAGTTAGTGCAGCCCGTGATTAGATTATTCATGATAAAATGAGAAATGCAGCGGTTGTATAACTGCTCTTTAAAAAAAAAAAAAAAAATTCCCTTTCCCCTTAAAGTGTGTGATGCTCACTTCCACTGTGCGTCATGAGGTGATTAGCATTGGGTGTGAGTGGTAGGCCACTTCCCCAAGACACGAAAATGGGTGCCTGTCAGCACAAGTTATTGCTGATGTGCTGGCATTTTGGAAATGGCGTGATATGCGCTCTCCATCTCCCCTCTGACCACCCCTCCGTCTCTCCCTTCATGTCTCACTGCTTCAGGGGTTAATGGAATGCCCCTATTGAAGAGCTGGAGAGATTGTTAAGTCCGTATGAGCCTCCAACCTCCTCCCACGCCTTTTCTCCACCTGTGCCACGATGCATGAGCGCCGACGACAAATCACGACTGGCAGATGTATTCAAGTGGAGGGCTAATCACGATCTGAAGCTTTGCTCTAATCAGGCTGTGATTTTTTTTACTCTAATTAACCTCTTAACAATCAAACCCCTCAATCAAACACAAGCAAAATAGGGGGAAATATTTTGGTGAGGAACGTCCTCACAAAATAATACAGTTTAAATCATTACGTTTTCCCACTTAAGCACAACCTTGTGAGGCTACCCTGCATCCCTGAACTCTCAAACTGTGATGCTTCATGAATGGACAGCAGCCAATACAGCTGCATTACAGGCAAGAGAGCCAGATGGCTTAAAGGAAAAGCAGTATCATTTTAAGTAATTAGTCTCATTTTGGCACACTGAACCAGTAGCAAAAACCTTTTCCCATTTTCGAGAAGGTCTTTTTGTTTTTTGGCTTGCGACTGCAGGGACACACACACACACAGAGCCAAACGTGTGCACACTTGGTTCCATGCTGTAGCCAGTGATGCATAAACCTGACAGCTGACTGATGAAGCGCTGACCTTTTACTCCTGGCCTTGTGGGCAATTCTCCGCCTCATGAAACTGTGGTGGTCGGCATCCACTGACACTTGAGTGCTCAAATGAATTATGACCATGTGGGAGAATAATAAAAAGAAGCAGACAGCGAGTGCTTTACAGATGATGGGATGAGAGCCGGATGCATGGTGGAGAGGAGGGTGGACGGAAGCCTGAAAATCAAAGACTCCCTCCTGATTAGTCTTTGATTCTCTCGCACCTTCCATCATCTGTTCTCGTTCACATGCTCTGATCGTGTTTACAATGTTGGTACAATGTGGTTGTCTGTGAGAGCTTTATCTGCGGCTCATCCCCCATCTGTTACACACACACTGCACTGTGTCGTGGCCGAGAGTTTCACCCTAAGCTAGAAAAATTAGTGAGGCAGTCTCCAAGCTGAGGAAGTTTAAAATGTGAAACTGCAGAGCTGTAATGGGAGCAGACAGCTCTCCCATCCTTATATGAAAGGTTGCTACTGTTGAGGCTGAATCAAACAGGCCGTTTGATCAGCAGAAAAGCTTTAAAGCTGAACTACATGGTGTCCCCCTGTAGCAGAAACGCTCCATACTGTAGTTTCCCACAGTGAGGGTGGAAAGTGCACGATTTTTGTCTCAGAATTGAAGTTGTTGTTTTCTTTGTTTGTATGTTTCTTTGCTTGTTGTGTGCTTCTACAGTCAGGGCTGTTTGCTTGATCCTTTTTAAAGGTCCCATATTCTGCTCATTATCAGGTTCATACTTGTATTTTGGGTGTCTCCTAGATGATGTTTACATGCCGTAGTGTTCAAAAAACTGCCCAAATATGCACGTACTCACCGTCTGTTGAAAACATTGCTCCTGTCTCTTTAAAGGTCTTTGCACACTTTGCAAAGAAACCTTGCACACTGATTCCGATGCGTTTTATCGTTTTGTTCAGTGTGAGAATTCGCATATATACGCAATAAGTGACATAATGAAAAGACACATTTCCTCCTCTGCCTCTCTCCACTGGAGTTACCTCTCTGACTGTCATCACTCCCTCCCTGTCTTTCATTTGGCACCACAGCTGCACGAGGGGGCGGAGCTGTCCTCCTTCTCTGTCCAACCCATCTTCCTCTTCGTCATCATCATTCACCTGTGCATTACTACCTGACCTGTTGAAAGTAGCTGTCTGAGTCATGAAATGATTCTGCGCTCACACATGGCTGTGTCCTGCTGCTACATTTTCTTCTCTGAGGCTTATCATTATGGTGTTACCTCACCTTATGTGTGGTGCAAGCAAGGAGCACCCACAGTGGCGCCTGTATTTCCCCATAATAGCCACAGGGGAGATAATTGTTTGCATAATCCTGTACGTATCAATCTAAATAAAAACCATAATTGCTACTAGATTTATTCTTTTTGTAGCAGAAAGCGAAGCCTTCTGTCTTCTTTGTCACCACATCATTATAAATATTACCTCACCTTACATGCGGTGCAAACGGGGTGACAATGCATGCTGGTGCCTGTATTTTGTTATAATGGCCGCAGGAGATCATTGTTTGCATAATGCTGTATATATCAATCTAAATAAAAACCATAACAGCTAGAAGATTCATTCTTTTTGGTGCAGAAGTCTGAGGCTTCTGTCGTCTGTGTCATCATGTTGTACACTCGTGATGAAGTCATTATGCCACATTATTTGCTGTGCAAAGCCACAGAAAATACGCAGTGGTGCCAAAGGAATGACTGATGAAACTGTCAAAATGCATCTGCACTCTGGTTATAAAAATGAGCATATCTTAGAAACTAAATTATGTAAATAGTTTAAATAACTTATGGAGTGCTTAGAAATATTTTTCAGGTTCATACATTAAGATATTCTTTTGGATTAATGTGATTTGCGTGTTTATTTTGTAAAACTCTATTGAATATTACGTATAATTTCTGTTTTTTTTTTAATTTATGACACAATTTCAATACTTCTATCAATTATTTTGGTTTGTTGACTTACAGAACCTTTTAGCTTTGGTTGTACAGATTTTTGAGGTATTTTACTCCAAGAAATAACATCACACTCAGTAAAAATACCAATCTAGGCACCGCCGGACCATTTCTGTTGAAAGGGTTAACTTGCCAAAAATGTTACACTGAAATCTTCAAAATTCAGCACTGAGCATTTTTTAAGTGTCTTACATTTTGTTAGCTACTTGTTGACCATTTTGAAGTAAGAAAACTGTATAAAAATGTATGTATGCAGTGTATATGGTCACGCCGTGTTGAGATTTACGGTGCATGCACATCATTTGCATGTACTTCCTGTGTGTGTTTACTCACACTGCAACTCCAGCTATCTGTATGCTTGAAGAATGTGATGTCAACATTTTTGTGACTGTGCGTGCGCGTCCGTGTCTGCATGCACGCGTGCAGATGATTAGGGAGGTCATTTGCAGGAAACGGCTTTAGCGCGGTGAGAAAGACGGGGCCCTCTCTTCTAATGGGATCAATGTTTCAGTGCTTTCTGTCTGTGTAAGTTATGATGTGGCTAATGTTTAAAACATGCTCTGCAGATGCAGCGTGACCCTCTTAAATAAATGAGTGCATCGCCAGGAGAGGCAGTCGTCTTAGGATTAGCTGAAACCCTCTCTAGACTCTGTGACTCATACTGGCTCATAAACAAGAAAGCACGTGTAACAGCAAATAGGCACACACACACACACAAAATACACAACACACAACACTAAAGGTAATTGGCTTCAGGCAGATCGTCATCCAGCCACTACTACACATCTATTTCCACTCATGGGTGCGTAAAAATGAGAAACATCGCATGTGCACAGTGTTTGTGTGGCAGAATGGGCACATCACCCCCAGCTTGATACCCCATAAATTCCCTCCAAATGCCCGAGGCTCTTTACTGCCCCACCAGCAGCATCTTGCCGCTCTGTTAGTTAACAAGGCTAGTCAGCAGCAGGAGGATGCCCTGCTCATAACCTGCAGTGCTGCTCTGCGGTGTCACGGCTCCATACGTTGGGATGTGTTCCTCTGAATACTGATGTGAAGTCATTTATAACTTTGGAGCCCTCCCGCTCTGCAGAGGTTATGTTTGTCTCCATGTGTGGTTCTCTGGGGTTGAGAGGGCCATAATTGGATGTTTTGTTGGATGAAGAGATTAGCAATTTAATGTGGAGTGGGTAAAAGTGGGAGGTCAGATGAGGCGATGCACAACAGATGATGATAGCATCTGACTTTTACTCCAGGTTTCAAAAGCTGCATGTAGTTTATATAAATCATAAAATATTTAATATTTGTATCCACCAACATCTTAAAGGAAAACTTCAGCATTTTTTTTTTTTCTACGACGAAGGGTTCAATGAAATCTTGCCGACTGATGACCTTTCGAGTCGACTAACATTTGGTTGACTATTGGAGGCGCCCTAATATTCCAAGTCTCATTTATCCAGTCGTATGCTCAGTACCTCCCAATCAGACAATTCTTTCTGACGGGGAATTGAATGGAAATGTCACTTTCTACGGCAGACTCCATCGACAAAGACTGTAATTTTACCTCGCTGAACTCCGGAGCTGCTGGTCTACCACTGCCTTGATCATGTAGTCTGGTTCAAAGAGAACATACAGTAGATACAACTGGATAAATGAGCCTTGGATTATACTGCGCAAGTTGTGTGAGAGTTTGTAAACCATTGTTTTGCTTTGCTTTGTTAAATGTGATCAACTGTGACTTCACTTCTTCAAGACTCTTCTCCGTTTCTGGATTCTGTGTTTAGCAAAACAAAGTTTTCCTCACAAATTCAGCATAAAACAAGTTTTTAATATACAAATGGCCTTTTGGGGACTGAAGCATTCCTTTAAACCCCTTGAAATATTTTTTAAACTCTGTGCTTCTTAAATGTCCTTTCATTTCACAAGTGCAGATGGTTTAAAAAATGTAGTGTGTGAACTGCTACAAACTGCACAGCCTGGCAGGGTCATCTAAAGTGCAGGCATCCTCCAGATGCCAACCAAAATGGCTTTTTTTCTACGCACTACTCTGTGAACTGTATGTCTTGTGAGAGTTGGTACATTAAGGAGCCAAAAAAAAGTTCTTCTGAAGAGACTGTAACATCAATTTGTACACCAGCAGCACCTTCCATGAACGAGGCACTGTTCACTTATTAAAGCAGCTATATCCTTGACACCTAATCAATTATTTCAACAGCCCCAGCATATTTTTAAGGGAAACACTACATTTATAAAAATGAAATATTGCCACTGCTGTTTGTCAGACGTTAGTATCGCAGTGCTTCCTTTGTCAAGTGTCATCCTCTCTGCTGATTTTAAAGTGGATCTCTGTGGGGTTGACTTAAGTCTTTAGTATCTGGCATCACATCTGTGGTGAGGCACATTAAAAGCGAGTGTGGAGTGGCATGTGTGTAGGTAGTTGGGTCATCATCAATCATTCATATTGACATTTTCTTTGATGTGGTGTCTGTGTGTGTCTGTATACCCCCACGCGCACACACACATTTGACTCGTGTGCAGTCACACTGTATCTGTGTGTCTTGATTTATTGCTGCTTGAGTTTAATGCATGTGTACTCTCATGTGTGTCCAAGCTGGCGCGTGTGTGAGTTTAGACAGGTGCCGTGCTGCAGGTTTAATGACCTGAGGTGTTGCTGGCTTCCCTTTGCCAATGTGAATCTGTTCCCCTGTGCCCAACAGGGTGTGACACAGTTCGAGCGCAAGGCTGGTGACAGGTAGGGCCTTGTGACAAACTCAGACGGGAAGAGGAAGTCTGTGTATTTCCTCAGGCTGCAGCTCCACCTGAATGCTAAGTGACTGAGAAGAGCTCCAGTACTGACACTCTGCAGCTGCTAACATGCACCATGTATGCCTGAATAAACCCACGCATGACACACATTCACACGCAGACGCTCTGGATGCAGTCGACATTCACATCAGTGCTTCAAGGCCAAATCCGATTCCTTATTTTTACCCTTACCCCTTGCTCTCAAGTGCCCCTCGGAGAAGAGTTACAAGGGGTTGTGGCTGAAATCTTCCCCTATGAAATGGCACAACCCTTCGAGACCCTGATACATCATCAGTAGTTGTTGATGGTATTTGATTGTGGCCATAATATTATCACAGTGACATTTGCCAGTTTTTCACTCTCGTGATTTGTTCTTAACTTAAGTTTCATGCTACATGGGTTAGGGACATTTGAACCAATACCAGGCACCCAACAGTGCCTTTTTTCTGTACTTTACCTTCTCTGTAATAACAAATATTAATTTTTGACTGCTGGGACACTGAGTGAGAGGCCAAATCAGCGGGTGACGGATTGGCATGTGGCTGGTTTCAGGGCGCTTCCACCTCTGTCTGAAGTTGAACTCAGTGGCTCCACTGAGCTCCGATGCCGACCTCAGAGCTCCTCGGGCTACCAGGTGTCAGGGCTTTTTGCAGAAGCACCATTTCTTGCTTAAACTTGTCATTCTAACCCAGATGTGCTCCCATGTACCAAAATTTGGCACCAGTGGATTTAACATGACTTAGTACTCTGAAGTACTGATTTAATTCCGTCGGTACCTCCCCTTAAAAATACAGAGTTAAGGCAAACAAGTCATCAAATATAAAAGAACAGGACATTGGCAAACCACTAGTGATTTTTTTTTTGTGCTTATGAAGAAAATGATGCAATAAAACAACATTAAATTTAGAAAATTTGATAGTTATTGAAATTTTAAATCATTATTAACAAATAAAATACATTTGGGGTTTCTTTTGTTGCTTTTGCAGCCATCTTGCCGATGAATTCTCATCACACTCAGTTTGGACTGTGCCTCTGAAAGAAAAGCCTACATTTGGAAGGCTATGTAGCTTCAACATTTCTCCCTGCCCCCCATTCCATCAACAATCGGGACACCATACCCCTAGACATGAAGGCGCAAAACAGGGGGGTAACAGGAGCAAGGAGTATTTGGGATTTACATCAAGACTGTGAAGTATCCTCTTGCCTCAGAGATGCCATCATCCCAGTCCCATCCAGCCCCCCACACAAAGCCTGTTTGGCTGTAAATCTGCCGTCTTTGTGGTGACAGCGACCTCAGGCATGCCTCCAGTGGCTCCCACAGTGGACCAGCACAAATTACTTCTCGCATGTCTGAGCCCACTGCTCTCCTCTTCCGTCCCTCTCTTTTCATGGCTTTATTTTTCTCTCTCTTCATTTCCCCTCCTCCTCCTCCTCCTCCTCCTCCTCCTCCTCCTCCTCCTCCTCCTCTTGTCCAGCAGGGCCCGCCTCCCTGAC
This sequence comes from Epinephelus cyanopodus, assembly GCA_026686955.1. Lineage (NCBI taxonomy): Eukaryota > Metazoa > Chordata > Actinopteri > Perciformes > Serranidae > Epinephelus > Epinephelus cyanopodus. Next base: position 3,977,436 of record CM048925.1, on the reverse strand, counting down.
ATCAGCTCGTTTCTGTCCTTCCCCAGTGTAACTGCCGCTGTGTCTCCAGTTGATGTTGCTATGAGTGCCTGCGGCTCCCTCCCAGATCAGCCCCGCGCTGACTGTGTAAGGAGATGAGCTCTATGTTTGTTCAGCTAATGGCTACAACTAGCGTCAAAACAGTATCAAATTGTATTGACGTCCGAGCTGCTGTAATAAATGAAGTATGCATCTTACTGTCGTCTCGTCTGTTCTCAGAAGCCTTTCATCTTCGGCCGTCTGCCAAAGCATCTCTCAAAGGGTTCTAGTGTGTTTTAGCAAATTGAAAGTGGCTTTTTATGCTTTGATTGATGGGGCTGGTGGCATTCAGATTACGTAAGTGGACAGTGATGGATTCCCATTCAAATCAGCACTTTGTGTTCAGTTGATTGGCGGTCAAGCGTATCAGTCATAAAACACTGGAAATCTTTCATTTAGTTGCATTGTGCAGTCGGTAGAGTTAGTTATGTGTATTTTTTAAAGAAAGTGGCTCTCCATGCAGCTACACAGGACCAAATGCCTCAATGAGAAGCAAACAGACAGACAGACCGTCAGTGGGGAGAGATTCCTCAATAGGGAAAATGTATCCTCTCAGAAAAGTTCAGCATGATAATAATGGGCGCCACTAAGCTGCACAATTTGATTGGGGGGCGTGAGGGACGTGTAGAGGACATTTATCAGCGTGACACAGGACACAATGCTCTTTGTTTGATTGGTTAAATTAGTGGGAGCTCATTTGCTTTCACTGCAAAATCCTTTACAGGGCTTTTTTGTTGTGTTAATTAAGCGGGAGCGACCATTTTGTATGCTGCGTGCGTACTGGGCCGGGAAGGAATGAAAAAAGATCATTGTTATTCCTCTCTCGCACCTCAGAGGCATTGTAGTTTGTTTTTGTTTGTTTTTTATGTGATTCGCACCAAAAATGAGCTGCTTAAATATATATTTGTGTTTTTATTCAGTGTGGATGAGGTTGCTTTACACTTGCTGCACATATCATGTACGCTGTTATGATGACTAAAGGTGTGTTGTGTGATGTGCAGTTTGGTGGTTGTTGGCAGCCTGTGCCTGGACTGGATTTATGCACTTTGACATTTTGTATTTTCTTAACCTGCAGATACTATGTGTGTCCAAGACAAATTTCCTTTGGGCCAATAAAGTTGATCTTATCTTATTTGCTAAAATTAGCTTGGTTTAGTTTTTCAGACAGTCGCCTCCCCTGAATACAGATTCTTCAGAGTTTTTCTCTGTGCCAACTGAACTGTTGCCAACACCCAATGTTTTGTTACAACAGACATTTTACAACAGACTCATTTAACCTGCTGAATTCATAAGATAATGAAGGGTGCAGGGAATTATTCCAGGAATGGCGTCGCTGACAGTGGAGATAATTTTTTCTCATGAATGAATTATCAGTATTTGTGGAAGCGTTTATTAAAAACCTACCTGAGCAAAAACAGAATCCTCACACTGGATCCCCTCAGCTAAGTGAATCCCTAAATGATTATGCCTGGTCACGAGGTGCTGCTGTGCATTGGCTGCTCCTCATGCTACCGTCTTTCACAGTTAAGCTGAAAATGTGATGAGACGGGAGGATGTTTTCCAAACTGAAAACAAGCTGGAAAGGAAGGTTTGAAAACCATTAAAGCTGGGAAAGGCAGTTTTATTTTGGCATCACTGGGCAAAAATCCCCAAATACACTTTGAGCATATTGTGACTCGAGTGGTCTGAGAGAAAAGTTCTGTGCCTCCTCTTGGCTCTGTTTTCTGGCTTTAGATAATCTTGCTCGTGATGAGCGACATCGGCCAATCACACGTCATTTCAGAAAGAAGGTGCTCTTGTTGGCTGTTCCACAAATGCAGATGTGCGTGCATGTCCCTTCAGTTACAGCCTGATTCAATAGCAAAGAATCCTGCAGAGAAATTTGTGTCCTAGCTTTGGCAACAACTGCAAAGCAACCCACAAAAAGAAGGACTGACTCATCAGAAAGAGTATCTGAAAATAAAACGTGTCATTATCAGCAAAGCGATTCAGAGATGAAGAGAAAATGTTGCTAATAGTTTAACCTTCTGCCAACCGGAGCCAAAGGCTTATAGCTGCAGCTTCAAGTTCCTGTAGCTAACGTTAGCCAGAGCCTCAAATCACAGTGTGTCCTCCGCCTCACTCCCTGCCTACAGACCACGTCGCTGGGACAAGAGCGGGCAGCGGCCCTGGAAATGGACCACCAGTTAGCGGCTGCAGCAACCCAAATCCAGCCAGTGCAAACCCCAGCTTCAGGAGACCAAACAGCCATGAGTCCCCACTGGATCAGCAAACTTTTTGTTGCTATCATCAAACAGGTTAGACTGGCGCCATTGTTGGCCACCAGTACACTGTACCAACTGGTGCTGGGAGGTTTGTGCTGGCTGGATTCAGGCCGCTACACCTGCTGACTAAAGGTCTGTCTCCAAAGCTGCTGCCCGCTTTCCTTCCAGGGAAGCAGTCCACAGTAGCGGCGAGCGAAGCAGAGGGAATGTGGGGTGGCCAACATTAGCTCGCTAATTCTTTTCTCATTTGTGGTCTGATAAATAGACAGAGAGCATGGTAAGGAGGGTCTGAGAGATTGTGCTGCAGGGAACTGTACTAAGAAATGAGATTAAATAAATCAATGTATAGGAAACACTGCTACTGCATGAAGCGTGTGCATGTGCCCATGGTCGTCTCGTGGGAGGTGCCTAGGAAGGAGAGGGGAAAGCGGCAGGAGAAGAGTTTGTTTTTCAGATACTGCTGTATTTTTGCCTTTTCCAGATTTCTACCTTCCCTAAGCTTTAAGCTCTCGGGATTTGGAGAGTTTTCACAGGGTCATTGATAATAAATAACACCATAAATCCCCTGCAGATATTTGGTTCTCTTCTGTGCTTTGAAACTGTAAAAGTCAACATATTGCACCAGTAAGTTCACCAGTGTCATTCTTTTAATATCAGCTCAGTGCCTCCAGGCGCTTTAATTAGTTTACATTTGAAATGTCTCCCATCATAGTGCTGCTTAACCCACCTTGTTTGCTGCTTTCATAGCCTGTAATATGAAACTTGCAAGTCACAATGGGATCTACTGAGGCTGCAGCCTCTCACCTCGCTCCTCACACTGTCTGCCTCAGACAGCTGACCTCTCATTAATCACATAAATCAGCAGGCCGACATTGTGCGAACTCCCAATTACTGGCAGGTCTTGTTTCAGTTCAGTGAACTCAGAGGGCGATTTTTTGTTGTGAAACAACATCAAACCACAAAACCATGACCCAACGCAGTACTGTCTCGCACTTCCTTGAAAAACAGCATGCCTAGTCTTTTTTTTCTGGCCTGTTTGATGTCATTTGTCATTCCTCTGATGGAAGTTTTGTTGTGCTGCTGGGTTTTGGATGCTGGTTTGGCTGAACTGTAGTCCACTCTTGTAAGGGTTGGGTGGTTTACAGTGTGTATGCAGCTGTGGTTAGAAGCTGGCTTCATAGTTGGGACTGATTTGATGTGAAAAGGAAACCCCTACTGATGACTTTAATTGGCTGGCTCTTATTTATTTATTTATTTGGTTGGTGCAATACAACATTACAAAAAAGGCGAAGTACATTTGATGCGAAGCGTATACGTTGTGTTTAGGGATGTCAGTTTCAATTTATTTTGCTTTCAGGATGGATTTCAGGATTTTTGCATGGGATGGGGTTGGTATTGATAGTGGTAATCGCCAGATGAGTGGCAATACCAGCTAGCTCCCAAAAGCCCCAGGTGGTGTGCAGTCCAGTAAACTGAAGAGTAGCAAAATTAATCCACAGATTGACATGCATAATTGGTCAAAAATGGCTGTTAACCCATTAATGGTTAACTGTTGACATCGCTAGTTTCATTTCAAATTTAAAGGGTGACACACAGGAGATTTTTTGGGGTCCTCCACAAGAAAATTTCTGCATCAAACACTTAATTTCCCGTGTTCTGATTAATTCTTATGCACCGATTTGTGGTCAAAAATTAAAATCCTCTGCTACTTAAATGTTTGTATGGAGGGGTGGGTAAGTGCCATAGGACAATTGGACAGTGTTAAAACTTACATATATTATGACATGCCAGTACAGTAGAGTACAACAGTTTGCACTGAACTGGGCGTTGAGTTTGACGAGTGTTATTGACATGGCATGCAACATTAGGTGAGGTATGTTTGAAACAAGGACAGCTATTGACAAAGAAAAGAGGGAAACAAAGTGTGGAGAATAATAGATAATGAAAACTACTGGTTTGATCTCTGTAATGACGCCCTTTTTTCTTGTTTGTGTCATTGTTCAGGAAGCCAAGCTGCGTGAGCTACTGGATGTCAGCACACTGGCGGGGAAGATGGAGAACAGGATGCTGACGGTGGTGAGCGGCCCCGACATGGTCAACATCACCTACCTGAACTTCATGGCCTTCCAGGAGGAGACGGCCAAGGTAAATAAATGTTCTGCACAAGAAGAAAAACAACAAATGCAATGATAAGAGGTTTCATTCATGTCTGTGAGCTCAGTGTTTATGAAAGTTTTTCCAGGCTGTAGAAAAGTTTTCAAATGAAAAACGTGATAACCTTAGGCATGCAGGTGAATGATGATAGAGATAAAACAGGGGAAAAACACTTGTTAATATTGCAGAAATGAAAGCTTGAAGTAACTGTTTGTTCTTATGGCACAAAGGTTAATTAAAAATGATAAAAGACGGCGTGACAATGATGTGATTTCCATCTCAACATGCTTATTTTTATAGGTGGTGATAAAAAGATGGGATTAAAAGAAGTTCGTGTGTATTATCTGCTCAGTTTGAAGGCACCATTTCTCTGTTGGACTAACTTCATGGTGTGTAGCTTCAGGGTTGAAATTTCACACCGAGGTTAACCAAACTAGCAACAGTGTGTTTTCTTAATTCAAATAGATACTATCAGCATATCGACACATGCAAACTAATGTCGTTATTTATTCCTAACACACGGCTGTAGTCACACCACCACATTTCAACCCTCAGCAGTGGGGTTTCACAATTTATCGAATACAGTAATGTATATCACAGTTTGGCCTCCCACAATTAAATGAACATGATCGCCTGCGATACTGACGTTTAAAATGTGTGCTCTGCTCATAGAAAACCCAGCCGCATTTCAATTAAACTAACAGGCAGCTTCCACTTTGACAAGCTGTCATGCAACATCCATTCATCAGCCATCACTATCTGTTTGGAAGTATTCTAGTTTAAGGAGAGGACTAATTATATGCAAAGAGCGCATGAGAAACACCACAAACTGCAGTATGATGAATGGATGAAGATGGAGAAGAGTATCCTTGCTAGCTTTACCTCACCATCTCTTTCCAGCATCAACTCAGACATCCATAAAGCCCAGTTCAGACCAAAGGTTGACAACAAGACAAGTTGAAACTTGCAACTAATGCGCCGTTTTGCAACTTTCTAAAAACCTGCCGGCTCACACCAATGCAACTAAATTAGACAGTGTATCATCTCTATGCAACAACTGTACTTCTGTTCTGATTTTCAGCTTTCCAGGTTTATTTTGTGGCTGAATATAATTTGTAGCTTCTTAAGATAGGAATGTGAATAGTGATAGTGAGATACTGGCTACAGCTGCATGTGTAGTAGTGATGAAACAGTGAAAAACAGAAACAAAATCGAGCATCAGACAGACTATAATCATCTGAAATACGCCAAACTATAAATAACCAGCGACAATTAATCAATATGTGTGTATGCGTGGGGGGTTCATAAGCACATACAGGGAGCATGAGCAGCGACCCACTGTTAGACAACAGCACACCATGAGGATGGAAAAACAGGGTTCGGTGCAGAAGAGGTGACACCATCAGACAGCTTGAGTCGAGCTCAGACTGCCACTGCAACTTTTCTCTGCAACGTTCTTAAAAGGTTTTGCCTTGTTGCGAATCTTCTGTCTGGACCCGGCTTAACAGCGACGCTGTTACAGCACTGTTTCCATCCAGCTCTCAAATACAGACTAATATTACCAATGCAATATCAGCCAAATATATGTGTCCAATAAGCACTGTTTTCATTTAGCTGCATCACATGTATTTTTAGTTATCTTATATCTTGGGCAAAAGTCTTATTTGAATGCAAAGATTTGTTCATGAGCAAGAAAAGAGCACACCTGTTAGGGATGCACGATGATCAGCCAACATGCCTTTTCTTTATATTTGCACAATTAATGAATATTACATACATACAAGTGTTGTATTTCATGTCTCTGTCTGCTGGTGGGCCATCATGATAAGAAAGAAACTCTGTGATCACTAAAATTAGGTGGGGAAAAAGTAGATAGATCAATATTGGTATTGGTTATTGGTCAAAGAGGTTGTTATGTATCAGCATATTGGCAAAAAATCCAATATTGTGCATCCATACAATCTGAAGCATGTGCTCTGTTCAATGTGAAAGTGCAATAAAAATAAAATAAAATGTAAAATCAATGTATAATCTAACAAATAATCATGATCTCAGTTTTGATTGAAATAATTGTTCTTATAATTTTGGCAATTATTGTGCAGCTCCATTCAGCAGTGTTGTTTGCAACTGACGCTGTATGTGTGTGTTTGTGTGTCTGCTTTTTTTTTGTTTGTTTGTTTGTTTGCTCGTTTGTTCTGTTTGCTCTGCAGGAATGGGCGGAAGAGCTGTTCAACCTGGCCTCTAACCTCTTGGTGCAGAACATGTCCAGAGAGGACTGCCTTGAGAAAGCGTATGTCATCTACACACACACACACGCACAAGCAGTCACACAAAAAATGTAAATCCCCAAGATAAATATGAAAATCAGGCCTGCTAGAAACAAACAAACCTGTGTCATCACGAGCATGACATCAGGTATGTACTGTGTTTTACATAAACAGAAACAGCACCAAAAAGCAAATCAGGCATCTTGTGTAAAAGAGACATGTGACTGACTGTAATTGCGGACAAGTGCACAACTCTCCGACACCGTAAAGTGTTTACTGACAAATGCATGCAAAAACATATTCGTAACACTCACGTAACCGTGCAGAATGTGCAGTAAAAACATCATAAACCCTGCAGCACACACACAGACACCTTTGTGCAAACACTGAGGCACATACGTGCTGCACTGTACTCACACACACACAAATAGGGGGGTTGCTTTCCACAGCTCCACAAGGCAGCCTGAGGGTTTGAGTTTATGAAGGTCATTTCACCTCACACTGATGGGGGGAGTAAGGAGAGAAAAAACAGACAGGAAGGAAGGAGGAGGAATAAAACAGCTGGAAATATGTATCAGTTCATGAACCCGAGCGGCTTACTTGCTCCTCAGTGCAGGAGTGCGTATGTGACAGCTTGTGAGTGAGGTGCTGCAGCCTGTGTTCTTGCTGCATTGATGACATAATGACAACCCCGCGTCAGGAGATCCTTCAGCAGGTCGAGTTGCTGACCTGAAATTGAGGTGGTGTCAAAATGTTAAAGAGGAGTCACCATTTTGTTGGCTCCAGCCTATTACATAAATCACCCCGAGCCATCATCAATGGCTCTTTGTCCAGCGAGACAGTAACTATCAATCGCCCTCGCACCACCTCTGATCCTGTGTAATAACTGTGTCTAACGGCTGACAGCACCAGGGTCATATTGATCTTATCAGAACACACACACATAGACTGATCTATGGTTCGCAGCTGATTTACGTGTGCAGCGAGTGAACCTAAATATGAATCCGCCGCACTGTATGGAGAGAGGCTCTGCTTGGTGACAACTCCCAGCTGTGTGATGTTTATCAGTAAACAGAAGCCATTAACTCGCACCCCTGAGGAGTCTAATTGACTTATTAGACAATAAAAGTGGCCATCGACCACATACTACACAGAGAGTTGAACAGAATTGGATAGAGCAGGTTTCGCAGTCACGCTGGTTGCTCGCAGCAGCAGTTGTTGTGCACTGCTTGCTTACAAATAAGGTGATTCTTTGTCTTAATACTACGACAGCATGTGAAGACTTTATCCCCGTTGATATTCTTCTGCATGTGGTTCATCGCTAGCTCTTAATGCTGTGATACATCTTTTGGGAGGGGGGTATCGTATGTAGGCAATGTTCCCAGCAGCAGGAAACAAAGCAGAACCCAGCATGTCTTTAAGTAGCTGCTTGCTACCAGGAGTTCCCAGGTGTTTTTGCGAAAACAATATTCTTTTTTATTTTTTTATTTTAGTTTTTCAAAATCAAAATATGCAAAGCACACAATCACAAATTGGCAACACACAAACACCAATTTTACATTACAGGCGCTTCAAAAATAAATGGATCAACAGACAAAAAAGTGAAAGTAAATTGGCATCTCCATTAGTCACTAATGCAGCTACTCTTCCTGGGGTCCACACAATCAAACATTACGTCATAGCAGATACATAATTTAAAATTCATGGCTTAAGGAAAGAAAATACGACGAAAAAACAGGAAAACTACAAAAAAAACAACAAAAACAACAACAACAACATATAGACAATATAGTCAGAAATTGTCAGGTAAAAAAAATAATAGAGATAATGATCATTTTACAGCTCAAAGACAATTGTAGTTCTACTTAAAAAAAGCATATACAGTGATTGATAATAGAAAAGACTGGGAAAGTTTCACATTAAAGGTCATACAGTCAGGTATTATATAACAAACAAACATATTTTAGCCAATAAGATAATTCTCATAAAACAGAGCAGAGAAATATCCATCTTGTCCTCCACCAATGGCCGACCTAAGGTTGAAATGGATTCTGACGATGTCAGCTCTTCTATTACAGTTCAGGGTGAGTCGTGCAGCTCTATTCTGGACTATCTGCAGTTTTTCTAGGTCTTTATTTGATGCACACGATCACACTGCTGGACAGAAATGCAACTGAGTAAGAACTAATGACTGAACAATGTGAGAGAGTCCTGTTTTTCTTTTGTTTTGACCACTTCAATCTGCTGTCTAATTTGACCCCGAGGAGTTTGTTTCTTCCACCTGTACCGACAGGTTTGACTGTGGTTAAGGTTTAAGTCTTAAAGATGATCCAAATATTATACTTTATGTTTTTGATAAATTAAGAACTAATGTTTTACTCCATGTCCACATTGCAACTGATTGTAATTCCCTGTCCAAAGCACTAAATTCCTCAGTAGATGCTGCTGGTAAATACAGTGTTGTATCGTCAGCATACATACAGCATGCAGACAGTCATTCAGTCATATGGGATGGGAAATTCTCTTTATAGTTAATAAAAGGTTGCCATATTTTGTAGAAAGATTATCTTATTCTTTAGTGAGTAAGTTATTTTGTGTAGAGGTAGCAACTGTTCACCTCTGAGAGCCACAACCCAACAGGTAATGAGAGATCTGACTTCCACCTCATTGCATTACTTTTTTGGCAATAGGCAACAGGATTTCTGTAAGCTGGATGGAATAGCTATGTCTGATATTAGAATTGAAGAGGTGGCCCAAAAGGCGTACCTCCGAATCCATTGGGAAAGTGACTCTGTGGATTGTTGATAAAGCATCACAGACTCACATCACAGCACTTTATTGTTACGTTAGTGTTAGGAAATGTCTTGTCTTTAACTGTTGTGCTTGTGCATTTTATCCTGCCACCGTGGGATAGAGAGAAACATCTTCTCGATTCCTCTGTATGTCTGGTACATGTGGAGAGATTGACAATAAAGCTGACTTTGAACTTTGACTTTGAGAATCCCTGCCCAAAGCCTTGTAGTTTACTGCACTGCCAGGTGGAGTGAAGGAAAGTGCCTTCAGCTAGACCACATCGAACAACATTGCAACAAATTGTTTTAATTTCATGTAAGCATCAACAACTCGCCTTCAAATATTCAGTAAAAATAAAAAAAATGATCTCTTAGTTTTTTAGTATGAGTGATTTTAGTTTACGTCCTCTCAGTTCCTACGGATGTCTGTTCCAGCGGCTTGGAGCATAATGGCTAAAAGCAGCATTGTCAATTGTTAATGTTCTGCTCTGTGGAACAGCCAAAAGAGAGAGACTGCAGAATCAGAATCTATGTTCATAAACCAAAAGCATTTCTGAGACTTAGTCTGGCGCACGGCCGTTAAGTGTCTCATAAACTAATAAAAGAATTTTAAAATCAATACGAAAACTAATGGGTCACCAGCATTAAGATTTTAAAATAGACGTAATACGTACTCTCCTTCTGGTCCAGTCGGCACTCATGCAGCAGAAATTTAAATTAATTTCAGCTGATTTATTGCATCCCTCGGTACACCAGAACGGAGAGTGTTACAAAAGCCTTCTAGTTATAAAAGCGTGCATCGGTGTCTCTGAGAGAAGGATGACCTCACTTTGAGATGGAATGATGAATGATAAAAAAAAAATGTAAGTGGATGTGCAGAAATAAGTACTTGTATTACTGCAGGTGAATTATAAGTGACCTTCTTGGTTCAGTGGTACCTGGAGGAAGATAGTAGAGAGAGACAGAGACAGAGAAAATGGTGAGTCAAACAGAAAAGGAGACAGATGCAAGTAATCTGCTTTGCTGTCTTATGAATAATACAGGCAGCTGTAAGGCAGATGAGAGCATCAACAAACATCTCGCTCTTACCTCCGTCTTTCCTGACTCCTGAGCCTTTCATCCATTTCTTTTTCTAGATATTATTCAAAACCATCTGTGGCAGCCCATTTGCCATTTCTGCAAACGTGGATACTTTACATTTGTGTGTTTCATAAGTATCATATCAGCGTTTCTAAAGTGGCGTAGTATGTGAGCTGACTTTGTCATCAGGAGGTGGAGGGGATGGTGGATGATGTGACACCCAGGCAACATAAAATAAAACCAGTTCAATCAGGAGAGACTTGTTTTTATAGTAAAAAGAATATTTATTAACATGTGCGCATACAGTAATGATGATCTGTAGATGAATAGGTTAAGTATATACGCTGGTGGTGGTAGAGGTGGTGAAGATGAAATGATAAGATGATGGCGAAGTGCCGAAGATCTGGATGAGTAGAGGAATGAGCCATTGTTGAGCTTATCCTGGACAGCAGGGCTGCCACAATTAGTCGACTATTCGATGACTAATCGACTATCAAAATAATCAGTGACTATTTTAGTAGTCAACTAATCGGTTTGAGTCATTTTTCATAGAAAAGTACTATAAAAGCACCCCAAAATACTCTTACTGCAGCTTCTTACGTTCAGATGTTGGCAGCTTTACACACTCTCCCGTGACAGTGAACTAAAACCCTTTGGCGTGAGTATGAAACAAGACATTAGATGACATAATTTTGAGGTTTGGGCGAGTAAGACCGACATTTTTCAACATTTTAACACATTTTTCGATAAAAATGATTAGTCGACTAATAATCGACATATTAGTCGACAATGAAAATAATCGTTAGTGGCAGCCAAAATAGGGTATTTTAAGCCATAACACAGGGGTGTTCAACCTTCTTGTGAATGAGGGCCAGATTAGATAATGTGAAAATACCTGGAGGGCCAGCTGCTTCTTGCATCATCTGCATTATTTTTAAAAAAAATCCCATACAAATGAGACAAATGCAATTTTTCATCTTTCAGTAGAAAAGCATCCACGTTTCACTGCTCCTCAGAGTGGTGGCCCTCGTTTTCAACTTTGTGCTTCTTCTCTGTGGCCACGTCGGCTACAAAGCTGGAAACATCTGCTGTTAAGTAACTGTTTGTTTGCTGGTGTATGAAAACACATCAGCTCCACTTGCATAGTTTGTACTTAGTGCATATACAAACTGTATGATAGTCCTGCATCACGAGGTGAATGGAAGAAATGCAAAGTGAACTTGCTTTTCTAACCAATATTGTTTGGTGGGCCACATATCATATGTTTTAAACAACAAGCTGTGGGCCGTTTAAAATCAGTCTGAGGGCCACGATTGGCCCCTGGGCCAGACTGCGGACATGCCTGCCCTGACATGATGTTTTCCGAATTATAACCATGTGTGGGGGTTTTTTTGTTTGTTTTTTTGTAACCACAGTGTTGTTGAAAGATATAAAAAACCATAGTTTTTATATATCAGGTAGCAACATAATAATGTACAAATGATAATAATAATAATAATGCATTTTTTTTATAGGCACCTTTAAGTGCACTCAAGGACATCCTCCAAGACACAGTTAAAAAACAAGCAGCAATGTATCCATAGATCGGCAGAAGTTGATAAAATGACAAGACAAAAATCTTAATTATAAATATTAGATATAAAATCATCATCAGTGCAGGTCACCATGTGTGTCTCCATAAATTACACTGAATACACCAGCTTGTAAAGGTGTGTTTTCAGACAGGATTTGAAGGTGTAAATGGAGTCAGTATTGCAAATGTTGTGGGGGAGACTTCCAGAGGCAGGGGATGGAACAGCTGAAGGCTCTAAAACCCATGGTAGTCAAGCAGGCAAATGGTTTTGTGATTTGAATTGCAGAAGAGGATACAGATGTAAGAGATTACAAATGTAAAATGTCCGTTGTTTGCAGGAACATACAATGCCAACGTTTATTCTAGCGACTGGGTTGCCGCTGGCTTTAGTGACAAGCAGCTCTCTCTTTCCAACATTTTCACTTCATATCTCCATCTTTTTCAGAGAAAAGCACCTCAGACATACCACACAAACCCAGTTTGGCCCCTGTTAACCATTACAGTCATCTGTGACTTTGCCTGGGGCACCCAGCCTGCCCTGTGAAGTGGACACTGTAATGGATATTAATTATTAGCCAGCAGCCACTTAAAGCCCAGCCTGTAATGATGGCTCCTGTTGCAGCTAAGCTATTTATAGCTCAGGCTGCGCTGCCCGTGCTGCTGCCGCTGCTGCTGCTGCTGCTGCTGCTGCTGCTGCTGCTGCCGCTGCTGCTGCTGCTGCTGCTGCATGGCTCTGTGCTGCCAATGCAAGACTTCCAGGGATTAACCACGATTCAAACCTGCCATGTAAACGCAGCCAAATATTCATGGAGTGCACAGACAACTCTTCTCACGCAGTCAGCCGCTCGCTGCCATAGCGACAAGTGTGTGTTCCACCACAGTGATGAGTGTAATTTTCATACTCGCTCATAGACAGACATGGCAATTGTTCATGCACATCAGTCACACATGTAAATTCAAGCAAGCACACGTAAACAGGAATTAAACTTGAGCATTACTCACACGGACAGACCGCTGATTTTCATGTTGTGTAAGGTGTGTGCTTTGTCCAATGCAGATACACTCGGCTGAAGCTGCAGCTCAACCCTGAGGGGCGAATCCCCGTCAAGAAGTAAGTCTGTCTGACTCATCCTTCTCTCCCCTGCCACCTTCTCTGCTCTTTTGATCAATGCGTAGCTTCCTCTGCCTTTTCTCGCTACTATCAGCATGTATACGCCTCAGTGTACACGCATTCTTTGTGTGTATGTGTGCATTTATTATTAGAATATGTTAACCCTCCCTTCTGTCGTCAGAATACTCCCTTTTATTTTTCCCATGACTCTTCAGCTCTGCGATAAAACTTGGCTCCATTAATTCTGGTACTGTCCTTTCCTCTATCTGTAAAAAGCCCATCCTTACTGGTTTGTGCGCACATGTGTGTCTGTGTGTGGGGTAGCATGGGCCCGGCCGCCGGCCAGCCTCATTTATTTCTGTCACTAACTTCAGCTCAAAAATCCGTGTGAGAATATCCTCTCACGAATTTCACTTATCTGTGAGTTTGTCATCAGCTCATTGAAAACCCAACTGTCTCCGTCTCCATTAGTCAAGTTGAGCTTTCAGGCAGTCAACAGTGAACTTCTGCGATAACCTCCCTCAGAGCCGCAGAGGAAAACAGTGGGTGTCAATGCAGAGAGGCAGAGAGACACTCCTTGCCGTTTAGGGAATTAACCTCCTAGCTGGGAGGACATGTCAGCTTGACTAATGTCAGCTTGACTCTGCTCTCCCACTGAGCATACAGTGCATGCTCATGGATCTGAACAGGAATACCTCTGCATGTAATTAAAACAGCCAATGGCCAACGGAAACAGACCTGAACAGCCGGTGGTGGCTGTAACGACGCTGGAGTTCATCGCAGTAAATCTCATTTATTGTCTATATACACTAGAATAAAACACACAGAAGCCCAACCACACAGAAGCTCTCTCTCTCTCTCTGCACTCAAAATGACTGATGAGGCAGGTCCTGGATAAACCATGGATCTCCAAAGCCAAAAAAAAAGAAAACCAAAAACCCATTACAATATCTGAATACAGTGTCACAGAGCTTCCAGTATTGGAATAAAATCGTGACAGTTTTACTGTAGTTCATTTGGTGTAAGGTGGTCATAAATCTCAGTGTGAGCTGTCTAGTCTTTTTCTCTTCATGACGTTCTGACAAAATCAAACATGTTCAATGTTATCGCAAGTTTTTCTTCTACGCTCAGTTCAATGACGCGGACGTTGTCAACAACCAAAAGGTGCACTCGATCCAGCACCAAACAGGAAGTAGCAAACAGGGTTGACAATAAATGTGAGACCCTTCCTTGGTAGGACGAGTCCTCTTGGTAAACTCTGGGAGATGTTAATTCAAATGAATGACATATTTATCTAAATCCTGTTAAGCTCCACGTGCAAAGAATTGTGGGTATTTTATACCTGCTGAGGATACACACATGCATCCTTGAAATTTCTCTGAATGAAGGACTCTGTCCTCGGTAGAATTTGAAGGACATTGGAGCAGTCCTTCGGTGAGACTTGATGACGTAGCATCCTTGAAATTCAGCCTTGTGAGGATAATTCCTTGACTGAGAAACACCCATGAAGGGGACTCCGGGGAGGCGCAAGAACCTGAACAGGTTTCAGAGGACCAGCACTTCTTTTAGTGAGAAATCTTAAGTTTAGAAACGTGTTGTCTCTCATTCTGTCTTTAGATGTAAGAAGGTGTGAGACTCAAGTATTTTAAAAGTCTTCTAGTGTGTGGTAAAGCTGCATGTTTTTCACAGCACAGCAATCATATAATGGTTAGATATGTGATGTGGAGTTGAAGACATTTCATCTGTATGTCCCATATTTATTTACACAAGACAAAAGCATAGTTTTGTGCCTGCTGAGACAGGATGTGTGGAGTACTGTCTAAGATAGTGTAATATCATAACGATAATGATAGTGGTAATGGTAATAGTCATTATTATGGTTCTGAAAATGGTAATGATAATAATAAGAAGCAATGACAACAGTATAACTTTATGTGCTCATATTTGCAAACATGTCTGAGGTTTTTTCGTCTTTATAACGGAGTACAACCATTATCACTTTTTATGTACATATGGTGTTACCATCTGGAGCCGAGACAGTGTGAACAGCAGTTTTCACATCAGTGAGTTCTGTGTTGTACCACTCACAATTTAAAAGCTACAGCTGGTAGCTTTATAGAAATAACTGTGTCATATTGGCTGGAACTGTCACTACATCTGCACAGCAGTCCATGAGACAGATAGTCTGTGAAAAACTTGCTCCTGCACCTCCTCATTATGCTTCTAGAAACTGCCGTCCATGAAAGAAAACAACCAATCAGAGCCAAGGAGTCTGTAAACCAACTGCTTGCAATCAAGATTCATTTACTCTATTGCCTATTTCTCGCCTCAACTGTTTTCAGAAACACATTTCAGTGTGCTGTTTAGTTGTTAAATGAGAGAGTTTGCTCCAGGCTTTGCTTAGTTTTTGGCTGGACTGTTTTCAACATGGCTGCCAGGTCACAAACATTCTCATTTTACAGCTACACAGTACCCTAAAATATGTTAAAGAAAACATTTGAGGGGGCAATAGGCAATGCAGTAAAGACGATCTCACACTACAGAAGTTTTGGGCGGACTTATCCCACTTATTCCTCCCAACAATTGTAGAAATCTAGTCTGGTACCTTGGCTGGTGCCGATAATCAGCCCAAATTATCTAGAATGTAAGAATCTGGAATGGATCTATCAAACCCCAGATTCATCTGAGAGCCCCTTGTTCGCTCCCAGTGTAAATGTTGAGCCAAACCATGTTTTATCCTAAATCACGTGCTTTTGTTGCACAAGGACATAAACCTAAATACATAGTGTTTTCCCGATGTTATACGTTTTATTTTAAAAAAGATAATAAGTATCTAATGAGCAAAAACTGCAGACGTCCTGTGAAAACAAAAGTGTAATTTGAAAAGACAATGAGTGTAACAAGCGTAAATTGACACACTGT
This sequence comes from Epinephelus cyanopodus, assembly GCA_026686955.1. Taxonomy (NCBI): domain Eukaryota; kingdom Metazoa; phylum Chordata; class Actinopteri; order Perciformes; family Serranidae; genus Epinephelus; species Epinephelus cyanopodus. Next base: position 3,961,216 of record CM048925.1, on the reverse strand, counting down.
CCTGGGAACATCAACAACTGACCAAGATGGACACATAGCGCGTAATGGAAAAACGGTGATATTTGATTAGTTTGGATGGTAAGGTAAACTTTAATGTCCCTGAGGGGCAATGTGAGATACAGACAGTAGTCATGAGTACAACAAAACAAACACACGTCAGGGGTAAATCATGGACTTCAGTGGTCACTGCTGGTTAAGATAAGCAATAGCAGACGGAGCAAAGGATGATCTGAAACGCTTAGGGAGGCAAAACCTCCACCCTGATGGAAGCATCTGAAACCCAACATGGAGGAGATGTTGACAGTCTGAGACTGAGCTTTAGAGGGGATGAGAATGCATTGAAAGGCCATTAGGAGGGGGAGGAACATGATTTTCTCACAGATGAACTGTCTCATGTGTTACTGTGTGGATATAGTGACAGTTTCAGCAAATATGAGAAAAAGAAATCCACAAAAATTACCATCTGCAGCTTTAAGTGATCACGACTTTTAACAGTGTATGTGTACAGATGTTTCAGTATAACTCAACAGAAACTTCAGTGTCCCAAATGCTAGACTCAGCAGCTCTTTGAGACAGTTTCAACAAAACGGATCTTAACATAACCTTCATGAATAAAGCATTTATTGCAAGGCTGTTTTATTACGCTGAATTAGTTTTACTTTTTCCCACATTGTCTCTATTCAGACTTTTTTTCTTGCTCTGCATATATAACAGTTTCATTTTTCATCTTGGCATTTCCTTTGTCTCGTTTTTGTCTCTTAATCTGTCATTTTCCTGCAATTAGTGCAGTCAATTAGGTTATAGGCTCTGCTTTTGTTTTTTTCTCTCTGTGCTTATTAGTGTTTGCTCCTGCTGCAGCAGAACTTTCTCACAGGATGTCCTTAATAAGTATCAATTAAAAGTTGAGGTGAATTAATCAGTTCGACGCAGAGGATCAGTGTGAAGACTCCCCTGTCTGTGTGGCATTTTCTGTGATTACTCACAAGGGTGTGTTTTTGTGTCCTCGCAGTATCTGCAGGCTGTTCTCATCAGACAGGAAGCGAGTGGAGACGGCCCTGGAAAACTGTAACCTCCCTTCTGGCAGAGTGAGACACTAAAAAATATTAAAGCTCCCTTCTTCTCGTATCTCTTCTCCTCTCTTGTCCCTCTGTCTTATCTGAGTCTCCCAGCTCTTTCATCTTCTTCATCCATCCATCAGTCTGTCCTCTCACCTCGGCTCATTCCCTGTTCCCCCAAAACAGCAGCTGATTGCTGCTCTGCTCATTTGTTTGAAGTCTTATTTTCTGGATGTCTGCATGACTTCCCACTCAGAACTGATTTAGCCTTGGTTGTAATGACACAAATACAGGGAGCAATACATGACAAAAGCTGTTTTTATCTTAACCTCACTCAGATATCACTGGAGAGAAGCTGCCCTGCCATGCATAGGGGTGTAAACACTCCCCCAACACAGCAAACAATCTCTGTATTCCAGCAGTCGCGAGCAATTTGCATGTTTACTAGTGGGAAAATGCTGTTTAATGCAGTTCTGAACACAGCCTGAAACATATGCACGTAGAGTAGAGCAGACACATTGTAGCTGGTGTCAGAATACAAACAGGATAAAAACACACACACACACAAGAAATACAAACATCCACACACACACAGAACAAGCTATACATAATTAGCACAAGGAGAGAGCAGGAGGTACGAACGTGCTGCCGGATGAAGGTCTGCTGGGATTTGCTGTTGTTCCAACGCGCGAGTAATTACAGCTAAACGGTAGTGCTGTTAATCCCTCAAACACACACTCTCACAGGCAAAGAGCGTACGCAGTGTAGCTCACACCAAGGTCTTTAGAGTGACTCATTGAGTTTTGGCGGGGCTTGACCTGCACCTCCCCTCCCTCGGTTCATCCTTCTTCATCCTCTTTTCTCCCAGTATTTGGTTCTGCTCTGTTTCTTGCTGGCACAATGCTTTTGCCTGCTGCTGAGCGAACACTGTGTCTTTATCAGACCTGTTTGGCTCTGATAGCTCTATAAGGAGCCCTTGTGGCCACAGCTTTTTTGTTTAAGTCTAGGCTCAAATTGCCGGCAGTCTTCTTTGGGTTATGATTTGCATTTGAAATTTATATGCCTGTAATTGATTCCAGAAGGAGACTAGAGGTCGGGGTCAGCTATAGGACGTCCCAGAGCATGAAAGGCAGGTCTTGGACAGGTCAAGGATAACAGATTCATCTTGTGCAATTAAGATTAGCTAAATTCATCTTGGGACACTTGCATGCAAGCCTCAAAAAAGTAAGAGAGATTTAGGAGAAAAATACAAAAATGTTCTTACACAAGGCCCATTGTGTGCACACTTTTATTTGCCTTTACAAGTATTTATTTTTATTTGACCTTTATTTGACCAGAAAAACCTTGAGACTAAAAAACTCTTTTTCAAGAGTGTCCTGGCCAAGACAGGCACTAACATAAGGAACAGACAGACAACATAGAGCAAAAATACAGAATAAAAAATACACAGCTCTAAAACAAGCAGTATAAAACACAAAATGCGATTACTGCAAAGAAAAGCTCAAAAATATGTTAATTTATACTAGAAGTGAACCATTGAAATGCAAAAAAGGGCAACTGCACATGATTTGAAAGTTGTAGACTTTATAAAAATAATGGATGTGTGGTGACCTCTAGCTCACCTGGTAGAGTGTGCTGTGCCTTTGCAGTCACGCAGGTTTGATTCTGACCTGCAACTCTTTGCTGAGTGTCATTTATCTCTCTCCCAACTTTCCTGTCAATCTTCAGCAATACTATAATTAAAAGGCAAAAAAACTATGGATCTAGCCACCATGGAGTCATCCACTGGTTTGCAGACTTCCATTTCAAAGCCTCCAATCTGGCATTTCAGCCAGAAAGTGACCAAAACCACAGATGAGAGGATGGAGATAACCATAATGCTAGCTAATAGCTTTGTTAGCTTTGTTAGAGCTAATATTATTTGCTATCAAAAAGCAGGCTTAAAACCACTGAAACATATTTAGGCGATTAATATGTTACGATTACCTTTCATAAACTGAAAATTTGCTGACATAGTGACAGCTACGGCAATGCGTACACACTGTGAGTCCAGGATTACGCCACAGTTACATCACATAATAACCAATGCTGTCTCCGTGGTAGCAACTTGTCAACATAAGGCACCAACCTGTCACACATTTAATGCCGGTTCACACTACACAATATCAATCCGATTTAGCCCAACACAGCGTCGTACGGTGTCGGCTCGCATCATGAACGATCACGGTATGTAAATGCCAGAATAAGCCAAAAGGTTGTTTTTCATCTGAAGTCCATTGGCAAGATGTTACACAAGGCTACTTAAAATACAACAAAGCACAAAAAGCAAACCAAAAAACAGCACAAAAACACACAAACAATATTAATATCATCAAAAAGTATCTGCCACCACTGAAAAGACCGGATAATAGTATTTAATTGAACAACAGTAACAGTGGATTAAAGTCTGAACTTCACAGATGCTGTAGATTTGTAGTCCTTCCTCGTCGTCTCTACCCACAAGGCCACCTGTTGCCACAAGATTTTTATGTACAGTATGTATGTGTATGCATTGACCATGTATGTGACCATGTTGCTGTTGTCTGCCGCAGAATGATTCCATCCCCCAGGAGGATTTCACTCCAGAGGTCTACAACATGTTCCTGAGCAACATCTGCCCTCGATCTGAGCTGGACCACATCTTCTCTGATGTGTAAGAACCATCTTTCCCTCATTTAAAAATTCTGTTAGGAAGTAATCATCTTTTCAACCGCCAAAGAATGCACTAATTCCCAGTTTAGAAGAAAAGTTGTTTGAAAAACTTGAAACAATGTGAGAGTGATTAATCTAGTATCATTTTTTCACAGCCATCTGTTGCTAGTTGCAGACTGGCAGCTAGATAATGGCTGCCACCCTGGATAGGTCAATATGGCTTTGCAGGTTTAAGACACCTGCTTTAAGTCATCAGAGTCATCACAAGCAGTTAATCAGTGCTGAAAAGTGTGATGTAATGGCCCCGGTTGTGGCTCCTCGAGCCTGGTGGTTTGGCCCCTCGTGCTGCGGAAGCTGAGCTGCCCTTTGGCCCAGAGGGACTCGGACCATCAGCTGAGGCAGCACGCCAGCGCGACCGGGGCGACTCCAAGTCATAAATCTAGATTTTAATCACAGTTAAGTGAGATGGCATGAGAGCCAGGAGGATATGGAGATGATAATTTAGTGGAACAGGCTTAGATATGAAAGGCGTTTTAATCAAATCTCATAATTTACTCAACACAACATTAAATCCTCTGTTCCTTTGCGCTTCTGTTGCTCTCCCTCTCCGGATCTCTGTGCTGTTTTAATTACCGCTCCTCCCTCCGTCACCTTCTCCCCGTTTCATTTTCTCTTATCTCAATTTGAATTCTGTCCCTGCACGCACATCTCACTTAGTAACCATCCTTGTTTTCTCAATTTTTTGCACACCCACTTCTCACCTCATCCTCTCCTCTCTTCTCAGGGGGGCTAAGAGTCGTCCGTACCTCTCTGTGGAGCAGATGACAGAGTTTATTAACAGTAAACAGCGAGACCCTCGTCTGAACGAGATACTCTACCCTCCTCTCAAACCGGAACAGGTCCAGCTGCTGGTGGACAAATATGAACCCAATGCTTCGCTGGCACAGAAAGGTCAGAGGCTCAAATGTCTGTCAGTACACACACATGCACACGCAGGTAACAGCAACTTTCCGCACAAAAAATAAGCTGCTCCTAAGTAGTAATCCAGGAATATTTTACTTAAGGTTACCAAAAGTGAAATTGTGTTTTGGTGTGAAACATTTTTGGAAAGCAGAGACATGTTTACACATTTGACCCAGATAAACCCAACCCTACCTCTAACCCTGTACTGTATACCGGCCCCCACCGCCACCAGTAAATTTGGCCAGGGTGTTGCCGTAGCAACACTGCTGCCTGGTGTCCAAGCGCTTAGAAAGTGAGGGGACATAGTGGGGTGCCAAGGAACGGAATGTTAGAAGTCTGTAAATAACACAAGCGCGCGCACAACACACACACACACACACACACACCTAACACCACCGCCAAAATGCTTCACCCACTGCAAACACTGCCAAGCTTAAGAGAGGATGTTCCCTGCCATTTTATTTTATTTACAAGAATAGGATTACATGAGTAGAATCCTTGAGTGGAGACAGAGAGTGTTTAAGAGTGAGAGTGAGGGATGCTTTTGTGTGTTTGTACTTCAGGAGAGCTTGAACAAATAGCAAGTGGCAAATGGAGTGCAGCAGAGAACGTATCTGACACTGTTGACCAAAATGTAAACATGTAAACAAACACTGTTAGGGAGTTATATATATTTTCTTTTCTTCACTGCTCTTTAGTTTTGCTCTTAGTGTTATACACACCTGCCCTGTTTGGTTCAGTCCAATCAAACTCAAGTTTGTTTGCCCCCTTAGTGTGGTTTGTTTGGGCAGGTGTGAATACAGCAATCACACACCAGATTGAGACCTTCTTGAAGAGGTGGTCTCAGTCCGGTTACAAACAAACTCTGGTGTGGTTCATTTGTGGTGAGAAGGTGTTCCGACCTGGATGTTAAGCAACTGCAGTCACATGACACATTGTTTGGGTTAAACATGAGCATGTTACAGTCCTGGAGGATTATTAATGTGCACCTCCTCCTGTACTGCCTTAATATGCACATTCAGCACATTCAATGCATCAAAACATTGTTTTCTAGTTGGAGCCGCGCCTCGTTTTCAAACTGTATGGTTTGACTAAAATGAACAATGACAGCAATATAGTCCACGATGAGCAGCGCTAAAATCAACCTGCGTAGTTGTCCCTCCATTGTGACATTAGAAAGTGTCACATTTATCTTGCAAGTGTTCTCTTCTTCAACGTTTGCTTTACTTCCTGGATTTTTCCCACATGGAAATTCTGACCAATCAAGAGCAGCTTTCTCACACAAGGCATTTGATCTGGTCCTCTTGTAAATGCTGCCGTGAGAACACGAACCAACTCTATGCAATTATATAACTTTGGAACAAAATTAGTCCCTGATTCAGACCAAAGCAAGACAGCTCTAAGTTTGTTTCTAAACACATACCCTAAAACTAGGGATGCTTCCATTTAACATCAGTATCGGCCGATATTCATCTTGTTGACTGCAAATAAGATGGCAATCACCAATGGCTGTGGCGGATGTTTTGCATCAATCTCTGCTGGATGAATCCTGTTTTGGTTATTCTGTTAGGACTTGGACAACAGTACCTGGCATACCCAGCTGCCAATTTGGAGAAGAAGCCACTGTTTGGATACGACTCTGACATTCTGGCATGAAATAATAGTGCAACAGATGCTGTGTGCACGTGGGGTTTGTTTACGAATCAATGTGAAAGAACGTGTCAGCTGTGTGGGACCATCATCACACTGTCTCAGAGAAACATGGACTTTGTGAGAAAAGTGATTGTACTCAGATTATTGCCAAAATAAAAAATAAAAACTGTATTCTTAGTAGTTGTAAGGTATATAGTAGGGATGCACAATAATGTTTTTTTTTGCTAATATCCGATATGCAGATATGTAACAACCTATTTGACTGATAACCTATACCAATATCGATACATCCATTATTTTCCCACCAGCAGATGGAGACATGAAATGTAATTTAATCTGTCGTGTCATGTGGTGTTGCGTGCTGGACTATTTCTTGGCCAACCAGTCGCTCTTTGACAACTTTTGGTGTTTCTGGGTTTGCTTTATTTGGTGTGTATGTACTGTAGGTAGCAGCATCTACCAGCTGAAGCATGATATCCAAACAATAAGAATGAGAATGGAAATTCTGTCCACCATCAGCATCACAAGCCTGTACGTGTTAGAGCGTCAGGAGTCGCACAGAATAATTTATGAACAATCAAGATGGATGGGTGTAGGGGATCCAACACACACTTGGACGTGTTGTGCGTCGTGTCATGTTGTCTGAAGTGTCAGTGGACAGAGAGCTGCCAAAATTGGAGAACATCCCACTCCACATATCAGGCATCAGGGTCGGGTATGAGCCAATTCAAATTTTATCTCTGCTGGAAAGCATGTTACACAACAGTGCCAAAATGGGTGACTTACCACATTCTGTTTATTCCCCAGCAAAACACTGGGTTGTTCTTTTTTCCATCATGTTATACCAAACTATTTAGAAAATAATCGAAACAAAAAAATACATTAGATAATATAATGATGCTAAATACGATTGTTGTTGTCACTACTCATTGGTTCCAGTGCACCAGTCTACAATGCTTGACAATATCTTGACAAGAGCATTAGTCCAACACGTAGCATGATTGGCTAATGGTTGGTACCCAGTGGTGCTCATTGGTTGTTTCTTATTTTTACTGAGAAATCGTTTTTACACGTCACAATGCCAGATGAATCTCGGTGCTCTTTTGCTATTTGCACCGCCTGGACGGGGGAGGGCGGAACCCAAGGTGAGACACAGAAAAAGACACACAGGGAACAGGAATGAAAAAAGATACGCTGACCATTCAACCGTAACAGAACCCTTTCTATGTAAATGAGCCTCAATGCACAAACAGTTCAATTCACAAAGATCAGCACTAAAAGCCACACGCCACTACAGTGACATTATTTGCATCTTCAAAGACGTGGTGCTAACTGAAGCGCATTTATAAGAGAGGTGTCACGCCCAGCACTGACCCAGTTACGGTCTCTCTCTGTCACATTTGAATTTCTTGTCTGACGTTTTGAGGAATGCTTTTTCTGCACCTCGACAGCCAGGACTTGAAGACCAGACCTGGGATGGGGCAGATAGTAGTTTCAAGTAAAGCGCAATTTATGGTGCTATCAGTGGGCACAGTCTGAAACAGAACCAAAAACTGTTATAAAACTGTAATAAGTTAGGACCACTCCTGCTTTAAATTTTATTCTTATCAAAAGATTAAAGATTAGATCTGTCTGCACAGACGTTTAAACGAATGGGGCGTATTGATTACATGACATATGTCTTCAGCCTTCCAATCAATACTACATCCGAGTTTAACGATATCACAGCATGCCACATGATTTATAAAGTGTTCATTTCCCAAGCAGCAACAGTCAGCACTGCTCAATCCTCCTAGTACAGCGGATCATTAGATTATGTACCTGCATATGGCTGTTCATGAAAAATGTTTGTCAGTCTGCTGCAGATCTGAAGTTTAGTACATAGTTGAATCTATTTAAAAATGCTTGGAACAAACCAACAGTCTGGGGGCTATCATTAATAGTGTTTCTCTTTTAGAATTAAAAAAATGCTAATCTTTGGTGCCAGGAGAGGCTGTTTATCCCAAAACATATTTGTTATGCCAATCACATTTGCAGGTTTTATTACTGATTACACTGAAACTAAATTGACCTGAACTGACTCAAGCACAGCACAAGTGCTGCTTCAATAATCTCTCCTCCTAAAGTACCTACTTTACCTTTGTTTTTTTCAAACATGTTATAACATGAATCAGGGGCGCCTGAATTAGATCAAATTATTTTTTAAACCACATTGAAATGTCTGGTTTGACCGCCCCGTGTTTGACTCTGATCACGGTGATATGCTCGCACTGCGATGTTGTGTGCTGAGCCTGTCCCAGGCTCTCTGGAAGCGTGCCCTTCTCTGTCCCAGTGACAGATTTCCCCATGTGAAGTATTTATCTAGCCCGAGGAAGTGCTGCCATCTGCTCTGCAGAGGGGTCCAGAGCTCCACATGCTACCTTTACACACGCACTCTCACACAAACACACTTTTTCCTCTATCAAGGACACTCAAACATGCATATACAAATGTACATGGGTGGCTTTTTGCGTTCTAAAAATGTTCTCATAGATTGAACTCAGACAGCATCATGTAGATGCACATAGTAAGTATGCATAGATGTGTACGCCTTAAAGGGACAGTTCACCCCACTCCTCTTACCTTTTGTGCTGTTTATCAATTTAGATTGTTTTGGTGTGAGTTGCACAGTGTTGGAGTTATCAGCCAGATTTATCTCTAATATAATAGAAACTGGATGGCACTCAGCTTGTGGTGCTCAAAGTGGCAAAAAAAACATACATTTTAAAAACTCAACAGCAATGTTTCTTGCCCAAATCATGACCCAGTTACTAAAGATAATCCACAGACCTTGCTGGGAGCAGTTTCATGTCGGAACTATTTTCTCTCTACCTACCAAACATGTACAAGAGGCTCGTGCTCATGACAGCATGAGCGTGAGCGTAAACATTAATGGCGTCGTCTTCGGCTGAGCTGTAACATTTGCTAGATCAGTGGTGCTAGATGAGCTAGCAGTAGATGCACGCTTCCTTCAGCACAGTGACACAGTTGGTGGGTGTAGTTCAAAAGAGAAAGAAAATAGTTCCTACATGAAACTGCTCCCAACAAGGTCTGTGGATTATCTTGAGTAACTGGGTCATGACTTCTGTAAAGAGACATTGATGTTGAGTTTCTCACATTTTTTTTTGGCGCTTTTAGCACCACAAGCTGAGTGACATCTAGCTCCATTGCCTTCATTTTTAGTATCTTAAATGTTGCGACACAGCGGTTAAGATCTGTAGTAGTATAGTTGTTGGGAGTTTGTTTTCATTGAGATTTGCAGATTTAAAATTGTGCATGAAGTTTTGAGCTAAGCTAACGGAGCCAGCCTCAGCTATTGCTGCTCCACCTCTCTGTGTCTCTGTCTCTCCTCTCTGCCTCACTGACTTTGGTTGCTGTGTCCTCATGTGACGCTCCAAAATCAAAATAAGGTCTGAGTAGAGACATCAAAGCGGTTTGATGTGGTTTGAAATGCTTTTGGTGCATGTTTGGCCTTCACGAGCACACGCCTCTCATTCATGAGTAGATGCACGCTTCCTTTTCCTTTGTAGAAAGAAAATAATTCCTACATCAAACTGCTCACAGCACAGTATGTGGATTATCTTGAGTAACCAGGTCATGATTTCTGTAAAGAGACATTGCTGTAGAGTTTTTTAAATGTATGTTTTTGAGCACCACAAGCTGAGTGCCATGTAGTTCCATTTTATTTAAGAGAAGGCAGACATCTCTACAGCTGGTGTCTCCAACACTCGGCACCTCACACCAAAATAATCTACACTGCTAAACAGCACTACAGGTAAAACTATGTGTTTTTGATTTGAGGAGGGAAATGTCCCTTCATTCAAAGTCATTGGATAGACGTCTCAGGTCTGCCTTAAAAATAGCCGGTGTGATTTACAGTGAGAAGAGGAATGGAGAAACACTTACTTCCCTTTTCTTTCCTGCTCACTATCTTCCTCATTATCTGTTTCCAGCTTTGATTTGGTGAATATTATACCTTTCATTCATCTCTTAAGTGCTCCGTCATTGTGTGTGCTCGCTCAGAAGCTGCTACATTGTTTGAATGCAGATGAATAATATGCTAAATGAAACAAGACACTTTAAGTATCTTACATCAGGAGTGAATGGTGGGAAATCATCGCATATTCATCTCGTTGTGATTGTCGAGAGGAAGCTCTTTGTCAGATTTTGTCAGTTTGAGTCAACTCTTGTCTCGCAGGTCATGATTAAATTTAGAATACATTTACACCGCAGTTTCAGTCAGCTCATTGTGTCCTCATTGTGGCCAAAAGCCGCATATGTAGCACTTTACCCTCCCTTCCTTCAGATCAAACTCCACCTTTCAAACATCACCTTTAGAATAACACTTGTAGGTTCTCACTCAACTGCACCTCTAATCCCAGCCATGTTAACACCGTTTTACCCCGTTTGACCTACAAATGTCTTGGGAACTGGGGGAACTCTGTGTCTGTGTGAGTGTGAGTGCGACAGAGGTTAGGCCTCCGCCTGGCAAAGGGAGGCCCTGGCAGTCAGCAGGGAGTAAGACGCTGAGTGCGACTGAGCTCACATGTCACAGACAGCAGCCAGCGTTAATTAGTCCAGCAACTCTGCAGAGGGCGGCACCGCATTAATTAGCATAAAGTGGCCGGAGGGACCTGCTGCACCCGTCGAGCTTGCATCACTTTGCATATTTAGCATAATGTCAAGTCGGTGTGTGTGCGTGTGTGCGGGGGTGGCGGCGGTGTTTCGGTTTCACTTAGCGCCCGCTATATGTTGTACAAAATTTAATCCACGAAGGTGTGGTGTGTGACGTGTATGGTAATGTGTGTGGAAATTTGAATCTCGGGTCTGGATGAGTGGAGCTTTTCTTCTGCTCTGCTTATTACTTATTTATTCAGCGTTATTCGCCTTCTCGAGCACATTCGGCGGAGACATGAGCTCAGTGATGACAGCAAAAAGGCAGAGCTTAACATGAGTGACCCTGGCAGACAATCAAAACAAGGAGAGAACAACGTCAAGGGCAGTTCAGCTTTTTCAGATCCCTGTATGACTTATTATGGACAGTAGAGATGCCTGTGGAAGCAAGTGGAGCCTGAATGTAGAAAATTATAAAGCACGTATGAAAAAAGGGAGATTTTTTTATTCATGTATCCACCTAGACAGCTTCAATATATCTAATGAAGGCTAATAACTGACAGTATACACTCACAGTAAAATGTACGAAACTGAATCGCTGAGGCACTGGCTTTAAGGATTAACCACAAAGGCTTTAGGCACACACTGAATTATGGTTTCGGCTAATTTAAACTACTAATGTAATCTCAGTGTTAATTAGTGATTATGAATTTTTTTTTATGTAACCTTAAAATACATTTGACTACAGTCTTCCAACTGCTGATTTGAATATACGCTATATGGACACAAGTATTTGGACGCCTGACCATTGCACCAACAGGGACCGTTAGGACATTTTATTTAACTACATGTACTTTAATATGGAGTTAGTCCCCTTTGCAGCTATAACAGCTTCCACTCTTCTTGGAAGGCTTTCCACAAGATTTTAGAGTGTTTCTGTGGGAATTTGTGCCCCATTCATTCTGTAGAGCATTTACGAGGTCAGGCACTGATGGCCTGGCTCACAATCTCCGTTCCAGTTCATCCCAAAGGTGCTCGATGGAGTTGAGGTAAAGGCTCTGTGCGGGCCACACACCGAACTCATCAAACTATGTCTTAATAGTCCTTGTTGTGCACTGGGGCACCGTCATGACAGAATAGAAAAGGGCCTTCTCCAAACTGTTGCCACAGAGTTGGAAGCGTAGGATTGTCCAAAATGTCTTCTCAAGCATTAAGATCGTCCTTCACTGGAGATAAGAGGCCGAGCCCCAATCCTGAAAAACAGCCCCATACCATTATCCCTCCCTCACAAAATGTCACAGTTGGCACAGTGCAGTCAGGCAGGTAACGTTCTCCCGGCATCTGCCTGGCATTGGACTTGGTGATGCGACATCAGTTACATAATGCCAGTGGAAGCTCGTAACTCTTCAGCTGTGGAATCAGCGAGCGTTGGTGACTTCTACGCACCATGCGCCATGATTTTACGTGGTTTTCTGCTTCGTGGCTGAGGTGCTGTTGTTCCTAAACGCTTCCACTCTCTAACGATATCACTTACAGTCGACCGTGGAATATCCAGCAGGGATGAAATTTCACAAACCGTCTTATTCTTAAGGTGGCATCCTATCACAGTACCACGCTTGACGTCACCGAGCTCTTCAGAACGTCCCATTTTGTATCGCAAATGTTTGCAAATGGGGGCTGCATGGCTAGGTGCTTGATTTTACACACCTGTGGCAACGGGTCTGATTGAAACATCTGAAACAGGTGTGGCCAAATACTTTCATCCATATAGTGTACCTGCAGTATGTGTATGCAATATAGTGTTTCAGTAATATTAACATATTTTATTTATAAGTGCATTTCAAGACACCCAAGGACACTTTCCAAACCAAAATAAGACAGCTAATATATAACACAATTTAACAAAGAGCAACAACAGCAGGAAAGAAATGCATATACAGATAAAAGAACAAGTTTTTGTTGCGATTTCAATGAAGAAATCAAGGTACGCTGACGAAGGGCATTCCACAGATTCGCTCCGGCAGTTACCAGAGGAACGTAGTGAACAAGTGTATGCAGTGTGTAGAAATGGAGAAGATAAGAAAGGTAGGGTGGTGCCATGCCATGGAGAGATCTAAAGAGAAGGAGGAGTATGTCAAAAACAGATGGGCTGTTTAACAGGGAGCCAGTGAAGTTGTTGAAGGGTCGGTGTAATGTGATCCCAGGGCTGCGTGTTGCTGCTGAGTTCTGGACATATTGCAGTCTATCTAACCCCCAGGCGAAGGAGAATAGTGTTGCAGTAATCTAGTCTAGATGTTGTGTTTTCAAAAGTATAGATTTATTGAATGGTTTCATTGCTCATTTTAGGCATTATCAATACTCTGATACCAGCTGCATTTTATTGCTCCCTGTTTACACAAACACCGCTGTAGTGCCCTCAAGTAAATGTTTCCTAAGACTGTAACCCATGATACATACTGTATTTAATTTAAGACATTTTAAAGGGAAAAATGTCACAAAACTAATCTCCTTTCTGTCTGTGTGAAATGGCACATAGTTGTGCTCCTCCATATGCCACACACCATGTTGTGATTAATGTGGTGTAAAGGATGAGGCTGGCAACATTCTGTGTTTGTTGCTGCCAGTAAATCCCATGAAAAGCTCAAAACATCTTCTGTCAATACTTTACAACTTACCTACCCTGTTTGTGGCACTAATTTAGCTCCCGAGCTCATTTATTTCCACTGAAGATGTAAATCTTTAACAAAAGCAGGTCAGAAATATCTTATTGCATTTTTCAAGAAGGAGAGATGATTATCTGGAACAGCTGGGCACTGTAGTTCTTATCAACATTACTCAAACAAGAGTAAATAGTGCATTTGTTCAGGACTATTTTTTTAGTTGCAAATTGCAACTCATTTGGTTCGCCAGTGAGTATTTACAGCAGCAGGAGATATTTCAAATAAACTACAGTGCAGAAACGTGTCAGCCAGTGCAACAGTGTCTCATTGGCTTCATTTACATGCAGACTAATGTTCCACTGTTATTCCCAGTATGACAATATTCAGATTTTGATACAGGTTATGTCGCAGCATATTCTGTTTGGATCTACCGAATTAGGCCTTTTTCACAATGTAGCGTTTCTGATTTATATGTTGAATATGCCCCAGCTGGGGTTTTTACTGCAGTTTGTGATATTCAGAATGATGCTGATAGGGTCCAGACAAAAACTAGGAAATATGACCACATTACTCCAGTTCTTAAATCCTCACACGGGTTACCTGTCAGCCAAAATCCCGCTGCTTGTGTATGAATCACTCGGTGGCTCAGCGCCCAAATATATCCCTGACATTCATGTGACATATGAACCTTCTGTGACTCTGAGGACACCTGGGGCCGTCCGACTGACCGCCCCAAGAGTCAGAGCATAACATGGTGAAGCAGCAGTTTGTTATCATGCAGCACAAACCTGGAATAACCTCCCAGATGATGTTAGACAGCCCTGAGTCTGAACACTTGCCTACTCCAACTGTAATGACTGCAAACTTATTTTAAACTCAATTTTAAATCATCTTGTCTGTATTTTTGCTACTTTTAATGGTGATTTTTCAGTTAGTATTCAATTTGACCTTTTATATCTTTTTTTTCCTCTTTACTCTTTTATTATAAATCTGTATGTTGTATTATGTTTTATATTTTATTGCACTATAAAGCACTTTGAAATACTCTGTTTTTTGTTTTTTTTTAAATGTGCCGTACAAATAAATAAAGCTGCCTTGCCTAGACAGCCTCTTGCCTTTTTACGGTCAGCTTTGTGCAACGAGTCAAAAGTTTGCAAGGCTGTGAGATGCATGCCCAAAAAAAAGAGCTCACATTTTTAGTAGGAAATAGACACACCCCTACTTTTAAACACTATGAGATTCTTGGGTATCAACAGGTTTTTGAAAAAGGAATGACACAAAGAGGCTGCATTTGCATAGTTGAACAAATCCTGTTTGGATGCAGAGAAGCAAAACAGCACCAGGTACAGTCAGTACTACACTTTTGTATTTATTTTTTCAAATTCTTTTTTTATTTTTAGTTATTCTGGGTGAGAGCTTCATCATAACCAAAGGGGCTTATAACCTTGTCTTTCCAGGCCTTCTGTAGGACAAAATTACAGCAGGAAGCAACATAAAAGTGTGCTACAGTGTGTAATACAGAAGCCAAAATGGACTGATAACGTAAATGGTAATATAGGTGTGATCATAGAAAAACAAAAAAGAAGATGAACTCAAGTATATGAACCAGAATGTGGGCGTGTGTCTTCATGATACTCTAGTCGCTTTAGATACAAGGAGAAATACAAAATAAAATAACTCAAAAGGACATAAATTCACTTAAACAAATAAAGAACAAGCAGGTTTAATGTGCGCCATCCGATTTTATACTTATCCACGTTAATCAGAGTTTGCATTTAAACATGTAGAGCATTATTTTTCATTTGCCATGTAAACAGCTCAGTAGGAACGTTGTCTTTTTCAGAATAAGGGCATAAACCGGATAGATTTTGGACATAATAGAGGTCTGTGGCACAGAAGAATAAGATATACCAGGATTTGGCTACAGAGACAGTACTGGTTGGATCAGTTCATTGTCGGTTTTGTTCTTTTCATTTGATTTGTTGACAGTAAGAAACATAAAGAATATCATTAGTTTTCAAACGTATCATTTTGACCAACATGTCTGTGCTCTGTTGTGTCCGTGCAGGTCAGATCTCGTTGGAAGGCTTTGCCAGGTATCTGAGTGGGGAGGAGAACACCATCATCCCCCCTGAGAAGCTGGACCAGAGTGAAGACATGACCCTTCCCCTCTCCCACTATTTCATCAACTCCTCACACAACACATACCTCACAGGTACGCACACACATCGACACACAAAGCCTGTTTGCTCCCACATACAACCACTCAACCCCAATTTCACTGACTGATTGCACATGCGCATCGTTTATTCTTCTACACACGAACACGTCGCTCGTTCATTTAGATATACAATTTTGGCTGCGCAAGTGAATACCTCACAGGTAAGTCAATCAAATGCGCTGGTGCATATCAGGCCCCCTGTCTTGCGTTGCCTCTCCAGAGGTTATCCAATCAAGTCATGTTATGAGACTCACTTCATTGATATTCATGAGTTAAATATTTCTTTAGACTGGTAGTCACAGTAACTGGCTCCCAGCAGTGCGCAAACATGGCAGGCACAATACAGAGGCCATTTTCTCTCGGATGGATATTAGAATTCATCTATTCAAATCTATTCTGGGGGGAACTGGAGAGCATTTAATCTTTCAAGTGGATCAAATTTCTCCAGCGATGGAAAAAATGGAATTTCTGTAATAGGCCAGACTCATGGCCTGCGAAATGAAGAAATGAGAAAAACAAACAACAGGTCCTTGATTCTCTCCTCACGAACACAATTCTTCTTTATGTATTTTCATAGTGACACATTAGGATATTATAACAGCTAACAGAGAGGTGCGGGCTGGATTTTTGTCCTCGCACTGCTTATGTTTCACGACTTCATAATAAAAGATCCACGCGAGATAATTAGACCGACAGCAGCGTGTGCAGCTTATTCATTCACGCTGATGTATTTCCATTCTACTGATGCACGGGAAACTAAAGCAATGTTTTATGCAGTGTGCAACACATGACCTCATTTAGTAAAGAAAGTGTTTTCCTAATGGATTTAAATGAGGATGTCTATCAAAAGAAGAGAAAGAACAAGCGAGAGGGAAAATGAGAAAAGGAATGAAAAAATGGAGGGAGTGAATGATGCCAGCTGAAGTGAGAACACAGAGCTGCCTCTCACTTTGACACAGTTCCCACCATGTTGCAGGAAAGCACACTGGTAATGCGAAAAGATAATTGCTTCGCTAATGGTGACAGGGTGATGAGATTTGCCTGCTTCAGATAACGACAGTTGTATTGTTTTTACTGCATGCGAGCAGCTCATGCGGTTAATGAGCTCTTGAGAGGTGGGAGGACATGCTACTGTAGACTTCCTGGTTCCTCTGGGGTCAATACAGTTACCTGAAGTGCTGTGTTTGTGTGTGTGTGTGTTTGCTTTCGCAGCCGGCCAGCTCGCAGGGAACTCGTCAGTCGAGATGTACAAACAGGTTCTCCTGTCAGGGTGCCGCTGCATCGAACTGGACTGCTGGAAGGGTCGCACCACAGAAGAAGAGCCCGTCATCACTCACGGCTTCACCATGACAAGTGAAATCTCCTTCAAGGTAACACAAGGAGAGCAGAGTGATAGTGATATGAGCGAGGGGTTGGGTGGGGGGAGCACGGGCTGAGGCGTGTCTCTGTGAACATGCATTTTAATGTCTTTGTCTACAGATACAGAGAGGGGCATTCTGGGTAAACGGACCTCGCGGACAGATGATGTAATCCACATTCTTTACACAGGATCCACTTAATGCATTAAATACTGTTTGAGTGTCGGGGGTTGGACCAACACTCACATCCCTCTGTGTTTTAATATCTTTGTGTTTTAGATTTTTTAGGGTTAAAATGGGTTTCTGGGTTTCATCTGCATTTGTAGTTAATTATATTTAATTAACATGATTCTTCCTCTTAGTGCACACTTTAAAGATATACTATGCAGGATTGTCAGTTACTACTGAAAGTGAAAATAAAAGCCAACCCCAGATTCACTTTCATTTGGCGTTGCACCTGTTATATTCATTTCTCTTCCAGCGCTGTGTCTCTTGGATGCCTGCTGCTTATGGCAAGCCGTTTTAACATTTAATAGCTAGACTGGATATTCATTACCGATATCTGCAACTTAATTTTGCTTATTACAGATATCTGTAATTCAGTTTTGACTAGTAAGATTCAAACTACTTTTGCCATTCATGTGTATGGGGTTTGTCATTGTAGATATCTCCAGTGTAGTTGCGGATATCTGCAACTTCATTGGAGATATCTCTAATTCCAGTTTGAGTTATCTACAACATCATTGATTGATTGATGATTACTTCTGTATGAGTCTATACATTGTTTTTTTAATGAAAATCCTGCATAGCATAACTTAAAAGTCCCCTTGAAATGGATGTTCAAGAGTCTTTATCTTCATATTTCCCAGTAAAACACAATATTTGAGTGGTGTACATTTACAAGAGTTAGATCAGGAGGAGGACAAGGGAGAGATTATAGAATTCCACCTCAGCCAGATGTTGGTTTTTTTTTAAGGAAATTTAAAGTTTTGTCCACACACCTGCTCCTATCTCTCTCCATATTGCTCTGTCAGCAAGTCACTACAGCCCACAAACAGCGAAGTACGGTTTTATATGAGGTGGTATGGCTAGCTAGTCGCCCAATGTCGAATTTGATTTAATGAACTTTTGTAAATGCCCATGAGTGCAGGATGAGTCCTTTGAGAGGGCAGGTGTTTTGATGCAAAAATCCTCTGATGCTGATTTTTTTAATGCATATTTGGCATGAAGGAAGAGAAAAAAGATCAATTAACACATGGACACAGGATTAAATCTGACAAAATGTCTTTTTCATTTCATGTGGACTTTAAGGTTATGTTCTCAGCCATCTGTGTGAACATATGCATCTTCAAACACATGCACCCCTGCACCAAAATACACACTGTTTCAGACTAAAAAAATCAAAGTAAAGCAAGCTGAAAGAGAAATATCCAGTAGCTTAAATGTATATCCTGTTATTGTCATCGTCATACTGTGGATGGTTGGTTTGGTCTGCAACATCATGCAACCTGCCACTTTAAATCAACAAGATCAAAAAATCAAAATCTTTGATCTTTACTGAGCTTAAGATTTCAGTCCTGGTTGATTTGGCGACACAGCAGGTGCGGTTAAATACTACAGCAAACACTTATTGAGCAGCTACTTTGTCTACAATATAATGGAGGAACAAGTGATGTGTCTGTTTACAGAGCAGCCAAACAAACTCGCATTGTTTTAATAAAGACGTCTGTCAATAATAATTACAATCACACTAATATTTCCCACACAAAATGACACATCTTGTTCTGTAGAGATCATGTCAGCACTAACTGCAGTCACAAACACTTTGCTTTTTGTGTCACTGCTTCACAAAAAAGCCACCCTGTGTTTTGAACAGCTTTAACATGAAGCACTTGTAGTGGGGAATGTTGTTTGCAGTAGCAGTAACCTAATACAGCTCTGACACAATGTAAAGGGAGCCAGCAGTAGACAGTGTGTCTGTTATCAATGAGATAACATGGCGCTGGATTACATGCATGCATCATTTTCCAGCAAATGGCCATTGCGGAGAAAATGCTCACCATCAACAGTATCACAAATCGGGTTTGATTTCATGAAATTCTTCAGGACAATAACCTAAATATATACTGTAGACAGACAGGCAGGAACGTGCAGAGTCAGACACAGAAGATAAAAGTAAGCATGGAGGAGAGCAAAGCTGAATAAGAAGTAGGATAAACAAAAGTGGGGCATGTATTCAGCAGATGGCAGATCGTAAAGGACAGGGACGCACTGAACGGCCCTAAACTGAAGCGCTGAGGGGCGCTTATTGAAGTCTCAGAAGATAAAAAGACAAAGAGGAAGATACGCTTTTATCGTAGGAGGAGCAGGAGGGTGTGAAAATCTAAGGGCAGAGTAGGTGTCAGGAGAAGAAGAAAGAAGGAGGTGGGTGGATTGATTGATAGAGGAAATTTAGTTCTAATGAGAGTAACAAAAGAAGTAGAACAAGCTTAATGGAATTACGCTGAGAGTGAAATGCAAAAAAGAGAAGAGTTTTGAGAGACGGAGGACAGAGGAGAGCTACAGATGGAGAGGGTTGAGTTACAGACAAAGATTTTTATTGGAGGAGATGGAACAAATGGAAATGAAGGCATTAACTGAACTGACACCGTTGTTAATGATGGTGTAATTGACTTAGACAATCACTGGCTTAGAAACCCGATATCAGATGTTGAACTGTCTTCACTGGAGTCGGGCGGCGACGCCACTTCACGGCTCAGCACCCATTTCCGTAAACATATCCGTGCTGAAATTTGCGGGACGTGAATGACTGAGCACACAGCAATTTGCGATATACTTAGCAGGATTTCCTTTCGTATTATCAAACAGAAAGAGCAGCATCATGTTGACATTCTGCACACACACGCATTCGATACACACTGCCGCATAACTCCTCCAGCATCAGTATCCTCAATACACCACGCAGCCAGATAACATGTTGCATTCGGAGTAAGGCGGAGTGTAATTTAGTTTTTGTACTACTATCTTATCAGTCTTGCTCTCTCCTACAGTTACTGATGTCAATACATTTGGGCATATTCTCTGGGGAGGCTCTCAGGCATTCGAGGAAATGTAGGAAATCATATCACAGTAAATAGATATAACTCTGGCTGGTATGTGAGCTCAAGAGTGTTTCAGGATGTTTTATATTCTAGTGACTCCACAGCATATTATTACAGAAACTAACAGTGTAAGTCAAAGGGCCCTATTTAAACCCAAGGTCTAAACTGCGTAGAGAAGCTACATTTAGGGCTTCTGCTTGGTAAACGTTTCACAGTCTGGGTGTTAAGAAAAGCAGGATTTATACTTGTGTGTCAGCTCTATGCAGAGTCTACTCCGTAGCCTACACACGGCCTACTGTACGCTGTTGTGAGCATTTACACGTGTGCAGTGGTGTGTCTGTGTCACTCTGCAGTTACACCTCAAAAATATTAGTTGGGGGTGGGGTTTCTGCTCAGTACTATAAAGTTTAGTTGGTTCAAAACACACATTAAACACACTTTAAACATGGCGTAATAGGGACAGTTTCAAACAAATCAGCTTCACTATAACTCGCAGCATTCACAGACAAACACTTGTCTTTATCTGGACACATTTTCCCCACAAATACAACACGTTAATGTTTTTAGCACAAGCCTATGGCATTTTACATTGTATAAATTAGCATAAGTGGCTAGCGGACTTTTCCTCTGCTCATATGAAGCCAGGGACAACAGCAACATTTAACAAAGGTAACGGTACAAAATTCAGCTCCGTTACAACTCAGAAGGTTCACTGACAAAACAACTGAACATGTTTCCAAACAAATATAACATGCTAACATTATTAGCACAAGCCTACTTACATTGGCTTAGGGTATGGTGAAGGCTCTATGTCGATACAGAGCCTGCGCCATAGGTACAGCGTCAATTTGACGCATAAGTATAAATCCTGCTTAAGCATAGGGACAAGTGGAGATTTCCTCTGCTCATATGAAGCCAGGATAGATCACACACAAGACACACAATGCTGTTTTGTGGAGGCTTTATTGTCTTCACACTTTATTGTTTATTATCTGTGAAATCAAAGGAAATAAAAGCTTTGTTTCCACTGACGGAAATTATTTCAGCTCACAGAAACAGACAGGAGGTCTGTGATGTGTACTTTCATTTCTGCGGAGGTGCATGTCAGGAAAAGCGTTGATTCGACGCATAAGTATAAATCCCAGGGTTGTATTTAATCCCTTAATTAATCATAGGTGTGTTTTGGGTTTAACATGAATTCAACACATCAGTGTCATCTCCTATTCCCTTCCTGTTTCCTTTAAATGGTGGATTCAGCATATTTGAGAAGCAAGCAGTTTTCTGCTTAGAGTAGTGCAGAAAGAGCAGTAAAGTCACTGCAGCAAATATCGTTGGACCTTTAAGCAGAAAAACTAACAACTAGAGTTATAAACTTGACAGAGGAAACAGAATCAAACTTCTAGCTTCTGAAATAATCAATCAAAGTTATGCTGCTCCTTGTGTGTAAATGCACACAGCATCTCCTCTTAATGGGGAGTTGGACAGCAGCTCTGCTCTGCTCTCTGCTACGTTCACATTTTAGAGAAGGTAATTAATATTTTCCTCATTAATGATGTATTATTTTACCCACTCACAGCTCATCCGCGCATCCCTTTGTGTGTAACAGGCAAAGTGTATGCATATTGTGAACCTGTTGGTGCATCTTACTATTTTGCAGCCTCTGAATAGCAGGGATTATAGTTACTCTGACTTTAGACCAGGTTTTTGTTGGTCAATGATGCAGTCGCTTTCTGCTGCCTCAAAATAGTAACAACACTCCTGACTGCATCTCATTTTAAAACCTCAAATAGCAACAAAGTTCTGCCGTGTGTGTATCTGTATTCAGCTTAATTTATTTTATCGATAATTTTTCCTCTCTATTTGTGTTTTTAGGAGGTGATCGAGGCCATAGCAGAGTGTGCCTTCAAGACCTCGCCCTTCCCCATCATCCTGTCTTTTGAGAACCACGTGGACTCGTAAGTCAGCAGATTGTGTGAAGTCAGGCGTGCAAAGTTGACAGAAGGAGCGCTGGCTGTATTGATCAGCACAGTCCGTCACTGGATGGTTTAACATCAGTAGGCCCGATCAGCCCTCTGTGTGTATCAGCTGTTTAGATATCAACTCAGCTTTTAAGAGAAAGATGTCATTGGTTGTTTCGTCTTTTAACAGCTCTGAGGGGCTTCTTAGGAGCAACATCTAGGCCTTTTACGATAATGACGTTATGGACCTATCGTATGATAAATGGGCAAATGACTTAGATCATTTTGCTGACCTTGATATTGTCCATTGTGTTTACATGGATGTTTGTTCACATAAGACTGTCACCAACATTTCAGCCAACGTGATGCCAAATAGTCAGATTTTCTGGAGCATGATGAGACTTAGACGCAGTGATTCTCCCATTTTTTCCTCTCCACCCCTGGCTTCTTGCACGAGTCCAAAGAAAACTAAAACAACACTTCAAATACAGTATAGCACAGTGTAGCTTACAGGTAGCCTGAAGTGGCACAGTCCTGATAGGCATTACAATGCCAACCACTGGAAGTCCATCGTTGGTAGTTTTAAACTCCAACAACTTCAGCCTGCACTCCGTAAATCCACCTCCCAGGCCGTCGATCCCCGGGAGCCAACAGCAGCACACTGGCCAGATAACGGAGGTAATTGTGATGTTCCCAGGGGTTGCTAAGCTTGGCTTTTCGTCGCAAGTGAACTTCACCACAAGCACTGGCTGCTGAATCAGGTGAAGTGCATTACATTCTAGTTTGACCGGCTGAGTTGCAGGTGACATCATCAGTCGCCTGTAGTCTAGCTCAGACCGGCCACTTCACACCGTTCTAAAACGGTTTCGTCTCATCGTGATTCTTTGGTCTGAACTGGGCTTTAGATTTAGGGGAGTTAATGGAATCCAGTGGTGAGGTTTACAGATTGTGACCAGCTGAAACTTCTCCCAGGTAGAATTTCTTCACTGTTCACTGTTCAGGAGGTTTTTACCGTAAGATGAATTATCCGCAGAGGTCTCTTCTTCTTCAGTACAAACAGACCAGGTGATTTAAACTGAAACACTGATCAAGCAGTTTCATGAAAAAAAATCTCTAACTATTATGGCTGATGTGAAAACATGAAAATGTGAATGGCCCTATCTTGAGCCAGTGTTTAGTTTCTGTAGACAAGGACCTGCTTCCTATGGAAATATAAATGGCTAATTTTAAGGTAACAAAAACACAACAGTTCTTATTTCATATATAAATTTATAAGTATAAAGTACTATTTAAAAAATGTGTCAAATATTTTTCTAAATTTGTATTCCAATGTCTGAATATTCTTCAGAATTTAAAGTGCATTGCTTTTTGAAAGGGTGTACGTGCATTATTATATTATACACTCACTGGCCACTTTATTAGCTACACCTGTTCAACTTGCTCGTTATCGCACATAGCTAATCAGCCAATCACGTGGCAGTGACTCAGTGCCTTTAGGCATGTAGACACGGTCAAGATGACCTGCTGAAGTTCAAACTGAGCATCAGAATGGGGAAGAAAGGTGATTTAAGCGACTTTGAACGTGGCATGGTTGTTGGTGCCCGACGGGCTGGTGTGAGTATTTCAGAAACTGCTGATCTACTGGGATTTTCACACAAACATCTCTAGGGTTTACAGAGGATGGTCTGAAATAGCAGTTCCAACCCAGTAATAGCAAGGTGTACCTAATAAAATAGCCTGTGGGTGTGTGTGATTATATTGTCATCATATTAGTGGCATAAATTGGTGTCAAAATGACAATGATAATGTTTATTTTGAGTCATTTCTGGGACAATATATCATCCAACAACAGCAGTTACTGTGACAGGCCTTGTGACATATGTATTCAGTTGTTTGTATTTAGCAGATAAACCATGATAATGTGTGTTTGTGTTTGTGCGTGTGTGATGACTCCCAGACCGAAGCAGCAGGCTAAGATGGCTGAATACTGCCGGTCAATATTTGGAGACGCATTACTGACAGACCCTCTGGAGAAATATCCTGTGAGTACATAAGATGCTCTCACACACACACACACACACACACATGTGCATGTGCTCACACATACATTCACACTTGCCTAGTCTCCCTGTTGCTCCCTCTCTTTCTAACACACACAGATGCATATGCCATGGCCAGCGGCGAGAGATTCAGCACAGATTATTACACAGATGAGTGCGGCAAAGAAATGTCCTTGAACACTGCTGGCCAGCTCGCTGCCCATACAGATATACATTCGGGAGTCAAAAAGCCACAAGTTCGCGGACACTGACATATATATTAATTCATTCATTCACACACACTGACACACACACACTAATATTTGTCTGTGTCCTCTCCCCCTCTCCATCTGTCTCAAAAGCAGCACCATATCGACATGTCCTCTAGCACCTGGCAAAATGTGTTGTTGCTGTCTTTCCTCTTTCTGTCACTCCTGGCACGCTCCTAAATGGCCTCCTAGACTTTATCTCTCTGTCTCTCTCCGCTGTTTCATTCTCATTTTCAATCACAGACCCACACACACACATACCTGTGGCTATTTACGTGCCAAGGAAGCCAACTTTTAATGATTCCTCCCGCAGTCGTTTTTATTCCCCTGCATCACCTCTCCGTTATCATGGGGGGAGACTGCAAATGACAGCCGTGTAAGATTAAATGGAAGTGTTTTACGCTGTAATCTAAACGTGGCTTTTCTTGGCAGCCCTTTATCTGTCTCTCCTCTGTTGCCATGGCTACCAGTCAAAAGCTTGCTTTGTCTCTTTGTGGCCAAACTCCCCCCCCCCCCCCCACAGGCGTCTTTGTGTGTAATGACGCAGGCACTTACGTGAGGGAAATGTTAGACACTTGTCGCACAAACTCTTACACGCACACTCAGACACCTCTCACAGCGTCTGGGTGGGATCACATGGGAACATATACATGCAATCCTGCACACACATATGTGATATCCGCCAGGGATGTCTTCTTGTCCCCGCTGATATAACACTGTAGAGCAGCTTAAGTTCCCAGCTGCCTTCTGACTGGATTTGACATTGAAGTATTATCAGGGGGAAGCCTTTCGAATGGAGTGGCTGAGGGAAGGAGAAGGAGAGAGATATGAGGAGACAGACACCAAGGGAGAAGTTAGAGAGAGAGGGAGGGAGACAGAAAGAGAAAGTGCTGTTGAGGAATCAGATTTCTACCACTGAGCATGTAATAACTGGGAAAGGTGAGTGCAATGACAAC
Organism: Epinephelus cyanopodus; assembly: GCA_026686955.1. Lineage (NCBI taxonomy): Eukaryota > Metazoa > Chordata > Actinopteri > Perciformes > Serranidae > Epinephelus > Epinephelus cyanopodus. The sequence goes on along the minus strand of CM048925.1, from coordinate 3,935,639 downwards.
CACTCCCCTCTGGCATGGAGACAGCCGCGTATACAGCGTATCAAATAGGATATCAGCTCCGTTAGTCCATAGGGGCAGGGGCAGATAGGGTAATATAGCTAGATTGGTTTCGGTTGAGCCTAAGGTGAGAATAAAGGGGATTACAGTTTTCTGAGAAATTCAAGCTCCTCTTGTATCTCCACTCCACAAAAAGTGTCGTCGGCGGTGAATAGGAGAGACTGGTGACAGTGTTTGTTTGTTTCAATTAAACTGAGAACAGTCTGCTCTTTCCCAAAAAAAATTAGCTGAAATTACTTAAAAATTGGATTCGCCATGAACATGCTTTCTTGTTTGTTATATGGCTCTCATCGCCGCATTCATTATGCTGATGAAGCCTGCGTTGCCAGAACGGTTTCATTATAACTGCTGAAAAAATATGTTGAGAAATAAAGCTGTTTTTCTTGCAGTTTGTTCAGTTTTATCGAGGCTTAGTTTAAAGCTGCGGACGGTACCAGAGTTGGCAAGGCAAAATGCACTTGCACTCAGAAAGCAGGCAGGATTGAGAATCATGTGGGCAGAGGAGCAAGTATAAGATGTTGGAGCTAAGGTAGCTAGCAGGAAAACAACAACTTTACAGAAATTTAAGCCTTTAATTCAAGGCTGCATTACTATATCACACTCCTTGCTTGCAGCGATGTGAAACAACAGGCAGTACTTCCACATGTCTATTCTTCCTTTTCTAAAATGGGCCTCATAATGGAAACTTAAACTTAAATGACCAGATAATCTGCCCAATATGGCCAGAGACAGTCAGATGTTGCACAAACACCTGAAACACATTGAATTTGAAAGGAAGTATTCAGATCTGTAACTTAAAGTAAGTAAAAGTGACAATACCTCAGTGTTAAATTACTTGTTGACAAGTAAAAGTCCTGAATTAAAAAACTGAGCATAGCATTAGTTCAGGCAGGACACAATGTCAAGCTCAACTCACACTTCCTCTACAAGCTGCTCTGCTACCTGCCTCCACCCCAGCTCCTCCTTTTCATGCTGTGTCTGACTCATCACTGTCATTTCTGTTGTCATTGATGCTGCTCTGTTCTGTTCCTGCGGGGGTCTTTGCTGCTGCTCTCCCCTACTTTCCATGTAGGCGCATGGAAGGGCAGGGAGGTTTGCGCTCTCTGCCTCTGCCTCAAGCTTTTCTTGTTTGCACGTGGAAGGGCAGAGACGTGTGCTCTCTCTGCAGTGAGGCTTTCCACTTAGGCACATGGAAGAGGTTTCTGCATAGGCCAGAGGAAAGGCAGAGAGGCCCCAGAACAGAAACATATCGCCAAATATAATACTGCAAATGGAAATGAAGTTTTCTTTGACTAAAGTGGTCCTGACTAAACTGTACTTTAGTAAAAGTAGAAAAAAGTAAAAGTGCTAATTTTGTAGAAAATGACACCTTTGAGTGTTATATTAACATTAATATACAGTATTTTCATCTACATAGCAATAGCAGGTAAACTTCCTGATTACCTCTGTACCTGTTTCTGTCTTAGCTCTGGCAGTTACCAGCTACGCTCCTGCAAGTGGTTGCTTTTTAATGTTTTGGGTCGATTAACATGGTGTATAAAGCGACAATGTGTACAAATAGGGTTGGGGTTGACAGTAATACACATTTAAACTGTACCTAAGCAACACAACGCATAACCAACAAGATTTCAGTTGATATTATTGCATTTAAAATGTCACGTAACACGTTACCACCCAAAATTTATTCATGGTTTTCTTTTTCCTTCTTCCACACTGATCCACTTACACCAGTGTGCCACCAGAAAAAATACTGCCTGAAGGTTGTTGTGTCATATTACAGACCACATTACAGAAGGGTGCTGCCGGTGTTCACATATCTGGGTCATGCTGCTCTGTGCGTTACCATGTTCAATGTGTTTTCATTCATATGCCTGAAATCTATTAGATAATGCAGTATATTATTTCAGTACTGCTGGAATGTATTTTACTGTTACGTCCAACGCTGTCTGTTACACTTTGTCGTTACCAACTGTCCGACCTTAATCTGACTTTTTTTCTTCTAAAATTACAAGTTTAATCTTGTAATATTTCGACTTTATTCCGGTAGATTTATGATCAAAGATTTTTTTCCCTTTAACATGGCCCTAATCCTCCTTCGTTGTCATTGGCTGGGGGGCTACACACCCAGGAACATCCCAAACAATGCATAATAAGAAGAAAATCAAACATTACTTCTGCAGATAAATACACCGCCATACATTTCTAGGGGTCATAGAATCAAATGCAAATGTTTATTTTACTTTTGTTCCTGCCTCTATTGATGCCCTCACTTTACTTCACTCTACAAGTAAGCAAAAAACATGTTAAGTGATATTGAGGGGAAGGGCCTACAGTAATTGAAATATCCAGGTAAATTGTAGATTAATCAAACAGGTTCAGTGCTGTAAATCTGAGTGAGGTCAAGATTATGTGTCACTTCCAGTGTTGTGCCACTTCCATTTGAGTGGAACGGTTTGAGTCAAGCCAAGGCAAACAGGACGCCTAATCTTTGTTAAATCACTTCCCAACAACAACAGTAGAAAGGTGCAGATGGATGTGTGTGGCAGCTGGGAAACTGGGCCATTGGATGGAAAATCTTGGCTCCAGTTTGGTGTATGAATCACTGTTCCCCTGCTCTTTAAACTAAGTAAAAGTAGGAAACCTTTTAAGTTTGGTTATGTTTATAGCTGATAAGTTGTAAACTCTGTGTGTTGTGAGTGTATTCAACATCACTGCTGACTTCCTCCATAATGCATTATTAATATCCCTAAACACTATCATCCAAAAGCAGTGTACCCCATAAATAAATCAGAGATCTTTCTACTTCCAGCCAGCTCCCACGAGAGGGCGAATATTTGTGTTTAACGCTCAGTGTCCCCCCAGGAAGCTGATTTTTAGTGTTGAAAGTGTAAACTTTTGAGCTGGTGCATCAACAGAGTTTGTAATGCTCAGTGCCGATCCTCACGGTCACTAACAAGCTCTGCTCAGCAGAATCTTCCAGGGTGAATTTTGAGCAGGGTGAGATTTTTCTCTTTAAAAAACTGCCATGATTTACATTTTGAATGACTCACTCCAGTAAACAGCTTCAGTATTTTCCTCCTGTAATTACCTAATTTGTCTCCAAACTGTAAAATATGGCCGTAGTGGAGCAATCTTTAGCAGTATGGGAACAATTTGGGACTCGGCAATATTTCTTTTTAGGATTTCCCTTGTTTAAACTCTCCTTCAAGCCACAGAGTATTGCTTTACTCTGCAGAAACGTTTCTCATGAACTTACGCTTTCATCTTTCTTTTTCTAGACGACCTTATTATAATTATTTTGACCTCTCTGTGTTCATCGCTTTCCAGCTGGAGTCTGGTGTGCCGCTGCCGAGCCCGATGGAGCTGATGGGCAAGATCCTGGTGAAGAACAAGAAGAAGCACCACAAGACAGACGGGAGCACCAAGAAGAAACTGTCGGAGCAGGTTTCCAACACCTACAGCGATTCTTCCAGTGTGTGTGAGCCCTCCTCGCCCAGTGCAGGTACAGCACACACAGTCACACCCCACAAACAGAGCCACCATGTCACACTGGAGCCGCTGAGTTATGATGTTTCAGATGTAAAATGTAGCCTGACCATCTGGGTCCATCTGCAATATGGACCAGCACCTCTCTGCCGTCCAGAAACTGAATCACTGGAGCGAAACAGAGCTATTGTTTATCATTCATCATTTTCATGGCCCTCTCCATCAGCTGAAGGTATTATTGGCTGTTGCATACACTCCCTGTCAGACGTACACACTGTTAGTCACTGGGGCGTCTTAAACAGTCGTGGCTTTCAATGTGTCGTGTGTGTGTGTGCATGCTGCTGTGTGTACTTAACTGTCTGCTGAACTTTTATATGTCTCACTTTATGGGTTTTTATATTTTCACAGCTGCTATTTGATTTTTTACTAATCTTTCATATCTGTATTGGAGTTGTGTCCTTTATATCTGTGTGTATGCATGCTTCATTCTTGTATTTTATGCTCCCCAGTATTTATTCATGTTTGTAAATTACGGATGTCACTCAGTTGTAAGTTGTAATAGATTTTGCAATCAATTATCTGTAGTTTTCTTTGGTAGCTGAGCAGTGAGCTTCATTCTTACAGTAACACACACACTGCCCCCTGGTGTACAAAGAGAAGCAGCACAAGTGGCTGACTTCTAGTCATGAACAGACAGGAACCCATATGTTTAGTTCTAGAGGTGAGGCACAATGACACCTGTGGCTCTTCAGACAGACAAAACAACAAAAACACATTCTACAAGACATGTGGCTGAAATTTCTGTATGATCAATGGATTGAACCTAAAGCCTAGTTCACATTACACGATTTTCACCCTGATTTTGTGTCGCGGAGACTATTGTAATCACACAAGATTTCTCCACCGAGCCCTCGCCGACAGAGCCCCAGATAACACGGTGACGTCACCAAACTATGTTTTTTAACTTGGAGAAGACACATGGTAAAGGTATGAATATTCTTCCCAGTGTTGAGTCAGATCTGCCTCCAGGGCCTGGGTCCAAACACAACGCGCTCCCCTTGATGCTGTGGAACCAAGGCTATGGAAACAAGCCCAAAAGAAGCGACTATCATGCATTTAAATAACAAGCCGACATAAGCATCTCCACATTAGAAACAAGCCCAGAGTCGTGGCTAATAAGAGGATCTGGCAAGTCTCAACCCTGCGGCTTGTCCTCCTCACATTTCTCCCGTCCCGCCTCTCATTGGCTGATGCTCTTTGTCAGTCACGTCAGACTTCTCCAGTTTTCTAGCATGCCAGATATCCAGTCCCAGTCACAGACGAAAGCGACTTGCAGATTCAAGAAGAAGAACAGAACAGATTCATGATGTGAGATAATCCAGTAGTAAAGAAAAAAAAAAAAAAAATGAAGATAAAAGTTAAATCAGAAAAGTGCTTCTTCCGTCTTAGCTTTCGCTGACGTTAAGTTGAGCGCACAGTGACTGCCAGTCCATCCTGAAAGTGTTTTGAGAGGCATTTTTGACGTCCGTTACTCATGCATCTCATGGAGCAGATATGTCTTCCACACTGATTCCATGAGACACGTCTCCCTCATCATTTTTAACACTTCAAGTCAATTTTTTCAATTTTCTTAATTTAAATTTTTCCAAGAATTAAGTTTACAAACCATGACATTACATTGCAAGTCTGGGCCGGGAAAAAAAGTGAATAAAAAAGAGACGCAATAATGTGAGGTTAAGTAATCTTGTGAATCTGATTCATATCTACTGCCCCCAATACAACGTATATCCAAGTCCATTTTATATTTAAGTCCAAGTGATTCCAATGGTTCCTTCCACTTCTGCAGAAAAAGATGAGACCTTCCATCAATACAGTGTCCTGTTTTTTTCCAGAGTCACAACCTCAGATACCAAAGATTTCCACATAGAAACAGGAGGGTCGTCCCTGAGCAGTTTCACCATGATGGCTTTCTTCACCGGCATTAAAAGTCATTGAACGACTTCCTTATGTTGTTTAAGCGAGTCAGGGATATGTCCAAGCAGACATAAAAGTGCCGACATCTGTTGACCTGTTGCTGTACTCAAGTCAATTTTTGTTGCGTTTAGTAAACTTTTGGTAACTTTTATAAAGATAGAAGAAGAAGAAAATAGATATACTTTATCAATCCCTAAGGGGAAATTCAATTTTTTATTTTCATTTGTTTATTTTTGTCACTCCGTTAGGGCATCGATGGCTTAGTGGATAGAGCAGGTGCCCCATGTACAAGGCTGTTGCCGCAGCAGCCCCGGTTCGATTCCAGTCACTGCTTGTTAACTGCAGTCAGACTGTCAAACTAGGCAGCGCTGATCAAATAAGAATCAAGATTCTGTTACTGCGTTGCCCATTTCTCACCTCAGATGTTTGCGGAGACATATTTTAGTGACTGTTCAGCTGTGAAATGAGAACGTTTATGACTTAGTGGTCATGATGGGAACAAGCATGCGAAAATAAAACATTGCCCACCTCCTGGAGCAAAACTGTCTTATTTTAGTCACTTAAATATGTTTCCGGAAACATTTTAAGTGAGAAATAGGCAAGTCAGTAACAGAATCTTGATTTGTATTCGCCTAGTTCGACAGTTCATGAGCAGTGACTGACATGATTGAGACTCTACGAAGAGGAGGAACAAACTGTAGCTTTAACCTTGTCCACTCTGATTGATCAAGGCTCCCAGTCCACGCTTACTTTGATACAGATAGATTTCCCTCACTTGCTACAGTGGGTGGGGAAATAAAGTCAATGAATTAGTACATAAGAACACTGTTGATTTCTTCCCATGGAGCTGACACTAAAACTTCTTTGGTTCAATAAATTCCTGCTGTCAGTCAGCGTGGTGACGGCAGGTTAGCCAGCTGCTGTCCACGCAGCTCCCCGGGAGCTGCTGCTGACAGACGGCTGAGATGTTTACGGAAGACAGATTCAGTCAGTGTGGACCGGATGACAAGACGCTTGACACTCACGTCTCGCTTCCAGTGTGGATTCTCAGAAACATTTGAAGGCGACCTAGATGAGTGTATCATCAGTTTGATGAGCTCCTCTCTTCTCACATGTGAATTGTGGCAGCTTGGTTGTAGAAGGACAGTTTTTAAAGAGATTTTAGTGAGTGAAAGTGAAAGAAATGGCCTTTTTTTTTGTCTGTTTCTTTGTCAAAGCAGCTCATAGCTTTTTAATGTCATGTTTAATGTTACCTGGTTATGAAGCACTTTGTGAAAAGGTGTCATCCAATTAATATTCAGTGAGTTCAGCAACACTTCATATTATTCTCTACTGCAGTTATACTCAAGCTTGACCTTGTACTGTTGTGGTAGTTTGTTGCTGATGATTTTGTTTTCCTCACACAGGTTCGACCAAAGAAGAGATGGCAGACTCCTCGCAGCCTTCAGAGGGTGCCGAGCTCAGCCTGAGGCCACACGGCAGAAAGTCTATCGGTGAGTCATGCGTAGTACACAACCTCAGATTCTGCAGGGAAGCTTCAGCCGACCTCCTCACAGGCGGGCTGCACACACTATAGGTCAGTCCGACCATTACGCCGCTCAAATTAATTTCCTCAGTCAGTGTGACCTCAGATTCAGCGGGAAAATCTTCAGCAGATCTCTCATTATGTGGGTGCAGAGGATGGGTCAGCTCGACCAAAACAATATTAAAATTAATTTCCTCAGCCGCCGCGAGCTCGGTGGGTTGGGACCTGTCAGCGTGAGGCTTATTTGTGTCACAGCTGTGGATGTAATGGAGGCAGCTGATCCCAGATAGAGACTAGTTAAATGGCTATCAGCTTTGTGACCAGCCTGCCCAACGTTCTGCATAAAGTATGTGGAAATGTTAATTGAATTTACACACATTTAGCTTTGGTTCATTTAGCTTTATTTATGGTGTTTATCCGTGACTGTGTTTGTGACTCAGGTGAGGTGGAGGCAGAGAGTGAGGATGAAGACGACGACGATGACGACTGTAAAAAAGGCTCAATGGATGAGGTGTGTATCTCACATTAAATTCAAATACTAGTAATAATAATGCAGATCTACAGGGTGCTATTTGCATGTCATGTGCCGATGCTGCCCTCTAGTGTGTGCATATGATAATGCATTTTATTTCTTCTGATGTTTTGCCAAAGTCCTGAATAAAAGGGTTTATGGGATTATTTTGCCATGAAACATCCTTCTCATTGTTTTCAAGGATTAAAAAAGACCTTTTGTTGTAGGTATACTATACAGGGTTTTCCTAAAACACAATGTAAAGACAAAAGTAATCCCTCTTAATCATCACTTATGACTCAGTAGAAGTGTGTGGTGGTATTTATCTGCAGAGGCTCTACACTGAAAAAATGCAGTTATAGCAAACAAGACTTTCACTTTCACTGGCGATATTATTGTCAAACAGCAGCTGACACTTCCTGCATAGTATACCTGTAAAGCATTGTGCTGGATTACATCAGATAATTGTGTGTTGTTATTGCAGGGTACGGCAGGCAGTGAGGCCTTTGCCACAGAGGAAATGTCCAACCTGGTCATCTACATCCAGCCAGTCAAGTTTAACAGCTTCGAGGCTTCCAAAAGTATGTGACACATAGCTGAAAACAGCTTTATAATATTGGAATAAAACCTTGAATATAAACAACAACTCCACACATGAGCTCTGTAGAAATCACAATCTCAGTCTGAGTCACTGTCATCAACATATCACTCTATCTGCTGACAGAGATCAACCGCAGCTACCAGATGTCGTCCTTCGTAGAGACCAAAGCTTTGGAGCAACTGACCAAATCTCCTGTAGAGTTTGTGGAGTATCCTTCTCAGTTTGACTGTTTCACTTAATATTTCTCACAAGGTTTGAATCTAATTTGCATTCTGTTCGTCGAGTCATGCCTGCAGAGCACACACTGCATTACATCTAATTATATTCCTTACTGCTCGTCATCATTTCATTCATGTGGCATCGTCTTGTCAAATGGAAGTAATAATGACATCATAATGGTTTACATAGTGAAATCTGAAGTTAGTAATTCTAGTTTTAATGTCGTGATGCAAGTAGAATTTGTAACAAATTACGTCCCACTAAAAGATTCAGGGCTGGTACACAGTCCTGTGAAAAGGGGCCAGCAGCTGCCTGACTAATCAAGTTTGATCAAGTTGAAAAGATATTCACAGGTTTAAACTCCCAGGATCAATGACTCATTAATGAAATGTTGTCAAAACACAACTGATGCCTCTTTCCAACCAAAGTAAGGTCCTTTTGAGACGGATAAAAAACGTTGCTCTACGTGCAGCCGGCTGTGAGACGAGTGTGCAGGGTTTGTCTGCAGAGTGCAAAAGTGAAAAGAGATGCTAAACTATTCACTAACTTCACTCATGTGAAGTGCAGTGTCCCCAAAATTCACACATCAATCGTTTCCTGTCGGTTATACTTCAACACTTGGCTTTAGAAAAAGGCTTTTATGGAATTTTGTTGAATGTTTATTGGTAAAAATATTCAATAACTTCACTCTTATACAGTGTAGTGTCCCCAAATTCACTTCACACATTAATGGTCTCCTGTTGGTTACACTACATTTGTGTCCCCAAATGTTCAATAAATTCATTTTTAAACAATGTTGTGTCCCCAAATGTTCATTAGATTCACTTTTAAACAGTATTATGTCCCCAAATGTTCATTAGATTCACTTTTAAAGAGTATTATGTCCCCAAATATTCAATAGATTAAATTTTAAACAATCTTGTGTCCCCAGATGTTCAATAGTTTCACTTTTAAACAGTGTTATTTCCCCAAATGTTCAATAAATTCACTTTTAAACAGTGTTATGTCCCCAAATGTTCAATAGATTCAATTTTAAACAGTGTTGTGTCCCCAGATGTTCAATAGATTTACGTTTTAACAGTGTTATGTCTCCAAATGTTCAATAGATTCACTTTTAAACAGTGTTATGTCTCCAAATGTTCAATAGATTCACTTTTAAACAGTGCTATGTCCCCAAATGATCAATAGATTCACTTTTAAACAGTGTTATGTCCCCAAATGTTCAATAGATTCACTTTTAAACAGTGTTATGTCTCCAAATATTCAGGAAAATTCACTTTTAAATAGTGTAATATCTCTAAATATTCAATAAATTCAATTTTAAACAGTGTATTATCTCCAAATATCAATAAAGTTGCTCTTAGATAATCCTTTTTTTATGTGGGCAGGAGATCTGTAAAACTGTTCAACTGTTGTCAGTCGATTTAAGTGAAAAAAAAATTCTACTTTTATGATTATATTATATTTTAATATTAACATTTTTTCAACTAGCTTGACGACATGGCCAAATGCAAGTATGATGCTGAAGGTTTTAAATTGTGGACCTTGAATTGATGACAAAAGACAAATCTGGACCCTGTGGCTGGACCAGTTGGGAACCACTGATTTAAATAAATAATTTGCTACACATCACGTGCGGCTAAAAGTGTTTCTCATTTCTGTCTGCACCATACAGGCATTAAAAATTGAATGCATGTGTTCAGGGATGCACAAAGCTGGGGTCAGGAGGAGAACAATATGCGTTAATGAAGGCTCGGGTAGTCGCACCAGCAAGAACTTCAATCTTCTTTCACTCCTGAGTAGCACTGAGTAGTTGAAGAAGTAACCGGTCATAGTAGAAGTAGTAACAGTACCAGTTGTGGTTTCTGATGCAGCATTGTCCTTAACCAGCTCTGCTCAGATACAACAAACTGCAGCTGAGCAGGATCTACCCTAAAGGCACCAGAGTGGATTCATCCAACTACAACCCTCAGCTCTTCTGGAACGCCGGCTGTCAGCTGGTGGCTCTCAACTTCCAAACAATTGGTGAGGACGGGTAGAAAAGACATTTATATGTTCTTTAAATTACGTAGATCCTTTATTCCTTCACACTTTTACCTTTATTTTTAAACGCCTAAAAAATACAGCAAATAATAATAAAGTATGCATTTTAAAGTTTGTTTTATTTCAGTGTAGCTGACTCACCTAAATAAACTTATGATACACTCTCCTCTCTCAGATTTGTCCATGCAGTTGAACCTGGGCATGTACGAGTACAACGGGAAATGTGGCTTCAGACTCAAACCGGAGTTTATGAGGCGGCCGGACAAACACTTTGACCCTTTCACTGAGAGCACAGTGGATGGGATAGTCGCCAACACGCTGTCTGTAAAGGTGTGTGTGTTTGGGTGTTTTATTTGTGTCTGTGAAGCTCTCTCTGTCTCTCTGATCCTTCTTTCTCTGTCTTGCTTTCTTTCCCACTCCGTCCTTCCAGATCATCTCAGGCCAGTTTCTGTCAGATAAGAAAGTAGGCACGTACGTTGAGATCGACATGTTCGGCTTGCCGGTGGACACCAAGAGGAAAGCGTTCAAGACCAAGACATCTCAAGGCAACGCTATCAACCCAGTGTGGGAAGAGGAGGCCATTGTCTTCAAGAAGGTCAGACTTTGGTTTTGTGCATATACAAAGTGGTAACATTTTTCACTTGAAGCTGAACATAGAAATATAGGTTTAATCAACTTTATTGGCCATATGTGTTGACACAAAGAAGGAATTGTTCTTCAGTTCTCAGTTGCTGCAGGGTATCTTTACACAGTGCGGAGAACAAATTTAGTAATACAAAACCAATTTCTGAAAATGCACAGGCATATATAAGAGCTTATGTTCATATACACACAAGGTAAGGGCTGCAAAGTTTGAGCAATGGAGTCACATTATTTCCTTCAAAGATTGTAGCAAAGCAGGAACACAATGGTGTCATTTTAATGTGAAACTGAGTGCACTTTATACATTCCTTAGGTTGTTCTGCCCACACTGGCTTCAATAAGGATAGCTGTGTTTGAAGAAGGAGGGAAGTTCATCGGCCACCGAATCATTCCAGTGTCAGCCATCCGTCCAGGTGACAAAGTTTTGTTCAACACAGTGCTTGTTGGCCACATTATTTTAAACATAAGTTGAGTTTGATGATTAAAGGGATGCTCCAGTCAGTTACTCACCGCCTGTTACCATGTTGTCGTGAAGAAGACTGTTTTTCTCACATGCCTCCATGGTGACAGAGGAATCCAAAATCCTAGAGAGGAAAAAAAAATCTCGAAGAAGTAAAGTCACAGTGATGAACGACATTAAAATATCCTTTTACAAACTGTCACACAGCTCGTGCAGTTTCATCCAAGTCTCTTTTATCCAGTGGTTTGCTCAATACTTCCCAAACAGTCCTTTCTGATGGGACACTGAACTAAAAGTGAAACTTATCTGTGCTCTCTTCAAAGCCAGACTCCATTGATAAAAACAGTAATTTTACCTCTCTGAACACAGGTCTACCTCTGCCTCAATCTGTAGTAATAACAATAACACAAACAAACTAACTAATCAAGGCAGCAGTAGACCAGCAGCCCCTGTGTTCGGAGAGGTAAAATTGCTGTTTTTGTCAACGGAGTCTGGCTTTGATTAAAGCATAGGAAAGTTTTACTTTTCATTCTCATACTGAGTTTGTGACTTTGTAAACAGATGTTTTGATAAAGTCCTTGATAAAGTGACTTAAATTCATCGAGAGTTTTCTCCCTCTTTCATGGATTCTTCGTTCACTGGAAGCATCTGAGAAAAGCAAAGTTTTCTTCATTAATTCAACGTAACACGGCATGAGTAACTGATGTACAAATGTCGTTTGTGGGGTGAAGTATTCCTTTAATTTTACAGTAGGAAATATGAAAAAGCAAACGTAAAATACACCATCAGAGCCCATGAATACATAATAGAAAACAGGGCAGAGACAATACAAAAACATTTTATAAGCTGTGGGTCTTCACTGAAATGTGTTGAAATGTGTGGATGTTTTGCTGCACTATTCCTGATGTAAGCTGAATTCTTTTTTCTTCAATGTGACTCTGCAGGCTATCGCTACATCAGTCTAAGGAACGAGAAGAACCAGTCCCTGACTCTGCCTGCTCTGTTTGTGTATGTCGAAGTAAAGGACTATGTCCCAGACACATTTGCAGGTGAGTCAGAGTTATATACCAAACCAAAAGTAAAGTGTGTTTCATCCAGAAAACACTGCAGGTCCAGAGTCGTGATCAGTGTTACCAAATAGCTGCTCTGTTTCCCTGCTGCTCCTCAGACGTCATCGAAGCCTTGTCCAATCCCATCCGCTATGTCAACCTGATGGAGCAGAGAGCCAATCAGCTGGCTGCTCTCACTTTGGAGGAGGGAGGAGAGGAGGAGGGCGACAAAGAGGTGAGTGTGTGCGCTCTTCTCTCCATCCCACGTGTGTGTATGTGTGTGCTCATAATCGTGTATGTGTGGAAAGCTTTGGTCCACTGATCAGTTGCTGATTGAGATTAGCGCTCCCTCAGCCAGCTGGCTACTCGCCATGTTGTCAGGAACTAACTGGTTTAGAAATTTAAAACAGATGGTAGGCAGGAAAAGAGGATGCAGACAGAGTGGAGTTCCCTTTCTGTGGCGAAACCATATTAAGATTCAATTTGTAAAGAAGCATCGTGAGGAGGATTTTAATATCACAGACTTTAAAGCTTACAACCATCCACCAGCTCCACTGCTCCGCAGTGAAAGGATTATGACCACAGCTTGTTTCCAGCACAGATCCCCACAGATATTATCAACAGACTTTTGTTTGGGCCATTTTTCCTTCCCATTGCTTCATGATAAACTGCACTGCAGCCACAGCTGTAGCAGGGTTGTTGCTGCATTTCATCAAGCGTCTTCCAGCTTCCACCTGCAGGCTCTGATTCTAGGATTCTCTGAGGGGAGGTCTGTTACGTGACTTCATGTAGTTTGATGCTTTGAGGTGTTAGATGCTTGAGCTTAGATCCAGAATGTCAAAAATCAGCATGATCTTCTACAAATCTGTTTACAAAGAGTGGATGTGCTGTAGTTTGAGGCTGACAAACCAAATCATTTGAATATTCCGAGCAATGTAGCAATGTGCCACCCCAGACAAGGAAGAAGAAGCACAAATAGCGGTAAGATGGGTGTAAAAAAATACACAAAATAATTTCTAAAAATTGTCTCAACATCTTTTATGAGGAAGAAGATACATTCAACACATTTATTAGACTTCAAAATGCACGTGCTGATAAACATTTTGATGATTGTAAGCATAACTTTGTTAACAAATAATTCTACAAGATACCTTTAAATGTTTCCATATTTATGTGTCTAACTGACAAATAGGAAGAGCAATTTTTTAAAACAGGTCCAGTATTAAGGAAAAGCGCTGTAGTCAACAGCTACAAAACAGGCTGCAGTAAAACCACTCGGGGCATGTTCGCACCGTCAATTTGCTTTCAGTAAAAGTGTTTGATTTGGTCACTGACAGGCTTGGATTGTTTTTCCAAGTGTCTTACAACATTATGGAAAGGATCCCTACAGAGATAGGCCTCTTTGTTAAAGTTTAAGATCCTTTGTTTTCAACCAGAAACAGCCCCGAAATTGCTTTACATTTACATAAACAGTTATTGAAGTGTGTATAGAGGCAGTGTGTTTTCACATCTAACTGGGTGAAATGAGGGTTTATTTCAACCAAAGCGGAGTCGGTGACTGTTGGAACAATGGAAAGATGAACCAGGACAGTTTTTGTGAGTTTTGATTTGTCTCTGTCCTCTTTAAATAAAGTGTGTTGCATGATGATGAACTTAGTGTTGATTCAAACGGGGTCTAGTGGGATTTAGGACAGCAATTTTGGGGCTGTGTCTGGATTTTAAAATATGATCTTACTTTTAAAGGTACACTATATAGAATTGTCGGTGCCAGATTAATTCTCATTTGGCATTTCGCCTCACTATACTTGCATTTTCTTAGCACTGTGTCTCTTGAATGCCTGCTGCTAAAGGTGTGGCTACCTTTTTATAAAGCCCCAACCTCACCTCAGTGCTATGGGGGTACACACCCATCAATGTCCCAAACATACAACATAAGAAGAAAATACAGGCAGAGGGCGGGGTCTCTGCAGAAAAATACATAAGTAATGACTGAGAGGACGTTACATCTGTGTGAGTCATTGTTTTTTGGGACAATCCTGCAAGTTTGTCTTGAACTAAAAGGGTTTCTTTCTTATAATCAGAGTCAGTCAGTGGCAAAAAGAAGCACTTTTACTGGACGTAAATTGATGGTACAAACATGCTCCCAATGGTTCTATTGCAGCCTGTTTGGAAGTTGTAGGCAGTAGCCCTCTGCCATTCCTTTTTGTCACTTGGACACAGAAACATGGGAAAATAATAATAATCAAATTTGAAAAGTACCGACTTACCCTTTAACTCTAACTCTGTCCAAGACACTAAGAAACTGCTGACCAACTTAACTGATGTGATGTGATTCTCTGTACACATGTAATAAGCCAACTATATGAACTCAAACTAGAGCTGGCAGTGACCTTTAACTTCAGTCAGGGCTGCAGTTTGAATGTAACGTAAATGCTGAGCAGCTCAGAAAGTTTTAACAAGTCGTGGCTGCTTGAGAGACTGTGACCTTCTGCTTTGTTCCAAGTGACATATCAGAGGACAGATTACACTGTGAATATCTCACACTAATGGCCCATCAGCATTACAGCAAGAGCAGGAGAATGGTAACCTTGTGAATGCCGCATTGAGTGTAAAGTCGCAGCAATCTTTGTTAATGGCGTTATTTCGAATGCACTTGATGGAGAACGCAGGTAGCGATGGGTTAATGTCGGCGCAGTGCAGCCGGGAGCAGACAAAGGGCTGATATGTGAGGAGAGATGTAAGAGGCAAGACAGGACACAGGGTTATCTAGGGTTATAACAAGAGGGGACTGGAAAGAAGGGCTGCTCCCGAGGGGGTTCTTTTATCTGATTTGCCAGCTGATATGATTACCCACGAGGACGGCCGACAGAGCGCTGCTTCATGCTGTGGCCATGGTAACAGTCACCCAAAGTGGTAGAGCATGGGAAGACAGAGCACAGCGTGCAGAGATGAATGTAGAGAGAGTGGGGAAAGAAAGCAGGAGATCTGGCTGGTAACATTTCAGAGATAAGAGCATATAGAGAGAGATTCAGAGGAGCCTCGGGGAAATTAAGATCTGCTGAGCCTCGGCACAGGAAGCAATGTTGAGACTGGGTTACCAAAGCTATGTCTACAAACTATCCTGCAGGACACAGGTACAACAAGAGACTTCTGAGAGCAGATAGCACCACTGCAGGAGGTTTTTGTTCCTGTGTTATAATAGGTTTTTGAGGCTCTGTGACACGGAAGCTCAAATGTATTAGTTGGTGCTACATTCACAGATGTGTCGACTGAATGCTGAATCTTTCATGTGATCAACAGGTGGAGGCAGGAAGTGATGCCCCCTCAGAGTCTAAGGTGGACCAGAGGGTGACGTTGCCTGCAGAGAACGGACTGAGCCACACACCCATCATCGCCCCAAAACCCCCTTCACTGGTCGGCCACCAGCCCCAGTCTGCAGGTACTGTATAAATAGCCAGTCTGCAAATCCCCTCATCACAGGTTGAATGTCTGACAACTTTCTCCAGCTTAATAACACCAAATCTGAGGTTATTCTCAGATTGACAACCTCTTAGGTCCACTGGCTTCCATCTTAAAGCCCTCTGCCAGGAATCTTGGTGTAATATTCGACTTTAAACTAGATTTCCATGTTAGAGAGGTTGTCCAATCATGTTTTAATCAGTTGCAGAATAGCACCAGAATCAAACTGTTTCTGTCAATCTCTAATCTGGAGAAGGCTCTTCACATATTTTTCTCATATCATATCGACTATTGCAACTTTCTGTACATGTCTCTACTGAAATTCTCTCCATTGCCCCCAATTTATACAAAATCGGCTCCTTACTGATACCAAAAAATGTAACTATATAACACCTATTTTAAGCAACCTAACCTTGGCTACTCATGTCCTCTAGATTTGGTTTTAAAATACTCTTACTCACTTTTAAGGTCCTGTATGGTTTAGCACCCCCTTATATGTCTGAGCTGCTCTCCTCTTATGGCAAACATCATTGTCATTGTTTCAAAGTCAAAAAAAGGTGATGTGCATTTGCTGTTAGCGTCCCCAGACTTTGAAATGTCCTGCCTGAGGACATCAGGTGTGCTCAATTGGTGCCCCAGCATAAATGATTCTTCAAAACACACTTGTACGAAGCTGCTTTCAGTTCTTGATTTTGATGCTTTATCTTTTTTTTGGGTGTTTTCTTATCGTACTTTACTTATTTACTATTAACTCTGTTTGTTTTAACTCTTTATATTGTATTTACATTTGTGTAGTTTGACCTGTATATATTTGCTCTGCCACCTGATACTCTTTCCTCCTTATCCATTTTATATACAACACTTTCTAAACTGGTTTTTGAAATGTTTTTAAGTTATTATTATTGGTTTTTAGCTAAAATGTCACCTGAAGTTCTTCAGTGATGAAATAGAGTATTTTGTTTGCTTAAGTAAAATTCAAACCCTTAAATTTTGCACTTTTTCTCATGAAATGTTGCGATTAATCTCCTGTTGTTAATCATGATTATACATCTATAAATTATCTGCCAGTGTCCTATTGACAACAGTGTGAGAATAACATGTTGTAGATTGAAAAACACAACTGAAATAATTTAAATCAACCTCTAAGATTATATGATAATCACAGACAATATGTGCTTCCCTGTATCATAATTCAGGAGGGGTGAACATGGTTCAGTTCTGTTACTTGCCCCTCTAGACCGTGTTATTTATTCATGTGAAATGAATTTAACTAGAATAAAAATTTTTTTCAGTCTGCAAATAGAAATAAGAACATCATGTATTAATCTACAAATTCATTTAAATAAAGTCGCAGCCTCTCACAGAAAATGGCAGATACTTATAATATACAGTGCAAAACATAACAATTAAGTCACTTAACATAACTTAGACACTAATGCAGTCTGAAAAAGGTGAAGGCTGAAGCTACAGCTTATAACACCGAGCCTTTAACAGCACATCATATTTAGCAATCAACAACGAAACAAGGCAAAACAGCAACAGACAAAATATAACACACACACACAAAACAACTAACAAAAGGCAGCTTACACACTTAAGGTTCCTGTGCCCTGTTCTGCTACGTCAGCAACACAGTCTGACAATCCATTTTCATATTTGATCAACATGTGAAAATACTTTCTCTGTTGTAAATACATAAATCAGAACCATTTCAGAAACATTTATTTACATCTCACAGACAACTCAGCATGTAAACTTGTGTTTTGTATCCAGGTTCATTGAAACCATCAGTGAAGACTGAAGACATCATTCAGAGTGTCCTCACTGGTAAGGCTCTCAAGAATATTGAGTAAATTGATTTTTGATTGATTTACTTTATGTGGTAGTGATTTATGACAGAATATTCCATTGCTGTTAAGTTTGTAAGACAAAGTAAATCTAACCCTGGTCATTATTTCAGTTGGGCTGCACAATATATTGGCTTTTTTAACTTTTGTGTTCAGGTCGATGTTTAATTTGTTCAATAAAAGAATGTCAGACATAATTTCCTTTATTTTTTTTAATACGGCAAGCAATTTGTTGCATTGTATCAGTGTACTGAAAGCAACAGCAAGGCAGAACTCAGTAGTATCATTATCGTGATATTCAACAACGATATCATATGTTTTCCTGATATTGTGCAGCCCTAGTGTACCAGAAAAGTACAGTGTTTGTCTGTAAAAGGTTGCTGTGGTTTAGGAAATTCACTGTCAAAAGTAAAATAAAACAATATGCTGTAATATGAGTCAGACAGTATATACCTTTCTATAGAGCTATAGTGTGAGAACTGTGTTGTTATTCATCACTCCACTGCAACTCCTAAAACTGCTGATAACCTCAGCAACCAAGCAGTTGCTAAGCAGCAACATCACGGGGGTTTATGTACTGCATTCCCAAAATATCAATATAAACTGATTTGCATTTGACAGTTAAAATAGGTTTTACAACATATCCAGTCCATCACCATTCTCTGTTGCTCCTTCATTGTGCCTTCAGAGTTAGAGGCTCAGACGGTGGAGGAGTTGAAGCAGCAGAAGGGTTTCGTTCGAGAGCAGAGGAAGCAGTACAAGGAGATGAAGGAGCTTGTCCGGAAACATCACCGCAAGACCAGCGAGCTGATCAAAGAGCACACGGCCCGTGTGTCGGAGCTACAGAGCCAGCATCAGCGGCGGCGCTCTGCCCTGCAGAAGAGCCACAAACGAGATGGTAAGAAAAGGTAGGTGGCCCTCCTCTTCTCCTCTTCACACTGTCCCACTGTTCATCTCTTCCCTTTGAAGTCTTTGCCTTTTGCTGTATCATCTGCACTGCAAGCCACCAAAAACACATCAGCATTACTAAGAAACAAAGAGGCTTTTAGCTTTTGTTTTTCTACAACTGACTGCAGCATGTGGACACGATTGAAATATTTCCAGCAAAGCAGTTAGCAGTTAACATTTTAACTAAATAATGTACGAAGAGAGAAGGCTTTCTCTTTTCTCAGTCTCTGTCTTAGTTGAAAGTCATTTTGGGAATGATGTAAATTACTATCTGAGGCAATAATAGATGAGGCAGGTTCACGGGGAGTTAATGGAATCTAGCAGTGAAGATTTCAGATTGCAACCAGCTGAAACTTCTCCTGGTTAGAATTCCGTCATTGTTTATTGTTCAGAAGGTTTATGCCAGGAGCTGAATTATCCACAGAGGTCTCTTCCTCTCCAAAAAAACGCACTAGGTGATTAAACTACGCACTGTTTTATAAATGAGTAGAAACACTGTGTACTAGTTGTTTCACGTTAACAAAATCTGGATTTTTTTCCGACACTGTTCATCACTGGGGCTACTAACACGGAGGCTGACGCAAAAACATGATTAAACGTATCTAGAGCCAGTGTAGGGTTTGTCCTTTCTGGGCTATCGTAGAAACATGGCGATGCAACATGAACAGTTCTTATTTTCAAGTCATTAAACACTAATGAAAACATACTTATTATATTATTCCATTTCTGCCAATATATCCCCCCACACCTTGCACACTGGGCCTTTAAATTACAATTCATGGAAAAATAACTTCTTCGACATATATTATACATACAGTGATGGCGTATGAATTTTCCTTTCTTTGTCTATTTCTTTCTTTCCGTCTTCCATCCACAGAAACACACAAAACATAATAAAGCTTTAAATGCCTGTTAGAATCCACTGCTGCACTCTGTGTTGCTCTAAAACAAACAGAGCAGAGCAGACGTCGCCCTCTTCAGAAAGAAGAGAAGGGCTGAGCTATGTGTAGAATAAGAATAAGTGGATACCTTAGAGCCTCAGGGACCCGTTCGGGGCCCTCACGAGTCCATCAGACTCTGAAGCAGCAGTACTGAGCACACAGCAAAGATTACAGTCCTCTCAGCAAGTGTGGACCACAGAGGCCACTACATGAGACAGATAACACATTTTAAGTAATTTACCTCAAGGTAGAAGATAAGACTTCCTCCTGATGTTGAATGTCAGTGTTTATAGCACCAACTCCGGAAAAGTTTAATTTGATGGCCAGTGATGTCGTGAGGGTTTCCATGTAAATATATGTGTCACTAATGTTTTATTTACATACAGATTAGAAGATTTAAAGAATTCATTTTCAATGTCCTGTTATAGAATGAGTTAGGACCACTCTGCTGAAAAGGGAGGTATCTTAACTTCTGGATGTTCTGTTCATGTGTGTGGCTGTGTGTTTGTCTGCGCGCGTGCGTGTCTTCAGTCGGTCCGAACACTCTCTGTCGACCCTGGACCAGGACCTGGGTGATCTGGATCAGGAGTGCAGCCAGAGGCTCGCAGAGCTGAAGGAGCAGCAGCAGCAGCAGCTCCTCACACTTCGCCAGGAGCAGTACTACAGCGAGAAGTACCAGAAACGAGAGCACATCAAGCAGGTACTCACAAACACACACTTCAAACACACACATATATATATAAACAGTAGATGTCCGGGCAGCTGGGTCAGCTAGTGGTTTAATAAACAGTAAGTAACAGGACTAAAATATATCTGTTTCTGTTTTCACTTCACTTTTAAGAGACACCATATCTGCACCTCTCCTGTCAACACCTGATTTTTAGTGTCCTCCTACGGGCACTACTGACAATACAGAGTACAGGCAGATCCTTTTAAGATCTATTTGTATGCACATGCAACACTCCAGTTCACTTCAGAGCCATTCTCTTGTGGCATTGCCTCATAATTACAAAATCCGTGAGAACAAACATTAAGATTCATCTCATATCTGCTCCAGCCAAAACTATGCTGCTCCCCAGAGGCCCATAAAGTGTTTTATAATTACAGTTAGTATGTTCTGCTCATATATGGATTGAAAACTTGAAGCTCTATTCCACATGTCAGATGTCATGTCATGTCTGTGCATATGTTAGCTGGCCATTTATGGCCATCGCACTTGTAGCTAATGTCCTGCACGACTCTTCCGACCTATCACAATGTCGCATGTGCGTATGAAATGTGACCAGTGTTTCAAATAATGAAGTAAACACATGTGAAAGTAATCCTTGTAAGCAAAATTCTCAGGCTTCAGACTGTTCTGAATGCTCCTTTTCCAGTGCTTATTTCTACTTGGACCACAAGCTGAGGTCAGATTGTGGCAGATTTCTTCATACAGTCATGTGCTCCGGACATGCCACTGCAACTGATTACATAACCTACACTGCTACATGTAGCTACTTGCTAACATCAGAGAAAAATATAATCTCGGTTGCTGATGTTGTTCATTTTTTTAACCCAATTTTGGATCATACTCCTGCATGTCCAAATGTGTTTATGTGTTGTTTTTTATATCGTAGAAAGTACCGTAATACATATTAATTCCCTGGCTGCAAGTACACTGCTACATGTAGCGACATGCTAACGTCAGGGAAACATGTAGTCTTGGTTGCTGATGTTGTTAATTGTGTTTGAAGAGCAGGACTTAGGAAAGACTGGCCAATCATTGTGTAGCATCAGCCAGCTCCAACAAGGATCCAACACCACCACAGCTGTGCTCCATTGACTCTAATGCAATTGTTTTCAGGCTGGTTTTGTGGATTTGGAGCTAAATGTTGTGTCTGGGGCACGTCGTGTATTAATGATACTCGTTACCTGGAGAGGCTGGAAAAAGATATACGTTTCTTCCCTGTTCCAAAACCAAAATCAAACCCTGTGAAGTGTAGGGTTAGCTAGCTAGCTACTGAAGATATAGCCTACTGAATGTATACACATGCTGCTTTTGCTTTTTAATGATTATAACAGTGAAACAAAGACCGGCCAAGCTTCATAAAAATTGTCTTGTGTGTTGATCAGCAGTGATGTGCTGGTTCACTTTTACACTGTGATCTGTTGCCTATAGTTCGGCTTTAGCTTCTAACTATCTTTGTCTTTTTAATCTGATGTTGCTGCTGAGTCAGTTTGACATCCTGGATATATCCTTCAAACACAGACTGTAGACCCCTCTGTCTGCTGCTCTCTGACATCACTCTTTCATTTGTCCAAAAATATGATAATATTTCTGCAGGGGGTGGGCTCAATTTCTCCAAGATTTTGGATCATATTCTTGCTGGAATTCTTGCTTAATTTTGAAGTTTCCATCTTCGACTTCTCTCTAGAAAATGCCACTATACTCTGTTGCAGTCATTCCACCGCTGCAATGACAATGCAGGGGCACCGAGTTGTAAATGCTGACCAGTCTGAGGAGACGGGGCTTTATTGGGAGGGGTCTTCAAGAGACAGGCCTTAAATGTCGAATATGGGCCTTCCAGCACGACTGTATGAAGAAAATGAAGTGTTTCTGAACATTAAAGCATGTAAACAAATACATGTATCTGAACACAAGTATAAATGTTTAATGTTGAAGTATGTACAGTGTGTAGCAGTGGGATAGACAGGCACACATATGTCTCACACATACAAGAGCTTTCAAAGACTTATATTGGACTGTCCTAAATCTCAGGAAGGCTGACACAGACTAATGACTGAACAAATGAATGAGTGAATGTTGCTGTAAACTCCAGGTGACCCCCTTCCTCTAGAATATTTCAGCCATCATTCTGCTGCCTGTGCACATGTTCTGTTGTACGGTGTGGAAAAATGAATGTCTTCTGCTCCAGTGCTCCTGCACAGTGAGCACAGCTGAGGT
Organism: Epinephelus cyanopodus; assembly: GCA_026686955.1. Taxonomy (NCBI): domain Eukaryota; kingdom Metazoa; phylum Chordata; class Actinopteri; order Perciformes; family Serranidae; genus Epinephelus; species Epinephelus cyanopodus. Next base: position 3,912,933 of record CM048925.1, on the reverse strand, counting down.
GTCAGGAAGGGTTATTCAAGCAAAAGACAACAAGCGTAATGGAGAACGTGTTGTTTCCCTGATCTGAGCGTTGTTTAATTATGATCTCAGCGAATGTAACTTGAATTAAACTGACTAAAATAATCAAGAATCAAAAGCAGGTGTCTCACTCTCTTTACTTATGACTCTCTCTTTGTGTCTCTCTGTCTCTGTAGCTGGTTGAGAAGCTGACCACTATCGCAGAGGAGTGCCAGAGTGCTCAGCTCAAAAAGCTCAGAGACATCTGTGAGAAGTAAGGCTCTGTTTAACACACACACATTCATACAAACACAAACCACTCCTGTAATTTCAGAGATATGTATTGTATCTTCCTCTCCGTCTCACCATCTGCAGAGAAAAGAAAGATCTGAAGAAGAAAATGGACAAGAAAAGACAAGAGAAGATCAATGAAGCCAAATCTAAAGACAAGAACATGACAGAGGAGTGAGTTATATTCGTGCGACCACTAGATGTCAGTACACACCAAAGATTCAGGACTGGTTGACTTGATTAAATTCTCCCCACAGAGAGAAGCTGGAGATCAACAGATCGTTTGTCAATGAGGTGGTGCAGTACATCAAACGGGTAAGAGAGGATACGGTCTATAGCCCATAATAATCACCAAATGATATGCCATTAGTGTCATACTGTGGTTAAAGTCATGTGATTTAACTCAAAACATCATTTAAATTTCACTCCTACAATACGCCTCTGCCTGCAGTACTAAATAATTGTGACATGGTGATATTTTATTGATGACATGCAAACACCTTATAGAGTCTGTGTTTGTTTGTGTGTGTGTAGTTGGAAGACGCACAGAGTAAAAGGCAGGAGCGACTACTGGAGAAGCACAAGGACATCCGCCAGCAGATCGTGGACGAAAGGCCAAAGGTAAGACCTTCACCAAGACAGCGTAAATGAAACTCAAATGTGGAATAACTCTTGCTGTGGGATGTCTTTGTTGATTCTGTACACTCTGATATTTTTCATTAATTCCATCACATTGTCACCACAGCTTATTTTTTAAGTTGCTGGTCTGTTGCATGGCAGGATCCACAGTCAGGGAGTCCAGGGTGCACGGCTCGGCATGTCTTTGAATCCCCGCATGCACAAAAAAATGTAAAAAGACATTTTCCCAGTATTGACTGGTGCGGCTACAGATGTTGAAACAGCAGCAACAACATTTTAAATATCAATATTTTTTGATGAATATGTTAAGGCTTTTACTCAGTGGTGGAATGTAGTACATTTACTCAAGTATTCTACTTAAGTATAATTTTGAGATACTTAACTTGAATATATCCATTTTCTGCTTCTTTATACTTCTACTCTGCTACATCTCTGAGGGAAATATTGCACTTTTTACTCCACTACATGTATTTGATCATTTTAGTTACTTTTCATACTTGACATATATACAGCTATATAATAGCAAATTATATCATAAATAAAAACAGTAAATCACAGTGTGCAATGTGTAGATATTGCACATGATCATTGTTTGTTTAGTGTTCTTACAGCCCAGAGAAAGAAACTGTTCGTTAGTCTACAATTATAATCCAGCAGTACAATATATATCAATCTGAGATGGACCAGTTTTACATTATGAGTACTTTTACTTTTGGTTTGATGCTAGTACTTATGTCAATGTTCCCTTGAAGTGTCTTCAGAGGCATTGCATTCATTAATTAATCTAAAAATAAGACCTTAATTGGTATTAAAACGTCTTAATTCAGTCTTTCAAAAGTCTTAAAAATACTCAGACATGGGAGGGAGGATTTTATGAATTGAATTTTTGACATTGCATTGTAAAATCTTTTATATGTATTTTTAAGTTTTGGTCATTTTAAAATTGGTCTTTTTTTATTCTTAGTGGCTTTTAAAAAGTCTTTAAAAAAAAGTCTTAAATCTAACTTGCTTTAAACTGTAGGAACTCTGTTGTACTTTTACCCAAGTAAAATTTTAATGCAGTACTTTTACTGTTGTAACAGAGTATTTCTACTTTACTTAAATAGAATATCTGAGTACTTCTTCCACCACTGCCTTTTACTGGTTGGTTAATCTATTAAAACATAGACTTTACACAGCTTTAGGGTCAGTATTTTACTTTCTAGAACATTGAAGGGCAACATGGATGTTTAATAAGTCGTGGTCAGACACATAACTTCAGTTGATGTGACCAAATGTCCTTGAACTGAACTTTATCTCTAACGATTTCCACCACTGGGGGGCGACCTGGCCCAGGTTTAGTGAGCTATGTCTGCAAAACTGCAAGATGACCTCTAAATACAAAATCTTTGTCCTGATCTGAGCATATGTCACCCCTGGTTTGAAACCAATCCCTGCTGCGCTGTTCATGGTTGCATACAGCATAAACAGAATGTGAAAGAGTTGTTTGGTTGTATATTAGTGAAAACTGCCTTGTAACATGCAGTCGAGCTCCCTCACTGCGGCTGCATCAGTCCTTGGCTTTTGTTAGTAAAGCATTTCTACAGTCAGGACGCTTCTCTGCTTTATGCTGCACATACACAGATTTATTACAAGGTGGATGCTTCAGTGTGGCTACAGGAGTTTTAGCATGGCTGCTTTTTCCTATATGAGTTGCACAGATCCAACTTTGTCATTGTGACTGTCATTGTAGGACGACTGTGCAGCTGGAGAGCATGGTAAGACCATCGTTGCATCCCAGTGTTCAGCATTAATATAGCATCAGTGTGGCAGTATTAATATGCAAGCTTTTATACACCTGGGCCTCAACAAGTGACTGCGCATTGCATCTCTGCACCGGCTGAGACCTGCCGAGCATTACTACAGTGCAGATGACTGAATGAATATGTGCTCTGTTTTTGGACAAATACAGCGGGGTTGTGTCGCTGAGAATTCCGGTGTAATCTGCATAGCATGGAAGCATAAATATTTAATAGGGACAGCAGATTGGCCTGTGTGTAGTGAGATCACACCCCAGTCGGAGAGCTTGTATTTGCACATGTCGATGTCCTTGAGGAAGATCGTAGAAACCAACCTCAGAGAAAGAGCTTCACCACTCTGGGTTACCAAGGAGGTATATTAAATCAACCTCGACAGAATGTTTTATGAGAAGCAAACTGTAAACGTTTCAGGCTCTGCTGTAGCTCACAGTGTTGCACAGGATCTCTGGACCCCATCAGGAGGAACAGTTTGTAGTATTAATCCATTATACTAATTACAGGCGTGTAGCTTGTCACGATTAAAGATGAAACAGTTTGAAAATGTCACATCACGATTACAGACTGTCTCAAAATGGACAACTTACACATTTTAACTGGATCCAAGTGTATTTTCTTTTAGAGTGTTTTGCAGTGTCTCGTATCGGATCCTTCCATGAGTACACTCACATGCAGTACACTGTGCACACAGTGTTCTTATTTGCATAGTGCACACATTTTGACAGGGTAGTGTTGTCTCAGATCAAACACGTCTGTTGCACACTTAACAGACATGACAGTCACAAGATTTTTCTTCTTTTGCTTGCAAATTGCAAGCGGGCGGAGTATAGATCGAGTTTTTCTGTAGGCTGACGCACAAGTTAGCTTCATCCTGGTTCATCAAAAAGCCTATGGTATGTTTTTTGGGCAATTGCAGAAAATAAACTATGTGAGAAACATTAAGGATACTTTTATGTTTTGCTCGGCAACATAATCTTCTCAAATCAACACCACTTTCATTATCATTAGATGCTGTCATTCAGTGATAAAGTTCTGCAGTCGCATTTGGCCACTTGTTAGCAGTCGCCTTTTTTAAGACCCTATTAAAGCTTTAAAATGCACGAGTGGAGCATTTACTGATGTATTTTATGTTGTAGAACAAAACGTGTGTTAAATACTGACCTTATTTCCTCTAAACAAAAATCCATTGACTTTAAGACGAGGGAACCCTGAGTGCTAAAATGCTAACTCATTTCCAGGTTTAGGACTCATTCCCTGGCTACTCTATGATCACCAACATTTAACAAACAGTTCTCACTTGCTGAAATAAATGCTGGCTATATCTGCTTGTTTGCTCACTTGTCTTCTTCAGTATTTTTTTATTTATTGTATCAAAAGGAATGTGTTCTCACTGCACCTTATGTCATGCTGCGGCTGATACTGGCTCCGTCAACAGCTGATCTACCAGGTTAATGATAGCTTCAGCATTTTGTGAATATTTACAACTCGTCAAGCTTCTGATGATAAATCTATTTATGTATTTTAGTGCAATGCTTCAGTATTCACCACAGCAATCAGCCGATATTCCACAAGTTTATCATTTGTTGTGCTGCGTTTGAATTGGGTCGTGTTTACTGTGTTCATGAGAGGGATGTGATATTCACAACCTCGTAAAGGCAAATTTTCTAAAAGCTCCACGTTCTCAACTGCATGTACACGACTTATCATGTCACAGGAGCTCACAAGTTCTGGTTGAAAGCATCATTTGCGATCCCGCCCCTTCCGCTACATTGGCAACATGGCGATTTTTTAGGGTGAGAAGTGTCCAACGTGGCCATTAGGCAGTAGAGTATGCAGAAGAATATTATTCATATCATATTATTGTTTCTTTTACAGGTAATCTGTCTCATTTAGTGCTGTGTACGACAGCACTCAGCAAATAACGGAAGAGCTTTACCATTAGAGACAGCCTGTCTTTGAAATGCTCGAGTCTGTGTCACTGTAGACGAGGACTAGGAACCAGTAGCATCTCTGGGTTTGCCTGCTGCACACCCACTCTGTAAACAAGGGAACAGAAAAACAAACCCACGGTGCATGCTGCGCCTGCGACTGGGAGACTGTTCGGTTTGATGCTGGACAGTATTTAATCTGAGTTTACCCTGAGAAGTATCAATCACACGAGGTTTCAATGACAATTTCATTATGAAACCTGGAATTTAACTGCAGTTTATCGTGACACCTGTAACTGTTTCATCCCTAGACATGATTACAATGCCAATATAAAATCACTAAGGACTGTACTAACAGTCATTTTCTCTTGTAACAGTTTTCTCGTCTTGATCCCTCTCAAAGATTTTGACAAAATTGTAATCTAATGCAGTGGGAATTATATTTCAGCACATTGCCAGTGTAATCAAGATTACCTCTGCTTGCCAAGCAGACACTCCGATGTGATCCTCCTGTCGTGTTGCTCCTCCTGTTGTCAATTGAAGAGCGTAATGAACGTTCACCATAAATGAGGTGGTGTTTGTTTTTTCCAACGACAGGCATAAATCAGAAGTGTTCTGTTGGAGACAGCCCCATAACCACCCACTCTCAGAGTGACAGCTCCTTGTTCCTTTGAAGCCACTTGCAGTTGAGTGTGGGAGGTGCAGTATAGACATCCAACACCTCACATGCAGTAGGTCCACATTTTTCCACAAAACAGCAGAGAGAGTGTGGTGCGTTAAAAACAGGAGGAGATGATTGTATTTTCCTTGGTAACTGTCTTCTTATTGTGTAAATCACTCTGGTTATTGAGCTGCGCTCCTTTTATTATGGTCCTGTGGGGACCTTCATCCACTTTTCACGTCTGCTGGAGCATTTTTGTCAATAACACCAGAATCACAATGATTACAAAGTCGTATGAGCTCTATGAAAGAGGATCATCAGGGTCCAATCAGCATGGAGTTAAGCAGCTTCCTCAGACGAGAGAAAGAGACGCTGCTGTTTTCTTTTGCTGATCACTTCAGTGCTCCAATCACATTTCATTCTGTTAGCAACCGTCGTTTCCCACAAAATTGTAACTGATTATCCATCACCCAGCCCGCTGTCGCAATCACTTCTCTTAATCGACATCCGGACATTGGCAAATTTAATTCGCCTGAAGAAGGCTATTACCTAGCAATCAGCCATCTCTGCAATTTGCGCTCTCGTGCAACGACACTCATCTATATGCAAAATATGCAAGACATGTCACGACTCTGGAGACAGCGAGCAGAGAATGCCCAGGGTTATATTTGCTAAAAAAAATCAGGATGCTTCTCACAATGCTGAACAGCAACCACAGGAAACATACATGTCTGTGTGGGAGCACTGCCTTAAATGGTATAATGTGAAACCCTGTGACAGAACAGTGGAAAGCAATGTGACGTTGTTCATGCTGTCTTCACGTACCTTTATAAAGATAACACAACACAAGTTATACTTTATTGTCCTCTAGGGGAAGTATTTATTGGCAATAGTTCTACATATAACAGCAGGCAATTTACAACAGTATGTCATCAACAAGACATGGTAATAAAACACAACACTAACACACGTAAACAGAAAAGACTGATATAACATTGCACATACCATGTGAGATAACATGTATATGTATATAGACACTGTAAAAATAAAAAAAACAAATACAGTAGAAACATTTTATACTGATCCTGTCTGTTCGGTTCAAGTTGATAATTATAAACGGATGATTATTACAAATTAGGTTTTTTTCCTTTATCTTTATTTCTCATGCAGATTACATCTGACACAACAGTGTCGGCCTCTAGCGTGACATATAACATGAGCACTGGGCAGCGTTTTCCAAACAGTAAAAATGGGATGACATGGCATTAACAGCCATTTACCGTCCAGCTGATCTCAGGAGCTCCCGGACTTTATTGCCTCCCCAGTGTGCAGACATTTTCGGCTGCTGTTCTTCTTCTTCGAGTTAGCTGCTAACTACTTCTAGCTGTTTTTTAAATGTCCTGGGATGTGTCACACACATAACATGACATCTAACTGTCTCACTAGCTCCGTCCATGGTTCTCTCCTGCCAGTTGACACTTTTACGCAGACGTCGATTTAGGGCTGTTACTACCTCTGCTGCCGGCTTAGATTGGAGACAACTCTGTCCCCCCGTTCCGTCATCATACCTTTTAGAAAGATAAGGTTACTTATCAGGATACTGTTCGACTCAAAGTTGACAGATTTACCCAAAAATATTTATTCATGCAGCACTTAGTGTCATGCTGTGCGCAACTGGAACAAATTGCCAGAAGATCTTTGTTGTGCTCCTAATATAGCAGTTTTTAAAGTGTGATTGAGCTCTGAGACTTACACTTTATTTCTACTCAAATTTAATTATGGATCTAGAGCTTATTTTTATTATGTTCCTAATCCTTTTATTTATGTTCTATATATACCTGCCTTTAAATTATATTTATATATGGAAGCTCCTTTTGCTTTTGTCTGTGTAAATCACACTGCATTGCCCTGCAAACTATGCTACAGAAATAAATTTGCTATTTCTGTTGCCACTTACAATGTGTATCTAACTCAGCTGCTACCAACACTATTAAGTTCATCAAGACCTTAACTGATATTAACCGTCAATACAATATGACTCTTGTAACCTGTCCCGGTCAGTTCAGTCAATAAAGCTTCAGGGACTCAGCTAATAGGAGCCCAGTTCTTCACATACATGCTGCGGACAGCACCGTGTCTTCCCCCTGCAGCACTCACATGTTGCTCACATACAGCCGAGTTCAAGTCTGTTTTCCAGCCAGCATTCGGAAATGTCCTTGAGCCAAACACTGAACCCAAAAGCTACTCCCAAAGAGCAGGTCATTGGCCTTGCATGGCAGCTCTGATACCATCTGTGTGTGAGAGTGTGATGAATATGAGCCATTGTAAAGCACTTGGCTCTCATAATTAATGAGAGAATGCAGCCCATTCACCACGGATAAAACTCCCCAAAATTACATGTGAGGCAAAGGGTTGTTCAGCTCACAGGAAAAGCCGTTATTAGTCATTGAGTCTTTGGATGAATGTAAACAACAACAGACGGACACTTAAACATGGAGAGCATTTAGACTGAAAAACAGGAAGCAGAGAGCTTCGGTGGGGTCTAATGGATGAGGGCATGTATAACCAGGACAGGGCTAATATAAAAATACTTCTGTTGTGTGTCCCTGCGTTTGGTGTGTGTGTGCATGTGTATGTGTGTGTGTGTGTGTGTGTGTGTTGGTCTTCATGAATCAGACAGAGGAGGATACAACATACTTTCTCTCTCACACAGTTCTGACCCAGTTTCTCCATTGGGCTCAGAGCAGCCACTAATGGACAGCTATAACTATCCTGGTGGAGACACTGAGAGCTGAGCAGCCCACTACAGAGGTAGCTGTGTGTGTGTGTGTACGTGTGTTTACGTGTGTACACACATGCATGTGATGCACCCACCTGAAAACCAGCTACAGCGTCTCTGCTGTGTACGAAAGTGTGATGCATTCACTCGAGAGGAAAAAAATCTGCTTTGTTTATCCTGAAATACAGATTATTTTAGAAGTAGGATAATAGTTTTCATGAAAATAATCTGTTAGTTTCTCGGAATTTACGAGATAATACTCTTGTTAATTCAGAAAAATAAGAATTTATGAGGAAAAAAAAGAGAAAATGAAGCAGATTTTTTATATGAAAATCTTATTATTTCAAAAAAACAGAGGACAATGTTTTTTAAGAAAACTCTTCAAAAACTTTGAGATGATAATCTTGTTAATTAAAAAAAATATTTTTAGTAATGTTCTTATTAATTCAAAAAAATAGAGCAGATGAAAACCTTTTTTTTTTTTTTCTTAGAAATTTAGGATATCAATCTTGTTAATTAAGAAAAAGAAAAGCAGATTTATTTATTTTATATTTTTTCCAAGAAAACCTTTCTCGGACTTTAAGATAATATTTTTTTTAATTTAGAAAAGTTAAAACAGATTTTTTTTCATGACAACTTTTGACAGAAATCTGAGAAAATAATCTTTTTTTTTTAAGATTATTTTTTGCATGAAAACTTCTCTCATTTTATTTATTATTTATCTATTTAAAAAGAAAAACAGCAAAATTTCTCTAAGAAAACTCTTCTCAGGATTTTAAGGTGATAATGTTGTTAATTTAAAAATAAAAAAGCAGATTATTATATCAAAATTTTCCTCAGAATTCTTAGATAATATTTCTATTAATTCAGAAAAACAGCAGATTTTTTTATGAAAGCTTTTCTCAGAATCTAAGATAATTATCTCATTAATTTAGAAAAATAAGAGCAGCTTTTTTTGTCATTAGAACTTTTCTCAGAATTCTGAGATAATGATCTTGTTAATTAAAAAAAAAAAACCAGCAGATATTTTTTTGTGAAAACTTCTCTCATAATTTGAGATAATTCTTTTTTTAATTTCAGAAAAGTTTTTTTTTTTTTTAATAACACTTGATGACTTGATGACTTGATGAAAATCATGGTAACTTGTTAATTTGAAAAATAAATGAATATAGAAGTGTTTGTTTTGTTTTTTTTCAAAATTTTCCTCTGAATTCTTAGACAATTTTTTATTGATTCTGAAAAACGGAGTGGATTTTCTTGTTCATCTAATCAATTCAGAAAAACAAGCAGAATTTTTTTCATTAAAACTATTCACCAGATTTTAAGATTATTATCGCATTAGGTCAGAAATATATAGGGCAGAATTTTATTTTCATGACAACTTTTCTTTGAATTCTTGGATAAATAATCTTGTTTATTCTGAAAAACAGGGAAATATTTTATCTCAAGTGAATGCATAACACTTCTAACAAGTCGGCAGCTAACAGCCGCTTTGTCCAAGCTTTGGAAGGTGTTGTGTCCAAACAATATGCAGCTGAAGAATTATTACAAACCTCCGACTTTTGTTAATAAGATTCTGAAGTCCTAACTTGCAATAGCTCGACGATCATGTATTAAATTGAATTAGAAAGGAGAGTGAAAAAAGAGACGTGGCGAGGTTTGTCGTCACTCCCAGCATGTGCGTGCAGGTGTCACTGTCCTGCTAATGATCCAATCAGTTCGCCCGCAGGAGTCAGCAGCGCCCAGCACGATGACGGATGCTTTTCCGGCTCACCTCAGCACCTTAAATCCGGTCATGTTGCTTCTTTTCATTTTCTCTTGTTACCTGCAGCCACATGGTTCGAGATCACAGTGCCATATGTCCACCTTGAATTACCCACACCTCATGTTGATTGTGATTATATTTTTATCAGTTATCAAATTTAAACCCACTCAGTGACAGAGCCGAATGAGATTCAAAGAAGGTCTGTTTGAAACCTTTTCTTAACATCACCATTTCTTAATTTGAATTAGACTTTCTAAGGAGTTAGTATAGTTTGATATTAAGGTTTGTACATTCAACCTGTTCAGGATTTTTTCTTCTACCAATCAAATTATGGTCAGAATCCACTTTCTATAAAGCAAGAGGACAAATAATTCAAGGGCTCCATCTCAGCCTCCAGAAGAAAGGCTTCACAGGCCATGTTGTAATTCCTCTGTACGAGTCAGCCCTTCACACACACCTTTTTTGGCTGTGAAAATAGTGATAAGGCAATATGTTTCACAACAGTGTGCATTGGTGTGCGTGTGTGTGGTGTGACTGCACGTTATTACGTGGGAGACACGCTGATTCTTTCTTACTCGGATGAAACGAGAAAAAAAAAATCTGATGGTGTCTCCCCACTGTGCAGTGCTTGAACCAACACACGGAAACACACACACACACACACACACACGCACACACTTACTCGTTCGACACACAGGAGTCCTGTGCGGTCGTCATGGAAACTCGGGTCCCCCACTACTCCCCCTCCCTCCCCCCCAGCCGTTCATATCCTCCTCTATCCTTCATGACTCTCTGCAATCTGTTAATTTGGAACTGAGTGCTCATGACGCAATTCCAGGGACGGTTAGTGGAGGTGGGAGAAAGCAGCAGGAGCAGGAGCAGGAGGAGGGAGGGAGGGAGGGAGAAGGAGAGGGGGAGCAAACAGGTTGGAGGAGACACGGAGGACGGGAGCTGAGGAGGAAGAGACTCTGTCCCTCTGTGGCCTTCTATGTCTCACCCTCTCACTGGCTGTTGTCGGGGTGGCCACTATGTTCCCTCATCACAGACTTTGATCTGCATCATCTCTGCCTGGCGGGGTTTGCATCAATAATGCACTTGTGTCCACACACACACACAAACACACACACACACACACACACACAATACCCACAGGGAGCAGTGAGTGCAAACCAGAGGTAGTGAAGTAAAATCCATTGTGCCTGTTGTGAGTGCGCGCACATGTTGCACGCTTGGTTACTCTGCTGCTCTATTATGCGAGCTGCTATTTTAGATCAGTGCACAAGTGTTCATTATGTATGCCCACATGTGCTAATGAAGCTCTCCAGGGTTATGCTCTGTCTAAGGAACATTCACTACTGGACTCCTGCTGGAGACTGTCCTCAGTAGAGTATGACGTGAAGGTCTCTGGCTTCTGCATGAGACACTTCTGATAAACGGTGAGAGCAGCAAAAAGACGGTGGTACCTGATTATGTGAGGGAGAGAATGGAAGAGTGTGTTTATGTCACGGATAAAAGCAGGAAAATATAGTATGTTAGCTGGTATGTACTGGGCTACATAGTGCCACAAAGTTTGTTCAAGGTTTTTGAGTATATGAGAAAAGTCAACTTCTATGTGACATTTTATCAAAACCAAAATTCTCACTGTATTTTTTTTAAAGATTAGTGTATTTGGCATGAATAAGTAAGACTTTTTTTATTGGTGTTTTCAGAGCCACACACTGGTGCAGAGTTTTTCAACTAACCAGTCAATAGGTTACATCCTTTTGTGTAGTTTTGTATATTGATCAAGTCGCAGTCTTAATGAAAAGGTGATCATTGTCAATAAGTGCAATGCAGTTGTCCTTTGAAGGAGGGCTCTTCTCCATGTAATGTATTTTTTTTTTGCTCACACCCAAAAGTACTTTGTAAAGATAATTGTCCTGAGTTTTGCCCAAGCTGCCTATGACAAAAGAACAATCAATTTCTCAATAAATAACACAGAAAACTTAGAATAATAATCTTTTTATAATAATTATAATAATAATAATCTTTTTTTTTTTTTTTAAGAAAGCTCTTCTCAGAATTTGAGATAAAAGCAGATTTTTTTTTCCCCCATCACCATTTTCCTCTGAATTCTTAGATGCTAATCTTATTAATTCTGAAAAACAGATCTGATTTTTTTAAGGAAAACCTTTCTCAGAATTTGGGATAATAATCTCGTTGATTTAGAAAAATAAGAGCAGAATTTTTTAAAGAAAAAAAAAGAGTTGATAATCTTGTTAATTATATATATATATATATACATACATATACATACATATATATATATATATATATATATATATATATATTTCCTCAGAATTCTTAGACAGTATTCCTATTAAATCCATTTTCATGAAAACTTCTCATTTTTGGGAGGCAATAATTTAACTGACTCAGAAAAACAAGAAGAGGAATTTTTTTGTGCAAACTTTTCTTTGCATTCTGGGATAATAATTTTATTTATTTTTTTTTTTTTCCTCCAGTGAATGCACAACACTTTGTAAAGATATTTGTCCCGGGCCATGAGATTATCCAGAGTTTTGCCCAAGTAAAATGTGATAAAAGAACAATTAACTTCTCAATTAATAAGGCTGTTTAAGACAGGGGTGTCAAATCCAGCCCTCTAGATGACTTTGCACATCCAGTGTGGATGCACTTGTGAAGGCTGAGAGGTCTCAGGTTAAACAGTGAGCAGATACTTAAAATACTGCCTTAGAGGCTTTTCCACTTTTGGTGGAACTCTGCTGCTGCTGCACTGACAAAACATCAGACTGTAAGGCAGTGGATGACTCAACCTGCTTCTTCAAATGCTTCCACTTTAGCGTAGTATATGAAGTGGCTGTCATCTGGAAGTGCAGGATCGGTGGATGGCGTAGCACCACACAGAGAGGAGATGAAGCAACTGGCCATGTGATGCAGCAACAACAACCTCTCCTTAGACGCAGGGAAGACTAAGGAGATGATAGTTGATTCTAGAAAAGGTCGCAGTGTGCAGTGAACATAGTGGAGCATGTAGCAGCTAAAAAGCGACATATGTCTCTCAGGAGTTGGTGGAAACCAAAACAGAGCAAAAAGGAAAGTGAATATTGGACTTACATTAATCAGGTTGCCAGAGACACATCTGCAAATGAATACTGAAGTTGTTGTTTGTCTGCTGAAAGTATAAACAGACTGCAGTTTTCCATATCGTCTTTATAAGGTGATAATATGTCAGTGTTTTGTCTACAGCATGTTCTGCTGCTCCCGAGGTTTTACTGAATATGATAAAACTGACTCTAAAAACAACCCATCACTCTTGTTTGTCAGCAGTGGTTATATGACGTTTATCACATTTCAGTTCAAACTGATGTAAAAATGTCTGTAAGTTAGCATCCACATCTGACTTTAAAATATCTGGAGATACCACCAGGCACATTTCACAGCTCGCCTTCCCTTTTGAACCAATCCTTTTAGGGGAAACCCTCATCACTGCACAGCATGGTGGAGGTATGCAGGGGTGTTTTAAAAAAAATCCTGGATCTGACAAGAGGAATCTAAGAAAAACTCCTGCAAAGCAACAGATGACTTATTTGAGAGGGTCGGGAAAGGGCACTGACACACACACACACACACACAGAGAAAAAAGAGAGATAGTTGATGTCGCGGCTCTTCTATATTCCCCGTGTTGCTCCTTCTCTTGTGTTGGGCTGCCGCAGTTCATTTTCATAGTTATGACCAATACGGTGGAAAGAATGTAAATGAAGGAACGCCGTTTCCTTTCCTTGCTGCTTTCACTCTTTCACGCTCACGCACACAACTTAAATGCATTGCACACTGCAGCTCCTTTTTCTTCAGACAGCCTGTAATGCTGACAGGGTGGCGACCCTGTCTCATCTCTCGGACATGGGATCTTGGGTTTAGCCTAATTGGGCTGTGTTTAGATATGCAGTGTATCCCAAGGTCAGGAGTAGGAGCAGCAGCTAGCTTAAACATAATTTCAAAGCCAAGACAGAAAAGCACATATTTCCCTAAGACCTCCTCATGGCGACTGCACGAGGAGGCACAGTGCACACAGCTATACACTGGAGCTCTGCATTGCTGGTTGAAGGCTTTTTTGTGGTGCTGCAGCAGGCGTTATGTCACGGCTCAAAGCAAAGAATTAATTTGGCTCTTCGGAGGCCTTCTCTGCTTCCCTTGATAGCTCCTCAAAACGAGGACAGCTGGTGAAGAAGGTCACTGAGTGCTGTATTTTAAGAAAGACAGAAATGTGTGTGTGTGTGTGTGTGTGTGTGTGTGTGTGTGTGTGTGTGTGTGCGTGCGTGCGTGTGGTTTGTTGACAGATGACAGGTCTTCAGAGATGAGGGACAGATTTAAACGCTGGCTGGATTGCTGCTGCTGGTTGGTGTCCAGGCAGAAACTGGACCACACACACGTATACAGTGTACTGTATGCATGCAGCACACACAGCGAACGCACGCATAGAATAAACAAAAGTATAATTTCTAACTTTGCTTTTATCCTGGTTGTTGTTCAGTTTCAAAACGACGGTTGTTTTCAACCAGTAAGTTGGCTCGTCTTCAAAGCATCACAGTTGACCTCATTACAGTTAAAAGTTTTGATGCTTTTGATGTCCCAAATCAGAATTCAGTCTGTTTTAGAAGGGCAAAAACTAATCAAAACTTAGCTCCACCACGCCTCGGAAGATTCACTCTTGTTTCCAGCTCCGTCGCCAGAGGAAAACATTTTTTGCAAACCAAAAATATCATCTGTCATATTACTGTTTCTAAAATAACGTAGTGTATGAGCTGACTTTGTCATCTGGAGGTGAACGGTATAAGCTGTAGATCATTGAGACCAACTAATAAGAAAACTGGTCGTGTTTTAGTGTGTCTTTGATGTGTTTCCAGCACCTTTTTGTCTGCTGCATCTCCTGCTCAAATACTGCCACAAGGGAAGTGCTGTAGACCAGTGCTAAACACTGTTCTAGAGCAACAAACAAAACTGGTCGTGTTTCAGTAAGTCATCGCTGTGTTTCCAGCAGATTTATAGCCACCAAAAGTGGACTTTTTTTTAGCAACCTGTCCTTTTCCGTCAGGGATAGTACTGCAAAAATCAATTGGGTTTTCTTGAGACATCACCTCGTTTCCTGCAGCTGTAGTGTCATGAAAAGCAGTGGTTTTGTACCAAGACATCACTGCATTTCTTCCCAGGATTTTGCCACAAAAAGAAGTTGCTTTTTACAGATATTGCTGCCTTTCCTGAGAGGATAGCGCCACCAAAAGTGTTTTTACTGAGACATGGCTGCATCTACTGCTGGCATAGTGTCGCAGGCGAGATGCAGATCACTGTTCAAGAGCAACAAACAACAAAACTTGTTGGGTTTTAGTGAGTTGTTGCTGTGTTTCTGGCAGCTTTATAGCCACCAAAAGTGGGCTTTTTTCTTAACCTGTGGCTTTTTTCCAGCGCAATAATTCTATAAAAGTCGGTTGTGTTTTTTTCTGAGACGTCAACTTATTTCATGCAGGTATAGTGCCATGAAAAGCAGTGACATTGCTGCGTTTCCTGGCAGGATAGTGCCACCAAAAGTGTTTTTACGGAGACATCGCTGCGTCTCCTGCTGCAATAGTGCCACGAGCGAGATGCCTGGTAAGCTGCAGACCACTGCAGATCACTGTTTGTTTAACCAAGAGGTTTTGTGCCTAAAGAAAGAAGAAAAGAAACACAAAGTTTCAGCGTAGTCGCTACATAATAACACACAAATGTAATGTACCAGTGGTTTGCTGAAAAGAACAATGCCGATTGTGTTGCTATTTCCGGCACTCTAATCTCCTCACTGCCAAACTGAAATGATGTCAGATGGAAGTTGGGTATCATAAAGCCACAGATATGGGAATCTCTCAAAAGATTGCCGCTCTAGCTGTCTGTTCTTTAATCCATCCATCTTTGTGTCATTCCCTCAGATTTTTATATCTCAAACTGTCCCTTTGGTGAAAGCAAAGTGCTGTCCTCACCGCTCAGCACCCCGAATCTAACAGGAGGCCGTTGGTGTTCGCCTCAGAGCTGTTGATTGCATGCAGAGGACACACACACATACTCACACACACTGATATAGACACATACGCACGTCTTTCTGCCTGGTGCCCCTCAGACGCCGCCGCCCAGCTCCCATCTCCTTCACATGTGCCAGGGTGTCATCAGATGGGAGAAAGATGACAGCTTTAATCAGAGGGTGTTTGTGCCTCAGCAGGCAGGGTAAAGGCAAGCTGTACATGTACATGCACACATATGCACGCACACACACGGTTCGCAGACTGTCCCACCCCTAAGTAGGTCATGCGCAGTGCAGAGCGGGGAGAGAGAGACGAGCCGCGGTGCATCTTTAGCCATCTGGTTGTAATGTGCTGGATGTCCGCTCTGTGAGACCCACTGAGAGAGTGAGAAAGAAAGAAAGAAAGAAAGAAAAGAGAGAAAGAGAGGCGTGTTCCAGGGAAGGTGACCTTAAGATGCTGTGCTTGGTGGGGGCTTTAGCCAGCTCTGCTGTAGCACTCAACACATTAGAGAGACACAAGTCAAGAGCTTCTTGATTTCACACAAAGACAGACATCAGCTACAGAAGCTTTTAGTGTTATCCGTCTGCACTTCACTCAATTTGACGTTTTCACTCGTCAGGACACACTTTCACTCAGGGCTGTACCTGACTCAGAATCATGTTAGTCGGATCGGATTTGGCTGATCAATACAAATATTCAACTATTATTTTTACATAGAGAGAGAGTTTAAACAGTCTGACAGTCTGAACAGGGTTCAACAGGATGTTTAGGGAAGCAGTGGCGTTCGTGTAATATAGTAGACAAAGCAATTTAGCCCTTTGAGCTAATGCATGCTAACTACGCTAATGATGGTTCGGAAATGTGCAACATTCTTTGCAGACAGCAAATATCGAACAAAAGCCAAAGACAGTATCCTGTTAAGTTGCATTGAGCTGTAAATTCACCACGTCTAAGCGGAACCTCTGCTTCCTTCCTCTTAGCAGCTGCCTTCGTCTTCCTCTTCACTCAGACTCACCTTGGGTCTGGGTCCAAAGCTTCCTGTACTTCCATACTCTACGAAGGATGATTTGAATCTTCGACTTTCAGGGAGCAGCTTTACTTTCACTTCCATTTTGAGAATATACTCAAGGTTTAATACTGAATTTAATTTTGTTTTTATTGAGGTTCTGGTGACAATTGCATACTGTATACCTCCACTTCAGAATATCTACCAGAACCATTTTTTCATAGTGTCTGAACTACATTACCAAAACACAAAAACAGCAGGAGTCACCACACACTCACATGCACACACACATCCAGGCAAAATAATCACATTAAAATGACTATGATATGCTGTAGCCATCTCCAGCGTTATTAAGTTAATTAGGCAGAAGGATGTCCAGTGTCCACCATGTCCAAGACTGGTTGCCGTATCATAATAAAACACTGACATTGTTGTGAAGCATGTAGGTCAGTTCTCCCCCAGGGAGTATTCTCAGTGCCTCTTCATACCAGCCGTCCAGCGCAGGGACGTCCATAGAAATCCAGGATTTGAGAACAGTCTTTCATGCTTGTTACGCCCCACCCTTGGGCGGCCCTTTGGGGCAAACAAAACTCCACCACTGACCCAAAGTAACCACATAAGACATCTTTAGAACAAACACATGGTATATTTTAACATGTAAACAAGACAATAAAATCCCAGGCCTCTCTCCTCTGCTGCTGCCACAGAAGCTCGTGAGCACCTCCTCCCTGTGCCAGGTGCAGTGCACCTCATTAGGTAATACAGCACACCTGGGCAGATCTACAGTAGAGGGACAAGAGTATTCCAATCAGTTTAGCACTGCGGTTGTTTCTTGCTCTTTTTACTTTAGCTGCTAGAATACACTGCCGAGGTGATAGCTCCAGATCATATCCCATGAAGGTAATCGCCTCGTCTTTCTTACACTGAAATTTTGATACACAGACAAGAAACAGTGGTGTAAAGTGATGACAACATGGCAAAGCAACCTGTGGATTTCTGTGGAGCTCTCTGTGTGTGAATTTCAAGGGAGATGTTCATTGCACAAGGTGAAAATACTTTGCTAAAATTAGACAACCCTAAGTTAACATAACTTGGCAACAGACTGTGAAACTGATGTATTAAACTGAATACCAGACAGCTATTTTTCCAGCATAATTTCCACAGGCTTTGACAGGCTTTGACGGGGCGCAGGAGTAAACGTCACTCTTTCAGCATGCAATAAGTCAGCTCTCAGCTTTGACCATTTGAGCTGTAGTCGAACAAAAACGACTGCTGTAATGAGAGATCTACTTTTACCTGAGGTTCAGTATGACACTGAAACAACCAACACCTTCATCTTGGTATAATGGACCTGTTTTTAAGCATTTTCTGGATTTAATTTAAAGTAAAATATAGGTGTTTTTAGATCAAGTTCTGTGACACTCTTTATGTATTCGTTCATGTTTTACGAAAGTTCCTGTATCAGAATTGGTATTGTGAAGGAAGAAAATTAAACAGGAACACCTCTAATAATAAGTAAGGCCCTGATCACACAGAAAAAGTTTTAGCAGCTGGAGGCGGCTTTTTGTAATCGCTTCTAATGAGAATGAAGCTTTTTGCTCGCTGTTTTTGCATTGTGATGTGCCTCGTGTGTCTTTGCTCTCGGCGCCTGGCGTTTTTGGCGCCGCGCTCTGAACTCCTCAAGTTGAAAAAACAAACTCGGAGCAGAAAAGCGTCTCACGTCATCTTTTTTTTCGACATCATTTTTCCTTATGTCCAATCAGATGATTTGAGAGGCGGGGCTTCTGTGGTGGTCAGGACACTAAGTTTACAGTTGGTAAACAATGGAGGAGAGACTGGTGGTAGTGGTTGCTGGATACCCAGAGCTATAAGGCCCAATGACAGACAGCAGGTTGTCAAACTGCCCCTGAGTCGTCCTAAAATCTGCTTGTAAACGTCCATGATGGAGGAGAAGCTCCTGGACCAACTGGTGGTTCTCCCCATGATCCAGCCTCTTTTTTAGGGTCTCATGTACCCACACAGATCTCTGTTTATCTGCTGACAGCCTCTCACCCTCAACCAGAGCTACACACAGACCCTCTACCTCAACATGGCAGCAGCTAAACACTGATTACTGTGTAAAAAAAAAAAAGGTAGATCGATTACTCAGGAAGGTCAGGGTAAGGACATGATGGTGGTTGCCTGGCAACAGTAAAAAAGTGCATTACGTCTTTTTATTTTTACTAGTGGCATTACTTTTTTTATTTTTTTTTAAAGGCAGCAGTGCGACTTCTGTGTGATCAGGGCCTAAAGAAGACCAAGAATCTGAGACAACATCAAATTATGATAAGTTATCGGTACTCAATACGGACACATTTCGGTCAGCACTCAAAAGCTATTGAGGTTTGATACTCAGCTCATTCTCACACATATATAATCGTAATCTACAGGATGTAACATCAATCCAATTTACAGTATAGCAATGTATTAAAGTGCTGTGAAGGCTATTACTTTGTACCAATCAGGTTTTCTCATTTTGCTATGCAGCACTCGTAGATGAAATGGATGTGCCGTCTCATAAACTGAAGTGGAGGGGGCAGAAAATTGGAAAGTTGAGAGAGCAGGATCCTTGACCTTCATCCTATCTCCTCTCCTCTCACTTGTTCTTGTGAATATTTCTTGAACCATTCAGGGCTTCTTTCACAGCAATGATTTTCATGCTCGCTGTGTTAATTGGAGTTGAGATGTAGACGAGTGCATGTCGGAGAATTCAGCTTTGTGCTTAGAAGCTTTCTCCTTGTGAAGTTTGTGCAGCGCTGCGTAGACACCTCAAACTTTTCCCAGATTTACAGCATCAATATTTCCAACCTTGGCTTTTTCTCTCAGCGAGTCCATGATGCATTTTCTATTAAGATTGTTTACTTTAGAGTTAGAAGTTGAGTGTGTGTGTGAAGTGGGCCCTTATTAGATTAACAGAGGCCTCGCAGACGAAATATGGATCCCAGATAAATCCTCTCAGAACTCGCAGGTATTTTCGATCTCTCATAATGCTGACGTGAGTGTATTGAGCCGCGAGACTCTGACACCATTCATCTTACCGGCTTTTCTTTTAATTACTGCTCTCCCACGGGAGCCAGTCGGGTAGTTAAACAGAGAAATCAGCATTACAGCAATTATTGGCTCACAATGAAATGAATACAATCTTGTCATGTGTAATCATTGGGGGCGTCAATGCCTGGGAGAAAACAGCTTCTCCTTTCACCGTCTCTGAGAGGGGAGGGGAGTATACGTGGATGCAGACGGGATCTTGGGTATTATTATTTCTTCAATGAACCAAGGTTCCCATTCAGTGGTCAGTGTCAGGGTTAAAGCCCTTCACTTATCTATCGCTTCTATTCAGTCTCTATATACGGATACACTGTACTGTTTAAAGCTGCTGTAATCAATATGTTTACAATGTCACGTCACATGGGAAAGGGGTCGCTTGTAGTGACAAAATCTGTAGAGAGTTATTGTGCAACTGCTGCAGCTTTCTGGAGTGTTTTAGTGTCTTTTAGCTTGTTGTTTTGGTTTTATGGTTCACAACAAATAAACCTGATGTAGGAGCTAAAGAGGCTAAAGAATCATATTTATCCTTCAGGACTTGGTGGAAACCAAAACAGATTTAAAATATATATAGAGAGAAATTACTTTGCAAATGTTTTATAAAGAAGGAAATTCATGCACATTTGTTAGTCTACATGAATACACACAATGCATTTTGGTTAGAAACACTGAATGTATGTTTACAGTAAAACTGCACAGGGCAGCTTTTAGAGCTTACCTGAAATTGGTTGGATGGGTTTTATGAATTCTGTGCAGCTATTGGTTCTGATTCATACCAGCATGGCATCGAAATCTGCAATCTCTGAACCCATCGACTATCTGTCTGACACTGATGAAGCCTCTGGGGCAATGGCCAGTAGTTTGGGAGATCTGGTGTCTGTATTTTTGGCCAGTGTGTTTCACCTCTCCACACAGACAGACAGTTTACCTGCAGTTCAAACATGATTGGGCAATACTACTTGGACTGCAAACTGAAACCAAAATGCTTCCAATACCAACATTTTGTCCCGTTCCCGACAGATTCTTCATACATATGCGGATATCTGTTGATAGAGATTAGCAAATCTGTATCTCTAGCTACTTTGCCACCTACTGCGGCTTCCAAATAACTTCAAAAGTAGCTGCACTGTCTTTGGTTTAGTTTTGCTCACTAATGATCCAGGGTGCTTCGGTTGTTTTAGGGTTGATTGATTTGCAGGATGGAGACTTGCAAGATCCCCAAATAAACAGGCTCTCTCAAAAAAGTTTAAATCAATGGGGTATTAAACAATTTCATCAAACAATAAAAACTAAGACTAACCAATTAGGAAGCTCTAGCACCATCTATATCTGTATATCTCTTTATATATCTCTGTGTAGTTACATTATGTTTGCATGGTGATGTATTTTGAAAACTGTTTTTTGTTGCTGCGTTCAAGAAACCTGACTGAGTATCTGCTAAAAACTGCAACTCGAAGAAGCCAATAGGTTGTGCAGAATATGCATCTCAGAGTGTGAAGCCTGATTGTTGCTGGACACAGGTCCATGACGTGTTTGTTACTGAGCGTTTCCTGTGGCTGATTGTTCTTTATTCTTGTCAGAGAACTACTTTGCCTGCAGAGGAGTTGATGCAAATTAATGCAATAAACCGTTCAACTTTCAGATCTACAGCTGCTTTTATTGCCTTTGTGTACACTGGAAGAGTCAAGTGATTATGCTTCATATGTGCACATTCAGACCAGGGTGCTTCCCGGTATAACCACTATCTTACTGTTGACTGTTGAGCAGCTCAGCTAAAATGGGAGATGGTTAAGAGTCTTGCTGAAAATTGGGCAGTACTTAAGCACGTGTAGTTCAGTTTTCACAATGCTCTTGTCATGACCTAATGTGACTCGCAGACTAAAAACTTCTTTGTGTGACCATATTAACACAGTCTGCTGTGTTTTAACCAACCCCTTGTGAACACTGTCAAATGTATGTGTCAAACAATCCGAGCTACAGCTTCAGTCTTCTTGTCTTTTTGCTCATTTAAGAATTCTCGGCGAACATGTGTTGTTCTTCCTCCACAGCTCCAAAGCGATCTGGACCAGGAGTACCAGGACAAGTTTCGCCGGCTCCCCGTGGAGATCCAAGAGTTTGTTCAGGACAGCAGCAAGGCCAAGCTTAGCGACGACTGCGTCCACGGAAATCTTGTCGCCTCCTCGACAATAGAGAAGCTCAACCACAAGGCGTCGCAGTCGGAGGACGACACAGAGGAGGGCTCGTCGGAACGAGTCTACGACACGCCCCTTTAGAGATTGAACCTCGGCGCTTTGCTTCACACTGGGACACTGATTGGTGGATGTGTTTGTGACCACAGATCTAGGATGAGACTGCCCCAACTTTGGTCCTAATTGTAACCAATGGGAGGATTAGATCAAATCTGAGCCTGAATTGGTGAGTAGAGGTCCTCTCTGCGTAGAGTGCAGTCTTGTCCAGAAACCCGTTTCATGTAAATAGTACCTTTTTGTGTATTTATATGTTTCCTTTATGTTGTCGTCTCTTTCGGTACGGCCACAGGATGTGTTACAAAGCACTAACTATTTGCAGGAAATAACTTACTTGAACTATTGCACAGAAAGGGTAGTTTCTTTTTATTATTTTTTATTATCATGATATTGACAGTAGTGTGGTGGTTAGTGAGGTGTTTGAAGAGTTTGAATTCACTTACAGTGGACATTGTCTTTTAAGTGGAGTCAACTTGTACTGTAAAGAAACCACTGCATATTCAGCCTTTAAAGCTTCCATCTTTATAAGATTTAGATTCACCCGTACTTATTTGCACTGAAGGCTCCCTATGTAACTCTGTAACTCTTTTACTTTAACCCAGAGGCACTGGTGGCTTGCTGGTTCTCGATTTTGTTCTCACAGAACTAAGCCTATGTGTTGCTGCTATTTTGTTTCATCATTTTTTTAACCATTATTTGGTTTGTATGATATTTGGCATGGTAATATAATGCAGTCATTCTTTTTTTGGCTAGTTTTTAACATGTTTTGCATCGTTTGTGGGCAGTTCTGCCCCCGAGAAAGGAAGCGAAGAGAGTGCGTTGTACAGTATCTGCATGTATTCGAACAACTGTAAATGTTACAGTAGCTCTGTAGCAGAGATGTTTATTAAATGTAAATCTATTTTCTCTGAGACATTTAAAGTAAACCTGCAAAACAACGCGGACCCAGTGCGGCTTGATACATCCCTGTGGCGTCAGCTGGACGCAACTAAAATCAGCAACGACACGCCCTTCTGTTAGATCCAACAGTGGCTGGCTCAAGTTAACAGGCTGTATTGTTTACCTTTGTCCCCTTGAACTAAAACAGTCGAACCAGGATATTCAAACAAAAGAGGATCCTGCTGTAGTTTTATAGAAGTTGCCTTCCTCTGAACTGGTTCATTGTGTACCTACACTGGGACGTGTGTTCAGTTCCCCAGTACACAGAGCAGATTAACGGGACCACAGGAAGTATGTTGCCCACTGGTGTTATTCTCAATGTTCACCCACAGTCAGTAGCTGTAGTTTGAAGAGAGGACAATAGTTCAGTTAGGTTTTAACAGGCCCCCAGGGTTCCCACAGGTCCTTGAAATCCTTGAGAATTAGTGAATTTGAGGGGGAAAAATGCCCTTAAAAGTTTTTGAAAATAGACATGGCTCACTGAAAGTGCTTTACTTTATTTTTATTTTTTTTGTGCAAGAATAGAAATTGATTTTGAAGTTTGTTTGTTTTTTACTTAAGGTTAGTAATAGAGCAGTCCCAAATGCTTTGCACCATCAAAGCTTCAGTCGTTGCCATGTTATCCGAATGCTTCGATTTTTGTTTTTTCACTAACATGGTGGAGGGAATTAAAAGGACGTGGCAAGTGTGAGACATGAAAGAGGCCAGTGCTCTCAGCATAGTCATCAACCCCTGCTTCAAGCATTAAATTGGCAGTCCGACAAAGAAAAGGAAAATGTGAGACAAATTGCAGACAGCCAACCGTGGCTACAGGAGCGCTGCTTGCAATAGTCAACCTTCCACCTTCTCTTTTCTCTCCAGAACTCTTTTTCTCCCCCACACGCAGCAGCCAAAGTCCTACTGATGTCGGCTCAGGTGCAGGTGGTTGATTAGTGTACATGAATATAATTGATCACTGTTGCCCCCCGTCCCTTTCCAGAAAAGTCCTGTTGCATCCACATTAGCAGATAATTATCACTGAAGCGTCAAAGCCCAAAAAATTGTATTCGGGACAGCCCTACTGAGTAAAAGACTACGTTCTGCTGTTCCACAGGTTTTAACCAAATTTTCAGGCAACTTGCAAAAGAAGTGCTATACTGTTGGCAACTGGACTTATGTCTGTAGGGATCCATCTAACCCTAACGACTCACATGATGGCCGTGTGGGTAAATGACTCACGTGTGACCTTAAAGGGATAGTGCACCCAAAAATGAAAATTCAGCCATTATCTACTCACCCATATGCTGAGGGAGGCTCAGGTGAAGTTTTAGAGTCCTCACATCACTTGCAGAGATCCAAGGGGAGAGGAGGTAGCAACACAACTCCACCTAATGGAGGCTGACGGCGCCCCAGATTCAAACGTCCAAAAACACATAATTGAAACCACAAAATATCTCCATACTGCTCGTCCGTAGTGATCCAAGTGTCCTGAAGCCCCGACATAAAAAGTTGTTTGGAAAAACCTCTTCTTCAACGTTGTTTACTTCCTGGGTTTTTCCCACATGGAAACTCTGACCAATCAAGAGCAGCTTTCTCACACAAGGCATTTGATCTGGTCCCTGTTTTTTTAATGCTGCCTTGAGAACACGAACTCTAGGTAATTATACAACTTTGCACCAAAATGAGTCCCTGATTCGGACCAAAGCAACAAACAACTCATCCTTACTTTTTTATAAATACATCAACTTTTTCACCTCCACCTTGTTTAAAGATTTTTTTGCAATATGTTGAGATTATTTCAAATTTTTGGCATTTCCACTTTTTTATGCGCAAATTGGAAATTCACATAAAACGAGGTGGATGGAAATGCAGCTATTGTTTAACTCTTGTCTGTGAGCTTTTGTCCGGCCTGCTAATTCTCAGTGTTGTACCAGTTATTAACCTTTATCTGTGTCTGAAAGGCTGCCAAGTTGTGTCCTTGAGTTTGAGGGAATCAGGCCAGGGAAATCTTTAAAAAGTCTTGGAATATGAAATTTCAGAAAGGTGTGGGAACCCTGGACCTTAAACGCTCAGTCTAAATCTGTGAAACACCAGCGTTAACATCATGTAATGACGAACTGGACTATTTCCTCTTTAAATGAGAAACTGTGTCCATTCAGTAACCGTGAGGAAGTGTTTTTGACTTCCTAACTGTCCAGTGCCATTTAACTCACGGGTCGTTTGATATCAAATCGTTTCAGACGGGGGAAAAAAAAAAAAAAAAGTTGAAAAAGTGAAGGATTACCTGACATGTAAGTACAAACTACTTTTTAAAAAGATGATATTGATGTGAGAGTCCTGTGCCTTTGAATAGGTTTGCCTTGTTTGATGTTGAATGTGTGAAATGCATCATTGTTTAAATTGCCATTATATTATATTCTATGAAGCTGTCTGATATTGAATAGACCGTGTGCACTTTTAAGTACAGTACCACTACTGAGTAATGCTTGTGATGAGCAGTATTTGACATGTGTCTCATAAGAAATGCGAGGCATCCTTCTTTTTAGTCTTGAACCACTTTATTTAACAGCCCCCTCCCCCTCTCATCAACTTACGTGTATGCACTCTGGAAATGTAAATGTATGTATGACATAAAGGATAAAAACATGACGTTGATAAAAAAAAATATATAGTGTAAAGATAATTTGCCTGTAATTAAAATAAATGTGGCTATTATTGTACTATGCTGGAGTGGAGTTGTGTCTTTTGATTTGTCAGTGAAAAGATCTGTGTTTTCTTTAATTTCTCTACAGTTTAAGGGGAGATATCACAGGAGATTAGGGTGAAACTTTTAACTAATCACCATGATATTTGCTCCAGCTGATTACTTACAGATAGAGAATTGTTTTTTGTCGTACAAGTTTACTGAAATTGCATGTTTATTATGCAAATTATGTATTATCTAATTAAATATGCTGTTATTTGCATACATTTCCAGAACAGATATCTAATTCATCCTATAACTTAGGTCAAAATTCTTGTTTTATTCTGCAGACATATTGAAGCCAAAGGTTTTTACTGAGGAAATTTTGGATATGTTTTTATCACTTAAAAAAACAGCAGTTTTTGCCATGTTTTTAGAAACAAAATGTTATATAAATCAGGCTATGAATGATATATAAACACACACCCCTGCAAAAACTTTCAGAATATGAATACGAATAAAAATGGGAAATTTGGTCTGTGTAAGTGCGACTGAAGTGAAGATTTCTGGCCCTGAGCATGAGAAAATAACATTTTCAGAAAATTTCATACACCTTTAGACCAAAAATAACACACCCCAGGTGAACAAGGTAAAGATTTAACTTATCACCATTTAAATTTATTTATTCATTTTTTTTTTTTCTTAAATCACTCAATCAGAAAATAAATATATTATAAATATATATAAAAACATATTTTTATCAATTTCATACATTTTTAGACCAAAAATAAGACACTATAGGTGAACAGGGAAAAAAAACAACAACTAATAGATATCAGCATGAAACTTCCCCAGTTGATTACTTACATTAAGACAATTATTTTTTGTATTACAAGCTTTCTGAAATTTTATGTTTTAATGTACAAATGAGAATTGGAATTATCTAATTAAAATGTATGTGCCGTTTGAATATATTTCCAAAACAGAAATCCTCACTATAATAAAATGTGTATTTTGTATATCTTCTCTCCACTCGTCTGAAAGAAGATTTGTTATGGAGGTAAAATAGTACAAAATCTTAAAATGAACCAGTGCATGAAAAAAAAACTGTTTACCTGTAGTGTCTCCCCTTAATCTTTGATGTTTGTGTGATATATTTCAAAAAGTACTGTCACTCATACATCACTTGATTGTCTTTATATTCTCATTTTCCCCATCACCTCCTTGTGTTCAATTATCAAACACTTCCTCAGTAGGTCTCTTGTCTTATCATATTTTAAATCCAGCCCCTAATTGCGGGTTGTGCTTGCATTTTGTTTGCCTTCAAATGTGTCACTTGTCATCGTCTCGTCATGCTTCATTATTTCACTTGAAAAAGAGATTTCACTGTCGGCCTGCAGTCTAACGCAGCGCAGGCTGGATAATGATGAAGAGATCAGAGAACAATAGAGAAGACTGAGGATGTGTTGAAAATGATAAAACTGCCTGACAGGAAAGCAGGTCACATGTGAAACAAGCATCTGCACGGCGACTTGGCATGTATGTATGTAGGGGAGTGTACAGTACAGTATATGTTTGGTATGTATGTCACATTCAAGGGCAGGGGGAAGCGGGGGAAAGCCTTGACGACCTACTTCCTATCATCTCCTAGGTAACAGTTTCTTTGAAATTACCCCTAAGAGGAACATGAATTCAAACACTTCATGACTGAATCAGTGGTCAACACTTAAAGCGGCAGTTCACGTTACAATCAAAAATATTTTACCTCTCACCTGTGGTGCTATTTATCAGTCTAGATTGTTCAGGTGTTAGTCACTGAGTGTTGGAGATATCAGCCGTAGAAATGTCTGCCTTATCTCCAATATAATGGAACTAGATGTCACTCAGCTTGTGGTGCTCAAAGCGCCAAAAAATACATTTGGAAAACTCAACGCAGTTTCATGTAGGAGCTATTTTCTTTCTACCAAACTACAAACAACCAACTGTATTACTGTGCATAAGGAAGTATGCATCTACTCATGGACCTAGCACCACTGAGCTAGAACATGTTACAGTTTAGCCGAGGAGGACAGCATCAGTGTTTTCATCTTACACTGTTACGAGCACAAGCTTCTTGTCCATGAGTAGATGCACGTTTCCTTCTGCATGGTGAACTATTTTCTTTCTACCAAACTACACCCAGGAACTGTATCACTGTGCAGAAGGAAGTGTGCATCTACTCATGGACGAGAAGCTGTTAGCTAGCTCAGTGGTGCTAGGTGAGCTAGCAGTAGATACACACCTCCATCTGTGTAGCACAAGCCTCTTGTTCATGAGTAGATGCACGCTTCCCTCTACTCAGTGAACTGTTTTCTTTCGACCAAACTACAACCGTGAACTGTATTGCCGCACAGATGGAAGTGTGCATCTACTGCTAGCTCACCTAGCACCACTGAGCTAGCTAACATTAAAGCTGAGCCAAGGAGGACGACATCAACGTTTACATCTAACACAGTTGCAAGCATGAACCTCTCATCCGTGAGTAGATGCACACTTCCTTCTAGGCGATGAACTATTTTCTTTCGCCGAGCTACACCCATGAACTGTATCACAATATAGAAGGAAGTGCGCATCTACTGCTAGCTCACCTAGCACCATTGAGCTAGCTAATGTTACAGCTCAGCCGGTGATTAATGTTTACATCTCAAACTGTTATGAGCACAAGCCTCTCGTCCATGAGTAGATGCATGCTTCCCTCTGCAGTGGTACAGTTGGACGAAAGCAAATAGTTCCTGCATGAAACTGCTCACAACAAGGTCTGTGGATTATCTTGAGTAACTGGGTCATGATTGCTGGAAAGAGACAATTTTTTAAATGATAAAATGAGAGCCACATTTTATTTGAGACAAGGCAGACATCTCTACAGCCGATATCTCCAACACTCTGCATTACACACCAAAACAATCTAGACTGATACACGGCAGTGCAGGGAAAAGGAAAATCTGTATTTTTGAATTTGGTGTGAACTGTCCCTTTAAAGACTGAGAAGCGCCGTAATAATATTTGTTACAGCATTTATGAGTCATGCAAATTTGCTTTGATATTACTCACTATGAACTCACACAGTGTGGGCTTTTGTCTGGCGACGCAGGACCGTTTGTGTCATAAATAAACATCATGTGCATATGCATGAACACGTTTGTTTTGTTTTTTAAAAGTTCATTTTATTTGGAAAAATTTCACACAACCTTCTGCTGCGATTCACACACACACTGTCTGCTGCCACTACTTTGCTTTGAGCGTGCCCGCAGTGATGACAAGTTTTAATCTTTAACACATAGCTTGTTACACATTGTGTGAGAGTCTGCGACATGTGCTTTTTGTTTTCCGCATACTATGTCTGTGTCGCCCTGTGTGTCCTCACAGCTTGCCTCCATGTGCTTCAGAGTGGGCTCTTTCAGCTGTGTGTACGAGTGCGCTGCTGCTGCTGCTGCTGCTGGTGTGTGTGTGTGTGAGTGTGTGTTTCCCAGACTACATAAACACTGTGTCCTTCTCAGTCTCAGCTCCTCAGCAGAATCCCAACAGGCAACAGGAGATAAGACAAGCCTGGTCGCCCATAACAACCACTGTGACCATTCAGAGGGCTCCATGCATACCGGCAGCTAGGAAGTGAGCTAATTAACCCCGAGTTCAAGACGGAAGGAGAGCGACTTTTTAATAAGATTCTCTGGGTTATATAAACAGTGACGCCCCTCCAAACTCCCAGGAATATTATCACCCAGCGTCCGTCCATCTGCTGCGGGATGAGGAGGAGGAGGTGTCCTGTAACTGGGCTTTAATGAGGCACACCAGGGCCGCAGAAGAGGAGAGGACCACGGGGTGCTGCTTGGAAGGTACGCTAAGCAGACACACACACATGCTGTAGTGCTACTTAAATGAATCTTCACCAACTACTTTCAGTCTTTGACCTTAGATCTAACCCTAGCCTTTTCAACTTTGCCCTAAATATCTGAATCTAAACCAAATGCAGCCTTAACCCGAGACATAACCCCAAAGTAATGCCAACATTAAACATTACCTTTATCTTGAGTCTAATTCTGATCCAAACATAATCATAAAACCATGTCCTTAAACCTAAAACGTCCTCTTGTGACCTTTGTTCTTTCTTCACCACATCCTTTCTGCACAATTTAGTCATCACAAGCGCAGAAATGCAAAAGCGTGCAGCGTATCAGAGGGGTTTCCCCTCTAATGTTTCACCAGGCTCAGCGTGCTTGTGTATTGTGCAGCACAGGGAATTGGGAAACAATACATTCATCATACAGGGGTGCTCCATCGATTTTACAAATGAACATCCATTTAGTCGTGTTTAGGGGCGCTACAGTACTTAGCCTGGGGAAACAGTTGTATAATTTCTTCTGTGGCCCCAGAGAAGCTTTTTATTGTCTAAAAAAATGCCAAATGAGCAGTGGTGTAGTTGTTGTTGCTGAGGTGTGTATTAGTGGGAAGATGGGAAAGTTACCGAGGAGGGAGGTGGATGGTTGGTGGGTACACTGTTAAAGGCCAGTACACTCCAAATACCCGCACATACCTTCCACTACACCACCGCTGATTAGGTCATCAGGAGAATGGCCTGGACCAGTTGTTCCCAACTGGTGGGTCGCGGTCCAAAAGTGGGTCGCAGGCCTGTTCTGAATGGACGCAACATGTCAAGTTTGTAAAAAAGGGCTTTTATTTTGAAGTGCCGTTTCCTGGTAAGAGGAAATACACCAGCAGGCGGTGTTAGGGGCCGAACACATGCTGCGATTTAGGGCCCTCAAATTCATTGTTTTCAATGTAAACATGTGGCAGGCGTGCTTAAACACCCTCCAGCGTGTCCTGGGGTGGCCCCGAGGTCTCCTCCTTACCAGATGCCCGAACCACCTCAACTGGCTCCTCTCGATGTGGAGGAGCAGCGGCTCTACTCCGAGTCCCTCCCTGATGTCCAAGCTCCTCACCATATCTCTAAGGCTGAGCCCAGACACCCTGCGGAGGAAACTCATTTCGGCCGCTTGTACTTGCGATCTCGTTCTTTGGGTCACTACCCAGAGCTCATGACCACAGGTGAGGGTTCGCTTTCTGGCTAAGCTCCCTCTTCACCACAACAGATTGGCTAAGCGCCTGCATCACTGCTGACGCCGCCCCAATCCGCCTGTCAATCTCCTGCTCCATCCTACCCTCACTCGTGAACAAGATCCCGAGATACTTAAACTCCTCCACCTGAGGCAGGACAAATATCTTTCCCTTCTTCTGTAAATATTCAGTCCGATAAACACGGAAAAGCTGATCATGTTAGTGCAGAGCTACCCAGAGCTTTACATCTGTCCCACAAGAATAACTCTGCACTCGGGATTTGTTTAGCTACCTCAGACGCAACTTGAAAGCTGGCTCAAAAAAAAAAGGCACAAAAGTAGCGCCCAGTGCTTGACCTTGTGTCTTCCAGTCTAATTTGCCTATTGCGCGTCGCCTCCATTGCGCCGCCTGGTGGGAATTCGAGTCTAATCGCATCTTTATATTGACCTTACATGTAATTTGCATGCAATTTATTCGCACCTGCTTTGGATACACAAGACCTTTGCTTTCTACCTTCAGTACATGCACCTGTGTTTGGTTTTGAAAACCTTCTCGGCAGTAAAGCAGATTGTGATTATGGGTTATGTGTGAATGAAAACAGGGTTCAGAACATTTGTAAAAAACAAACTTTATCCTCTCACACGCTGACTGACTTCACTGTGATTCAGTTTACCATAATTCTGCTCACACAGATTCATGTCAGAAGTCATGTGTAAACTCCTTGTGATGTGACCCCGTCTGCTACACCGCTACTGTAACATGCCATAGATAGATAGATAGATAGATAGATAGATAGAAACACAATAGAGTGCAGTGAAGTCACAGCAGCACTACTTTCCAGAGGGAGGAGGAGGAGGAGCTCTGTTTGTCTTCATCAACGCATGGCGGCCACAGTAGTCAGCTGTTAGAGCAGGGAGGAGCTGGCTCTGGTTCTGCTGGATGACTCACTCTGTCAACCCAAGGCACACTCATTCACTCTTTCACACACACTCACACACACACACACACACGTAGGAAAACGCACGCGCACGCACAGTCACGCGCAGGCACGTTTGGTTGAGGGGGGGGCGCGTGCTGCAGCTGAAGAGAGGCTCCTAATCAAAGCGCATCAGGGCCGTTCAGTCTCCACTGGAGGGCGAGTGGTACAAGAGCACCGGGACACTCCGGCAGCGGCAGGGAGACCGAGCAGACAGTCGGAGGGAGACGGGATAGAGCAGCAGCTGGAAGACACACAGACAGACAGAGAGACAGACAGAGAGACAGGCAGGCAGCCACACACAGAGACACAGAAAATCCCCACCCGGACTCTGCACAGCATCATTTCTTTCCCCGGCGTCGGATTAAACCCTCGCCCGTCTCCAGCACCGAAACCACGTAAGAAACAAACCTTTAAATGTCTCCTGAGCCCGCTGCTGCGTTAAACCTGTGCCAGACTGTGTTGAATGTGTTTGTCGGATGCTGTAGACACCGGAGCTTTCATTTCAACTCCTGCTCTCATCATTCAGACATCCTCTGTGTCTGTCTCTGTCACACACACAGCTGGAGACTGTAGCTCTCTCTGCTAGCTAGCTAGCCAGACGCATTAAAATGGACCTTCTCAGCGATGTGATATCGAATTTACTCCCGCCTCGTTTGGCTTTAATGTGGCTTCTTCCTCCAGGTGAACGCGGCTCAGTAACAGCTTGGGAAGTTTGTGAAAAGCGGGGGTTGTGGATGTTTCCAGCGGCTGGAGGTTAGCCGGTGCAGCTAGCTGCTGTAGCGGGACAGATCAGAAGCCAGCCGGCCGATGACAGGCACACTGCACACCGCACAGTGGCCATAAAAGTCAACGGACTAACCGACACTACCTGGCCTTTCTACTGTCTTATACCTGCACGGATATGTGCACACTGCGGCTGGCTGCACTGTACTAGTATCCCCATCCTACTGACCTGCCAAAGAATCCTAATATAATGTTAATTAAATCAGTTTAACTGGTGCATCCATATACTGCTGCTGCTGCTGCTAGTGGTGTGAGTGAATCTGGGAGCTGCTGCAGCTGCCATGCAAACATCCAGGCAGTCAAGGTGTCATTGATTCACTGTCACACAGGGCAACCAGAAAGCTCTAGTTTCTTACCAGGAAACTTACCTGTTTATCTGCAATGCCACAGCAATGCTTAACCACTCAGCTGCAAGATCAAAATGATATTTATATTTGTCAGTGCGTTCAGTCCACTTGCATCAAATCAATGAGTCAAAAAATATCTCAAATATACCACTTGTTTTGAGCCTGGCTAAAAGTAAATGCTTGTTTGCGTTAGATTTATACAGAATTAGAGGGTTGCATGTCATGCAACTTTAAACGGCTGTATTTATTTTACTGCTGATTTTTAAATAAAACAGGTTTGGAGGGCAGGTTTTATTTAAAAATGGCCAAAATTACACCATTCATCCGAGTCAGTAACTGTAAGGGCAGAAATAATCCCAGGCAGCCAAGGTGTCATTGATTCACTGTCACACAAGGCAATCAGAAAGTTCTAGGTTCTTGCCAGGAAAAAAATAGTTTATTTTACATCTGTTTATCTGCAATGTCACAGCAATGTTTAACCAGCGAGCAGCAAGATGTAAAAAACAAATTTATATTTATATTTTTCAGTGCATTCAGCCCACTTGCATCAAATGAATGGGTGGAATTTTTTTTTTTTTAATATATCACTTGTTTTAGGCCTGTAGTAAATGCTTGATGCATTAGAGTTTTACAGAATTAGGGACTGTTCATTATGTATGAGAGAATAGGACTGGTGCATTAAAAGAGGTAGCATGTCAACATTTCTTCAAGCAGTGTTTTTTATGTTGGCTTACAGGACGATGATTTTTAAAGAAAACATGTCCCACAAACCGGCCAGTAGGTTTGGAAGGCAAGACTTTTTTTAAAAAAAAATCCAAGGTATCATCAGTTTCTTACCAGAAAAAATGTTTACTTTCTATATATTTATCTTCAGTAACCATAGTACAAGATTTCAGTGTCATTGCTGCCAAAGTGATATCTGATATAAGACGAATAAGATTTTGAATATACCACTTGTTCTGGGCCTGTCCAAAAGTAAATGCTTGTTTGCATTAGATTTATACAGAATTGGGGACTGTTCACTGTTTCTGAGAGGGGAGGTGTTGGTGCAAAAAGGTCAAATAATGTCAAATAATTTTTAAAGCACTGGGAAGATTTATGTATTTTTTTTATTTTGGCTTACGGGAGGGGCATACCACTTTTAAATGGCTGTAATTTGCATTTATTTTCAAGTACCTATAAAAGCAACCAGAAAGTTTTAGTTTACATGTATTTATCTTCAGTGACACAGCAACTAGTGAACTGTAAGATGTCAAATGTCAGTGCATTCAGTCCACTTGCATCAAATTAATAAGTGAAAAATATCTTGAATATTATATCAGAAGCCAACCACTAGCACTGCCATGCTTGTTGGCATTAGAGTTATACACAATTAGGGACTGTTCATTACTAATGAAAAGGGAGGCATGTCAAATAATTGTTTAAGCATCAGGGAGGGACTTATGCTTTTTTAAGGGGCACAGAACTTTAAATGGCTGTATTTTGTAGGGCTGCAACTAACGATTATTTTGATAGTCGATTAATCTGTCGACTATTTTAATAACTAATCGATTAATCGGATAAACGAAGAAACTTTTTTTTTTTGCTTATTCCAAAAATATTTTTATTTTCCAAACACCTGAGCTTACTTCTGGTGCTTCCCCTGAACAGCAGCACGACACAACAATATAAAATAAATAAAAATAAATAAAAATTAAATAAATCAAACCGCACACTGATTCCAACAGGTACGGGAGGAACTAGTGCAAAATAAAACAGCAGATCAGCAGCACAAGATAAAATAAAGATCTATGCCTTGAGCTTGTAGATTATGGAATTATGAACATGTGTGCAAATCTACC
This sequence comes from Epinephelus cyanopodus, assembly GCA_026686955.1. Lineage (NCBI taxonomy): Eukaryota > Metazoa > Chordata > Actinopteri > Perciformes > Serranidae > Epinephelus > Epinephelus cyanopodus. The sequence continues at coordinate 3,878,049 of CM048925.1, read as the reverse complement.
AATATATTCTTTCACATGAATGTTAACAAATCTTTGCAACATTATTAGCCAACGTTAATCTATTCCAACCACTCGGACGCACAATAGTTACTGTCTACCACCTCCGGTTTTAGGCCGGCTATCAAGCTGTGTATTATTTCCACAATTTCCAGCCAACAATATTTTTTAATGTATTATATTCTTTTACATGATCGCTCCGGTAACATAGCGGCCACGAGAGGGTTAAACTAAGATGGCGGCGCCCAGTCACCCATCCACTACCACGATAACTTGTTTATTTCTCGCCTCTTCACTAACTACGGCAGTTTTTAAATATATCGGCATGACTTAAGGGCCGTCCACACCAAGAAAGATAACTGTAACGTTAACTATAACGATAACAATGGCAGCATCCACACCAATGAACGATATCGTCGTGTTGCTAGGTTACCCAAACACACACTGCTCCTCGGCAGGGGAGCATGGTGATGAATAAAATGGATACTGATGACCGTTATTGCTGTATGTTGCGAGAAAGAAAAAGGAAACCAATTTGCCGCTTGCTCCACTTGTCTGTCTGTCTGTCTGTCTGTCTGTCAGCTCCATCATGAGACAAACATGAATGAAGACGTGCAGTTTATTGTGTTTCACCGGCGACGAGCTGTCATTACGCGCGACAATTACGCACGGCTGCGCGCTCTTTCTAACTCACTGTGTGAACCTATGTTGCATAATAAAGATTTGCCCCCCTCAGTGACTTCATCCTGGCGCCTGAATTTTATGAATGGAGGGGAAAAGAGGAGACGCATTCCCCTGCAAAATGTATTTTATTGCAGTTTATTTACCCGGTATTTGCAAAACAAAATCACTGAAGTTAAGATTCTGTCACAACTATATTGTTACGGATCTTTGCACATGTTTAAGTGGTTGTATGGAAATCCTGGAGCTTTCTTAGTGGGTATACGTGACATGATGAACGTCTCGACCTGTCATTTCGGATGGATTTTGATTGGCTGTCAGTGTTTCTATCGTTCATCAAATCGCTCTGAAAGTGATCCAAACGATATCGTCCACCACTATCGTTGTCGTTATAGTTGAAGTGTGGACGCTGCCAAACACTTGAGTTTACAACGATTTTTAAAACTGTATTTTATAGTTATAGCCCTTTACCCTGTGTCTGCTGAAGTGCCACTGCCTTCATCCAGGCTAACAAACACATGTTTTCTCTTTCAGATGCTCACGCATCATCGATGTACTCCCGTGCCATGCAAAACGAGCGTTGCAAATGTTGCATTGAACGCCCTCCTTTTCAGTCTTGGTGAAGTTTTCCCACACCACTGATGTTTTAGGTCGGGATTTGGGTTGGGTTGTGTCCATGTTTTTCTCCACCGCTGCCTCGGCCATGGCTGTTTCTTTTCTGTGCGTCCTGCTGATGTTTACACGCCGGTATCCACGGACATATATAAAGACCCGACGAATCGATCACAGAATTAGTTGGCAACGATTTTTTTCGTCACGACGAATCGACATAATCGATTCGTTGTTGCAGCCTTAGTATTTTGTATTTATTTCATAACTGATTTTTAGACAAAACATGCCTTCCAAACCTGCCAGTAGGTTTAAAAATTGCCAACATTACACCATTCATCATAGCCAGAAAGTATAAAATTAGACATTATCCCAGACAGCCAAGGTGTCATTGATTCACTGTCTGACAGGGCAACTAGAAAGTTCTAATTTCTTACCAGAACAAGTGTTTATATTGTGTCTAATTATCTTTAATGTCACAGCAATGTTGAACCAGTTAGCAGTAAGATGTAAAAACCAAAATTATATTTATATTTTTCAGTGCACTCAGTCCACTTTTTTTTGGCTCACAGGAGGGGCATACAACTTTAGATGGCTGTATTTTTTATTTATTTTACTGCAGATTTTCAAAGAAAACACACACTCCAAACCTGCAGAAATTACCACTGGATTTTCTATTTTCAGACAGTCCTTGAACACATTATGTGAGATGAATGCTTTTGTAAACAAAACAAAAACATAACAGATCTGAGCTCAAAACTGATATTTCATCAAAATCATTTTATGCTGCGTCTCATTTGAAGTTTGTCCAAAATAAACTGTCTGCACGGACTAACCAGTAAAAAAAAACAAGGAATCAATTTCAGAATTTCTTCTTTAACTTTTAGCTTTCAAACATTAAAGGGTAGGTTGTTAAAATCTAATTTATGGCGGAGGTACGGTCATGCATTTTTAATGTTTCCCCAGTCACTCAGGGAGGCTCAGGGAAAAATCTTTGTAGCTTTGAGAAGGATGAACAAAAAACAAACAAACCGAAGTCACACCCAGCCACCCTCCTCCTCTGACAAGTAAAGAACAGTCCCTTAGGTGCTGTATTTGAGACGAAACTTATTTGAATGTGATGAACTACTTTAAGGTCTCTTACTTTCAACATTTACATATATTAAAACAAAATTTGCAAGACTGAGTGTAGCTGCTATTGAGCAATTACAAATAAACTCTCAAAGAGACTTCAGGGGAAAAATTGAGGAAAGGAAGAAGTGGAAAATGTATGTTTTCCTGAAATATGTTCCCTTGTTTAAAATTGTTTTTTAACTCTTTAAAGTTTATATTATTTTCATTATTAATTTATCTCAAATGAATTATTAAAAATATTACTAAGATAGATTTCAGTGTCGATATCTTGACATTGTATCTAGGTTAAAGCAATGTCGGTTCAATGTTGGGAGGATATTCTCATCTATCTGTCTGTCGATCGATCTATTGCTGCTTAGTTTGACGTAGAGTCAGAGACGGCAGGTTTCCAAAACCTGTTTTCTCACACACACCCGGAAGGTAGAGGCTGTTATTTGTTCAGTAATAACCTGCGGGTAACTCCGGAGGCTTATTTGCAGTGCAAATAGCACCATAATGTATAATTTTTTCAAGGTTTCACTCGGCTTGGCAGTCTTCAATATTAATAGATGACTGTGTGTGTGTGTGTGTTACAAGCTTGTTCGGCGTTCCCACCTGTTCCCACCGACCTGTCCACCTATAAAGTACAAGCCATGTTTGCAGAGGAACCCTATTGAGTTCTTGTAAAATGCAGCGCAGGCGTATTACAGTTTATCTTAATGGTGTTTGGCTACACTATCTAATCTCAACAGGCTTTTGGTCAGAGACTGCAGAGTGTGTCATTGTCTATTATTGTAAAATTACAGAAGGTTGCCCCCCCCCTTCCAAAGTGTGTCCTCTGCTGCCCACGAAAGATCACAACTATTATGTAAAGAAAACAAATTCTGCTGCGGCTTATTGACACTGCAGCGCAAACGTTTCACTGGTGATTACAGAGGCAAACATTACCCTCCCTCACACAATAACAATCCCTTACCTGTGGCTTAAACCGGCGCTGTGAAGCATTTTGATGAAGAGCGGTGGTCTAAGAAGCTTAAAGGCTAACTGAGGGTGTGCAGGTGTTTTATTATTTTCTTTTTTTGGACCAGATGACGTTGTAAGTGCTACGAATATCCCTGATGCACTCAGTGTTCGGTGCCAGATAGAGGTTATTTTCAGGAGGCGCTGCACCGCACAGTGCGGCTGTAAATTCATTTGATAATAGGATGGCTGCATGATTAGGGCTTTAATGATAATCCCTATTATTTTTTTGCAAATACTGTACTGTGATCATGATTATCACCCGCTATTATTAGTTTTAATGATTTAAGGAACAAAACCAACTGCTCTTTTTCTGTCCTACAGTATGAATCATTATCATGCTGGAAAACATCCATTATTCAGCCTGTTCTTGTTGAAATACAGGAAATGGACACAATCTCATCCCACTTCGACTGTACAGACTTTATATAATTACTGGGGATGCCAGTTTCGGTTAATTTAGCTTTTGATAGCACCCATTAACTGATAACTAAGTGGGTAATTTCTTAACAAAAAACTCTAATGACGTGAGGCCTCTTCTATTGTTGTGCACTTTATTGACTCAGTGAGCTTTGAAAATTTCCATGTGGAAACAGCATGCACTCCCTTCCGGTCTCCACTGGTTAGCGAAGGTTAGCCATGGCTGCTCTCCATTGCACAGGGTCAGGGGAGCTAGCAGCACTGCTCATTCAGAGATTACGTTACCGCTTGTAGCACCCTCCTGTTAGTGGGACGGCATTGCTGGGTGAACATGGCTGCCATCCTCTGGTCTCCCTCCGGGTTGCCCCGTTGAGCAAGCAGAGTAACTTTGAGCCACAAAACCCTGTTAGCATTGCTAACTCTGCTGACACTGCTAACGGTGCTGACAGAGCTAACAACAGTGCTACAGGGCTTGAGCTGCTTCCTCACCTAGGCGACCAGGGGGATACTGGTGGGAGGGCACAATGTTTCCATAGCAACACTGTTGGGTTGAGATGATGTTACTAGTGGTAATTAGCTGCAAGCTAACTGGCTCCCACCAGACCTGGTTGGTGCGCAATGCAGTAAACTGTAGAGTAGTAAAAATTAACCTAAAGACCGACATGTGCAACAGGTCAAAAATATTTTTGGCAGCGAACCAATTAATAGTTAAATATTGACGTCTGTAGTAACTACGTGAAGTAGTACTTTGCATAGGTACTTTATGTAACTATGCTAAGTAACTAAGTTTAAGTCCATATGTAGCTATTTTAACCAAGACCACAATCTTTTTCTAAACTTAACCAAGATTTTTTATTTGTTTTCAAGACCTAGCTACGTTTTTTCTTTCTGTAAAACAAACCAAACTTCACAACATTAACCACGTAAATGGCACATTTGACGCTGAAACCTCTCGTAATAACTTTGCATTGGCTTTTTTTGTGTTCCCAGTACATTTAGTTAATAGTCTGGGCTATTATTTGTTCAAATCACTTAAATCAACAGGCCTGTATTTGGGACAGGCCTTAATTTCCTGTTACACAAAACTGTTGCTCAACGAAGATCAAGAAATACAATCAAATGGTTTATTTAAACCAGCATAAATATCACTTCTTTAAAAATTAGGCTTCAGATAGTATATTAGTTATGACTCATTCATTTGATCTAGCTCCAACAGACAGTGCATCAGAGAGAGAATTATGGACACATAATTCGAGGTAGCCAACAACCTGGTTTTATACGTTCAGAGAACTTCTATAAAAAAACAAACTACTTGGCAACCAGGTGTGTATTTGAGACAGGCCTTTATTTGATAAAATGTGTAGCCACACCAGGTGAGTAAAAAGGACTGGGTGCTTAATTAAAGTGTTACGGTAATTTGAACACATCTCATACCCACCACCACGTTATATCTTGTAAAGAGGTTGTGTTTGGTGTCGCTGATATTCTGTATTTTTTTGTAATTTGTAGATTTTATTAGCACTGACTGGCTAACTTTGAAACCCAGAGAGCCTCAATAATTAAATATTTTGCTCAAACAGTCCCCGTCTGACAGGTGTACCCACACACACAGTGGGCCTGGCTGCTGTTTTGCTCTGTGTGAATCACCCAAGCGTGTCTGGCTTGAAGTGTATAGCATGTAAGTGTACTCTGTGCAGTGCAGGCGGTGAGAGTGCGTTTTAATTAACTCTTCAGAATTGGATGGACTGAAGGTAAATTGCAGCATGGTTTTCAATATCTCTGTGCATTCAGCCGCACAGAATAACAATATCTTTTCTTTGAGTCACTGAGAGGTGGACAACAAAACTGGATTTCGACTATTTGATTAAATGACGGCACGTAATGGAGACAGAGGAAAGTAAAACATCATGTCAGAGTCTCAAGCCTGTCATTTATTACACATTCATGGTTTACAAATGCGACTGTGCTGCAGCCATAGATACATGTTTATTAGGCTATGATCTGTGTCGAAGGCACACATTGCCCTGTGTTATTTTCCGGGATGCTTGTATTTCTATGGTGAGCCTGGAAGTAGCTGTAGGGTTTGGTTCAAGCTGCAATGAAGTGTCTGTTTGTATGTTTTCACTGCGGCACGCTTGCCAGCATCATATTGAATCGCTTGAAGGTTAGAGGTTTATTCTAGGGGGACTTTGTTGGAATCCATCCCTCCGCCTGCCAGTTTACAGCACATCTTGCTTGCTTGTTTCTTTTTTGATGGCTGGCGTGCACCCTTGCTCGTTTCCTCCCTTATTTATTTTCCACTGCTTCTTCTCATAATTAGGAGGATCTGGTCCTGATTAGCTCGGCTGTTTCCAGCTCTATCTCTTTGTTTTGATGGGGTTATCAGGTTTTTATCACAGCGCCGTTTCTTCTCACAGCAGCCTCGACAAGGCTGTCAGTCATCCTCACGGATGTTTGAGGGCCTCACAGAGAGAGATCCATGAGTGTGAGGAAGTGCAGACAGATGGATTGATAGGCCAACAGACAAGCCGCCTGGCACGCCAACTGACAGGCCTAGTGTTTTGGTAGTATGTCGGAAAACATGTTGAATCACAGCCCTCGACGTGTCTGCCCCCCATTGTTAAAGTCTGACAAGCGGAGGCCGTTGTGAAGCTGTTAGTTTGTCGATATTGTGATTTACTTCATGTTTTCTTTGGCAGGGGAGTAGCGGGATGTGGTATGTGCTCGTCTCCCCGTGTGGTTCGTCCCAGCTCCGGCCCTTCCTACTGTATATGAGGGTTTTAGATCTCAGCCAAATAAGTCCAGATTCAGGCCTCTCTGATTTATGAAATTCTCTCCCCGTCTTACCGTATGTCCTTTTTTGTCTCTGCAGGCCAAGACATGAGCTTCTCCCACTGAACGTTATTGATGCTGAACTGGTGAGTTTTGGGGTTGTTCGCTGCCCGTGGTCACTGCGGCAACACACAAGACTTTTTCTTGGGTTATTTTTATGCAGGCCCAGTTAGGCTCCGTCTAGCAATGCTAATACCATCTGGTAGCAGCTGACGAAACGGCTCAGTTCCCAGACTTTAGTGGCTACCTTGTCAAAGTGAATGCCTCTTTCTAGGGCATCCGGTTCATGATTGCATATTAATAACTTAGCCTGCATTAAAGCAATTGATTAAAGTGTATGCATAATGGAACATATGGCTTCATCCTGCCTGCACCTGACCTGAAGTTATGTAATCAGGAAGTGTAATGTGTTCTGGATGCACAAAAAACAAGGGGAAAACTCAGAAACAGCAACTATCAGGAAGGTGAGGAATGATCCATCCAGCATTTAGCTCAGATATCCATCTGACTCTTATTTCACCACGCTGCTGTTGAAATACGTTTTTCCTTCAAAGTCTTCAACATTGCAAACGAGTTGCATTGAGAGCTGGCAGCGACTGACATTTTATTGAATTTGTGCTGAATGATGAAAGCAAGAGGCCCAATTTTTCTCTGTATCTTTCGTACAAGACTGATGTGCGGCGCTCTCCGATCCACAGCCAGGCATCACTCATTGATAAGCAGGTTGCGTGGCTGCTGCTGCTGCTGCTGTACGCTCCCTCATGCCAAGCTAGAAACAGTAATGGGCCTCAGAGGTGATTGCTGTCTATAATATGCTCTGTATTGATGATGTAATCTGTATTAATAATGTAATGTGTAGCATGCAGGCTGTCTGTTGGCTGGGCCTCATTAATTTTCAGATGCTTTAAGCTTCAGTTTTATAGAGGACAGAGGTATACTGTACATTTTCATTATCCCAAATTATATTTGCTCCATTGCAAGTTCCCTGTTGGCGTTTAAAGGGCGGGTCCATCTGCGCTCTTTTTCATGTTATGCAAATGGAACTCCCACGCAGCCGAGAAAAAGGAAGTGGCGTAGCTTACAGCATCGATACCCTCCCCTCCCTCAAACACACACGCAGTTTGCTGCCGGTGTAAGCATGGAGAGTGAGGAAAGTGTTAGCTTGGAAGACTTGAGCTTGGAGGTGGAAGATGGTGCTTTTTTGATATTATTAAACCTTTATTTAACCAGGTGAAGACACATAGAGATTCAATGTAAAACTGCATTTATACTATATAAACACATTTATAGACCCGTAGTCAGTGAAGTTGGCCAATGGCACGCTTTCAGTTAACAGAAGCAGACCAGTAACTCCTTGCGATCTGCATGGTAAAATTACTGTTTCTGTCAAAGGAGTCTGGTGGCTGTGTGAATTTTAGCCACCCCAAAAAAAGGCCCACGTAAAAAAATCAACTTCAGTTTACATGTACGCTGTATTTAGATTATTTTTATTGCTTTACCTTGCCATCAGACACCCTGTCTGACAGGGAAGTGAAGCCTTTATGCTGCTCTTTCCAAAGCCACCAGACTCCATTGATGGAAACAATATTTTTGCCCTACACCACACAGGAGTTGCTGTCAGTGGGGTCAGGGAAATACCATCCTGATGCTATAACGTCAATGCTTCAACCAAAATTTGAATTTCAGGCATTTAATACATACGGAGCACTACTGGGAAGCTACACAATGAAATGAGAACCTCAAATATATCTAAATAGATAAAGAAATAGTGGAGCCGCCCACCAAGCAAAGACGTACGCCCAAAGAGAAGGAAAATACCTCTATAAATGGACCTGCACCTGTATAGCGCCTTTCTAGTCTTCCAGCCACTCAAAGCACTTCTTATGAGTCACGATCCATTCACACACACACATTCATACGCTGGTGACCAAGGCTACCATACAAGGTGCCTTTTAACACACACACACACACACACACCGATTGTGAGCAATTTGGGGCTCAGTGTCTTGCTCAAGGACACTTCAACATGTGGACTGAAGGAGTTGGGGATCGAACCGTTGATCTTTCGATTAGTGGCTCTACCTTCTGAGCCACAGCCGTCATGGGGAGCTGCTTTTCTTTTAAAAACAGAAAAATGATGGAACTTATTTTAGAAGGGTGACATGAGTCTTGTTAATAGCTCGAATCCTACAAGTGACCCACTTGCAAAGTTTTTCAAAGTTGCAAGAACATTATCAAGCAGCTGTTTCTATAAAGAGCAAAGCGTCAGTGCCATGACAAAGATGGAGGACATAAGGAGACTTAAATGTCTTAAACAAGTTTCAAAAAAGATGAAGCATCAAACACTGCATGGACAGATTTCTGCTTCGTCTTCAGGTCGATAAACATGCTGAGGTTATCTATCTGTCTTTTGAAATGTCATTTTGTGGCTACTTCCTTGATATAACCAGAGCTGATATATTTATGTATTAATATTCAGATACAGTGCACTGCGCAGTGATATGTGCCGAGGAAATAAATGGATCTTTCAACAGCTCTTTTAGAAAAATCCAGTGATAGTTATGCCTTCAAATTCACTGTAAAATGTGTCATACTTCCCTTAATATATTTTTAGTACATCTTTCTTATTTGTGGCCATCACTGTAATCTATGATCTCCATATACAACAGGACTCTAACACATTACTTTGTAGATATCAAACATAGTAACTGACTTGCCACGTTACCAGGTCATTGGGCCTGACCAAGCCCAGCCAATCAGGGGCTGACAAAGGCCCAGGGACCAGACACTTCCCTGTTATTCTCATGATGTATTGACACTTGACACGACATGCCACCACATTTAAACACTTTTATTTTGCTATATTGCAATTTACATTTGCTATTTATATTTTCATAGCCTCTCTAAATTTGTGTGCAGAATGTATTTTTTTTTAAACATTTTTGGTTGGTGCAAACAGTTTATTGTTGGAGACATTTTAAACGAGACACGTAGAATAAAGTGACATTAAAGGATTGTCACTATTTCAAGGTTAGATTTGCTAACGTTTCCTCATGGAAGTCACATATGATGTGTTCAAGAACCGTCACAAATGTGAAAACCCGACCGTAGTTTCTGTTTGTACAGTTTCTGGCTGTGATAAATGTAATTTTGGCGATTGTTTTTAAAGAAAACATGTCTTTCAGGCCCGCTGGGGGGTTGTCGGGGTTCAGAGGCAATTACTGCATAGGAGCACTCTGCTGGTTTGACAGATTTCTTGTGGCAAAATGTCCATTATTCACATGATTTTTTTCTTATTTAGATTTAAACTTTATTTATTTGTGAGCAGAACTGATTGGCAGGCTGCTAGTTGAATGAATCTGCCCCCGTGGTTGTAGGCCTCGGACCAATTCAGCACAAGAGGAAAGCACCGTAACACTGGCTTGCTGTTTTTACGTTTTGTCCTAATGTTGCTGCATGTTAGCAGATATGGAAACAAAGTTCCCTTCTTTGTAGTCAGTGAGGGATAAAATGACTCACAATAGACACGCTTCATGTTTCTCAGTTTTGTGGTGATGGTTCATTTTACTTCTACATGTATTTGGTGCAACAGGGAAACTGCATATGCTCGTATTAAGATTGTTTCTTATCTGGTACTGAACATAGTAACTACCCGGGCTGGTAAAGATGTTATAAAATGATGTAAATACAAATCAGTGACACAAGGCCAATGTCAGTTAAATTACATTTGACAGAAATTCATTTGAGCAATAAGAATGCCTGTCACAGTGTTCTCATGTTATAGAGCATCCTGTAGTAAATTGGCAAAAGCATCATCAGGCTCAGTGTTCTTTCATATAAAAAACAGAAGTAATAATAAGGAACATCAGGTTCATCCAGTGTTGGAGTCAGTGGCACTGCAGCAGTAGTCATGCATCAACGGTGCCTACACTATCAGTGGTGTCACCAGCAGCAGCAGAGTCAACAGACCGTCATCAATTTTTGCTGTGAGTGTTTGCTCGGATCCGGAAGCCTCAAACGCTCAGTCAGACCTCGACACTTATTGAAACTATGGATGTGACAGTCAGTCGAGGCTGCATCCAGGCAGAAGAGGTGTTACTTTCAGAGGGAATTGCATCTTTAAATGTAATCCAGAAGTAGAGAAAACGGTCCAACATAACAGTTTCATGTTCATCTGAATGTGCTCAGGCAGTTTGTTTTGTAATATAAAAAGTGAAGGAAGGTTTTGAATCGTAACATTTCTGATTGAATCTTTGTGCAATACAGTCGTCAAGAATATAGCTTCAAGTACGAACTGAGGAGTTGTGATAAAAACATAGACTGTGTGTACTTAAAGGGATAGTTTGGATTTTTTGAAGTGATGCATGAGGTACTTATTCATAGTCAGTGTATTACCTACAGTAGAAGGCAGCTGGCATGCTCCCAGTTTGGAGAAGCAGGCAGGAGTACCGCCATGGAAGCTAAGCAGCAGCAAAATGTGTTTAAGTCACTTTAAAAAATCAATATCACTTTAAGTGTACGCAATATTTAGAATACTTTACAACGCTTTACCTTGCCGTCAGACAGAACTGAAGCCATTAGACTGCTTTGACAGAAACCGTAATTTTACCTTGCAGAACAAGAATTTTAGAATTTTAAAAACTGACCTGAAAATGAAGCTTATCTGTGCTCTCTGTAAAGCCAGACTCCATTGACAAAAACAGTAATTTTACCTCTGAGAACGTTGAAGTTGCTGGTCTACCGCTGCCTCGACCAGTTAGTTTCAGTTCCCTGTCTGAAAGGGATGTCTGACGTAAAGGTGAAGTGGTGAACATATCGTCAATAGGCTATAGACCCTTTTACAGTAAGTAAACAGTATGATGTCTTTTCGCGGGAGGGGCTTAGCTGGAGGCAAAACAATTCTCCACAGACATTAGCTAGGGCTCGCTAACGAGTTCTGTTGGCTTGTTTTTTGACAAGGAAGATGATGTGAGTGGAGCATTTGGAAAAACTCAGCCGTTCATTAATTCATACAGTAGTATAACGCTCCGTTTCTTCCACCAACAGGGCTCTCATTTAGTGTAGAGTGTCAGACTTTAGGAACGCACCATGTCAGGTCACTCACTCTCACTTGAAAAACTAAACACTGACCAACGGGACCAGACTGGCCGACCCGTACGCTCTCACTCAGTGGATGGATCATGTCACAGGAAGCCAATCTAACAAAGGAGGACGACACTTGTTTGTTTTGCTAAGGAAGCAACATTAGCTAATGTGCTAAAAAAAAATTAGCGTTCCAGAGAAATCCAATATCCCTAATACACATAACGTTATTCATCCCTACAACAGGAAACACTTTTTCCCTAACCTGATATGAAGTGTGTCCTTTCATCTTCTCACATTTAACCATAGTTGTCTTTGTTTTTGTTGACGGGCAGTGGCGGCTGGTTTTGAGCCATGACTCCTTCTGTTCTGGCTCCCAATAACACAACAAGACAAACACATTTTAAGACTCCTATGTAGCCTACAGCCCTGTGGGGGAGAGGCAGCTGCACCTCCAGCTAATGACATGACGTCTTTGTGACGTCCGTCCTAAAAGGGTCTTTAGCACGCACTTAAACTGGTATTGATTTAGTGGCTAAAACACATTTTGTTGCTGCCCCCATCCACAGCAGTACAATTCTTAGCATTTGTGCCTGCTTCTCCAAACCTGCTGACCACCTTCTCCTGTGGGTAATACGCTGACTATGAATAAGTACCTCATACAACCCCACTTCAAAAGATTCAAACCATCCCTTTAGGCCACAGTAACTTCAGTAGACCTGATGTAGGCTTAGTTAAATGTTTTGTAGTGGAAGAACATGGTTATACCTTATCCTAAAAAGACTAGCAAGGTCACCATCATCATGGATGGTCAGTTTTGCTGCTGTGGTGTGACACTCCTAAAAGGCTCGGTGAATCCCATCACCCTCTGCTCTCTGCGCTGATAAACTCAACTGCTTCCATCAGCCTCGGCTTCAGATGCAACACAAATGATCAAAACCTGGCCTCAGCCCGTGCTGGTCTAGTTGTCATAGATTTAATATGCGAGCAGTGTTTGCTGCTTAAAGAAAGAGATAGATCCATGATGAGAGAGTGTCTTCACTGCAAGGGTAAGTGTGGCTGGAGGGTGAATATAATGACAGGGGTATTCTCTGCAGACTCTGAGCCAGCAGCAGAGAGACAGGGAGAGGTGGAGAGCGGAAAGCAAAGCAGACAGAACGAGAGGGAGCCGCTGCTTACTTTCACACCAGCAGATGGGATCTGCCGTCATCGAGTCAATATTTACTGTTTCTTAACAAAAAATTGGCAGCATTAGCTTAGCTGATTCAGTAGCAGGCACCGGGAGCGTCCTGGTTTGTGTGAACGTGGCTTCGAGGAGTAAAAACAACACTTCAGTGATAATAATTGTAGCTGTTGTACACGTGTGGCTCTAAAAATACATTGCAACTGAAAGAGAGAGAGCTATTAGCCAGCCCTTTGATTCTCCGCTCCTCCACCCCCTCTTCTCCTTTTAAATGCACGCTCACAGTGTGCACATTCACTTTACCCATGGCTCAATCCACTATGGGGATACATGTGAACGCAATTTGCACTTCCAATTAAACTGTCGACCTCTGCTCCAGAATGCAAAACTTGATTTTGTACCATCCTCTCCTGGATAGCTATTATTACCCAGCCAGCCCAATAATAGAGAGAATAGGGCTTCACAATACACTGATGAGGATCATTGAAGTCAGCAAAATAATTAGTGCATTTATCACACTGTCAATATTAGGAGAGTGGTAATTAAGACACCTTTAGAGACACTTAACTATTGATTGATTTTTATGTCTACTTTTGTATTGATTGATGTATTGATTTATTTGTTTGTGTGACATAAAAGGACCAAATCAAGCCTGTCCTTTGATCACCATAGTTACCGTTTCCAACGCGGGGCAGGATGTGGTTTCCTACAACAAAGGCTTTAATCAGCACTGGGTGTGAGATGACTAAATGGTTGTCGGTTAAACAGAGGTGCCCCAGGACATTTTTCATGAGGCTGGCCAGATGGGGCCACTGAAAATCTTGGGGTAGCACCAAAACCAAAATCCATAACTGAATCTCAGGAATTCTAGTATGCTGTTGAAACAATAAGCGAGTTGAAAACTATGTCGCTAAGGAGAGTTTAGGAATTACATGCTGATATACTTTGGTTTCAGGTTTTACAGTTAATGTGACTAATGTGCATAGACTAATATCTGCACAGTTAACATTTTCCGTTCCACAGCAATCCTGTTTTAATGTGTGATGTATCTGTACATGTCAGGAGATTCATTGTACTTCAAAGAGGCTGGTAAGAGGTAGGACAGATATACAACTTTAGTTCGAAGGTACATTGATGGTAAGGACCCAAACATGTTTCTCAAACTTAGGGGAGACCGGTTGGTACCAGTGGAACAAGTCTTTATTCAGATGTCTTGAGGTGAGAGTTCAAAGGACCCCTTTTGAAAATGGCTCCGCTAGTTGTTCCCTCACCAAAGTCTAGTCTAAATTTGGAGCGTTATTTATATTCCAACATGAATGGTACCAGTGGATGCGCTAGGTTGTCTGAAAACTGACAGTTACCATACTGTGTACATTAGCTTGTCTATGATGTTGAATAAAAATGCAGCTGTACGGAGAATTTCACCTTCATTTTAGTTATTTTCAAGGGAGACTTTTTATTTTACTACTTTTTACTCATACTTCAATTTAAAAAAATGTTTCGACTTTTCAGTTATAGTAGTAAAACGTTTGTTCAACCAACCCTTTAGTTTTTGTCCCTTTAAGGGTCAATCTGACTTATGATAATATAAATTCTGTGTTACCGTGAAACCGTAATATTTTCTGATAGTTATTGTACTTGGAAAATGTCGTACCGTTTAAACCCTATTAGCAGCAGGCGGTGATTGTCTGTATTCGTCATTAAAAAAAGGAAACTGGAAGATCGACAGGATGGATTCAAGAGACTAGTTAGCCAATCAGCACATTAACAACACTAGCTAATGTTAAAAGAACAGAGCATATTTATCTTCGACCAGTGAACAACAATGCAGCCATCAGGAAACATCCCTACCAAAAAAAATTCTGTCTCACTCCCTTGTGTCTTTAGCCGTTTGTTTACTTTCCTCACTTCCTTTTCTCCTCTCATGCACAGAGTTGAACTGCCAATCAGTGATTTTATTCACCCACACTGATTTCAGCATGCTGAATTGGCAGAAAAAAGCCAACAAAAGCCAACCAGGGCCTACAGTGTGGGACAGCAAAAAGTACAGCGACACCGAGGCCCAACTTTGACCAACAGCTTATTGTAAGCTTGGTGTGTCAGGGCCTTTAAAGACAGAAACATCGGCCTCCAACTAGTTTTACCAGTGAAGGGGCCAGCAATTGTATCAGGGTGGCTTTGCCCCCCTGGCCCTCTCTTGGGTGCACCACTGGCTACATATATAAGTATTTTCACAGCAGCATAAAACCAGTAAGCTACAAATGCCAAAAGGTCTCACGTAACCTCTTCAGTCGTCTCATTTTCCAAAAATAACTGCAGCATTTGTGTGTTTCAGGGGGGACGCAGCTTATTCACATTAAGACAGAGAGCAGTGAGAAGGAATAATAACTGGAAACCTAGCAGAATACATTAGGCTAGTGTTAGCCTAAAGCATGCTGCCGAGCCTCTAACACTGCTCCAACACATGACTCGCTGGCCAGATCAGATGACTAGATAAACAGCAGGAATGTTGCTTCTTCCTCCCCTTTTTTTTTTTTTTTTTTTTTTTTTTACAGCACTGCTTTTCTCCGTCTGGGCGAGGAGAGAGATGTGTGTGTGCATGTGTCTGTGTGTGTGTGTATGTGTACAATACGTGCCAGAGGAGCATCTTTAATCAGCCCACTACTGTACCAGATAACAAGTCCAAGCAATTATGTAACATTTAGCTGCTGAGCTTATCACTTATCCAGCTCAGCTAAGTTGAAATGCAGAATACAGAGTACGGCACAGTTGTCTCTGTTTTGTTATTGACTTGCATAATCTAACTGCTGCGGGGGAATGCCTGGTTTTATGCAGATATCCCCGAGTGGAACACCATGAAGTATTTAATATGGGTCAAATTTATGTCTTATGTATTGAAAGACAAAGTGGATTTTAATGGAGTCTTTTGTGAGGGTGTCTGAGGAGTTTACAACTCGTATAAAACAAAAAAATGCTCCTTGAACTCCGGGACTGAGGGAAACAAACACATTTTGGGCTGGGTATAAACACTCAGTATAAAAGACAAACAGTTCCCTCACATGGATTTCCGACCAGGGCCAGATATTTGTCAAAGGCCCCTGGCCATTTTTCATCAGACACTTCTCGCATGTCATTTAAACAAACCTCAGGGCTTAGCACATGAATCCATTAGATGGCTATCATAACAAACTGTGGAAGTAATGTAAAGTTTATAAAAGTGTCACAATCAAAGCACATCATAAGAGGAGGGGAGTAAATCTTACTCTGGCAAATGCTGTGGGACATTTTTTCCTGCTAAATGATACCAAATGACACTTTGACAATTATCCCACATCAAGGAAAAAACAGGAAGTTATATTTACTGTATAAATCACACATTATATATACAACTTTTCCAAGCTGCATTTTCTTAATCTTGAAAGCAATTACTCAGTGAAAACTAGGGCTGCCCCAGACTAAGAATTTTTCTAGTTGACCAATAGTCGTCATTTAAGGCCATTAGTTGACTAGACCATGTTTACGATATTAATTTCATTATTAAATGATATATATTGGTGGTTTGAGTTGAAGGTGTGAGAAAGAATAGTATCAGTATCATTGTTGACAGTGTGCCACATGACAATAACTGCGGGTACCAGCCCTGGAAATTAACCTGACTCCTGTCTGACTGCTGAGCGTGGACACTTCCTTTGTCTGTCCTTTCAAATTAAGGTTTTGATTTATTTTGACAAGGCGTAGCTCCTAATAGCTCCTCATGAGCTTTCTGGTCGACTGACGTTTGGTCAAGTATTAGGGGGCAGCCCTGGTAAAAACCCTCTCCAACAGCTTTAACATGCTTTGTCTCCAAGCCCCATTCAGTGTTTTAGAAAGCAGTGAAAGTTGGCTGAATGAGAGGTATAATGTGGCCACTCACCAAACACAGTAGCTGTTGTTGTTTCACAATAGGTGGTTGATCAGTTCACGATAAAATGTGTCTTTCTTGGCTCAAAATAGCCATTTTTACACACAGATCTCACTCTGATGTGACTTTCAATCATCAGTGAGAAGTTAAATTATGTAATGCGGTAAAAGACTTTTTGTAGTTCTTTTTTACCTGCGACCTTGGATAAACAGCCCACAGACATGCACTTTGTTATGTAAATTAATTTGAAATTTCATATGTCACTTTCAGGTTTTAATGTTAATCCTCTGCAAGAGTCACGACAGCTGTCTGATGAGGTCAAGCCTCATGTCATATCGACCTATTAAAAAGTGTATTTTAATCTTTTTTGTGTTTTTTAAACTCACAGTGTGAATATTCAGCAAAACACTTAAAGTAATAATCCTTAGAATTACAGTCCTGGTTGATTTGGCAGCACCTGTTGTTGCTGTGGTAACAGCAACTTTAATAGCAGAGGAACCAGAGTTCAAGGAGCAGCAAACACTCTTTGTGTCGGAAATATAACAGAAGAGCTGCTTCCATGCCTCATTTTCTGTGAATTCCTCGTGTGTAGGTAGGCAGTTAATTAAATCCAGGTCAGGGATGGCGGACTCCGCCACCTACAGTGAAAGCTCATATAATGCATAGAGGTAATAACTGAATGTAAATACAGTGAATGGCTATGCTGAAAAAAATTAGCGAAACATTATAAGCATTCAAAAACTGGGTTTGATTCATGCCACAACGGATTTATATCACTTACTCCATATTTTATTGTCACATTTTATCCTTTATTATAACTTACACTACTTTGTATCCTTATATTTATTATTACTAGTTTTATACTTAGATTGCATTGTTGAAAGGAGCATGTGATCATAGTTTTTCAGGAGCAACAACTACTCTCATAATTGTTGTTCATTTGGCAATTAAGAACCTTGAACCTAATAACGGTCAGGTAGTTAGCCCTTTTACTGGGCGGGTGACCGTGACCGCTGTCGCAGGCGGCAGGGAGGTTGGGTTGGGCGGGAGGGGCTGCGAATCAATAGCCTTTGCTGCGCACAGCTCTACAATGAAATCGGATTTACCTATTTAAATAGTAAAGAAATGGATGAATAAATAGAGATAATGAGATTTACAATTCCTTTATTGTCACTTCTCAAAACAAAACAAAAAATCTATATCCTTATCCCAAAATTGGAAATTGAGTATCAACCCAACAAATGAAAATCAGAATTGTCCAACAGTCATGCCAGCCCTAGAGAACAGAAATCAATTTTCTTTATTCTGTATCATAATTTTCCAGCTCACCGTTGTTTCCTAGCAGAGCCACACTCCCTCTCATGTACCAGATGCCAGGTATCGTGTGGGAATTACGGCTCCATCTGTAATGATATTGTCATGTTTGAGTAGAGTCACAATGGGATATTGATGTAACAACTTAAGACTTAAATTTATAAGCCAAAAACAGCATTACTTAAACAGAGTGATGTGTCTCAGAAGGACTAAAGTAAAGTGAAGCCCTGCAGCGTTTCATTGACACAGTGGTTCATGTCATACATGCACAAATCATGCTGTATAATGAGCTGAGGTTGACTGGTTTACTATCACTGGTAGTAAAGAACATGTCCCTGTAACAGACTCCATCCTGGACTCCATCACTGCTAATGTAATCCACTAATTAGCCAGCTCATTGTTTGAGGGGGAGGAGTGCTCTCCCAGTGTGTGTGGCCTTATTTTGTCCTTCTTAAAGACAGTCGTCCGTCATCCTCCCAGGCAAAGAGAGTGATGTTCTCTCTCTCTGTGTTCTCTCTCTGACTCACTAAGTAGAAAGACTTTCCCTCTCACCTTTTCTCTCTGCCTGGGTTTTATTCTCTCTGGCTGCCTCTCTCTTTGGCCCTCGGGGAGCTGGCTCCTGACAGCATCGCAGAGAAAAGAAAAAAAAAATTGAAAAGTCAAAGTGTATGCGAGATGTTTTGGTTCGTGTGCGTCTCTCTCTTTTTGTCTGACTGCCTTTCTCTCCTCCTCCACCGTTCTCTGCTTCTCTCAGGACGCCTCTCCTTTTGTCTTTACCTCACAATTCAATTTCACCCACATTCTACTCAGAGCACCGTAAGAAAGAGTGATAATTCAAGTCAGTGAATCCTCTCAAACCAGGGCTGGTCTTTTGGCTGGTTTGTCGTCCCTTATGTATCTTTACATGAAAAAATAAATCGCATATTTTATGCTAAAATCAAATTAGACATTGTAAAAAAAACAAAACAATATACATATTTAAAAGTCTATTGTTCTCTTTCTTCACCAGGCACATTCCAGATGGTAAAGTGATACAGAAAATATAATTATTATGATAATGAATTAAAAAAACAAACCCCTGAGGGAACTCCACGCCTGAATCTATGATTTATTTAGGATAAGTTCACGGTTTCTTATGTTGATTTAGAATATCCAATACATAGCTCAATGTTTCAACATTTTAAGAGCTTTCATAAATGTCAGCAGTTCACAGCAGATAATAGGACCAGCTGCAGCTGCAGATTATGTAATATTTGTACAAAAGCAGTGGCCCGCGGTATATTTATTTATTTCTCTCATGTCATGCCAAGTAAACAAATTTGGAATGGAAACCGAGCTGATAACACTAACCACATTGGAGAGGAGCTGAGGACATAATAGATCTCACAGAACATTTTAAAACTCTTCTGGAGAATTTTTAGGTTTTAAAAGTTTTACATTTTGGGAAATCCCCTTTTTCACTTTCTGGCCAAAAGTTGCATGACTAGTTACCTCACAGTGATGACAAGACAATTAGAGCGCTGCAGGGACGATGTTCATCTGCAGGCCGACCCGGAAGTTATCATCACCCTGGTTACCTCGACAGAAAGCCAACAGGATTTTTTAAATGGATTATTGCAGGAAATAAGCTGTGTGGCAAACAAAGGTTTATAGCACTTGCATATTTTGTTAAGCAAGATGATCTTCACAAGTGAACACCACTTTTATGATGTTTTCATCATGTTTTCAAATTTTAGGCTATAAACGAACTCCACCACGGTCGCATGACTTCAACCTCCCCACCACTAAGATTCCAACTTTACTGCATTTGGAAGATACTACTGTCTAACCCGGGGTGTCAAGCTCCTTTTATGTCACAGGCCTCATGGGTTTTAAGATAATGTCCGATGCAGGTTCTTTTGTACTGAAGCTATTGGTTGACAGTATGTTTCACAATGTTCAATATCCTTGAGTATGATCACAGAGATAGTCTTCTCACTGTTTAAACTGCTTCTGAAACCTCTCAGCCTCCGCATGTGCATCAACATAAGGTTTGCAAAATCATCTAGTGGGCTGGATCGGACACTTTGGCAGGCCGGTTCTGGCCTGCCAAAGTGTCCGATCTTACTAGGCCTAACTAGTAGATAGATGAGTTTCCATATGTGGTGTTGAATGTCCCCGTTTAGCCAGTTGTTAGCAACTGCTCTTTTTGAGATAGGTAAAAGCTTCAAAATTCATGACTGGGGTATTTACTGATGCATTTGATGTCTACGAACAAAAAGTGAAAATCTCTTAAGCTTGTGTTTGACTGTACCTGATTCAGAATTATGTTAAATTTTGAATGGGTTCAGCAGGATGATCAGTAGAATTCTACTAATTCAGTAAACAAACTAACTGCGCTAATGACAGTTCGGAAATGCACAACAGTGTTTTCCGACACTAAAGGCCTTTGTCCACTGAGTCTTTTTTTTTTTTTTTTGGATGCGTTTTTTCTTAATCTGTCATCCAAAAAAAAATTGTTTCGCACAGAAACCTGTTAACACTTTCTACCTTCTTTCATGGCAGCTGCATGAAGGGGCGGCACTGTCCTCCACATCCTGTGTGCGGTCCACATCCTCTTCCTCTTCATCATCATCCACCTCAATATTACTATCTGACTTGTTAAACTTGAGCTATCTGAGTTATGAAATGATTCTGTGCGCCTCATTCCTTCCACCGCCACATTTTCTTCACTGATTCTTGGTCAAACGTCTCTAAAGGCTCTGATGGAGGCGAAAAACACAGAAAATCGAACCTTTTCCGAAAATTTTAATGTTGGACGAAAGTTTTATATTCAGTGTGCAAACATGATTGACACGAGGAGAGAAGCTAGTTTTATTTTAGAGCCTCACAGTGCAGAGTCTCTCCTCCTCTGGGCCGCTGCATTGTGTCCGCTGCAGCATGTACCAAAGAGTATCCTGAACTCCTCAGCAAAATCTGGGGACCAAAACGTCCCTAGAATTACACTGCACAGCACACTGACTGGCATAAAAACAAACAAAAAACTGCTCACGTTGAAGGAGCCTCAGTCAACTGAGGGGCCTCCAACTGATGATTCAAATCTCAGACTTTCAAGGGGCAGCCCTACCCTTGTGTTAACCACTGACCTTATTTCAGGCATCTAACCAAAAACCTATTCAAAAACCCTCTGACTTCAAGATGGGGGAACTGGAAGTGCTAAAATGCAAACTAATTTCAGGGTTTTAGGACTCAATCCTGCAGCACTCTATACGTATGACCACAACATGTCTATAAAACTTTGGTTTGTGCGTGGATTAAACAATAAAGATGGGATTTGTCAGTTAGTGAGCTTGAGATGGCAGATTTTGTCACTTTTGGACAGAGTTAGCATACTCTAACTCTCATTTAACTCTGTCATATATAGCGATAAATTGTACTTCACAAAGTTCAATTTCATTCATGCAGTTTAATCATTCCTGTTTGTGTTGATTTCAGTCTGGCAGAATAAAAGATACAGTACTGGCATTAACCTCCCTGTTTTTAGCTCTCACTGCTTCTGGACACAGAATCAGTTCTTTCCAATCTGGTGACCCAACACTGACCCTCTTAGAAACCCCACTGCCCTATGGGACACAGCTGCATGGTAAACAGGAGGCGGGATTTTCTCAAGGCGCTCCTCCGGTCAGAGAACTGCTGTCCCCTTCATGGTGACTCTCAAAAGAGCAATAAAGTAGAGGAAGATAGCCGACATCAGGGACGGCATGAGAGTTATCCTCTCAATAACCTGACAGGTGTTGTTCATGGCAGCGAAACAGCAGACAGTGAGCCCCACTGAGAGCTGCATGTCAGGGTACAGGTTGGGTCGATTTCCTGAGGCGGGGACATACGCTTTTATCTCTTGATCCACCCACTCACGACTAAGCTGTCTTATAAGTGACATTTCCGTGGCTGTCACCTTTCCAGCCATTGTGGTTATTTACTTTTATACATCACAGGAGGATATATATTTATTTTTAGATTGAACTATTACAGCTTACGTCACTCTTTTCTTTTTCCAGAATGTTTGTGTTATTTTTAGTTTAGGCTACTCCAGGTGACATTGATAATGTCACTTCCCCTGCCATATCCTATCATGTGATACCTGTGTGTGTGTGTGTGTGTGTGTGTGTGTGTGTGTGTTTGGCTGTTTTAGCAGCGCTGTCCTTTTAATCAGCGGTCCTGTGTGTTCCCCCCCGTAGAGCTGTCACTGGTTGAGTGATGATGGTGGAGCTGCCACTGTTTACACCATTTAAATTGGCAGGCAGGGGTGAGATTACCAGCCTCTCACCTGTCGCCCTAATCAAAAGTCTTATTACTGCACCGCTGGATGTTACTCCGAATAGCACGTTCTAAATACACACATACTAAACACACAGCCAGGGGAGAAGGAAAGAGGTAATCAGGTAGCAAAGTACAACCTTTCTTTGTTTGATGGTGTGTATCCATCACTGGACCATAAACTGGTCAGGTACTTACTGGGACTTTCCCTGGTTTCGTTTTTGTGCTGTTGTTTGCTGTGTTAAAAATGACCAAGCCTGATTTTTTTGAGTACAGGTAATGCACAAATAAATATGCGAGTCTGTTACACCACAGAAAATTTGGTATTAAGAACTCAGCCAAATGTTAATGATTAAAAAAAGTTGCCAAGTTTCTAAACTTAAGTTTCAAAGTCATGGAAAGTAGGCAGCATTCTCTGCTGTGAGACGCAGGGGGTGTGTCTGCTGAATGTGACACATGTGGGAAAGCTGAAGGCTGTTTTAAATTGGGCACTACAATGGATGCTACATCGAGCAGCTTCTTTGGCCAAAACATGTTTGAGCCAGAATCACATTCAGAGCCAGAGGACACCGAACTGCCTGGAAATCAAAGCAGTTCTTCTCAGTCTGCAACAGATTGGTAATGTTTTTTCAAGCAACACCAAAACTCAACAGCTGTAGTTTTTATATAATGTGGGGGCGGGGCTTGTGTTAAGAGTTGCCCCATTGCGGCATTGAGCAGGTTCGTAGCCCCGCCCAAAACGATCCTGGACAAAAAAGGGTGTACAAATGCCACGTCTATAACCGCCTGGATAACGTGAGGTTAGGCGCTGGGTGCTACTTTTGTGCCTTGTCACATGCTGTGCAGGCCTCTGTGTTCCCAAAGGTGAACACTGTTTATGTTTTGGCCTATACTGGCAGCACAGACATCGTGCCCTGAAAAATCGGCATTCAGGAACACGTGCACGCCATGATGGCATCACTCTGGCATTTGAGTGTGCCTGCTGCACATCCAAGGACCTAACTCCACAATTCAGTACTATGTTAGTGTTTTCTAACATGTATAATGTGTTTAAACGTAAATCTGAGATTTTACTTTATCCGACTTTAAAAATCGACCAATAGAATTGACAGTAGTTGTGTAATATAACTCATACCCATATTTCCACTGGGCAACATCTCGAGAACCAGCAATGCTCTCAATGTTGAAATCTCCTGCTAAACTGAAATCTTTTGCTAGATTAGTTCAGTCTTGTTTTGATGGATGGAGGATGGAGGATGACCAAAACCTGAATAGAACTGTTAGCTTTGACAGGTTGTTAACTATTTTTTTTTCACTTGTCTTTATAGTAGAAACCGTGCAGGTGCTGCTGTTGCAAAGACAACCAGATTGCTTTCTGTTTTCCTCCGAGTCTCGCAACAGGGCTGTTTTTCTTGTCTGTCTGGTGATGTTAAGAGTTACTTCTGGTGTTCTGCTACTGGGGATGGTGACTGCAAAGACCTTACATTGATACTCTTTGGTAATTGGGAATTGCTACAGATAGCTACAGGGCAAAACAATGGTTGATGCACTTCTTTTGTGCCGTAAATTGAGCTTTCAGTTTCCCGGGAGATCGTACCCTGTGGCAGAAAGAATCCCATAATGACAGGGAGCACTGATGGCGTCATTATTCTATAGCCATTACTTTGTGCAATCAACATTTACTTCATAATGATAAGTGAAAGCAAAAAACTATTTCCACTTCAAAAAGATTCAGACAGGCTCGTCTGCATTTGAGCTTTGACTCTCTGCACAAACCCAATGGGCCCAACCCGACCCACTGGGTTCAGGCCAGGTCGACCTCTAACTTCTCAAAATTTCCTCGGGCTTGAATGAGGTTGGGTTTGCGCCAATTTCCCACTGTTTTGTCTTTATCTTTATCTTTTTCTTTAATGCAGACCTTATAGTCTGAGAAATGTGATGAGTTATCTATGGACTGTGTTACCATCAACCTATTTAAACCAATGACAATGTTGAGATTTAGAATTCGGTTTAAACTGCCAAACATTAGAATTAGGGGATCATTCGCTCACACACCATGCACAAACTCTGCACTGCACAAGGAGATTTATGCACAGAACTGGCAGTTCTTGTGCATAAATGGCAAGAGTTGCATTGCGCTGGGGCTGCAAGGCAACTTGTTTGCCTTTGCTTCCCCATGGGGAGAGGTGTGTGCAAGATGCATCAGAGAGCAGAGATCATCATCTCCATGCTGCATCTCCGTGGAACGCTGCGCACGCTCAAAGACAAAGTCGCACAAAAGGGTGCAGCACGCTCTGCCAAACCTGTCGTGCATGAGACGCAGAGCTAACAAGATACTCTTTGAGTAACAGAAAGAAGAGAAGCAGGAGAAGTGGTGCGAGGAAACATGTCTGTGCTTGGCTTGTAATACATGTTTTAGTATTTAAAAATTCAGGGTTTAAATTTGGGTTTTGAATTGATCTTGGGCTCGAAACTGCTGCTGTGGCTTTGGCTGGGTTTGGACAGAAAGTATGTGGATTTATGTAGGGTAGGGCTTGATTTCCGGGGCCCTATCAAAGCTCTAGTCTGCACTGTCCAAAATTGAGCCACCAGGCTTTTAGAAAGTAGTTAGAGCCATGTGTGCTGCATAGGCTGCTATATGTCGAAGAATTTAGCTCCGTTTTTTACTATTACTTTAAAGCTATTTCACAGAGCTTTTAAGACGCCAGCTGTCCCACAGTTCAGCCTGAAGACTTTAAAGTGACTGAGCGTTTGTGTCTTTGCTGTGAGGGCCCTCAGGCTAAACACCTGCCTGAGGGGATCCAGCCAGCAGAGTCAGTCGTGGAGCTCTCAGCTCATGTTTCTGTCTGTTTTTGTTGAGTTTCCTCATTTATTTTATTTGATTTTATCTTATTTTATTTTGGTTTGCTTAATTTAATTTGATTTAATTCTGTTTTATTGGTTACTTGTCACATTTAAATTTTTGTATTTGAATTTTAACTTTGTTTTGTGTACTTATCCGTCTGTTATCTATTTACTCTACTTGTGTCTTCTTCTGGATTCTCACCAAAACACTCATCAAAACATAAATACTGGTCCCTGTATGAGACACGGCTTCCATTTTTTGGTGCAGAGCATACCCTCGGATCCTCTCCCCTGGCTGAAGAGGCCTGTGAACAGCTCTCGGCCATGAGGCCACTTGACATGTAGAATATTTGATCCACATAAGCTGCCACTGTGGGAGAGGCCCATCCACATGTAGAGGAGAGGAGAGGACAGCGTGGAAGAGAGATAGATGGATAGATAGATAAAAGGCAGATGACTCCAAAATGAAAATGGATGAACCAGGGTCAATATTTAGTCAAAGGGAGATTACCTGTTGCAGAAATATTGACTCTTTAAATCAGCTTTTGATTGCTAATTGATTTTTCTTTTCTGTATTGAAGTCCCTCCTGAAACGAATAATTTTCTATGGAAGTCTGCTCTCCAAAACATTATATATTCCTTGTGTACACCGTAATGAGATGTCTTGCTGCCCTTCATATTAGCGTTTCACAGCAGCAGAGAGGCGCCGTTATTTCATTTTACAGCATTGTTAGATCATTACACACTTTTCAAACCCACAAAGAAAGCCTAATATGAGCCCACTGGACCAATTTCTGTTTCACACAAGGAGGCAGTTGGTTGCTAGGAAATGCTTTTTACCTCAGAAATACACAGTACACTCCAAGGAAACTGAAACAGCCTATGTTTATAATATTATTGTTATTGTTATTATTATCATTATTATTATTATTATTATTATTCGTAATCCGAGTAATCATCAATGTCCCATTAGCATTTAGCCTTAATGTTTAACATGGTATATTTATATCCTTTGTACTACTTTATTTATTGTGGGTGTTGATGTGATTTGGATAGTTATACAGATGGTTCCTCTGGGGAGGACACAGCCTCCAGGAAATGGCCATACAGGAAGTAATAGACAGAGAGCCTGTGTGAATTACCAAACAATGGAAATGACAGAGTGGGAAATGTTTCCAGGATAACATTGTTAGCATGCTTTGTTGGAAAGCAATATTCCATGCGTGTGTTTGAGTTTCCAAAATGCCCTTAAAAGCCACAGAAGACATAAAATTGAAATCATATTTAAATTGGTATATTTACAGTCATGTGGTTGCCTGATATCAGACAGAGTTGTAAAGTGGTGACGTTCCATGGACGTATAAAGAGAACCTGATACAGCGTAGGAAGCAGGGCCAATTAATTACTAGGAAAGTTGCTCAGTGGTACCCTGGAAATCCAGAGTTCTCGCGAGAACACAATTTGAATTTGCTCAGCGAGTCACTCTGGCGATCAGTAATGATGCTCATTACACATGCTCTTGGAGCTGAGCTGCACCAATCACATCGGTGTATCTGATATAGGCGGGCCAGAGGCGAGCTAAACAGATGACGACAGCGCTGTGACGACGAAGTCCGGAATCAGTCAGTAAACATTGCAAGATGGCTATGGATGAACACCAGCTGTTTGAAACAGCTTTGGCCGCTACAATGAACGAGTTAGACTTGGCTTTTTCTCTAAAAGAGGAACAGAAGACGGCGCTCGAATCTTTCCTTTGCAAGAAGGACGTTTTTGCTGTTTTGCCGACCGGATACAGCAAGAGTCTAATCTACCAGTTAGCTCCGCTGGTAGCTAAGCTCTGGATCTCTGGATTTGGATCTGGATTTCGAGGCTAGCTCAGTGGTGCATGAAGCCAAAAAAGTTTGACTTCCTGGGTATAAAATTACCCAGATCTTCCACATCGCGGGGCCTATACAGCAAGAGCTCGACAGACTTACACCAGCCGAGTGGTTTAGCCCTCGACTAACTGAAATGGGGGTAAACTTATTTCATTGTGAGGCTCTTCTAGACTGTTAAAATGTTATTGGACTGAAAAAATCAAATTTTTATGGGGAAACGAGTCATCTTACGGTGGCTGTGGTGCTAAAAAGAAATGTGTCCACTGATTTACAGACGCCTCTTTTACAATATAAGTCATAGAAAGAAGCCCTTTTGAGCCCAATCATCACGTGACGAACGCAGAGGTGTAACTCCACATTTTCATCACTGGGTCAAATTGGCTTTGAAGCCCGATGTTCTTCCTGATTCAGTTTTCCCTAATCAGTCACTAGTGACCAACTTATCCTCCTGAATGTCATTTTAAACTTTCATTTTAAGTCCATGATGATGTGTAGCTGTGTCAACATATTGGTTTGCCAGGTTTTATGAGTGGAGCAGAGCAAAGTAAAACATTGACTGATCTCGAGAAGACATGTCAATTTAGAGCAGCCTGGACAGCAGCAACTGTCTTGTCAATAGCTTTTGCCGCTGTTGTCTTTACTCCTTATTGGTTCTGGCACACAGCTTGACAACGCTTGACAATGGTGTTAGTCCTTCCTGTGGTGCTGATGGGGTAATCGTTAGTCATGCCACTGTGCTCATTGGATCGTTAACTTTTTAAACCGAGAAACCACTGTTCCATGTAATGATGCAGGGTTTACCACACATGCATTTATTCGTGGTGGCCTCTTCTCTGCAAAAACCTCAGTTCACACAGACATGGTCACAATGACAAGGACATCAGGCTAAAGGATCAAAGGTTTGGTACAGTATTGTGGTCCAAATTCAAACATAGTGAATGTTAAAGGTTAATTTATACCGTTGTTGTTTGTTTCATCCTCTTTCAAATATATCCAAAAGATCTACAGTTTGATAAGCCTTCTGCAAAACGGAACAAAGGGCCCAGTCACAGGAAACATTATTTTTACTGCGTTTACAAAAATCAACATTAAAAAACTAGGATAATCCCAGATGTAAATACAATCTGCAGAACAGCAACTTTTCCTCACTTAGCTGTTGAACTCTATCCTCTCGTGTCTACGCTTATCTGGCAAAGTTTATCTTGCAAAGTGTCTGTATATAGAAACCATTACCGCCACAGTTCCTCTCCTGCACCGGGCAAAGCAAGATGGAGCTGTGGTGATGAGGTGACGAGAGACACAAGCAGAGTCACAGTCACTGCTAAGCACAGGAAATGTTAAGGAATTTGTCTTGCTCTCGGCGAGGACGTAAGGATATGCAATGGCCTGCCAAGTGGAGGATTATCCTCCTTCCCATCTATAGCTTTGTTCCTGTTTCGCTCCTTCTCCCTGTCTGTCCCTGTGACACGATCTCTGCTTCACATTTACATTTGAAGCTTTTCGTAGAGTCTCTTCATCCTCAGTGACATACTGTACCCGGCGCTCAAAAGCTACAGCAGAGCAGATGCGGAGGTGGTGCCGTTTGTCTAATTTGCCAGCTCATTTCCACCAATCTCTCTGACGAAGGCAGCCTTTCTTAAGGGAAGCAGGTTCCTATTAAAAGTTTATTAAGCAGAAGCCAGAGGAATGATTAAAATTCTGCACAAGTCAAATAGGATGAGGAGCGCGAGGGGGGCGAGTGATTACACCCTGGTGTGTGTTGTGCGTGCGTGTGCTTGTGCAGAGACGTGTTTGTGTGTCAGTGTCTCCCTGAAGGCATTACAAGCATCTGTAATATTACTGTAAGTGTACAAGATGAAGCTGAATAATGAAGTCAGCAGCAGAGTGGATATCTGCAAATTACACTTCACTAATTTATTTATTTTTGCCCTTTTTTATTCCTCACTTTCCTTGCTCTCTCTCTCTTTCTTTTTGCCTTCTTTTTCAGAGTGGTCCAGTGCTGTCCTCCAGTGTTTCCCCTCCCCTCGATTTTCTGTCCCTGTGTCTGCCACCTGGTAAGTGCACTCAGATTCACCTCCCACATATACAGTTTAGAGGCTTTCAGTGTTTTGAAATCCTTTATGTAATCATCAGCTCATTCTCTGCCTTGAGCTGCAAATTGCTGTCACCTTTGTAGAATGGAGCATCATTTCCTGTTAATGTACACGGAGAGGCATTGTGTGAAGTCGGCGGGGTTTATAGCACATGATAGGCATACATTATATATACAGCTGAGGGGGACAGTGAGTATTAGTGTGTTGTTTTTGTCTGGATGTATGAGTGAGTCGGAATAGTCCAACAAGTATAAGGGTACCTATTCATATCAAATGTAGCTTAGGTTGTAGCTACACACTAACGTAAGGGAAACATGTAATGTTGGTTGCTGATATGATTAATTTCTCCCAGATTTCAGATCATATTCCTGCTGGAACATGTCTGGTTGTGTTTATTAGCAGGTATTGGTGGGTTTTTTCAAGGTAGAAAGGGCCACTGCACTGCCTTAGAGTCATTTCCCAGCTGCAAGTTCACTGCTACATGTAGCTACATGCTAACCCCAGGGCAACATGTAATCTTGGTTGCAGATGTGTCTCCCAGATTTCGGATCATATTCCTGCTGGAACATGTCTGTTTCAGTAGATTTTGGTTTGCACATTTTTATTAGTGATTTTTTTTTTTTTTTACAGAAAGAAAGTGCAGCCATTCCCTTGCTACAGTTACATTGCTACATTAAGCTACATGCTAATGTAAGGGAAACATGTAATTTTGGTTGCTGATATGGTTAACGTCTCCCAGATTTCAGATCATATTCCTGCTAGAACATGTCTGGTTGTCTTTAGAAGCTGTTATTCTCACAGTAGTGAGGGCAGCTGTACTGCTTTACAGTCATTCCCTGGCTGCAAGTACACTGCTACATGTAGCTACATGCTAATGTAAGGGATACATGAATTTTGGTTGTTGAAATGGTTAATTTCTCCCAGATTTTCAGATCAAATTCAAGCTAGCATATGTCTTAAGATATCGGTTTAAAAGCTTTTATTGGTATTTATTCACAGTATAATGTGTAGCTATACTCTTATAGTCATTCCCCAGCTGTAGGTACACTGCTACATGTAGCTGCATGCTTATGTCAGGGAAACGTGTAATCTTGGTTGCAGATGTTTCATTTCTAGAGGAAAAGACCTGGAAGTGCTGACCAATCAAATCAGGGCTTTTCCGGCAGGGGGTGCTTAAAGGCACAGGCACTAAATCTAAGACAGAGGGTGACTACAGGTGTTCCAGCACAAACAGTAAGAGGAAACTACAGTGTCTTTGAAACCCAAAATACAAGCATGAACCTGGAAATGAGCAGAATACTGTAAGACCCCTGTAAAGTTAAACCATATGGTACATTAGGGCCTAAAATACAGCAGAATTAACTGTTTTCTCTTGATGTGGCAGACGTGTCTCTACCCCAGGAAACACTTCATGTTGTTGCTCTGGCTGTCACTTCAAAAATCTTGTTTGCACGCCTCATTGAATGATCACAGAGCAATTTGACAGTTTAAACTACATTACAAATAGTCATTTTCAGATTTCACTGTGACACACCTTGTAATATTGCCAAACAAGAGACAACAGTTGCTGTCTCACTACAAGCCAGCTGGCCTCCAGCAACCCCGCACCTGTTGCATATCAATTCAGTTCAGTTTAAAACATATTTTTAGCATATTTTTAGCACAGTGTTTACAATGTTATTGATACTATTCTTTCTCACACCTTCAGCTCAAACCATTGTGTTGCCCCGCCCAAAATATATCATTTAATAATTAAATTAATATAAACATGCTGGTGGTTAGTCGGCTAATGGCCCTACATGAGGACTATTGGTCGACTAGGAATAGTGTCTTGTCAGCCCTAGTCTTGTTATACATTTAGTTTACTAGGATACAGTAGTTAAGGAGGAATCTTCATTCACCCACTGAGGCAGGTCTCACATCTCTTCCATACTTGACCTCATACAAACAAGCAAATATCACATTATTTCAGTTTTTCCCCAAGTCCTGACCTGCTTGTGTGTCAGCGAATAGACTAAGCCATGTGTCACTTGCTTGAAAAACCGCTCGCCCATGCTCTTTCTTTTTCTTTTCTTTTTTTGTGAACCTTTGCGCACCTCCAGTCTATTTTCAGAGCAACAGCAAGCTTGTCCGGAGTCTTTATCAGGGCTTGATAGGCTCCCTAAATGTTGCTTCACTCATAGTATATCAGGACAATTTTTCACATTCCATCTGCCAGAGTTCACTCGCTCGCTGTATGTTAGGAAGAGGTAAGTTAAGGTAAGGTAAAACTTTAATGTCCCCAAGGGGCAAATTGGGATACAGTCCATAGTCCTAAGTAAAACATCACTGACAATAAGTGGTCACTGCTGGTCGAGATAAGCGATAGCAGACGGGACAAAGGATGATCTGTAACACTTAGTGCTGCAGTGAAGGAGGAAAAATCTCCATCCAGATGAGTATAAGAAATGATCAAAGATCTGTCAGATTTTGGGGGAAACAATCAACTTTGCATGATAACAAGGTGCAGCCAAGGACACCTGTTGACAATAGTCTTTAATTCTAAATGAAATCTATGTTGTGCAGAATTTGAATGTGGGAACTCTGGTAACAGAGGGCTATCCTTCATGACGGTGCCTCACAAAGTGTTAAGACAGTTTTTATTACTTTTTTCCCCTGTTTAAACGAGCGTACATCTTAATATTCAGCAGACGAATCAGTAAGTGCTTTTCGCACGTACCTGGGCAGCAAAAACACAAGCCAGCTCTAATGTAAAAGTCCCAGCTATCCGTTATCACCAATTACAGAGCTTGTTTACTGGGATCGAGGGACTTGGTGGATTTGTTTTTATGGCTGTCTGTGTGTGTGTGTGTGTGTGTGTGTCCAGGGCTTTTAGTGATGGCGTTAGATGGTCTCTGTTAAGTTTCGTGTCTTCTGTGGTCAGGCCTAAGGGGGTGGTTGGGCTGGGTGGGCTAGTGAGTCCCTCTGTCTCTAAAAATACACACTGGGATCCCATTCAGAGGCTGAAATTTGCTGGTTTGTGTGTGTGTGTGCGTGTTTATGACGCCGCTGCAGCCAGGCGAGCTGGAGGCTATTACTGGCCAGCAGGGTTGCTATGGAGACCAGTGGTGTCAGAGAGGAGCAACATCTGTGGGGTGTTTGTCAAGACAGGTTTTCCTCTTTCGGTCTCCGTCTTCTCTCTGTCAGTCTGGCAGTCAAAACCTCGCCGCCTGGAAAAGACTGATGCTGACTGAGGCTGTAAAGCCTAATGAAAAATCTCCAGCCTCTCATCATTAGTGTTTCCAAACATTGGTAAACATGGCACTTGAATGTGGAACCGATTTAAAAGCTGTAATTTCTTGGGCAATAGTTCAGCTGCCTGTGCTCAATCATGCTCACAGGAGGCCCTTAGGCTCTGTCAGTCAGCGGGGACTCGGGGACTCTTCACTGGGCTTACGCCAGTGGAAAGCACACACTCTGGGGAAGCATTTAACCCCTGCCCCCTTCCTGCTCCCTCTCTCCACAGCTCCCCTCTCTATATGGACATGTTCTATTTCCACAGCTCCTTTCTCCTGGCTGCCTTATCGGCAGCTCAGCTGGGCACAAATTCTCTTTTAATAGGTACTTATTTGGGCAATGGGAGAAATCCCGTACTTTTGTGCAACCCACACTCCCTCTCACCGTCCTCCTGCTGCCCAGTCCCTCTTATCTCAAACTCTCAAGCTTCTATTTTTTGCTCATTTCTCGCCCATCTTCCTTTGCTGGGTTCCCCCGTGTCCCCCTCTGAGGTGGGCAGCAGCAGAATAGGTTTAAGCTAGCATTTCAGATTTGACAATTTTCCTCCAAAATGCAGTTTGTATTATTGAGTATCCATTCATTCGGAAGAGTTTAATCTCCTTTAGGTTCTGTCTCAGGTGCCCCGTGGGGCCATTTTGCAGTAGCCAGCACAAACAGTGAACTCCAAGTGGATTGAGTTTATCTGAGGAAAATTGAATCCTTTTCAAATCAACTTCTGAGGCTTCCCGAGCACTTCACATAGGTCAACTGGAATATGTTGTGTGTGTGTGTGTGTGTTCAGTGTTTTTGACCATGTTTGGGCAAACCTGGCCCCCGAGAGCCCTCAGCAGGGTATGTGTAGCTGGGCAAACCAAACCTTCGACCTCCTAATCTGGTCGAAATGAGACCGTCACACACACAGTACAATGCGGCACAGCGCTGTGCAGCACAGTGTCTGTGATGTAACATAGTAATTTTGGGATAATTTGCTGTTTTCACTCTGCGGGCATCACTCTGCAAAGGCCAGTTACCTAACTCCCATGCCCAAATTAACCAGCTTTTGTAGGTTTCCCTGCGCCTACCTTCATCACCTCCAAGGGAAACAGCAATCCATTTATGCTAAGATTAGACTAAGCCTCCGGTTAGATACTCGCCGTGTCCTCAGATGCCTCCAGGAATATTGTAGCATGGATGTCAAATAGCCTTCTTCAGTATGAACTGACTCTGCGAGGGCCCAGCTGAGCAGGAAAATGACGCAGTGCTAATATGAGCTGTTCTATACCTAAGACATACTAAATGCCAATTTTCAACCAGCTTTGCATTGCTTTGCATTTATTTATTGCGTCTACTTGTTATGTGTAGGACTACAGATGGAAATTAGTGATCCCTAAATCTGGTGCAACCATGTTTTCATGTCTTGTAAATGATTGATGTCATTGCACAATGTCGTCTCAAATAAACTAAACTAAACTATGGTAAACTTCCCACCATTTTCTCCCTGCTTATCACCAGGCTCAAACTTTTGCTGCTCGAAATACAGATTGTGCCTGTATCTTTGTATGCCCACCACCACAGACACAAAGAGCATAGAAGCAGATAAAAAAAGAGAGAAATATTAACCAAGATTTTGTTACTGCATTGTCTATTTCCAACCTAAGATATTTTAGCAACGTATTTTAACTTACTGTTTAACTATTACGCAAAATCATTTGTCACCAGCCATTGTTTTCGGAGACCAACTTTCATTACGTCACCCACCAGTGCCAAAAGTGTTTCATCTTTCTACTGCACAGACAGCCCAGTTTTATGAAAAGACCATCTTTCCAGGAGTGAAACACTTCTTTAAACTGTACAATATTCAAGCCTAATTTCTGCCAATTAACTCATGCTGGTGTTCAGACGAAGACATTTTCAGTATTCAGAGCAAGAGCTTAGATCAAAAGAGAAGTGAAAGAAAGGAAAGGTGAGTTAACCTCAGAAGTGATTGAGATTAATTTGTACTGCCGTTTACACAGGCTTGCACTTAAGTCACATCCACATCAGTCTAATTTTTTTAAAGATATTTCCTACCCATGGTATGTCCAAACACTGTTTAAAATCAACTCCACAGAGTTTTGAGTCTCAAATACCAGTGTTCCGGTGGGATGTTTCTATTATTAACCAGACGCGGATACCATCTCCTCACCATCACCTCATGAAAAATGGTCTTTTCCATAATCCATTTGGTGGCTTCAGTTACACGCGTTCATCAGTGTGCAAAGACTGAGGGTTTCTAGTGATTTTTTTAGACTCCCCTTCCCCACACAAAGCGACTTAAAACATCACAGTAAAGCCCCTTTCCCACCGGACAAAAAACACCAACACCCACTAACATCTGGATTTCGTCCTCAGTGGGAAAGGTTACAATCGGCATTCAGTCCCAGGACAAATGCCTCTGCTGTAGTCGTATTCATCGGCTCCAGCTTTGATCGGCTCTGATCAACAGTGATGGAAATATGACAGCCAGGTGGATGCGCTAATTTTAGCCTCTTTTTCTGCACGATACAGTGATGCACCTAAAAAAAAAAACCAAAAAAAACTGTCCATCTCTTTCCAAGCAGCGTTCGAACATCGTTTAGAATTTAGTCGGCACTGAGTTTGAAAGTGACCCAGAGGAAAATGTTGCTGCTCCCGAAAGTCTTTCCTTTGTCTTACAAAGAAATAAATCAGCATCTGATTTGGAGATTATTTCAGACAAATAAAGATAACTGTGGTGAGAGGTGAAAAAAGCATCTTAAGATCTTAATTAAGGATCAGGCTGACACAAGAGGAAAGCTGTTCCTCAGGAGATGAATTATAGAAGTATAAGAAAGTCAACAAAATCTCATACTGATGTCATTTTGACCTCCATTATGTCTGGGAGAAATAGGCTGCAGAAGAGATCTTATTTTGATTTTTCCTGTCCTCTGGGGAGACTAAATGAATAGTAGCTGTTTACTAACCTGTTTTCTGCACTATCCGTAAAATTGAACTATACACCAGAGAAAACACAGGCCGTGTACAGGTCCTTAAGAAGTCTTAAAATGTCTTTGATGAAGTTTTATTAATTTAAGGCCTTAAAAAGTCTTGAACTGTGTTAAATTCAGATTTGCTGGGTCTTAAATATTTTGGTTACATTACTGCAAACATTTCTCCAGCCTGACAGACCCAATGACTTTTAACAATCATCGGACAGAACGAAGAACCGCTTTGCTGATACAGTTTGTTCTCTGCCTGAAATTTTAGTTTGTTCCACTCTCCTATAATTTGTCTTTCCCAAATAACTTGGTAATTGTGCACCTGATGTACTTGCAAATAAAAGTGCTTTTGATACAGATACGCTGAGGTTTCGACCACAAAGCTGTGTCCCAGCTTCAGGGTTTGGTTAATTGTGCCGATGCGTCAGCCTGGCCCGTCTACCTCATTACATTTAGGGAACTCCCTGACTAAGTTCCTTTTTTAAAGAGACACACAAACACACACACACACACACACACACACACACACACACACACACACACACAGAGTCAAACACACAGCGCTCTAAATACCTCTTATTAAGATTGCTGATAACCCGGGGACAGCCCTTACCCCTCTCTCACCTCCTTCCCGCGCGTTTCCTCCGCAGGGCCTCAGTATTCCCTCACTGAGGGTAGTCATCCGCCCTCGGGTCAGCACACTCGCTCTAACACACACACACACACACACACACACACACACACACACACACATTAATATCCACCATTTGGCAGAGGCTTTAGGCCGTCATTTATTAGGTGGATGCTCGGTCCATTAGGCCATGTGTTAAATTCTTTGTGTAACTCAATTTGGCAGATGGTGGATGTGGATGACTATATATAGAACTCTCTGAGCATGTGGATGTGTGTGTCCCAGTATGGTTCTGTGTTTTATGAACTAATTTACATCTTCATCTGCTGGTCAGTAGGAACGAACCCTGGAAACTGACCTGACAAAGGTCTTGTGTTTGAAAGTGAGGGAGGGCCTGCTGCTGCATTTGAATGCGTGGGAAAGTCTTGTTCTTATTCACATCCATGCGCATGGCATTTATGATATTTGTGCATGTGTGTTAAGTGCTTGTATGTGCACATATGTTTTGACCGACCCCGGTGTGTGTGACTGAAAGACAGCCAGTTTCCAGTATCCCAGGCTCAAGTCAATTATGTAACCCGGGACCGAGGAGCGTGAGTGAGCAGGGTAATCCTCAACTATAAAAGGCAAAGAAGAGGATAGAAGAGGGTCATTTGGCCTGGAAAAAGACATTCTTCTCTCCAACAGCATAATACTTCCTCATCCGCAGTCCCAGAGAAACAAATAGTGATTACAGATTTTTGTACATACAACCCCAAAAAAGCATACATCAGCCAGCTCACATTAGACGTTTTTTTCTCATCTCTGCAAACTAGCAATTACTTTATATCACTCCCTAACGATTCTGCACAGAGGGAGCAAATTTCCTGTCAATATGTGATCAGAAAGTTTCTTATAGATTGGTCAACCTTAAGGAATGAAGTGTAAGAGTTTCAAAATAAAACTTTTAGACATAATTGAGAGGACAGGCGTAGAATTTTTTCAAGCCTTGTTTTCAGAAGAAAGGCTGATGTAATCTGACAAAATATTACACACACTGAATGCAACACATTCTCACTTCCAACTCGTCGAATATCAAGTGGCTCTAAATGTCAAAATATGAGATTCTGCGACAGTTTTGGATGCACAAGGTTGGCCTGTTGATTGATGCTCATAGTGTCTTTTTAAAATATACCTCGGTTTCCACAGGAAATGTGCAGCTCTCTTTTCCAATTAAACTCAGAGCGTAGATGAAACGTTTGTTTTTAGGTTTAATTTTTTAATTTCAGGCAACAAAAAAATGTGGTTTTGTCTAAAATAAGTATGTTTGGTACTGATGTCATGTGACATGCATCAACATAGTATAGGACACTATGTTGTTATTAAAATAACTGCATTGACTTTTGGTTTCACACAGGAAATGAACAGTGGGCTCCCGGGTGAAAGTCCGGAGTTTGTTTGACCATTCCACCTCCGCTCCTACCTGCCCTATACGGACTTTCTTGCTCTTTATACTATGGTAGTTGCCTGGAGCATTGAAAATTGCCACCTGGTGTGTCTACTGCCGCTTAAGAATGGATTAGTGTCTATTTGACGAGTTGGGAGTGAGACCGCGTTGCTAAATAGGGTCACACTTGAAATCTACATTGAAGGAAATTGGTTAATCAACATTGAAATGTTTAATTTGTCTTTCTTTCACAAATTGTTTTATTAATTTTATATTAGATTTATGGGCAGTATACAATGACATGTTAAGGGCTTCCAGGTCTTGTCAAAGAATTTACCACTGTCTCCAAGGGACAATCTAATCTTTTCAAGTTTGACGTGGTTTAGGATAGCTATTGTGTCAGGGTGGAAGAGTGTGCTTCCACTTAAAGATGAGGTGCCTAGCTAAAAGAGTTGTGAAAACCAAAACATGCCCTTTTATCAATGGGAAATTCAGTGCTGTAGGTGGTGAGGAGGATAAGGTTCATGCCAAAAACTGTCTCGAATGCATTAAATATTCGATGCCAGAAGTTAGTGGAAGTTGAGCAGGAGCACATGAGTATGATAAGCAGGTGACCGTTTGCACCTATTGCAAGTTTCACTGGTGTTTGGGAAGATTTTTGAAAGTCAGGCATTTGTGTAATGAACCCTGAAGAGAACCTTACACTGTAATAAGCCATGCCTGGGACACATAGAGGAAGAATGGACTAAGTCAATGATATGGCCCCATCTGTTGTCAGGTATCGGCACACCAATATCTTGCTCCCAAATCTACTTCAGATGGGCGGTTGGGTTTGGGTTAAAGGAGCCTAACTTCTCTTTCAATCACTGATTATGACTGGTGCAGCTGCCATCATTAATATCAAATATAGGTAAAGAACAAGGATATGGAGAGTGGTTTGAACTGGAATCCACTTAGTTTTGTGTACACTGAACACTCGTTACTTGCAGTTTTCCCATAATCCAATTTGTAAGGGTGTAGAATTCACACCCTTACAAATTGGATTATGGGAAAACTGCAGAAAATAAGAAATGAGCACTGTTTGTCTGATTTAACACAATTCTCATTTCGTGTTTTCTCTCAGTTTGACTGGAGCAGTTGTTTAACTCTGTGTCTTGCACAGTGACATTTCTATAGTTGTTTTATGAAGGAATCATGAATGGATTGCAGCAGTTATCGTCTTTTATGATGAGTCATTGGACAAAAACAAACCTCACGCAGCAGACCTTTTCATTGTAATGAAGTCTCTCATAAATTAGTGGATAAACACAAGAAGTGCTATAAGTAATAGATATTTACACAATCCACTTGTGTTTTAAAGTCTTAACCTGTTCACCCACACAATAATAATTTGTGTATCAGTTACTCACCCTGAGCCACGGTACATTTATGAAGAAAACTTTATTTTTCTTGCATGCCTCCACGCTCAATAGAGAATCCAAGAAAAGTAAACATTCAAGATGAAGCAAGTAGAAACATAAGTTAAAGATGGCCACCTTTAACAATGCAAAATATGTCTAATCATGTTTTTACAACACTGTGACTGTGGAAATTAAAGTCTGCAGTCTTCTCATCACATCCTCACTTCTCTAATCTGCAGGCTAACAAACAATATTTTCTGAATAATAGTGATACACACTCCTGTTACTTCTTCAGGCTAAGTGGTGCTGACAAAAACAAACTTAAACACGCATGAGTTGACAAACACATGGACACAAACAGGCGTGGCCACAGACAAACACAGCAACGCACGCACATACGTAGCCACACAAAGTCGCACACAGCTGGAGGGGCCACAGAAACCTCAGCTGACACTCGACAGTCAGCAGAGTGGAGCACAAATGTGGATCAATTGAAACGAGCTAAAAGGGAATTTCAGTAGTGATTAGCGGTCGGTCTCATCATTCAGCTTTTCCACTCCCTCCTGTGCTCACATTTCCTCAGTCCTGCAGCTCTCCTCACTCAGATTGTTCAGAAATTGTTCCCTGCACGCCAGGTTTTTGTGCAGTAACACGTAGCCCACAAGTTGGCATGCTACATTAGTCCTCAGCTGAGTTGAGGAGGTGTGAAGCCAGTGAAATCAGAGATCTTACGCAGGTCGCGCACATGCACACAGGATCTCCATCCTTGTTAAGGTAAGTACATGTTTACTCAGCGATCACCGTCCCCTCTCACACCACCCTGCTGTTTAATGACTAAATGAAATGTCAAAGCAGGTGCAGGCGATAGTAACATTGATTTCACAGCCATGTGTGCTGTTTGCTCAAAGAACAGAGGTCTTATTGGTGTAATAAAAACTGTTTTCCTCACTAAGGGCTCTCATTGAATTAAAGACTAGCACTATTAAATATTACTCCTGTTATCCAGTGTAAACAGAAGCAGTTTTATGATATTGCTCCGTGTCTCACGTCACGAGCGGTGTGTGTGACTGATGTGTGCAGCAGAGAAATGGGCAAACATGAACCCTTCAGCTAACTGGATTCTATCTGATAGGGCAGAGTTTAATCTAATTCACGCTGATGCGATTGAACAAACGCGCCACCACCAGAATGTTGTAGTCTGTCTACGATCTTGAATCAATGTCACCTCAGAAGGGCAACCTGCTGAAGTTTGCTTCCAGGATATTGCTCATGTCTGTGTCCTTTTTTTTTTTTTTTTTTCTGTGTATCCTGGTTGACGGTTGTTTTGCCGGAAGTCATTACAGAGACTGTTTAACTAAACCAGTTCTCGTCTTGGTGTGACAACTGGAAGCATGCCATGCTATAATGAACACATGTACAATGTAATGCAACCTAAAAGCCCTGCAGTAAATACTACATGTGACGTTTTTTTATTTGATTTTTCTTTAAATCATGCAAGAAAGTGGTTGATCTATAAGATGTTTCAGTTATTTTGTCCCCGTCTTAGGTTCAGATGGGTTCACCACAACAGGTTCCACTTTAATGCAGTTTAATACAATAAAATACAACTTATTTGACATATTTAAGCTGAAATTAAACAGGCTGTTGGTGGTGGGACTGTGTCCAACCCTTGTTGTTCTGACTGTCACATACACAGCACAGTACAGGACAACACAGCTACTGAAGTGTCACCTAGATATGAACCTCTCTGTGTAGTGAGCTGTCTGCAGGAGTTGACTCCCCCTGGCCTCTGTGTTTCTCCTCCCCTTTGCTTTCATCCTAACCTCCCCTCCTGCCGATCCTGCTCAGCGATGGAACCCTGCAGGTGTGTGTGTACTGTGTGTGCACACTCCAGGGACTCTGTTTTCTCGGCAGGGACTAGTGCAAGCACAGCAGCAATGTGATATTGTGGTATTTTCTGGACTTTTTGATGATGTCTTCTGTATTTTTTGTGTCATGTGACAGACATGTTGATGGGCAGTCTGTGCAGATGAGGCAATGCTCAAGGCAAGGTGTTTATTTCTTGGTGTAAACTGGCTCTGACCAGTGGCTCTGAGGTTACTCTTATTCAGCTTAAATCAATAAATTTATTTGTCACATAAAATCATACGAAGTAATACCCCAGAGAAATGCGATCCTGTTAGCTTCTTCAACTCATGTATTGTAATTTAGTCCTTTTTTGCTTCTTCCTACATTTCAGGCTGCTGCTTTATATTGTTCATGTTTCCAGTCTGGCTGCAGTGCACGTGTTTAAACTGAAGTTTATTTAACCTTCACCTCACCCAGAGTGTCTCTGTACGCTTTGCTAGTCACTAAAGAAACAACAACAGAGAAGAAAATACCCAATATTACTTGGAAAAGTACACCAACATGCACAGGGCCGCCCTCACACTCACGTAACCCGGTAATAATGTTAATATGCCAACTAGGGCTGGGTACCTTTTTTAAGGTTTTGACCAAAACAACCCAGCACCAAGTAGTATTGAATGCTCTCTACTCAAACAATACCTGCATTCAATCCTTTTTGCACTGGGGGTCTGATCCTGGACCACCCTGACTCCCTGCTGGATCAGCAAACTTTCTGTTGCTGCCATCTCCGGAGCTGCTCTCTCAGCTCAACATTTTGTGGCTAATGCAAGCTAACACAGCAGCAGTGGCTGACACCCAACACTGAGCTGTTAAGCATTCTCAACAAACTTACATCAACACTGAAACAGGTTGCCCTGTCATTAAACCCGTTAATAATTGTTCGGTAACGTTGGCAGTATGATGCTAACAGTTAGTTCTGTCACTGTGTGAATGTGCAGGCAGACTCTCCATCTCCGGCGTTGAGTTTACAATCCCGCCTGACAAAGTTGGTATATCGCTATGCAAAATTTTAAACTTCCTGCGAATATAATCCAATTCATCATATTTCTACATGTATTTTTACCGTCTCTGTGTTGTGACTTTATTTTCTAATTTTGAAAAGTAAAGCTAATCACTTGTGTGTCTTGGGATGAAAAAATGCCCTCCAAAGAATGATTACAGAAGCAAAATCGAACATTGATTGAAGAAATTACTGCAGGGCATTAGTTCATGGGTGAAAAAATAAAGTTTTTCTTAAATAATTCATTCAATCTTGAGGCTACTTTAATTAAATATTGCTCAAATTGTGTGCAGAACTGAAATAGTGAGAACAGTATATGGCTGTCACCTCTCAGTTTGCCAGTCGTACCCATTTTATTTGGGCCATTGCCTTTCTTCTTCCCTTCTCTTTGTGCCCTGGCTTGTCTTTTAGGAGCATATGATTTTGGTGGGGCAATTTGACTTAGCTTGACAGGCTGAAGTCCAGGGTCAACCTCACATTTACATCGGCGGCGCATGTGAATTCTGCACATTGTGCGTCTGACCCCGTCTTTCAGACAGACAGCATCATTGTCCGAGGGCTGCCGTAGAATGGCAACCAGGATGTCAGCCGACCAACACTCGCTACCTGCTCCCTGGTTGCGGCGATTTGCGATGCTGGCCAGCTAGGAATGAACTAGCAGCCAGTACAGCACAGTCCTCTCTGGTCTAGCTAACATTTAGCCGTGTTACTTACTGATCCATTAGAAAGAAAGCTAGCTGGACATGAGTTTTGAAGCCTCTTTGGTCACGGAGCTCCCTCCATCTGTTGAACGCCTGACTGAGGTTTACTCTTGTTTTTCCTCTTCTTTTATCACTCTCCTTTTTGCTCTTCTTTGCCTCCTCACACAGAGGAGCGCCTTTTCTTTGGCTAGGCCGTTTTTCACTCGTCTCCAAACTTTGTCCGTCTGCCATTGTGCTCGTGACTCAACTATCTCATGCCCAACTCCTCATAAGGACCAGCTCCAGGCCCTGATTGGCTGAACGAGCAGTTTCGCAATACATGGCGCATTTCCTGACGTAAAGCAGATTTTTCTCTGTGAAATTTCGGCACCGGTGGCAGAAGCTTATTGCAAAGATTGCACAGCCACTAAGTAACCTATGTAAACGCTGCTAGTCTGATTTTACTGTGGCCACTACCCTGTGCAACCCACATTATTTTCATCATGATATATTTAGGAAAAGATGCTGTCTGTTGTCTGATCCATTTAAAGCCTCATATGTAAGAAAGAGCTCCTGTGTGAACTGTCAGCAGAGTCATCAGTAAAATAGTGAAACACCAGACCAGATAACCACAAAGATATTTGTGTTTCTGCACACTGGACATGTATCACTTTGTCTCCTGCTTAGCGTGTGACATTCATGGACAAAGTTGACATTTATTTAAAAATCTTAAGCCCATTAGAGGTTCACTCCTCGCTTAATCTCATTTTCATGCTTTCACCAAACCTCACTGTGTCTCCCTGTCTTTTTCTCTCCTCTTCCAAAAACAGCGGGAGCAGGGAGCAGTCATGTGCGTCATAGCTTTCTTTCCGAACTGTCTGCCAAAGTGCTGTTTAATTTTTAATTCTGAAGGTGCAATTTTAATTACAACATGATGTGATGCAGCAAAGTTATAAATATAATTGTTTCAATTCAATTTTAAGGTGAGTCATGTTTTAGAACAAAGATATTTACTCTAGGTAAGCATGCAAAGACAATATTATGGAACTTGTAAGTTGATGCCATCATAAATATCTTATACTAGTCGTTCACTTACAGCTTTGGTGGCAGTCGTATTATTATCACATGTAAACTTATATGAATGCTCCCTTATTAATCACTTAAATTAATTAAAACGTGTGTTATCATGCAGTTCATTGTATTGAGAAATGAAAAGATGGTCTACAACACTGGACACAGGAATGACCGACATGCCAACGCTTTCAGTATTCACTTTTAATAAGCCGTTGGCAGCAGATTTGTAAGGCCGCCTGGGTGCAACTTATTATACAGACATGCGATTTGTCTGAGACCTATCAAGTGCTTCGGAAGCATTGTTAGAGACATCGGCCCCGGTGGGTGTTGACCTGTAACCCTCACTGTGTTAGTGTTTTGCTCGTTGCATTGATGTAAACAAGCTGTTTGTGTGGACTGACAGGGCTGGCAGAGCGAGGCAGTGCGTGGGCAATGATTAGTGTTATCTGTCAGG
This sequence comes from Epinephelus cyanopodus, assembly GCA_026686955.1. Lineage (NCBI taxonomy): Eukaryota > Metazoa > Chordata > Actinopteri > Perciformes > Serranidae > Epinephelus > Epinephelus cyanopodus. The sequence continues at coordinate 3,833,963 of CM048925.1, read as the reverse complement.
AGCTGAACGTGATCTCCAGAGGAATGTGATGCATTGAAGAACATCTGACAGAATAAGTGTGTAATAATACACTTCATAGTGCATGACAAGTCGTCAGTGTGTCAGAATTCTGTATTACTTGTTGTCTTTGATTAAAATGTGTGTCAGCAAAGGATATGTAACAATATAAGATTTTGTCTAGTAGACAATGTACAATTACGATGAACCCTTTGGGTCGCTGTGGCTCAGAGGTAGAGCAGGACGTCCACCAATTGGGAGGTCGGCGATTGGATCCCCGGCTCCTCCAGTCCGCATGTCAAAGTATCCTTGGGCAAGATACTGCTGCTCTCAATGGCTTTTCCATCGGTGTGTGAGTGGGTATGAATGGTTACTGAGTAGGAGGAGGCGCCATGTATGGTAACCTTGGCCACCAGTGTGTGAATGTGTGTGTATGACTCTGACTAGAAAGGTGCCATACAAGTGCAGTCCATTTACCATTTAACCACTGACAACAAAATCCAGCAGCAGAATTAACATGCAAGTCATGTAATTCTGGATTTGGATTTAAAACTAAATGGTGCATTGAGAGCAATGGTTTTCACCATTCTTTAGAGCAGTGTTTCCCAACTGGCCCAGCCTCAGGGTCCAAATTTCTCCTTAGTCATTAGTTTAAGGTTCATGCAGTTTAATATATTCAGCTCCATAATTGCACTTGGCCATGTCATTGAGTTTGTTTGCTGTCTCTGTGAAGAAGCTGTCCGTTAGTCACTCACGGTACAGCAGAAAACAGCACCTCAAAATAAAAGCTGTGTGACAAAAAATCACTGCATTAGAGGTCACTCTTTTGTAAAACTCATTACAGGGTGAAGGTTTTCAGAGCCTCCCTTGTCAGCGTTGGCGTGTAGACAGGAAAATTTTTGGCTTGAGGCGTCAGAGTGTGTGCTGTTATCTCCTCGTGGACGTGACCAAACTAGTGCCAACTTGCTAACCTGACGTTTAGATATTTACGCATAAATGTAGTTGCTCTTCCACTATATTGAGCAACAAAGACATCACAATGTGTTACAGAGGTCACTGCTCCAGGTAGCTCTCCAGTAATTGCTTTTTTTCAGGTTTCCGATTGGTCAACATCGTCCTCCTTTTTGCGTGGCTTTAGGTTTAATGTTATGTCACAGACAGAGCCTCAGTTGTGTGTTACATTTTTATTTGGACAGAGATTTTTATATAGCAGTCCTTGTGCGGACCGAAGGGAAAAAAAAAAACGTTTACAAAAATATCTGTCTGTTCTCAAACATTTTTGTGTCAAGGACTCTCAAACTGATACACATTAGTCACAGACCCCCATTTGATTGAAGATTGCACGTCAGGGACCTCCATGTGAAAAGATGTTGGTTATTCTAAGTTGTCAACTACATTGGAGGAGAAAAGCATGGAGGAAGTGAAACCTATGATCAGAACAGTTTCTCTTATGACTCGTACTTACATTAAGTTGAAACTATAGTGAATTAAATTGTAAGAACCTACTGGTCTGAGGGGCTAATGGACACAAGTGATTGATTGATTGCTATGTTCACACCTGCCCAAACGAACCGCACTGAGGCGTGAAAGCACCCTAAAAGTGCTCATTTTTGCCACTGACAGGCTCAGATTGTTTTTTAGGTGCCAGACAAAGAAAAAAAAGTGTTTTTTTAACCTTTGCATGTTGAATAACCAAGTCATGTTCAAGGTGAAGTGTTCTTCTGAAGTCTTGCGAGTTGAGTTGCTGCAGGAAGACAGTAACAGGTTAGATCAAGTGTGAGTTCTTTATCAGACACTTTGCCTGTCTGTGGCAAAAACAAGCACTTTTAATAGTCGTACATTGAGGGCACACGGGAAAAGAGGGTCCAGGTTGGGCATGAAGAAAGCTGTTATCAGTGGCAGTGGATTTGTTTTGGGTTCAGAGAGTCAGTGTAGGTGAGCTAGTGGATGCGCTGTGTGTCCTAAGATGGCTTCAGCCTGAAGGTCTGCTCTGACCCTGATAGTGACAGAGGAAGACTGATGGTGTTATTGAAGTAGAGGCACATTAGGGAACAGTGGCGGGGGGTCCACAAAGGACATGCTCTGTCTGTCTCTCTGTGGCCTCCAACAGGCATGCATACGGGGATAAAGTGTGTACTGGAAAAAAGGTAACAGCTTTTAGTACTGTCAGTTTTATCTCTACTGTTGTTGTGATTGGTCAGTAGTTTGGAGCCCTCTGTGTGTAGGAAGATAGGAGCAGTGTGTTTCGTGACTTTGCCTTTGTAGCTACCTAATAAGACAAGGCAAATATCCTCGACAAACAGAGAGAAGGACATGATGACAGTCATATGTACAGTTTAGATTAGAGACCCGGACACAGCAGTGACACAGTAGTGTGTTCTGACTGTATGTACATGTGCAGTAAAAGAGGCTTAAACAGGCCAAGCTAGGGAAGATTATGATCATGTTACAGCATGTTTAACTGCACACATACATTAACATCACTAACCAAGCAGTGTGGGTGTGGAGCAGTAGCACCGTGTGTTTCTGCACGAGCAGATGAAGCTTGGCTGGTTTTCATACAAACCTAATTCTCCCCTAAGTTCCAAGAATCTGATGCAACTTAAAATAACACATAATCAGGTCAGTCACAATTATCATTGATCGCCTGCTGTTCAATGACAAATCAAAAAGTAATTAGAAAGTCCCATTTGAAGTGTGCAGGCTGCTTATCAGAGAAGGAGAACCACAAAGTGCTGCCAAGGGATGCTTTGTATTTATCACGCTCATGTGTTCTTACCGGAGCAGGTGGGAGGTTCCTGTTTGTCGAGGCTGTGAGGGTAAATGACGCTGGTCAGCAGTAGACGGAGAGTAGGTGGCGGCTTGCTGTGAAGCAGCAGGGTGTTTACTTCAGCTTCAAGGTGTTTTTGTTTAACTTCCAGGGGTTTGTTTTTTTGCCTCTGTTTCGTGATTTTTAAAAAAAAAAAAAAATACTTTATTGATCCCCAGTGGGACATTGTGATTCGTTACAGCTGCTTCGATGAAAAGAATAGAGAATTAAAAGAAGAATAAGAGTATGAAATACAAGTATGTAAATATAAATCAATGAAAAAAATTATAAAAGAAATGAAAATGTACATTAAGATAAAACAATAATAATAATAATAATAAATAATAATAATAATAATAAATAAAATTTAAAAGTAGAATGCGCATTATGCTACAGTTTTTAACACTCTTACTTAAGATATAAAAATACTAAAAATACAACATATATCGTCACTGTGCTGAGACTAGAGTGTGAAATTTAACCACAATATATACATCAACAGATTAAACAAGAATTAAAGTAAGCACAAATATAAACAGTTATGTGCACGATAAAGTCGTATACTGAAAAATAATGCACAGTTGAATTATTACACCAAATAGATAATTATTAGTTGTACATTCTGAAGGTGAATGAAGTCCAGATGCCAGACTCCTGACTCAGAGCGGCTTGCACGAAGAGGGAGGAGTTGTACAGGTGTATGACTTCCTGTGGCGCTCTGTGATGCATCCTGGGGGAATGTGTCTCTCGCCCTTTTTAAACAGGAATTGTGCAAATTTGCAGGAAAGCCCAATCAGTCTTCTTTCAGCATTGGCAGTATAAAAACAAAATCTTCTTTTTGTTTATACGGGATGCGCCGTTCTCGGGGCAATGGGGGGCATAAGCAAGTAACAAAATGTGTAGCACAGCGTGTGACGTAAACAGTGACGTGGGAGGGAAGCCGCGGCTGGTCAGTCCTTCAGCGATTCTCTCGTAAGTCGGCCCGTCCTTCACCGTCCCCGTCATCTGACGGTTAATGGCCTCTTCATTTGCGAGGACAAGGAGGGCGCGCAATGCTTTGTCTCCCCAGTTGCTCATCTTTACAGTGTCTGTCAGGTTTGTGTTTCCCTCTTGCTACTAGCTGCTTGCTAATTCCTGCTATCAGCTGTTTCCTGTTTATCCACTGCCAGTGGCTCGCACGTGCGGTGTCATCAACAGCTCCTCCCACAAACATATCTTAGACAGCATCCTCCTCTCTGACAAACCTAATGTTTTGTCCTCAGAAGTTGGTTTATCCTTTAAACTGCACCTGTGGTTTAGTCTGAACCTAGTTGTGTCCTGTAGAAATCACTTTAACTCCTGGAGGTCACTGCAAGGGCGTCGGTTTTGTTTCAGCATAGGAGGGGACACATGAAACGGGAGATTTGGAGTAATCTCCCAGGAAATATTGAGCATCAATGTATGGTTTATGCTTTACATAGCTTAGACCATTTTATTAACTTATAAAAATACAAATATGTTATCGTGTGTGTTCTTATGAAGGCAACACTATCATCAAGTGTCAAACTTATATAGCTGTGTAATTACAATTAAAGGTGTCACACCCTCGATTCAGGTTTGATGCCAGAAACAGGGTTACTAATTATCTGACAAACTGGTTGTTAATTAATGCGTCGCCACCTGCCAGTAATTTAGTCTCAGAAACAAATAATCATGGATGCATTTTCAGACCAATCACCTCCACAGTTTTAGTGTAAGCTTAAACCTGTGTTTGGCAGATTAATGAAACTGCAGTAGACTGAAAGGAAACAAGCCAAATATGATGTACATTTAATTCAAATATAGAGAACAATATTATTTTATGGTAGTGATAGTCAGCTACTGTAGGTGCATGTAAGAAGCACATAATAAGTCCCAAACCTGCAACTGTACCGTGCATAATATATTTTGTGTAATCAAGGGCGTGGTAAAGTGCCAACTGTGGTCAGATTCGTACAGGTATATGCTATTTCAAACCTCTGCAGCCACCCACGCTCAAGCACTTACCAGGTGATGTTGTATAAGTGTGTGAGGGTTCAGGGTTTAGGCCACTGGGATTGGGTCTATGTGTGCGTACAAAGGGTCTTTAAACCCACCTTCTCTCTTCTAATCCACACATCCTCTCCAGTACTAAAGTAGATTTACAATCTCATAGCAATTAGAGATGATACTTTTCACCTGGCTCCACCTGCTCCTTAATGTCATGGAAACAGCAGGTGGGCTCAGCATCTGGAAAACCACAAACTGTTGTCTCTTAGAGAGACAAAAACATGGTCACACGAATCAACACAGGTAAAGATGATAATACTTTTTATACCTTGGTGTTTAATAGCTCAGTGTTTGCCAGTGAATATTTTGCCTGTGTGTCTTAGTGTCAGTCTGTGTCCCCTTTAGAGGCTTTTGCAGGTCAGTGAATGCAATTAATTAATTAATTGATCAGTCGATTTGAGTAGAGCTGATCAGATCGAAGGATGAGACGAGCAGCTGTTGTGAATGAAAGGAAGCTTTAGACACAGTGCACTGAAGGTTAACTTTCACTTTCACTGCACCTTGCGATTTGCTGCTCCGTCTGTGGAGCAAATAATAACCCAATGGTGTGTATGTTTATATAAATGTGTATTTATATATGTATATATGACCAAGCTAAGATCCTGTGGGACTTCCAGATTCAGAAACAGAACAGAGCAAATCAGAAGTTCTGCTCGGCAGCCTTTCTAACTATGTAAAACCCCATGTCAGAAACCTTGGCGTGATATTTGACTGCGCCTTTAAATTTGACAGACGGATACATGCAGTAAACTCCGCACCATTTCCAAAATCAAGCCATTTCTTTCCCTCAAAGGCCTCTGATAGAGGACCCGGGCTTGAGGAAGACACACCTCAACATCCGCTGCACCTAGTGAACAGTCCAGCTACGAGAATAGGACATGAAAATGTTGATTTGCCAAATTACACAGTTTTGTTCCTGCAAGATAACAAGGACACAAAACTCTGTGTATGCACTAAAGTAAATAATTCCCAGTCCAGCGTAGATCCAGCCCAGACTGCAACTTTAAGATGCTTTCGGGCCAGGCCATACATGGTCAAACAACGAGCACCTGAGCAATCACTGTCAAGTTTCATGATGAAATCCATTATATACGTAACATTTATCTTGTGCTCTAACTCCGACCAGCTGCTCCAGATAAACACTGATCAAAGAAACTATGTTTTCCTGCTTCTCCGGCTACAGATGGAGACGACTGCCGGAAAATTATGTTGAACAGGAATACTTTGAATACTTTTTTGTGAGCCATTGATGCAGTCGTTTATTTCTTTTAGTTCTTCATTTATATTGGCCGATCCTGCAGCTGTGATGAATCAGGGTTCAGTAAATCCCTTTGCCTTATGGACTGGTGACTCTGAGTGTAATTCACTTACAGTGATGCGTATACTGTAGTGTTCTGGGTATCATCCCAGTCAAGGCCACATTCAAGGCAAAAGAGAAATCTGTAATGAACAGGAAATGGTCTTGATTTATTATTTTATGGTATTATGTGAAGTTTTATTGTAATGTTGTGTCTTGTGGCCCATAAATCTAGAGTCAGGTTTCTCCGAATCTCAAGTACTCATCTGGTTTATTTGAAATAGGACTCCTGTGAATCTAGATCATTTTGAGATATTGCAGAGATGTAGTACTTTCATAAGCCGTCGGAGATCCTCATTTCCCGTGACTGACTATAAGGGGAAAAAACGCTGGCTCAGATGGGTTAGATGGGGTCACATTTTAAATGAATGCATGATGACGGTTACACTGAAAACATCAGGTGATGATTTGTGCTGTAAGATGAAGTGAGGCATGAAACCAGGCCTGACTAAAAAGGCCTGTTTTCTCCTTCAGTTTCCTGCGGTTTCACTCGGTTAGACAGAGCTGCTAAATGTGTTATTTTTAATGTCAGAGCCCTTTACTTAATACCTGTCGTGGATTATGCATTAAAGGAGAGCTTTGGTTATTGTGCCAGCCACGTCAGATGTGCCTCTCTGCGTGTGTTGTTCACTTGTGTCCATTTGAGTGTGTCCCTAGTCAACCCTTCCGCCACTGGCTGACTGATGTAGCTGTAGCCTAATTTTAGTTTATGAGGTGTGGGACCGCTGGGTGTTACCCTAGCTGCCATTTTAGATGAGGAGGCTGGGAACAGCGCGCCTCACGGGGCTCCTATCTATCGTAATTATCTCGTTGTCAGGGGTTGGACAGGGGGCTCGGACCTCGCTTGCTTCCTTCAGCTTCCCTCGGCTCCTCACGTGCACACTCACACGTCCAGGAGCTCAGAGGCCCGGTGTGGGCGCTGGCATGGCCTTACAGAACCTCAGCGTGCCACGCTGCTATTGGACAGATTTCATCCCACTGAGGAAAATGTTATCTAATGCATACTGTTGAGAGTGGCAGGATCTAGGCTAACGTCAGACAGGACAGCACAACCCAATTAGTCCAAATTAGATGTGCGATTTGTCCTATCTGAATCATTCTGAATCCGATTTATGATTTTATAACATTTCCCTCAGATTTGGTTCAGTAAATAATTTACACAGGGTGCAGCCTATTTACACTCGCCGTCTCTCTGTGGGTTGTGTTATTGGCGCCCTGCCTGGCCTCCGCTCTTAATCTCCACAGGAAGTGTGCATCTGTGTTTTCATTCCCCTGACAGGGTGTGTGTGTCTTTGTTATGGTCCCCTGGTAGGACACCACAGATGGTGGAGGGCTGGGTTTGATAAAGTTGGCTCCCCTATTTTGCACAACACTGGGTGTATTGACCCGGCCTGGCTGCTACATCTCCTGTAGTGCTGTGACATATAGCAGGCTGCACTTTTGGGTCAGGACCCAGAACAAGCTGAGCAAATAAAAGCGTGGTGTCTGCAAGTCCTTAAAATATCTTCTGAGTCTTAAGGTAAGGAGAAATATCAGGCTGTAAAAATAGTTAAATAGTCTTAAATTTGAATTTTTAAAGTCTTAATTGCCACAAACATTTGATCAGAGTCATTTTATCAATCTTTTAAATTTACGTATTTTTATTTATTTATTTATTTATTTATTCATTTTGTCAAAATAAGTCTCTTGTGCGTGAAATTCCATATATGATATGATGGTATAAAGATTATATTTGATGTGTTACCGCTTGTTTCTCATTGGATGTATAAAATCACTGTCTCCTGAACATCAAGTATAAATTGTCATGTCATTTTTTATACCATCAGCATCACTCCCCTGCCAATCCACACCACTCTCTCCTGGACGGTAGTGCGCTATCAGCGAGGTTTGTGTTTTTGAATCTGCAGGACTCATTACTGCGATTATTTAGTCGCATTTTGCCACCACAATGTACCAGTGTGACTTAAAATATTATTCATATTAAAACTGGGGAGATCTTAGTTTGTTTCTCATGTTTAAGGGTGTAGCTGGAATGACTTAACTCTGCTAGCTGCTAATTTTTTGTTGTTGTAAAGCGTCTATATAAGTCTTAGTTATTATTATTATTATTATTATTATTATTATTATTATTATTATTATTATTATTATTATTATTATAACTGTTGACCAGAGGCTTCAAGGTCACAGCAAAAACATCAAGACTTGAGTTTTGAGACGAGCAGGGTTCTTCAGAATAAAAGCACCAATGATTCTGCTTTGATTTATGTCATTATAACAGCACTTTATTTAACTTTTTATACCAATACTTTATGTAACTTTATTAGAACAATACTTTAATTTTGTAACAACAGAACTTTATTTAACTTTGTTACTTTATACACTTTATAATAACAGTACTTTAACTTTATTGTAACTTTTTCAATTTTATGATAACAGTATTTTATTTAAATTTATTATTATCCCTGTGTCAGCGTGGGTTTCCTCCAGGTGCTCCAGCTTCCTCCCACAGTCCAAAGACATGCAGGTTAACTGGTGACTCTAAATTGTCCGTAGGTGTGAATGTGAGTGTGAATGTTTGTCTGTCTCTATGTGTCAGCCCTGTGATAGTCTGGTGACCTGTCCAGGGTGAACCCTGCCTCTCGCCTAGTGTCAGCTGGGATAGGCTGCAGCCCCTGTGACCCGTGGTTACGGAAAATAAATGAATGAATGAATGAGTACTTAAACTTTATTATGACAGTTCATTTAACTGTATCATAACATAACTTTATTCAACGTATATTAATATAACAACACTTTAACTTTATCATGACAGTAGTTTATTTAGTTTGCACTGTAGGTTATGTAGATTGACTTAACTCACTGTAATAAACATATTCACACATAAAGCCTACCTAAAGGGACTACAGATATACTATTTACCTTTATACCTACCTGCACTGCTTGAATAAGAGAAATATGATTTGTCAAAAAAAATCAGTCTTAAATTTGGTTAAAAACTCTCTTGAAAATGTTTTAAAAAGCATTAACTTAAAGTATCTGAGACCTGTAGACACCCTGTAAATGGAGAAATAGTGTGTTTTTCTCATTTTCTGGTTGGTTCACCCTCTGTATCAACAGTAATTGTAACTTTAAATGAACCTGCACATGCGATTAACTCCTATTAGCAGCTGTATAATTGTGCAGCCTTTTAGGATCACTCTGCATTCACATAATGACCGTTTACAGACATCTCAATACTCTTTCTTCATCTGCATCTGTCACGTCGGGGGTGGAGTGTAGCCCACCCAGCTCGTAGTTTTCTGTAGCCTCTGTTGATGTTGTCTCTGATCTGTGTTTGCCACATCAAAAGCAGACGTCCCCCGCTGTACTCGCCACCCTGTCCCCCCAGCCTCTGTCACACACAGCTGCTGCACTCATCCATCTCTCCCTGCCCACCACTGTTCTGTTTTATCTCATGTCGCTCCCTCCTCACATCTCTATTCCCTCTCGGTCTCTCACCTCTCCACACCTCTCACCAGCTTTATATCTTACTTTTAGTTTGCTGCTTTGATTTTCTCTCGCCTCTCTCTTATCTGTCTGTCTATCTCTTTATCTCTTTCTCTCCTCCCGTCTCTCTCCAGCACTTACCCTCTGTCGGTCCCTATTTCTTTCTCTTTCTGTATCACCCCTCCTCTGTCTCCCTCTTTGTCATCTCACCCATCAACATCCAGTTTCCCTCTTTTTATCCCTGGGAGGAAAATGGGTGGTTTCTGCGTGAAATGTGGGACTTCAATTCCTGAACTGTGGGGTACTTACACACTCACACAGGCACATACACACATTCATGCAGGTGGACATTTTCATCTATACAAACGTATTTTTAGAGACTAAATTACACCCATGTCAACCGGTAAATATATGATTGTTTTGATTATATGCTGCATGTGATTTTCTGTATAGTAGGCGATGTATGTACTGCCACTATTAGTTATCATCATCTTAGCCTTGAAACGCCTCCTAATCAAAATCAAATCACACCTCAGAGTATTCCCATAATGACTTAATACTGGCTGAGCTCTCAGACTATACATAGTATGTCACGTTCTCATGTGCACCTCTCAGTTTTGCCTGACACATTTGAGGCTGACGTAAGGAGAGCCTATATTTGGGGTGGTGTCATCAACAATATTACAGTTTCCTGTCAGGACCCCCTCCCTCTCCCCGAGCTACGTGACGCTACACGTGCAGGTGTGTCACATGAATCAAGCCTGACTTGCCTTTATAAAAGAGGAGTGCAGTGCACATCCAGACTGTTTCAGGCCAAGTGCGAGATAAAAGGAGACTTCATGGAAAATTCCACCCTCAGATACGCTTTAACTGTCAGATATGCTGCTCAACCTGTGTCGTTCAGTCCCACCCAGGGGTTATCCAGTGATGATGCGGTGCACCCACGTCCCCTCAACCTGCCTTTGCCTTTCCTACTTATACTTCACCACTTATACTGTGCACATTACAGCTCTGTTGCATTCTGGCAGTGTGAGGCTACTGGTGCTTCTGGTCTCTCACACTGAATTTCTCCTTTTGTAAATATGTAGAAGATGCCTTACTGCACGTCACAGAAAAAGAAATTGCTAGTCATGAAGAAAGCCAAGATAAACAATTTAAACATTTTGAAATAGTCCTAGAATTGCACAGCTCTGTCTGCTCGCAGTTAGACTTTCTAGGGTTTTTATTCCTCCAAGCATGAATATAAAAAATGACTCGACTCTGGATTGCTACTCAGCAGCCCAGCAATGTCTACTTTGTTGTCTCAGACTTTGCACTGAAATACTGCGAGGCTGAATAAGGTATGTGTTTGGAGAGGGTTGTGGAGGAGGAGGGCTGTGCTGTTAAAACTTCTGCTGTTGTGCTGCCAGTTACTGCATAATCAAGTGGCTGCAATTAGGAGCCAAGAAAAATCAGATTTTCTGACTGCAGTGATGGATTCGTTTCTACTTTTAGAAATGTCCATTAATGTCTTTGTGCGCCGGACCAAGGCTAGACTTTAATCTCGGCACTTAACAGGGCATGACTTTGTTTAAAATCACATTACCTAATGTAATTGTGCATTACATAATGTATTGTAATGTAAATACATGGCTCTCATTTCTGTTGATCGTTTAAATGCTAGGCTTTATCTTGTAAGCTAATGAGAGCCAGAGCTGATATGTGAGTTCGGCAAAGGTTCTTCTCAACAATGAAGACCCTGATCATGGACCTGTGGTGGCAAAATTCATGGACTGGTGCAAGTTTAAGTCCTTCTTGGACCTCAATACATTCAAAACTAAAGAGATGATAATAGATTTTAAAAATAATCCTGTGGCGATTAGAAATTTGGCAATACCATGTATAGCGGGGGAGCTATTCGGCGCAGATTATGTGGCAACTCAGGGCTGGTTTTTCGCATGATCTGCAAATCCAGCTGCCTCACAAGATGACATGATCCGGGCAGATACGGATGAGGCCAGGGAAGCTGTAAATACTGATTTTTGTGACAGTGGAATTATTGTTCTCAGGATCCTTAAGGTGCAGACACACCAAACCAACTTCAGAGAACTAGCAGCCACGAAGGCCCCCTGCTGCGTCTCGCCCAAAAAGTTGCACATGAATACACCACAAAGACTTCAGTCCGTGGCCAACCAGCACGTATGTCCTGCACCTGCGTGAGAGGAAATAACTTGTCATGCCAGCAGATGGTGGGAGTCTGTAGTTGTCATTCAAAAAGGGAAACCGGAAGACCATCTTGACGCTAGTTAGCACATTAACAAGACAATCCAATGTTGAAAGAATAAAGCAGATTTACTGTGCACCAGTGAACAGTAACACAATCCATCATGAAATGCTTCGGCTAAAAAGCTCTGTGGCAAAAGAAAAATAATCTGACCTTATGTGACAGGTTTGTTTCGATGTCATGCCCTCTTGACTGTAGCTTTTTTGTTTACTTTCCTCATTTCCATTTCTCTTCTTCTGCAGAGTTGAACTGCCAATCAGAGTGATTTCATTCACCAATGGGCTCTGCCATCACCAGTTTATTGTGCTGAATTACACTTCAACGGCTAAGGCGACAGATGCTTACTGACAGCCCAACACTGACCAATGAACAACTGTCAGCTTGGTGTGTCAGAGCATTTAAAGCCTCCATTTTGGAAAAAAAAATAATTTTTTGTTTCTAATTCAAGTGTTGTCTCATGTGATGTAGTCTTTTATTTTGTTTGTATTGGAGTTCCTAGTAGAAGATAATCAAATGTGATAAAGTACAGTATTTCTGAATTGAATTTAGAGAACAATTACTGTATCATGATATATACCATTACCGTGATATTTAATTAAGATTTTGGTCATATCGCCCACCCTCTCTTACGTACCGTAATTGATAACAAGGTGACCTTTGATCTTCATGTGGATGCTGTGTGTAGAAACGCTTACAAGCTCATCAGCTTTTATTAAAAGCTTCAAACTGTAATGTCAAAAATACCTTCATGACAACTTTATTGAATCAGTCCTCATATTCTCTTTTGTCAGCTGGTATTGTTGTGGAAGTTTTCTGCTGCTGGTGAAGAATAAATAAAGACTTCTGCCAGCTGACAAGGTTTTTATTTGAGAAGGCTTAAACATTTATACCTGAGGGACGTCTGCAGGGTTTTGTATCCAGGTGGGAGGTTAAGAGGTCTAGACATCACAATTTAAAACAGAAGGACCTGGTGTCTTGGTGAGAAAGCGGGAGGTGGGGCATCTCAAGTAGTTGGAAACATAAAGAAATTGAAATTACAATTACAGTATAGGTAACTGCTCTCAAGACACAGATTGCATGGTATTGTCAAAGTGTGCAGCACAATTGCAGGCAATCCTGGCAGATCCTAACCACAGCTGTCCAAAGAAAGTCGTCTCCATCTGGCCGCAGATACAATCTACAAAGCTGCAGGGCCAGTAGGCTGAAGAACCCATTTACCCCTGCTGCCATGGCCTTTAAAATAACTTAATTAGATCTTTATATTGTTTTTATTGTTTGTTGCTTGTCTGATGGTTGTGTGGTTAGTGCTGGCTGTACAACAAAGTGCTCCTTGTCGATAATAGAGATACCGTTGATTCTCAGATCCTCCCTAGTGCTTTTGTTGAAGTACAACCATTGCGCTATAACAACCCCCCAGGAACAGCACTGGGCTTTGTAGCCAATTTGACATAGTAGCCAAACCGTAGAATTACAACTGTCAGGTCGGTCACAGGACGCCATGCAGCCCAAAAAAGACTTTATCTGTTAGGCTTACATTGTGAAACATACCTCTGTACTACTCAGTATGAACACTTAGATAACCCTCTAAATCATTATGTCCCAAAAGTATTTTTTTCCGCTGTCATTTATGAGAGTGAGCCCATTTGGTTTGTAAGCGGGGTTAAAGGAAACTAGTGTACTTGCTTGGGCCCGTGGATGCTAAAGTTTTGGGTGATGTTATACATTATTAAATCCTCTATTTTCCTTCAAGAGTTTTCCGTTTTTGGATTTGAAATCAAAGTTAGCCAAGCTAGAGAGACTTCAGGCCACTGCCACTGAATTTCATATACGTTATTCATTTCCACATAATTTTATGTCAAAGCCAAAGGGAGCCATTGGAGAAGGTCTGAAGACCTACATATAGCTCTGGAGCCTTAGGTTGCCTACTCCTGAGTTTGAAAGTCGAGGGAGGAATGAGATAGAAAGAGAGAACTGTGAACGAATGATTAAAAGTACACCAAGCTTCGTTTGTTAATCTTGCAGTCTGATGGGTTCCTGAGTTTTGCCTGTCTGTGTGCAACTGCAGAATGTTTTCACTGCCTTCCATGGTCCGATGTCTTGCTCAAACATTAACACAGTCGAACTCGTTTAAAGCCCACATACAACATTTGTAATCATGTGACCTGTTTATTCATTCTCCTTGTGACAGTAGACCATTTTTTAAATTATTTTTGATTCAGTATTCATCAAAAAAAAAATTTTATGGATACTTTGTGTACAGGTGAACGGTGTTAAGGTGCCATTCACACTGCAGTGTCACAGACCTGGTTGTAAATCACCAAAGTATCCCTGTAAGGACTGTCAAGCTCCTATTCTGGAGATAAAGTTGGAAAACACCCAAGTTACACATAAGTGATTAACCCAGAATAACCCCAGAATGTTCCATATCAGGTCTTGTTTATTGGTGAATGGCTTTATACTACCTAGGAGGGGGTATTTTCGGATGAGCCCCTGGAGGGCCAGGTACAGTACAGCAGCTATGCTCAGTGAATTCAGCATCTCTTTGTGACTGCAGGAGAGAAGAAGACAGACACTGTGTGGGTTTATGAAGCATGCGTTCTGTCCTTGAAACCTCCACGGGCCTTTACACCTGGCGGTTACAGATTTTTTTAACTAATTCTTTCCCTTTCTGCATCTGTCTCTCTCTTTCTGTGTCTCAGGTTTGTGAGCAGCCATGACGAAGTCCTACGAGTTCAACTGGCAGAAGCACCTGCCGGAGTTCATGCAGGATGGCGCCTCCTTCGACCGGTTTGATGAGGTAAAAATGTTGCATTTCTTTGGTTCTTGTGAGGTTTCTGCATTGTGAAATAAATAAATAGAACAGCTCAGAATGTAAAAATAACCAGCCTCCTAACCTGTTTATGTCAGAGTCATGATACATTACAGCATGACTCTTTTGGCTGAAGCAAAGATTCAAGTTGAATGTCGTCAATGAGTGTATGAAGGCTTCGCCTGTGATGCAGGCTGTGTGTGTGTCAATAACCTTGTTGATACCGACAAAGGTTATTTGCTCTGTCCTGTTATCATCCATCACCCTTAATGACCATCCCCCGGTCAGTCATTAGCGTGCACACACACACACACACACAGACATAATGTAGCAGAGGCGTCTCCTTTACAACCGGATACGTCATTATTGTAGTCAGAGCTCTAGCTGTGGGCAGGCCACATTGATCAGCCTCATTAAGGAGCTTCGGCGTGGCGACTGCTTGTCTGCAACACGTCCACACAGTCTCAACCAGCAGTCTGAAAATATTATCTGTGTGTGTCTCTTTGTCTTACTGAGTGAATGTGTTCTTTGTTTTTACATAGACCGTGAATAATTATCCTCATCGTCTTCATAATTTATTGTAGGTATATGTAGAGCTGAGTTGTAAATTTTGAGATTGCTGCAGGGATACTGAAGTGCTCACAGCGCCACTGCTGTTTGAAAGTTTAAAATTAGTATCACAGAACTGAAGTTAATTAATTAGTTGATTGTAGGGCTGTAGCCGATTTCGAATTATGTCAGTTGAATCGGATTTGGCTGTTCAATACAAATATTTGACTATTTGTTCCTTTTTTTCCACATAGAGTTTGAACATGGATATGATAGTGTTGTCATGATACTGGAGTTTCTAGCGTTGATACAGTACCTTGAAAAATATTGATATTGAATACCATTCTTTAAACCACCAGGAAAAATTGACAGGCTATAACTCGACAAAGATGACTTTTCTCTTCTTGGTTAGTAGTAGAGAACAGCAGAATGATTGATTAACAATAATTCAATCTTTTTTGAATTGATGAAAACAATATTATTCCTGTAGTAGTGATCATGTTCAACAGCGTCTGATATTGTCACACGTCAAGCGATTTTGTCATAAATCTTTGGTAATGGTGAATAAACTCCACATATGTGAATGTGTGATAGTTGTCACAGGTTACAGCGTGATGATTAGAGGAGAAATGGCAGAGCATAAAGGTCCAGGTGGAAAAAAAAACCCCCAACTCAGTCATTTAGGATTTTACTAAAAGAAGGAAATCGCCTGTTGATTTATATATATAGATCCCAGAGGACATGTTTTGTATTTGGGAGAAGTTTAAATGTGTAATTTGTGGTAGATTTTATTTTGTTGAACTATTGATATTGTATACAGAATCTGACCGACCAGGCAAAGCTTCCCTTCCCCCAGGCAGCTGCCTCTGTCTCAGTCAGGCTCACCCTGGGTCTGGGTCCTCAGCTGCCTGTACTGGAGAGCAGTGTGAAAGTGAGGAGCGCTCACTCTGCAACTAAATCTGGGGACCAAAACGTCCTCAGATGCACACTGACTGACTGAAAACAAAAGACAAAACTGCTTGACTTGAGGGGCCTTCAACTGATGATTCAAATGTGCAGCTTTCAGGAGGCGGTCCCAGTTGTTTGTCTTTAAAATGTCAGATGATGTTGAAAAATGTCCATCAGTGTTTCCTTAAAGTCCAAGATGGCATCCTCAGATGTCCTGTTTTGTCCACAACCCAAAGATATTCAGATTATTGTCAAAGAGGAGTAAAGAAACCAGAAATGAACTCACATATAAGAAGCTGGGATCAGAATATTTTTCTTAAAAAATGACTCAAACCGATTAATCGATTATCAGATTACGTGCCGATTAATTTAAAACTAATCGATAAATCCTCGCAGCTTATTGTACATCAGCATAAAAATTGCAGTTACAAAGTGCTTTACCAAAGACAAAACAACATTAAAGCTGATTTTAAAGCAAAATAATATTGAATTATTTCTCAGTTGGAGCCACAAGCAAATGTATTGCCTGTCAAGCCAATACCAATATAATTAAATCAAAAAAAGATTAAGACAATTATTTTGCAATAACTTGTGTCACCCATATCCATCTTGCTCTGAATGTGTATCTGTGTGCAGCCCGTATGACCCCGTGTATATCTTACTGTCTCTTTGCCCACGTTTCCTCTGACTAACTTAATCAGGACACTTAGCGAGGACATTTGCCGAGCAAAGGCAAAGTGTGTCACACACACGCGCACACACACAGGCACACACACACACACACACACACACACACCGTTTGCACACATCAGGAAATCCCCTCAGTCCTCTCCGTTCATGTGGGCATCAGTGGGGGGAGGAGGATCCCTCTTAGGCAGAGAAGAAAACTTGAAAGAGCGTAGGGAAAAAGCATCATCAAATCCACAGCCATGTCAAAGTGAGCCGTGAAACTGGGCCGGCATGCTTCTGAAGAAAGTCCTCAGTGTGTTGCTGCTGTGGGTAGGAGCCAGGCTTAGGACTGGCCTGAATGGTAATAAGGTCGACCTCTGCCAGTCACCTTAAGCATCAAAATTAATGATGTCAGCAGGGACATACTCCGACCCTAATGAATTATCATTACCCTAACAATCCTAATTACCTCCTCCTGAGCAGGTTTTCGGTTTGGTTTGTTTGTCTTGTTGTCAGCAGGATTACGGAAAAAGTACTTGCATGATTTTTATGAAACTTAGTGGAAGGGTGTAGCGTGATGCAAGGAAGAACCCATTACATTTTGGAGCAGATCCAAATCACAAATTATTTTTCATTTGGCCTTGGAGTAATAAATGCGTACAAGAACAAAAGAACACATCAGTTACTCACCCTATGTTATGTCAAATTTGTGAAAGAAAACTTTGCTTGTATCGCATGCCTCCATGGTGAACGAAGAATCCTAAAACCATGAAAAGCTTTGACGAACTGAAGTCACAAGGATCTGCGTTTCACAACAGCAAAACTTTATCAAAACATCCGTTTACAACACACAGCTCGTCTCAATCACTACTTCCCGGACGGACCTTTCTGACGGAGAACTGAACTGAAAGTTAAATCCATGCTCGCCTCAAAGCCAGACTCACTGACTCAGTTTGTTTTTGTTGAAGGGGGCAAAGATGAGTTTCAGTTTTGACCCACTTCCTGTTGGAAAGGGTTGTCTGTTTCAGAAGTACTGAGCATCAGACCTGGATTATACTGCACGAGTTGTGTAAAGCCTCCTGCAGACTGTGAGATTTTAGCAGTCTTATGAGTTTAGTGCAGCTACACTTTGCAACATGGATCTAATAAACTTGTGTACAACATCAAGTTTGATGTGTGCAGACTGTACGATAACAGCGCCTACTGAATCACAGGCTACGACACAATCACATTATGAAATAAGCTAAACTTTTGTGGGTACAATACACTGTGGTGTGTGTGTGTTTGCTAGCTGCTAGGTGTCTCACCTGGCAGCTGCAACTCTGCCGCTATTTCCTTCCATGATTCGTCCTTCTTCACGCGATCATGCAACTCCACAAGGTTTTACCAGGCTTAGGAGTTTGTAAACAGATGTTTTGATATGGTTTTGCTGTCGTTAATTGCGGACCACTGTGAGTTCAACTCATCACGAATTTTCTCAATTTTTGTATTCTTCGTTCACCGTGGAGGCATGTGAGAAAAACAAGAATTTCTTTACAAATTCAGTGTTGCATGGGATGCTCAAATAGTCACTTTGGGGTGTGAAATATTCCTCTAAAATCCAGTAGGTGGTAGTGAAGTTCAGTAGTGACTAAACATGGCCAATCATGGAAATAAAATGACGCCATTCACAATCCACATCCAGTACAATTATAATGCTTCTTCCCCAAACTAAGGTGTGTCTATTGTAAATACAAACCTGTCATGCAAATAATTATACTCTCACTCACATCCAAATGTAAATCGTCTGCAATCAATTTTCAGAGAACCAGACATATTAATTTATATTTGACTCAAGAAAAAATTCTTTCTTGTAAACATGCAGTTTCTAAAAACTGTTTTTATAACAAGCTGCTGTGTTCGTGATGTTATTTAGGTCTCAGCATTTGATATTTATGTACGATAATGAGATGTTTTCTGGTTTTCACAAATGTATGTGAAGCATGTGAAATATTTCCAGTTCAGAAGGACGTAATAAATGCACAGCTGAGAAGATGAGGCTTCAGCTGGGCACAGCATAACTATTTTTGGAAACATATCCAGACATATACTGTGTTGTGATTGTGCATGCAGATTTGCATATTATAGAAAACTGGACTATTAGTCTTGGTGCAGGTCTGCGCTCCCTGAGTGTCCTTCTAGTCACTGATTTATCGTTTCTTTATCGGAAGAGTAGCAGCAAGAATTTCTTTGCATCTTGCATGATCGTCAACTACTGCTCAGCAGTTTATTGTCTGTAGGTTCAGTCCTTCATTCATTAACAAAGTGGGCTTTCTGTCTTTAACGTGTTGCTCCATGTTATGAACAGTCTTTCTTTCTGTGTTTGTGTTTGTAAGGCAGAGAGTGAATAGCTGTTGCTCTGTTGCCTGGCAAATACAAAGCCTGCAGGGGACATCTGCGTCGATTGAAATGACGTACGCCAAGTCCACCCACAGACACAGACATGCTCTTTATCAGTCCCTCTCATAAGGACACTCACACACAAACACGCACGCACGCAGATAGAGATGCACACATGGGCACAAATATGCTAAACAGCATGTATCTTTTCCACAAAACATTCTCCACTGAGTTAAACCCCACTGAGTGACAGATGGTACAGACAGGTAATGCGCAGGTCTGCGTATTTGTTTGTGTTCCTACGTTTTATTTATTTTAAAACGTATTAAACCAGGAAAAGCCTCTTTGAGATTAAAAATCTCCTTAATAAGAGTTTACTGGCCGAGACAGGCTGCAGCACATTTAAACGAAGTTGCAGACATGTAACATAGAACAGTTAAAGACGATAAAATTTTCTCTCAGTGCCACATCTTGTTATTAGTGTCCTGTCCAAAATGAAAGCGTCTGACATGGAGTGTTTGTAAGAGCATTTGTTGTGACACTGTTCCCCTCTTTGAATAGAAGCAGTGGTGCTCTATCTGCGTTATCTGTCACTTTATCTACACAACTGTAGTCTCCACCTTTTTGTTTAGCTTTACCTCTGTACGCTACAGCGCAGCAGGCTTCAAGATAAGCTATAGATTTTCAATAATTAATCAGTTTTTGTGATTTGAGTGAGAGATTTCAGATGAGTTTCCCTCCCTCGACATATCCCGAGGCAGAGGTCAGAGGTCAAGCATCCTTAGTGATCACGCATGCTAAAAGTCAGGGGGCTTCCTCTGTGTGTGTGTATGTGTGTGTGTTTGTTTCAATCATTTTCTCGCTGTTTGGAAATCAATCACTTAAGATGTGGCCGGTGTTCGGTCCCCATGGGGACTGAATGGCCTCGTATCGACAGACAGTTAATGAAAGCAGAGAAAAACAGGTCAGAATCATGACGCACTGAAAACAGATAAACAGTTATTTCTCTTTGGTCATTCTAATAATCTGTTTTTCATAAAATGTTACGTAATATTGGTAGATATCAAAGCTAGGGCCACAACTAACAATTAGAGTCGTTGTTGATTAATTATCTTCCTGAGCAATCGATTGTTTTGTCTATAAAATGTCAGAAAATGGTGAAAATGTTTTTAAGTGTTTCCTAAAGCCCAATAACATGTTTGCAAATGTCTTGTTTCGTCCACAATTAAAATATATTCAGTTTACTGTCATAGAGGAGTAAAGAAACCAGAAATTCTGATTTTTTTTAAATGACTTAAACAGATCAATCAGTTATCAAATTAGTTGGCGATTAATCTAGGACTGAAACAAACTGATTACTAAAAATCATTAGTGCAAATTATTAACATCAAAGCTTCATTTAATCCAGTTGTTCCATCCTTTTGTCCTTAAGCGACCCCTTTTCAATTGTTGAGTAACATTTTATAGATTTTTCATTTTATATTCAATGCAAAACAGTAGCAGTGTAGAACAACTGATAAACTGTACAGTTAACCTGCATATTTTACACAATAACTGGAGGAAGTTTGTGTAAAACCAGAGATTTGGATGAATTTAGAGCAGATTATTTCTTGTGAATGTTACATCAGAGATGAGTTTTTCTGATATTTTTTAGGAACTTTTAATTTGGTTTTCTCTTTATTTTTTAACATGCATAATTGACTTATTTTTGATTAAGTCAGTGTTTTCTTCTCCCTGAGGCTCGGCCATTGTTCTTTTAGCTCTGTGGTTGTTTTAACTGTGCACTTGTCAAATGCAGGACGAGGCTGCTTAGCAGAGAGTGAAGGCTCTGTGAATATAGCTTGTGTTCAGGTCTTCACCCTGCCCTTATCAGAGGTAGGTCGGTAGGCAGATGTACTTATTGATCCAAAGTTGGGAAATTCTTTTCCTACAGCAGCAGGATATTAAGGCACTGCATGGGAAAAACACAGTGATACACACATCACACTGGAAGAGAAAGAAAATGTGTATCAATAGAAAAGTAAGCCTTAGCGTACTCTGCAAGAGTAAGATATACACCCATAGTACTGCATATATACCAAACTGCAAATACTTAAATATTAAATGTATCCATAGGATAATATACTACCAATATATACATAAAACAGACGTGCAAATTAGTTGAAGATTTAGTTTAAAAATGCAGTGAGGCAGAGTGGGAGAATGTGATGTGCACATTTGACATGTGCAAACATAGATGTCATATACAGGAGAAGCCTCGTTGACGGCTTCGGCCCGTTTTCGGAATAACGGCTACACTTGAAGTGCATGGAACCCACATTTTGACGGCTCATCCGTAGTAATCCAAGTGCCCTGAAGCTGCGGCATGCAAAATTGACTTGAAAAGACATAATTTGCTCCACTTTTATAGCACAATTTCTCACCGTGGTCAGTTAGCCTGCCCTGCACGTGTGCTGTGTTTACATGGCAACTGGCGCGAGACTTGCGAACTAGCACCACCACTTGCCATCAGCTGGTCTCGCGTGAGTTGCCATGTAAACACAGCACTCCCAGCTGTTATCCTCCAATACCCCAAATGAGTTTTGTGGATTAAAAACTACACTGGACTTCTTGTCGGCATGACGGTCACTGAGTACTGTCTGTATTTCCATTCGAAAGTGGCCATTTCCTAACGCTGAGGACGACTATGAGCTGAAACGTGTCTGCTGTGCAGTCCACTATATTAAAAAGTATTATACTTATTAGTGATGCTGTTGGGTTTTCCTGCTTTACTGTAATTTTTTTGGACCAGCACCGAATTACACTTTGAGACTTTTGAATGAGCACGCCAAGTTTGCTGAAGACTTATACACAGCGGGCAGTGACCTCCCCAAGATGGCGGTGACGTTGATGCACAGTAGCCACAAATTATATATATCTATATGTGCAAGGATACTAAAGAGCAAAACAGAGTTTGGTATCCCATGATAGTTAATAAGATATATATTATATATCTTGAATAATAATTTAGGATTTAAAACATCATTTTAATGTGTTTTTCCTCACATAAATAAATCAGATGTTGAGATGTAGGCCTTAGTTTTCTTACATGCCTTAAAATCAGTCGACCCCAGGTTGGGAACTATAGCTGTTAATTTAATTAACCACCGCACTGTGTTTCACACGGATGATAATTACTGTTACACCACACACGTTTGTGGCGGACACGTGCGAGTACAAGGTAAACAGACGCCGTGAAATCACGCATCTATGCGCCAGGTAGAGGAAGTGATCGAGCGTGGATTTTAAAAAGGCGGAGAAGAGAAATAACATGGAGGGGCGAAGAGAAGACGGAAAAATAAAACTCCAGTCCACGGAGCGGACTGACACCAGGTGACATTAGTTGGCCCCATCTGGAGCTCCAAACTCATCCGCCCGTTAAAGTCCGCCAGAGTACGGTGAGCCGGGAGCTCTGCACGGAGAGAAGCTGAACACCGTTAATTTGTACAAACTGCTGTGACACAAAGGTGTTTGAAAGTCGGCCATGTTTCCAATTATTGACCGTGAACCAAAATGGCCACTAATTGGTCTTTCCACTAAGTGACTGCAGCATTTTATTTTCTGTTCTTATTTTCTTGAGCTGTACTAAAATAAGTTAGGGACATTACCCCAGAAAATAAAATGCTGCAAACGTACGAGTTTCATTTATATTGTTATAATAAAGCTCACACACTCAAATCACAGTCATGTATGTAAAAAAAAATATACCAGGTGTTGTAATTGGAGCCTGATTATGTGCAATTTAAAGGTCCAGGGTGAAGGATTTGGGGGGTGTATTGACTGAAATGTAATATAATAAGTATTTTTTCTTTAGTGTATAATCACTTAAAAATAAGATGTGTTTTTGTTACCTTATAATGAGCTGTTTATATCTACATATAGAGGGATCCTCCTCCACAGAGTGCCATGTTGCACCGCCATGTTCCTACAGTAGCTCAGAGAGGTTGTCCACTATTTGGACGATCGGTGGCTTGATGATGGGCTCATACAGTCAGCATGTTGAAGTATCCTTGGGCAAGATACTGGAACCCAAAATGCTCCCAGTGGCTGTTCCATTGATGGGTAAGGGTTAGGGGTGTAACGATACATCGATCCACATCGATTCATTGATTAACAACCTGATTATATCGATGCGAAATGAAAAAATCGATCCATATCGTCATCTTAAAGATACACATTTATTTTGAAATTCACACAGCACGTCTGTGTCACCATTTCTGGGCAAGCGCGCCTCCGCTCAGACAACAAACAGAGCTCAGAAATAAAATGGTCAAATCATATTCTAGTTGTTTTTGTGAGTTGATGTAAATGATTGTGTTAGATGGGCATATGATATCGCGTCATATCAATCGCAGGCTCCTGAATCGAATTGAATCAAAATCGTATCGTGACAGACTTTGTGCTTTGTATCAGCAAACATCGTATCATCATCCAAACAAATCAATATAATAATATCGTACCGTGATGAAGCTGGTGATTTACACTCCTAGTAAGGGTGTCAAAAACCAGTTACCTGTGTGGTAACGTCGCCACTGGTGTGTGAATATGCAGTAAATGTGACATGTAGTGTGAAAAAAGCTTTGAGTGGTCGGAAGACTAATAAGGCTTTATACAAAAGCAGTGCAGTTACCATTCACGTTGGTCACTGTAGTTATATGTGAAGCAATGAAATGTAGCACTAAAGTTTACCTTACCTTATATGCTTAAGTGAAACTGCTTTATTCAGTGTTTACCAGTTTAACTCACCGGGTCTATTTGTTTTGGAGAAGAGGAGACCTCAGTGAAAACCTACTGAATGTCCCGATCAGAAAATAAATGCTAAACAGCATAAATCTCACACACTGTTCCTTTAAGAAACCTGTCTAATATAGTTTTTTGTATATTTACTATTTCTTTTTAATAAAGCAAAAGTATTTCTTATCTGATTGCTTGATTAATTGGTAGAATACTTGTTCACTAACATAACTGATAGCTGCAGCCTGAGATTAATGTCATAGCTGACAACTAATCTATCAGTTGTTGCAGCTGTAATTACTGTAACTCCGACTCAGGCCGGCTCACTTATCTGCTCATAATTTTGGTTTGGTGATTTTGGCTGAGTGCATAATACCAATACCAAACCAAAATACCATTACACTTGAGACTGGCTTGAACCCTGAGCAGCAAAACAAGGTTATTACACAAATGACAAAGGCTGGAGTAGCAAAATGAGAAAAGTAGAGATAAAATGAGATAAGAAATTTTTGTGTTTTGAATAATGCTGTAAATCATTTACTGACACGCAGCACTTCCTGTGTTTTCATCACACAGCCAATGGCTCGTGTTGATCTCGCTTGTTAAATGCTGGAGGGCATGAGTATGGATGAGTGTGTGTTTGTGTGCGTGTGAGTGACTCAGTTTGGATCTGTGTGAGTGTTTTACGTCCCCTTGATGGTGTGTTTAAGTTAGCCTAACTTGATACAGTTAATGCAGAGCAAATAGTCTGGTTTGGTGGTTGCTGTTATTGTATGGAGGGGACACAACGAGACAGATCAACAGACACACACACACGGCTGCACTTACCCAGGCACTTAGGAAAGAATGTATACACGTTGAGTGGGAGCTGGGCTGCCATGGCTGGGGGTGTCTGTCCATTCACATCTACTCCAGAGATGGTTGGACCTTCAGCTGATTGTTCCTTTGCGTGTGGACGGACTGAGTGTTCCCATAAACCTTTTAGTTATACGAACAAGCCGTCTGATGGTGTAACAGTAGCCTGCTGCTTGTTCCAAACAGTCAGGGCTCATTTGGGACCATCTCTTTCATAGAGCTGGTTTCACGACGTGCAACTGATGCCTCCGTCGGTCCCAGCGCAGATGAAAGAGAGTCAAGCTTTTAACTGCACTTACAGCAGACTCACTGTTTCCTAAATGGAAATAAGATCATTTAATTGGGTTTTATGACAGTTTTAGATAACATGTTATAGCCAAATAAAAAACGGCTTAGTCCTATTTGCAGCGGTATATCTCATGGCAGCAACATCCTGTGTGTGTAAGTGTGTGTGTTACACTGTTCCCTCCTGCTAATATTAGAGTTAGAGTGACCCTGCAACATCTCCTATTCTATTTTTTACTCATGTTTTATCCTTCTCAGATGTGTGATGTGAGTGGGATAAAAACACACACACACACACACACTTTGACACAGTCATTCGTCAGCACAATCACAGCTCACAGCAGCTGATCGAATGAGTTAAAAATGTTTGGGTAAGATAAGCAGGCTGATGTTAGTAGATTTTCTGCTCTGACTCTTCTGTTGAAATGCGTGTTGCACAGGAGCTGATAGGTGGAACATGAGAGGACGTGTGTGTGTGTGTGTAGTAGCATCGTAGCTACTGGGCAGGCACACCTTTTATCTTAGACTCAAACACTAGGGCAGCACAATGAATAAGAATTTTCATCATGATTTGAACAGCTCTATCTGGGAATAATCATTTTGGATTCATTGGGGTGATGTGTAGGGGAGATAATCTGCAAAGAGAATAAAAATAATTATTAAAGCTGAAGATTGAGTTTTAATTGTAAGAGGGGGAATGAGGTAGTTTAATACACTGAGCGATTCACCATGAAACACTTGGGTTCATGTTGTACTCTTCTGTCAATCCTGGCTGAAGTTGGTCTTCTATCCTTACCGTTTTTTTTGGTTTGTGGTTGACTACTAGCGGGGCGTGTTTTGATTGTTTATCCGACAGACTTTCTTTTTTAAACAGATTGTGCCCTAGGGCTGCATTGAAGTCCCTTCTTTGCATCGCCAGACATTTTTACACAGCCGCCGCCATTGTATATTTACACACAATGGTGTGAGTATTCGTGTTGTGTGTATTTACACACAATGGCGGCAGCTGTGTAAAACGTAAAGACGACGTAAAGAAGGGACTTCACTGCAGCCATATGGCGTAATCTGTTTAAAAAAAAGGGCTTACTATAGCAGTTGTGTATTTACTAGGGCTGTAGTCAACCAAAGAAAATCTTTGTAGACTAAAGTTGCACATAATTTTCAACTAATCGATTAGTCGTGGGGAAAAAAAAAAAAAATCTGCACGTTATTTTTGCTTCTGAGGTGGTGTGTCTGTGTCACTCTGCAGTTACACCTCCAAAACACTAGTTGGCAGTGGAGGACTGTGTTAAGTGCTGTAAAGTTTAGTTCAAATCAGATTAGACAGTTTCAAACACGAGTACGCAAATTGGCTTCACTAGAAATCGCAGAACTGACAGACAAAGTTTGAAAGTTTTCTTTTTGTGTCAAGCAGCAGAAAGGTAGCATATCGTGTTTGAGTTAATTTCTCTCACTGGACACTGCATGTCCTGCGATGCGACTTATTGCGTACGTCACAATTTCAATGCTAAAATCGCGTAGCCTTCACAATCACACGTGCATCTCACCCAGGATTATCCCTTGTTTCTAATGCACCACACTGTGGTCCAACCAGACGATGTTTGCATTTAACAGTTCATGGCGGTCACATGTATCTCACCTTGTGTTTGTCTTAGCAGAAGGTTTCATCTCCTCTGCACGCAAATGTGTGTGTGTGTGTGTGTTTGTGTGTGTACATACCGAATGTATTTGCGCATACTTTGTATGTTTTTGCATGTGTGTGTATGTGTGTGTCCTTAGGCAGGCAGGTATGTCTCAGAAAAAGAATTAGAGCTACATCTGTTTGTCTGTTGTGTAAGCCCTGCGTGTGTTAAACAGATTGACTGTTGAATGTCTTTCCAGGTTAAATAAAACCCTGTGACTGTCTCATAAAAACTCTTTTTCTCCCTCTGCAGGACCCGTACATCTTTGAGCCCAACTGTCAGATGAAGGTGGATGAGTATGGCTTTTTCATCTGCTGG
Organism: Epinephelus cyanopodus; assembly: GCA_026686955.1. NCBI lineage: Eukaryota > Metazoa > Chordata > Actinopteri > Perciformes > Serranidae > Epinephelus > Epinephelus cyanopodus. Next base: position 3,806,717 of record CM048925.1, on the reverse strand, counting down.
AAGAGTGAGGGAAAGGTAAACCTTCCATCATTTCATGTTTGTGTATTCTCTCATCTGTCAGAGTAGCCTGGGAACTGTACATATCTGCAAGCTCCTGTTTCATTTGCTCTGGCAGATGCGTCCCCCTCCACTTAAAACAGATTACCAGCCAATCACAACTGTTAATCCAATATGGGGCAGGTTTGATATGATTGGCGGAGCCTTTGCACAAAATATGTGATGATGTCATTTTTGGCTTGCGCACCTTCGCACAGGGGTCAGTGCTGGCAGAGGTGTAGTTGAAGCGGTGGGTGTACTACTAGGTAGATGGGTAGCTAATCTTTTTCAATAGATTTTTTTGTTGAGTTTTTAACACTTTAAAAATTTCAAATACTGACAGGACAGAAAAAAAGAAAAAGACGACAACGAAAATGAGCAAAAGAATTAACATTAGCTTATGTCAGTAAAAAACAAAAATCAAACTACATGCAGGATTCTTTAGGTAAATTATTATTTTTTTTTTTAAGTAAATAATTTAAAAACTAGTGTTTTTTAAAATCAATACAGTATCACAAAACATAATGTCATGATACTCAAGGGTATCGTTATCCTCCTGCACCCCTCGCTGTCAGATGCTGAGAAGTTGTGGTTTTTCTGCTGCTTAATAAAAAATGATTGCAAACAAACAAAATGCATCGTGGCCAGTAAGTTTTATTTTCACAGTCTCTACTCCCATAACTCTCTCTGTGTCTCCCTCTTCACCTGCTCTCACATTCTTCCCTCATCTTATTTCTCTCCATCTTTCTGTGTGTCTCCCGCAGGAGGGCCAGGTTCTCGAGTGCTCCCTCATCAACAGTATTCGTGTCGGTGCTGTCCCAAAGGTGAGACCCCAGAAAAGACAATTTCCTCGCTTCTTGTTTTTACAACACTCACGCTCGCTACCCACTCCACCCAACATCCAGTCTCTTGCTCCCACACTGACACTTCTGTTAAAGTAACTGCCTCGTCAGGCACAATATTCATGCTTTAATTAGCCGAGGTAGCAGCGGAGTAATCTATCGATCGACTGACTGATCTGGGACTCTCAGTTGAGCTTGTCTCTACCAGATTCACCAGGGGCACGAGCTGAACAAAATATGAAATATTTAACTCATCAATATTTATACAAGCCAGGCTGGGTTTAGCTGCAGGTTGTATCTAAATCTTTTTTTGTGCTTTTGACCCAGAGAAGAATAATGGAAAATGGTGCTTTCGGCCCTCCTATGATGAGCTGTCATTGGGTTAAGGAGTTCACACTGTGGGACCAAAACCCCACAGGTATAAGACGCTCAGTCTCTGTCAGAATGACTTGTCCTTATCCTGTAATAGGAAACTGGGGCCTCATTACTGAAACTTCCTACTGTAAGTCTGAAATCCTATTTTATCACAGTTTAGGATGACATTTAGGATTTTTAGTATTACAGAAACATGTTTCCTGACAGCATTTAGGAAAATCTATCTTAGTGTAGGCTTAGCTCTTACGGAACTGTTCTAACTTGGGGATTTCCCAAGTTAGAAATCCTAAGTTAGGATGGACCCTGTCCTAAATTCAAATTAACTGTGTTGTTAGGTCTGTATGTCAATGACAGTGAAGGGGAACAACATGGACACCAACATATAATGACTGAAGGGCTACTCAATCTGTATGATCCTGTAGATTTTAACAATTCAAATTAGGGATGTCTGTCTAGTTTAATTTTGTTTGGGATAGCCAGACACCCTGACGCTGATAACTAACAGATTGATTTTTAAGACGCAAAATGACTCAAAAAACAAGAGGCCTTTCCTTTTGTTTGGGTGCACCATTGACTCAGTGAACTTTAGAGCCACATTTCAAAGTGTTAACCAGTTAGAGGTGTTGAAATTTTAATATTTTGCAAAGTAAACGTCTCATCTTTTTTTTTTTTTTTTTTAGAATTTCTATTAGCTTTGCTGACAGGCAGCCAAATAGCCGCCTTAACATGTAATGACATGATGCCCATTGCCCACCCTCTGGGTTCTACTGGTTAGCTCATGTTAGCCTTGTTCACTCTGCACTGCACACCAGGTGCTTTGAGTAAGAGCTAGTTAGCAGGGTAGCTAATTCGGGTGTACCCCTGATAACGCTGTCCTGGAAGACATAGCTGCAAAAACGCCACCCTACAGTCTCCGGAGGTTTCCACAGCAACACTGTTGGGTTGGGACGGCATTACTCCGACTCCCCCGAAACCCTGCTCACCCCTGCAGCCAATTGCGGTACTGAAGCAAAAAAAACAAAATCCCCAGCAGCCCCAAAAGCATTTTCCACATAGACCACCATTTTAAAACAAGACACCCCAAACTGTGACAAGGTCAATCGTGAATCTTTCTGTTATGAAATTTTTAACCTTCGAGATCTTATATTTGTAAAACTTTCCTTGAGCTAAGAAAAGAGATTAAATTATCCCTGACATCATCACAAGAAAAGCCTTTTGGCTGAGTGGAAACTTGTGGGTGGGACCAGCAGGAAAAACACTACTGCACATGTTTAGCGGGTCGCATACTGCAGGAGTAAATTGAAAACTTTATTAGTGCATGTGCCAGGCGAGCAACCATTGGAATGAATAGGCACCATTTTACCATGAGCAGTGCCGCTAGCTAGCACCCAGCAGACCCGGCTGGTGCACAGTGCAGTAAACTGAAGAGCAACAGAATCATCCTACAGGCCCAAAATATCCTAAATATTCTCAGCGGTTCTCTGATTAATGCTTCAAGGCAAAAGATAATATTAAAAAAGAAAAAAGAAACTTTCACAACTTCACAAGTCACACAAATGACATCATAGGGTTGGCCTTCTCTCTGGCTGAAGCTGTGATGCCTGTGTTTCAAACCAGGATAAACTCACAGTGACAAGTGTTGCTCGTTCTTTTGCTTCGCAGCTGATTAAAAAGAGCTCCAATTTATTTAAAGCGCATTTAAAAACAACTCACACTGACCAAAGTGCTGTACGACAGGAGTCAGTCGCTATACGAGAGGCAACATAACTGTCAGGTGCACCGCTCGTACATTCAGATATTCCACAGTTTGGGGGCAGACACAACAAAGGCACAAGCTCAAATGTTTGAGGAGAAAATTTCCTGAAAAGGTGTTGTTTAATGTCCTCCACCGACACGACTGGCTCCCCAGACTCCTCGTAGCCAAAACTGAATGCCTGTCTTTTTTTTTGTCTATGACAGCAAGCTATCCAGTGACAAATGAGCTGTGGATGTTTTGGCTTGTCCATCTTGAGTAGTTAAAGTTAAAAGTTAAAGGCAGTGTGAAGTCTGAGATAGGAAGGGACACAGCCAAGATCTTTGAAACTTAAGATAGGCCAAGCAGTCGGGATATTTTTCTGCAATGAGGCCTCTGATCTTGAAATAAACAATACGTACCAACCAGCTGCATTGTTGTGTATTTTCAGCGCAGCATTGTTTTTTTATTTAGCTGGTATGGAGCCAGATACACACCCAAAAACCTGCATGCTTTCTCTGTATATTAAATATTGATTCATGCGGTTTAGCCTCGACAGTGACACATTATGTCTTGCTATTCAGCATCTTGCAGACCAGATGAATTATGAAAGCTGTTACGGGAAACCCCATGTGGGCGCCGGCCTCTAATTAGGATGCAAACCTGTCAGGCCACTTAAAGTCAAACACCTGACAGGAGACACTGGTGTGTGTACTGTGTGCTTTAGCATTACCAGGTTGTGTGTGTACTGTTGACAGCAGGAGATTGTCTGTTTGCTCTGTCGTCCGTGTGGACGCGTGTGTATGTACATGCGTAAGGGCACGTATACAGAAACTGCAGCCTGACAGCAGCTCCTCCTGTTTGCTCAGACGCTGCTCTGTAAGTAGCAGACTAAGAACAACAGAAAGCAGGGCTTCTCCTCAGAGGCTAACGTGGTTACACCGAGCCCCCGAGAGCTGTTTCGGATAATCCAATGAGCGAGAAGAGATGAATGGCATTGGATGATTGCTGGCTGGGGTTTTAAAACGGCAGAACCTGTTGCCTGTTGCTGTTAATTCAATCATACAACAAAAATGCATTACCGTCTTCCATGGTGATGACGATGGCAGACTGAAACCAGGAAAGATGAGATGGAGGAGTCGGGCTGTGTTTTTGATAGAGAGAGAAAATTTTCATGGATTTTCTGTTTCACCAATTGAGCAGGAGTTTGCGGTCATGTCAGGCTGAACTGTGCCGAGGACTGTAGACTATTCTGAGGATAATAAGCAGAGTAACTACAGGTCTTTAAATGTCAGACACGTCATGTCTAATGTCTTATAAAATATGGGCAAGTGAAACGAGGGGTATTCCCTTTGTCAGCATTCAGTAAAGATTTTTGTTTTTCATTTTGCCTTAAATTTAAAGTCCTTTAAATGCATATAAATGTCTCAAATACAGTAAAGGTTTTGTTTTTAAGCACATTATTTTGGTTTTCTTATTTGTTGTAGTATGAAGTATTTCGCTTCACCAATAGATGTAGTTTGGACGAATAATAGGGTCCATTTGAATTTTCTATGTTGCCTCACATCATTAGCTGGTCACATTATGCACATACACATCTATTTATGGATTATTACTACCTGGGTAGGGTTAATGTAATGTCAAACATTTTGGATGATTCCCATTCTGATTTTTCTTGCATTGATAAATTATTTATAGCTTTCCGACGTTCAGAATCTTAATCAGTTTGGGTTTTTTCTTCTTCTTTTTGACTTGCTGTTTTGATTGTTAATTTTGGTCTTATGTAGTTTTACAAGAAAAGATCTTGTGAAATGTTCAGATTTGCCCAGGAGACATCATGACAGGAGCAAATGTGGGTCTTGTGGAGACATTAAAAACCTAGTGACACTCAAGACAACAAATCATTCAAAGGATTTTCATTCTCAGCAAAAACCCAACATGCCCAGTAAATGGAAACCTACTTTCAGAGGCCTGCCTTGCATTTGCCAAAAATTGAATAACATAAAATGAGTGAATGAATAAACTTAAATTATTATTATTTCATGCACAGAGTGCAGCACAAAGGACTTTACAGTTCAGCAAAGAGCTAATACCAATTATAATCAATTATGCAACACTAATTCAAGGAGAAATTAGAAAATTAATTGATTAATTAATTAATCAACCAAGAAAAAAAATAAATACTAAAACAGATAACTGCTAGTTATAGCCTAAATTAAAAAGATATGTTTTGAGTCATCATTTTAAACGGTCCACAAGACAAAGATCATATCTGTGTCCTCACTGATTGGTTTTTGGCTCTGACTGAAGTCTAACCAAACTACACACGCACATTTACTCAGCTCACAGAAATTACCAAACACCTTGTTAGTTCGGCTTGGGTGGTATGAAGGTATTGCTGTATACCGCCTCTTTCTATTAAACTGATAGAGATGCTGTATTAAGACGATGTGTTGTAGTGTATTACATTTGACACTAGAGGGCAGTCTCTGCTGGTGCAACACACAGCCGAGCTGAGAACGATGGCGACTGCAAGCGGTGGGGATAATGTTACAGGACTGAAAACAGTCAGCTAGCAACAGCAGAGACAAATCACGGAAAACATGTAGAATACTATCTAACGGGGTGAATTATATTGACAAAACTAGAGTTGGTGATTTTTGGAACAGTGGAAAGACAAACCAAGATGGTTTTGGTGAGTTTTATTTTGTTTTTGTCAAGTTTGACAAAGTGTGTTACACAGTGAATACACAAGGCAATAAACCCTTTGAAACCTGGACAATATAATTTTTTCTTGTGCTGTTTTCAGACACCTTTTGTAAATATTTAAAGGAAGGCATTTTTCAACCTGGACTGTATTTTCCATGTTTTGTGTCTAAGTGACTAATGTGAACTACAGTTTTTGAAATTGGTCCAGTATTGAGTGAAAGAGCTGCAGCGAGCATCTGCAAAACAGGCTGTGGTGTAAACACTTGAGACAATAAAGCACCATCAATTCTTGTCCAATATAAGTGCTTCTTTTTGCCACTGACAGGCTCCAATTATCCCAAGTGTCTGACATTATTATGGAAAGGATCCCTACAGAGATTGACCTTTTTGTTAAAGACTAAGATCCTTTTTGTTTAACCAGAAACAGCCCTTAAATCACAATCACCAAACTCACCAGACTCCATTTAAAAAAAAACAGTGATTTTATAATTTTGAAAAGGCACTTCATTTGAAGTCGACAGAAACAAAATAAAACTCATAAAAACAGTCACCCAGATAATTGTAAGAACATGCTGCCTCTATACACGCTAAAATTACTATTTATTTAAATGGAGTCTGGTGGGTTTGGAGATACAGTTTTTGGGGCTGTTTCTGGTTCAACATAAAGGATCTTACTCTAACAAAAAGGTCTGTCTCTGTAGGGATCCTTTCCGTAATGTTGAACCTGACAATTTCACAAAATGTTTAAAAATACTAAGGTTAATTTTAAGCTACTCTTACTTCTGTGTTTCATAAAGTAAATAGGTCTAAGAATGTTTCCTTTTTTGACATTTGTTGAGTTTAATTTGTTTCTTTATTGGACTAATAAAACTGAGAGTGAACTGGCCTGTTACACAAATACTGTCATATACCGTATCCCTGGTGAAATGTCAGGAGGGTTTGACATACGAAAAAAACAACCAGATGCCACCCGAGCCTACTATTAGCTTGTCCTCTTAACATTCCAATTTATGCAAGTTACATAATGTTACTCACCACTTGACAGAGGTGTTTGTGAACCTTCTCCTACCTACTCCAGTAAAGTGGTGTCTGAAGTGACGCTCTCCAGTTCTGTTGAACACGTCCAAATCTGGATTCACTGGAAGTTTTTTAACAGCTGAGGTTTCTTTGAATGGAGAACTGCAGTCAGTTCCTCCGTGATGGATGCCCAGTGTATTCTTCACCTGGTATGGAGCATAAAGACTCCCATGCATACAGTATATCATGCTTCTTAACATCATGAGGCTTTTCCACAACACCAATAAACAGCTGCAGTGTCTCTCTAAGCTTCTTTTGCTTTATATTTTCTTGTCAGTGACTATAGACTGCTACAGCACCAGAAAAGGACAATAAAACTTCCCCATCAATTTCTTCAATTTCCTCTCCTAATTCGCTAAACTGAAATGATTTGACCTGGACAGCCTACACCACTGCCTTACCTCTCATTTGTTTTCTTCTTTCTGAGGATGTTTGTCAGTTTGTTGATGTCCTTATCTTGTTTGTCTGTCTGGTAGTTGTCTATGTGTCAGTGTCTTACTAAACCTTCTTAACTCTTTCTTTCCCCAGGACCCAAAGATCTTGTCGTCGTTCGAGGCCATTGGGAAGACGGAGGCAGACTTGGAGGGCTGCATCATCTGCATCTGCAGCGGCACAGACCTGGTCAACCTCAACTTCATGTTCATGGTGGCGGAGAGCCCAGACGTAGCCAGGGTAAATATATGCATTCACCTCATTTTCACTGCTCACTGCGCTTTCGTACTGTTGAGGGAGTGAGATGTTACAATGAGGCCGATGACGACCAGACCTTGAGAATGTATTTGATGTTTTTTCACAGCTTCAGTCAGTGTAGGACAAATCGAACTTGTATTATATGTCTGTATGTACTGCCGATTTTTGCCTGAAGATAATTTTGTGTCCTCAGAGAAAGGTTGTGAAATTACTGAAAGAGACTTCACTTAGCTAGCCTCCCACTGCTCTGTGTAATATGGCACTTTTTAAAGCTTTCACCAGCCTTACACCAAATGACCTTTCAAGCAATTTCACTGTAGCAGATGAATTTCTAGTGTCAGAATAACATCATGAGAGATGTACCTGAGTTGTGGTGCGCTCCGGTGGTCTTGATCATTGGGGTAAGTTGGTCTGAACTTTTTCACATCTTGACGTTCCAATAAAATCAAACATTGTATTTTGTTAAGTTTTCAGTCTTCACTCGTGCAAATAGTGAAGTTCAGTGGCGCAGTTATTGGTGGTTGATGATGTCCACGTTTTAATGTTTTGGCTGAACGGTGTATGTTGATGCTGAATTGACAAGAATACTGTCGACTTGAGACGCCTTTTATCTTGTGTTTCTAGCACTAGTCTAGATGTGAGAGGGTGTCAGACTTCAGTGGTTTAAGTCTTTTCAAAGTCTACACACGAGTATCACAACCCACGATGCAGGTGAGGCCAACGCTGAGATGTTCACGATGGTCAGAAAACCATATGTGGGCTGGAGACACAGCAGATGTGAACTCTGCTGAGCACCTGGAGTACACCGTTAATTCATTCAACATTTCCACATCATGTGAAGGCTAAAGAACCCCGACACAGCAGATATTTATTTCAGAAACAAAGCAAATTGCAAGGTGAATGGTTCATATGCTAACTCCTACACGAGGCCTTGGTTCAGCCTGATAAATAGACACATTTGAAATGAGTCATTTCTGTCTCTCTCACCTCGTCTCTATCTCCCCGTGTCCCTCCTGCACTCAGGCTTTGGCTGTTATTTTCTGATCCTTTTTGTCTCGCTCTTAGTCTGCTCGCTCTCTGTTTTTCATCCCACTCATGTAAGAAAAAGCTCAGTGAGAAATCTGCCTGCTGTATCGAGTAGAGAAACACCTCTCCAGCCATCACTTTCTCACTCATCAATTCATGTTTGTTTTGGACTCAGGCAGACGACACCTCCTTCTCTGTTTCTCACTTTAATCAGCAGATGTTATTATTGCTGACCCCTGCTGGCAGACCACCAAACATTGTACTCATCCTGTACAGCTCACAATACACAACTGTATCCGCAGATTAAATGTCAGTTTGCTGGAGCTGAATCGATTGGAAGATTAATACTCCTCAGATGAACCAAAAATTGTGGTGTCAGGTTTGGTGTGATGGAAATACGCTAAGAAAATAAATCCAGTGTTCCTCATGAGAACATTAGCATCATTCTATATTTTACTTATCAACAAATCCTATAAACCAAACTCTGCCTCACCCTGTCTGTGGTGCTTACCTCCATCTCCGTTTGTTCCTGTTAAAGATGTAAATCTTTTAAAGTGAGTCACAAATGTTTAACTTCATTTTTCAAAGTCGAAGTAATTTCCTACAGCAGCTGGGCACTGCAGTTTTTATACAACAGTACCCATTTGTTGGGGACTATTTTTAGCCGCAGATTAATCCACATTTGGTATGCTAGTAAGTATTTACAGCAGCAGGATGGTGTATGTGGGATTGGCTTAAAATAAACTACAGTGCCCATTTACGTCATCGTAAAAAAAAATAAATAAAAAATCCATGTCACCCAGGGCAACAGTGTGGCACACTGGAGTGTTTTTAGTTTTTGGACAACAATGTAGGTCTATGGCAAAGAGGGATAAATGTTATCAGGCTTCAGCTACACAGCTAAAACAACTTAGTCGGGTAAATTCATTGGCTTCGTTTACCTGCACAAAATATTCCAGTTTTTGCCCTTATCTTGAAAAAGTCAGTGGTCCTACTAAGCTGTTAACATGACTAATGAAAATGAATTTTCAATTAATGATCCTGTTACAACTTGCCCTGACATGTTGTCGAGCACGTCAAAATGTGGATAAGTGAAACGGCACGGGGCAGTTTGCTTTTTTTTGGCAGCCTCCCTCTTTCACCCTACGCCGCAATCTGACGTGCACCTACCCTGAAATGTAACTACACGTTGCAGCAACGCAGACTTCATGTCTGTTTCTGTGAGCTAAAACCATTTCCCTCAGTGGAAACGAAGCTTTTATTTCCTTTAATTTCACAGATAAGAAACAATAAACTGTGAAGACAATAAAGCCTCCACAAAATAGCATTTTAAGTCTTGTGTGTGATTTATCCTGGCTTCATATGAGCAGAGGAAATCTCCGTTAGTTGCTAGGCTAATGTATACAATGTAAAATGCCATAGGCTTGTGCTAATAACGTTAGCATGTTGTATTTGTGGGGAAAATGTGTCCAGATAAAGACAAGTGTTTGTCTGTGAATGCTGCGAGTTATAGTGAAGCTGATTTGTGTACTTGTGTTTGAAACTGTCTCTATTAAGCCATGTTTAATGTGTGTTTAATGTGTGTTTAAAGTGTGTTTTGAATCAACTAAACTTCACAGCACTTCACAGAAACCTCCGCTGCCTACTAGTGTTTTGGAGGTGGAACTACAGACACACCACCACACAAGTATAAATGCTCACAACGGTGTAGGCCACATGAGTAGGCTATGGCTCAGGCTCTGTCGCACAAGTATAATCCTGCTTAACAGTGTGACGTCATATGTCAACAAGCTGAAATAATATGCAAGTATTACGATACAAATTTTTCATATCATATTAGAAATTATATCAGTATTTTCATGAACAAATGATAGGGTGCAGGAGATTTGTGACCCTACCATCTGAATGTGGCAGCAGAAATCCAGACTCATCAGACCAGGCATTGTTTTTCCATCTTCTATTGTCCAGTTTTGGTGAGAAAACCCGTGTGAATTGTAGCCTCAGTGTCCTGTTGTTAGCTGACAGCAGTGGCACCTGGTGTGGTCTTCTGCTGCTGTAGCCCATCTGCTTCAAGGTTGGACAAGGTGTTGTTGCTTCAGAGACGGTCTTCTGCAGACCTTGGTTGGAACCAGTGCTTATTTGACTTCCTGTTGCCTTTCTATCATCTAGAACCAGTCTGGCCATTCTCCTCTGACCTCTGGCATCAACAAGGCATTTTGGCTCACTGGATATTTGTTCTTTTTGGGACCATCCTCTGTAAACCCTAGAGATGGTTGTGCTGAAAATCCCAGTAAATACTCAGACCAGCCCGTCTGGCACCAACAACCATGTTAACCACGTTTAAAGTCGCTTCAGTCTGCAGCTTGTCCTCATCATGTGCACATGACTACATTGAGATGCTGCCATGTGATTGGCTGATTAGCTATTAGAGTTAAGGAGCAGTTGAACAGGTGTACCTAAAAAGTGACCGATGAGTGGCACGCTCTTAAATCCCAAATAATACAACATGTCTCAATCAGAAAATGCTTCATTCAAATTTAAAATATTAATGGGAATTGTTGAAAATACAAGGTACAGGATTTTGCCGGCTTTATCCATTAACCTTGTGGTAAAGATTAGGATGACTGTTGAACATTTCCAGCAGCTTCAAGACAAAGAAAAGAAAAGAAAAGAGAAGAAAGAAAACAGTAAAAGTGAGCTATGTTGTATTTAGTGCCAAACCCTGTGTGGCCCAGAGGCTCAGCTGTAATTGAAAGACATGAAGCCAAAGCAAGAAAAAGCACTCTGACAACTTAAAGTGAGCGTAATTCCCCTCAGCCTCGGTGTTGTCAATCCAGAGTAAATAACATACAAGTCGTTTTTTTATACAACTTTACGTCTGTGTCTCCTACTATTGTTTGCCTATGAAGATTGCTGAGGAAAATAAAAGGAGCCCACTGGCAGCAACAAAGCACAACAAGAATGATTAACACAGCTAGCCTTGAGGAAAATATTTTTATGCAATGTATTTAAAGATGTCAGATCCCTCAACAACAAACACAAATGTCCCCAGAAATAAAAATCACAACCAGTTTCGAACCAAACTGTAAATGCATGTTGTGTGCGCCGGCACAGATCTGTTTATCTGGCACTGCAGCGTTGGTGTTTATGCATCTCTCATGAGAGGCTGTTTTTGTGGTGATGGGTGTTATAAATGATGTTTGCGCTCCAGAGAGCTCACCGCCACGGGGCTGCCAATGATATTCCTGCAGCAGCCTGCAGCAAAGAGCCACAACCACACACACACACACACGCACACACACACATAGATCCAGGTACACGTCCTCGTCCCCCACATATTTATTCCTGCCATTCCTGCCCCCCTCCCTCTCTGTCACACACACACAGACAAACACACCATGACACCATCACCACTTCCCAGCATGCAGGTGGCTCTAAGTAGCAGACCTTGGGAGGTGACAGAGTTATTTACATCAGCTGACACGCTCACACACACACACACACACACACACACACACAGCTTCACGGACGCCACATGCCCAAACAGACGACCCCTGCTGCACCCGTTATCTTGTTTAATGTTGTTGTAATGATGTCGGTAATAATTTTCTGTGGTAGACGCAGCACAAAGACGGAGCGTTCGAACCGGAGACATTCTGAGATGGAGATTGTTCAGGTTTTCGTCCTCAGTGACGTGTGTGTCGATGCAGTCAGCAGTGTATTCATGTAAAGTTCCAAGGCCTTCTCTAACTATTTGTTTACTGTCACTGTCTAGCCTTGTAACAGCCCACTGTGGTTATCACTGTGTGTATATTGTGTGCGTGTGTGTTCCTGATAGTCCTGACAAGGAGCTTGCCCGTGTGTGTGTGAATTAAGAGGCAATTGGATTGCTTGTGTTTATTTCCCCAAAGACACTCACTTCTAAACACAATGCACTCGCTCTCAGCTGCTGTTTGTGTGGGCTGTGGTTGGTGAGTGTGTCCTGAATACTTGCGCTTGTTTGTTTGCAGAAGTGGATCGAGGGTTTGAGGTCAGTGATTCACAACTTTAAGGCCAACAACGTCTGTCCAATGACCTGCCTCAAGAAACAGTGAGTGCATTTTACAGCACACTCACCGCATGTCTTAATGATCTCGTGTTAATCATCTGAACAGTTTGAAAGGAACATTTCACCCCCTGAATGACCATTTGTGGATCAGTTAGTACAGCGGTTCCCAACTAGTCCAGATTTCTGCTTAGTCATTAGTTCAACGTCCACACAGTTTAATACATTCAGCATCATACTTGTGTTTGGCCATGTCATTGAGCTAGTTGTCTGTTAGTCAATCACTGTACAGGAAGAAACAGCACGTCGAAATAAAAGCTCTGTGCCAGAAATTCACTGTACACAATAAAGCATGTTTTTTACAAACTTGGCACGTTCACAAGTCACTTGGGGTCCATTCAGAATGGACCTGTGACCTACTTTTACCACTGAATCATTCAGCCTGTGTAACGTTGAATTTGCCTCCACTGTGAGCGAAGAATCCAAAAACTGAGATAGTTTACTGATGAATTGAAGTCATAGATGTCCGCTTAAACTGTATCAAAACATCCATTTACAAACTCTCACACAGCTCATGCAGTATAATCCAGGTCTCATTTATCCAGTCGTTTGTGGGTTATCACCCAAACACATGTATTTTTGCTAAAACCTTTGTATTTTATTAGAGAATCCTATTAAGCCAGACTCCATTCTCCACAAAAACAGTGATGTAACCTTGCTGAACACAGGAGCTGCTGGTCTACTGCTGCCTTGGTCAGATAGTTTGTTTGAGTCATTGTGTGTCAAGTACTATTCGGACAGGATTAGTTTTACATAGGGATGTGGACTAATGCCGACAACACCGAATGCTTCTTCAAGCGCCTCAACATCGAAAAAACACCGAAAATGGTCATTAACAGGATGTGACGAAATATTTACAGACATTATTACAGAGGATCGCGTTCGCACGGGATTAATATTACCCGAGGTATTTTCTGCGGACCGTTTTACTGAAGGTAAAAGTCGCCGTAATTTTTACTGACCTTATCCGTCATGATCAGAGACATTGCACGTTTGGACGGGACTAAAATCCCTGGTAATAATTACTTTACCCCACGTCTCCACATTAAACTATCCCGTCCGAACAGCTTTAGAGCCATTTCTGGCAAGCCCTAGTTTCCTATTATTATTTGAGTCACTTAATATATATAGTGTATATCCATACCTTTAGGAAACTGTCTCCGGGTCCGCCCCAGGTCGCTTCCAGGATGAAACGATTTACGGCACTCAGGGCACACGTCATCTTACCTAGTTGCTCACATTTATATAAATAGTCGCTATTCCTCCTCCTCCACCCGACGTCCGCGGGGAGTTAAAATAGCAGCCAAGTTTTACTTTGTTTAGCTTTAAATATGAAAGTTGAGAGTTTGTAGACGGATGTTTTTATATAGTTTTGGTGTAAACACGAACCCATATGACTTTCCTCAAGAATTTCATCAAGAGATTTTGGATTCTTCGTTCACCTTGGAGGCACTAGAGAAAAGTTTTAATCACAAATTCAACAGATCACAGGGTGAGTAACTGATACACAAATGGTCATTTAGGGAGTGACGTATCCTTTAAGTTTAGTTTGTTTTTCTCAAGTGCATATGTGATATAATGCTGGTAAGAAATCTGCCTTTTCTCTGATCTGTGCTCATCTGTGTGTTTTTATTTCCTCCTCTTATTTAGTTGGATGAGAATGTGCTTCCTGACCAATGTGAATGGGAAGATTCCTGTGAGAGGGTAAGAGTTAATGAATGGGCTTTGTGGTCAACCACTGGGTCGTCCCATTTCACTCTGGTTCATCTAAACTATTCCAACTCTCTCTCTCCCCTCTCACAGCATTACTCGAACATTCGCATCAGGAAAGACAGAGAAGGGGATCTTTCAGGCTCTAAAGGATCTTGGCCTTCCCAGTGGAAAGGTCAGACAGCACTGACTGTAGCGGTCAGATGGAGCATATGTGGCACTTTAAAGGGACAGTTCACCCCAAAATCAAAAGATACATATTTTCCCTCTTACCAGTAGTGCTGTTTATCAGTCTAGATTGTTTTGGTGTGAGTTGCCACGTGTTTTCTGCCGTAGAGATTTCTGCCTTGTCTTCAGTATAATGGTACTCTGCACCAAAAATACATTTCAGCAGCAATGTCTCTTTTCAGAAATCATGACCCGGTTACTCAAGATAATCCACTGACCTTGTTGTGAGCAGTTTCATGCAGGAACTATTTTCCCTCTAACTACGGCTGATATTTTCAACTTGGCATGTTAGGATACCAGAAATTTAGTAGTTGATGCCGGTACTCGTCAAATTCGATACAACAAACAAACTAATCCCATGTATGTAAACATACACTCCTATATTGAAAGTATTTAAATTAACTTTAATGTAAATTTTGATGATCACTCTGAAAGCAAACGTCTAGTTTTTGTAGAGAGATTTTGTAGGCGAGGAAATCGTATATTAATATATAGCCTACAGTATATTAACATATTTCTCCTCCATTGCTGTTGTCATTCTTGGTCACGTAAAATGTGACTGCTGGTCTTTGTGGGAGGCTGTTTGTCCCGCCGTGATTGGACGGCTGTGTAAAAAGTGACAGCAACTAGCTCAGCCTTTTACCCGAAGCTTTTCAGCCCTCAGCAACCAGAAAAAACATCAAGCGCTCAGCGGTCCGTGCCGCTGGCATTTGTACAATGGTGTACAGTGTTTTCAACAGTGCGGCGGTGTTGAATGATCAGTTGATTGCATTACAGCTGATAAGATCAGATGGATGGATAAGAGGAGCAGCTGCTGCAGAGGCCAGTGAAAGCAAATGTTAAGACCCAGAGCAATGAGCGGCTACGTTTCACTTCCACTGCACCTGGTGTTCTGCTGCTCCGCCTGTGCGCAGAGTACGCTCTGTGCGTGTAACGAATAACCGAACTGTATATATATAAATTCAAACAGCACTCCTAATGAACAGTCCATCTCCAAATATACAAAATCAGGGCTGCCACAAATAAAGTAATGTGTGGGAAACCCTGGTGTAAACACAACACGCGGTGCTCCAGTTGCAAAGAATTAACCTCAGAAAAACACATTTCACAAACGATAAATGAGTTGAGGAGCAGCTGCTGTTCTCCCGTGCTGGTAGACGTTCTTCTTCCTTTGCCATTTAACGGCAGACTAGAACACTTGCAGGCGTATCTGCTTCCCCGTCAGGTCCGACAGAATTGCCTCCCCGGTACTTATGGTACTAAAGAAAAACTAGGACCGTTGTGTTTTCAGAATCTTACATCAACTCAAAACTATCTAGACTGATAAATATTACCACAGGTAAGAGGAAATACATGTACTTTAGATTTTGGGGTGAACCGTCCCTTTTAAACTGTAGGTTTAAAGCTCTCATGCTAACAAACAGCGGGCTTGTTTATCCTCCGCAGAACGATGAGATTGAACCAGCAGATTTCACCTTTGACATTTTCTACGCGCTCACACAGAAGATCTGCCCTCGCACAGACATCGAGGAACTCTTCAAGAAGATGTGAGTCTCCTTTACTTTCAACCTGCCTGCTGTTTTTATACCTCCAAATCTATACTAGAACATGATCAATCCTCCAAATAACTTACCAGCAGCACCCTTGTATTGTTTACATGTGCCTAAACAGAACACTGATATATCGTCTGTTAAATATTCCCTGAACGTGAGCTACTGCATCTGGTTGGAAATAATCAGGACAGTGTTTCTGCGCCTGCTGCACTAACTACGTCTGGACAGCCTAACCTGCTTCCACAGTTCAACATTAATTATGAGTGATGATTAACGTGTTAATACTAAACGTGTAACATTTAAGTTTGATCCCTTTTTATAAAGATTGCTTTCTAATTTTAACTGACTGACAGTGTGGATGACTGTGAGAGTGTCTCTCTCTCTTTAAGAAGCGTAACATTTTGTTTTTGTTTTTCTAATTAATTCCTTTGCAGCAATGGGAACAAAAGTGATTATTTAACTGTAGACCAGTTAGTCAGCTTTCTGAATGAAGTAAGCTCTTTATCATTCATTAACTTCTCTGTGTTTTGCTTGCCGTCTCTCCGTCTCCCCCCCCCCCCGACCCTGCCTCTGGGTAGAAGTTGCCCTCCAGTCTGGACTGCACATCAGCCGACGCTCTTTAAAACTCCATTAACGACAACAAAAAAGACAAACTATTTAACCTCCAGTCAACCTGCGAGGGCAACTTCCAACCAGCTTCCCCTTTTCTGCATTCCCGCCCTCACCCTGTTCCCCGTGTTCTCCCTACCGCGGCTTGCCTCCTCGTGTCTGATTGGTGTTGCCATGGCAACGGGAGGGTAGAGGTTTCCGTCCTGTTGCTTCCTGCTCGGCTCATCTCGTTTCCTGCTGTCTGTGTCTGCTCCTCTGTGGCCGTGCTCCTCTGTTTGGATGAATACCTGCTTAGTTCCCTCCGCTGTGAAGTCGCCGTGTGTGTTTGTGTGTGTGTGTGTGTCGCTGCTTCATGC
Source organism: Epinephelus cyanopodus (assembly GCA_026686955.1). NCBI lineage: Eukaryota > Metazoa > Chordata > Actinopteri > Perciformes > Serranidae > Epinephelus > Epinephelus cyanopodus. The sequence continues at coordinate 3,789,669 of CM048925.1, read as the reverse complement.
CCAGTCCCTGTGCATCACGCCAAACGAGCCAAAGCTTTGGTTAGATTAATTCCCACCTGGCTTTGTGAGTGGGCACTGGCATTATAATGATGTTTTGATTCTGTTTGTGTTGTTGAAGTAGAGCTGTCTTGAACCTCTCCAACACGTACCACTTCCTGCTTTTAAGCAAACACTTGATCACTGCACCTGTTCGTGTGGCGCACAGCTTACTTTGAACATTTTAGAATAAACAAATTTTGCTTAGATCCTGTTTATACCTGAGTGCTCTCCATTTGAAGCCACATAATTATTAAAAGCAGTGTTGATTAACTCGATATGAATCAAAGTACATTTTCCCATGATGCATTGAGTTGGCCCGTGTCCTGTGTGTCAGTGAAAGGCGTTTTTGTAGTAGATCCAGTTTGTTTGGAACAAGCAGACCGTATGTTTGTGCGTTAATCTGTGTGTACCTGTTGCCCTTTAGAACCAGCGTGACCCTCGGTTAAACGAGATCCTGTTCCCGTTCTACGACCCCAAGAGAGCCATGCAGATCATCGAGAAGTACGAGAGAGACGACGAGCTGAAGAAAAAAGGTAGAGGAGGGGCAGAGAGATATTTTAGGCTGTGCTGCCATCTGCCTGTGTACTTCTGAGACTACGGTGTGTTACATCAGGTTATTAGCAAAGTGTCAACCTCTTCTGCTCAGTAACACTTTATATCAAGGTACACAAATTCACCATTAACTAGTTTCTTATACTGCGCATGTTAGTATGATATTCACTTTTTAGTAGTCGTTACAAAGACGTAATTAATGCCTTATGCTGCATGGCTGTATTCTACAGCTACGAGGCCATTAAGAGTCTTCCCTCAGTAAAATCCTAACGACAGCTTATTGATAGGAAGTAAGCCTCAATCGAGAGAGTTCAAGAATAGACAGAATGAAATCGCAGATACAAGCAGCTGAAATGAGTTTCCTCTGTGGGGTGTCTGGGCTCAGCCTCAGAGATGGGGTGAGGAGCTCAGAGTAGAGCCGCTGCTCCTTTGCGTCGAAAGGGGTTAGCTGAGGTGGTTCGGACATCTGATCAGGATCCTCCTGGGCGCCTTCTGGTAGAGGTGTTCTGGGCATGTCCAGCTGGTAGGAGGCCCCGGGGCAGACCCAGAACATGCTGGAGGGATTATATATCTCATCTGGTCTGGGAACACTTCGGGGTCCTCCAGGAGGAGCTGGAAAGTGCTGCTGGGGAGAGGGATGTCTGTGGTACCTTACTTAGCCTGCTGCCCTGGCGACTCGGCCCTGGATAGGTGGATGAAAATGGATGGATTGATAGGAAGTAAGGAAGTTGTTGTTCATGAATTATAGTCTTAATATAATTCTCCCAGTGTGAGCCTCATTACGTGTTAGTGCCACAACACAGTCACTCTCCCGTAATAACACTTAGGAAATATGATCATTTCTTATGTAATGAGATGCAAAACTACAAGCACATTAATAATGATTCATTTTATTTATAGAGAGCTTCTCATGGTACTCAAAGACACTTTACACTAGTTAAAGAATACAGTAAAATACACATGACATCATTCACACATTAGAAGCTGTTTTGAAAAGAGAGAGATTTGAATAGTGTGAGGTTGGTGCAGTCTTGAATGTGTCTGCGGAGCGTTCCAGAGGGAGGGTGAGTTGTTTGCATTGGTTGTTTGCTGTAATGAATAAGAAATGTGTTTGGGTTAAGAGGTGCCAAACGACTTGTGAATTAGTCATGAGCGAGACTTCATTTTAGAGTGGGGACGCACTCTGAATGCAACTCAGTTTACTGTTATTTGGGGACTGCAGCTTTTGTAGTTTGTTACTTCAAAATACACCATATCATTAACCAATATATGTACAACAACCATCAACAAGCAGTATTTAGGAGGTTGTTGAGGACAAATTCCAAGTTAATGGCTGAGTAGTTGTAGAATATGGTCATGTAGGATGATGCACAGGCCACGATGCCCGCGTGAGCAGTGCTGCTGCTCAGGCTGCAGAACATCTAGAGATTTAGAGTCTCAGCTATTTTTTTTCCTCCACAAAATTTTCAGCAAATATAAACACTGAAAATGGTCTTTCGCTAATCACGTAGACATCACACAACCTTCCACTACAGTTTCAGTGTCTATATATGTCACAGACATGAAAAAAATAGATTCATGTTTACCTTAACACTTCCTGTTTCAAAATAAAAGCCGTCTGATAATGTTTTTGAGGACAGGAATACAGTAGTCATAGCAGCAGGCAGCTCTGCAGCAGCCACACACATGCGAGCCACAGTACTTCAGTGAGGTAAAGCCCTAATAAGTGCTTTATAATGACTAATAAAGAGCCAATATGCTGCTTACGATGCTAAGCAGCTAGTTACTGGTGAATATGTGTACGTCAGTATAAAGTGTTACCCCTGTTCTTATCAAATAGATAACTGGTGTTGCTCACAGAGCCAGTGCATCATCAAACAGTTCAACCTCTAAAAGCTATCAGACATCATTTTGACACAGGAGCGTCCTTATGACAGGATCTGCCAACATCTCATTTTTAATCACCTGGAGCCTGCAGATGTCGCAGTTTGAGATGAATAAGATCATATTACTAATTAAATAGTTATTTTAATTATCATGAAAGGCCTCGCGACAAGACTGTTTGCTATACTCAAAATGTTGCGTCGTATCAAAGCCGTTCATGTTAGCCTGATAGATTTAATATCACTCTTAGTACAGACTGTGTTAGTGTGTAAGCACAGCAGTACATGTAGCAGTGGAACCATCAAGTGCAAATTAAAGCCAGCATTTATGAGGAAAACTTAGAAATATCCACAAATGATTTCTATCTGCTTCTCATATTTCAGTCTGAAGCAATAAATGTCTATTTTTAATTTCATCAACTTCCACCCACAGGTTTAATGTCCAGTGACGGTTTCTGCCGGTACCTGATGTCAGACGAAAATGCTCCAGTTTTCTTGGACCGGCTGGAGCTGTACCAGGAAATGGACCAGCCGCTGGCCCACTACTTCATCAGCTCCTCCCACAACACGTACCTGACAGGGCGACAGTTCGGAGGGAAGTCGTCTGTAGAGATGTACCGCCAGGTCCTGCTGTCTGGATGCAGGTATGTCAGCGTGTCATGGTCTGTTAAGATGTGACGGTGTAGAAACACATGCATCCCACTGTCTTTATGCAAACACACCCAGTCTAAACAGGAAACAGTGAAGCTAAAACTTCTCAAGCTGCAAGGGTGATGATTTTTTAAACCCAGAAGTTAGCTTCACCTTGGTTCCAACAGCAGGAATTTTCCATTGGATTTTTAAGTATTGAAGAAAAGAAGCAAATTAACACCACTTTTATGAATAATGAAGTGTAATGCAAATGCAGGAAATACAAAGCTAACCATCACTAAATTTGAACTTGGATGAGCATGACCTGATCCAGCCAGTGTCCCTGGATTTGTCATTTGCCAGTCTCACATCCTTTTTCAAAGAAATATAAGTGCAGCGGGAAAATAAACACAATGAGGCTGTAAAGATGACAAGTGAGTAGATGAGTTTCTGTGTTCAGCATGATGACCTTTATTGTATCTATTAATCTCTGAGTCTCATTCAGCCACTTGTTCCACTTGTTGACACTTAAAGGGGAATTAATGTCTTTTTCAACCTGGGCCCTATTTTCCGTTCTGCTTTTGTCTAAATGAGTGACAGGATGTTCAATATGTGACATTTCTCCAGTATGAAGCTACGGCTGACCTGCCTGCAGCCCGTGAGCGTGCGCTATATTAAATAATAGGGCACTCAGACAGCGTCAAACAACGTCAAAATACGTCCACTAAAAGTGCATTTTTTTCACATAGATATGTTGTTGGATAATTATACTAAGAATCTGAGCCTAACGGAAAGGAGAAATGAATGTTTACCTTTAGCTGGATTCAGACATGTTCCTCTGCCTGTTGCTGCTCCCTCTCTCTCCTCGTCCGCTCTTCAGTTTCAGTGAGCTCTGCGTCCGTGTTCCTCCGTGTACTCTGTGTTCAAATAAATTCAGACATGTTTGTTGTGGCAAGTCAAAACACTCACTCAGAGAGTGAAAGTCTGGCTCTGAAATCTCACGTCTCACGAGATTCTTCTTCTTCTTTGGTGTTTTACTATGCAGTCTATGGTGTTTTACAGCAGTTGGTCTCCTGAGACTGGACTTGTTGCAGGAAGTTTCCGTTGTAGTGAGTTTACAAATGCAACTGTTTGGAGTAGTCATGGCTGAATTTTTACCTGATTTGGACCAACTGGTTCTGGATGAGCCATTTGAATTTGAAGAGCGCCCGTATTTATTTGAACATGGAGTACACAGACGTACACGGATGCAGAGCTCATTGAAGAGGGAGGAGGAGAGAGAGGGAGCAGGCAGAGGAAGTGTTTGACATGCCACAACAAATATGTCCGATTCCAACTAACGGTAAACACAGACGTTCATTTCTCCTTTCCGTTACGTTGTCAGATAATTACACTAACAATCCGAGCCTGTCTGTATGGGGAAAAAAGCACTTTTAGTGGATGTATTTTGACGTTGTTTGACGCTGTCTGAATATTATTTAATACAGCGCATGCTCACGGCTGCAGGCAGGTCAGCCCTAGCTTCACACTGGAGAAATGTCACATATAGAACATCCTATCACTCATTTAGACAAAAGTAAATCGGAAAATAGGGCCCAGGTTGAAAAAAAGGTTAGTTCCCCTTTAAGGCTTCAAAAATCACAAATTTACTGACATATATTTTGCCGTAGAACAAAACGTGTAAATACCTTAAGCTTTACCACAGCTCTTATTTCAGGCCTCCTAAACAAAAACCCACTTGCGGTCATTTAGACTTGACCAGTGGACTTAATTACGAGCCAATGAGCTGTTGTAACAGGTGAGGTACTTTACGTTCTAAAACCAGCTGAGTTGCAGGTGACATCATCAGCCAGCTTGAGTCGAGCTCAGACCGGCCAGTTCACACCACTGCAACTTTTAAAATGGTTTTGTCTTGTCGCGAATCTTTGGTCTGAACTGGGCTCATTCCTGCAGCATGCGATCATACAATTATGTGAACGTTATCGGTGGATTCAGTTATGTACAGTGAGTGTGTTTTCCATCCTGTTAGGTGTGTGGAGCTGGACTGCTGGGATGGAAAAGGAGAGGACCAGGAGCCCATTATCACTCATGGCAAGGCCATGTGCACAGACATCCTGTTCAAGGTGAACACAGCACACAGCACACACACACTATCACTGTTCACCACAACAGTTGATTCATTTCTGGGCTGCTTCAGTATTGTTGCATTAGGTTTGGCTGCCCCCCTGTGTTCAGAATATGGTATTGCATATGTCACAGCCTCATCCTCTTCCTCCTCTCATCCACTCCTCTTTGTCTTCTTCCTCCTCTCCCAACAGGATGTTGTCCAAGCCATCAAGGAGACAGCATTTGTGACCTCAGAGTACCCTGTTATTTTGTCCTTTGAAAACCATTGCAGGTGTGTGTGCGACTGGTGTTAATGCATCAAGATTCTGCAATTCAATTGTGTAAAAAAAACATTAAATTCAATTGCTTGATATTTGTAGACACCCTGATTGTTTCTTTTTTTTAATGTGTTTGTCACCAGTAAACCGCAGCAGTACAAGATGGCCAAGTATTGTGAGGAGATCTTCGGTGACTTCCTCCTCAAACAGCCTCTGGAAAACTTCCCTGTAAGTGCTCTCTGTGAGTCACACAGTCTCTCAGAGTTGATTGCATGATGATGATGACTTCTCAGTATTTAAATGATGTGTGATTATTTTCTGTGTGGCAGATTGAATCTGCGCGCCCGTTACCCTCTCCAAATGAACTCAAACGCAAAATCCTCATCAAAAACAAACGCTTGAAACCTGAAGTTGAACAGAGTACGTACATGACTCAGCCTGTTGACTTGTTAAATATCTGTTTATTATGTGGTTTATTGGTTTAACGTGTGTGTGTGTGTGTGTGTGTGTGTGTGTGTGTGTGTTCTACAGAACAGCTAGAGGCCTTTAAGAAACACATGGAGGCAGGAGAGACCAACACCCCTGCCATCATCATGGGAGAAGAGAATGAAGAGGACGCAGAGAACGGTCAGACACAGTTTGTGTAAAGGAGGAGGGTTTTTTTTGCTGACATGTACACAACACACCTTATCAGAGATCTTTTAAAACACATTTTAATGGCTTTTAATTTGATTTTATAAAGATCACAAACTTTAAAGAACAAACAAGAAATCCTCAAAAAGCTGCTCACAGCTCGTTCATATTATAAGACTGGATGCTTTTAGTTACCCGAAAATATTAATGTTTGGTGAAAATCTGTGCTGCAAATTAAATGTGTGTTTTTGTTTGTGTGTGTGCGCAGGAGAAAAGGACGGTGAGGATAAGGATTTGAATTCAGAAACACCCAGCAGTCTGTCAGAGTCGACCACTGAGAAAGAGCCCAACAGTGTGTCCCAGAGTAACACTGTCGGCTCGACGAAGGAGGAGGAGCGCAGCAACAGTATCAAGAAGGTGAGTTGTAAAGACAGTTTGACTCCTGAAGTGCTGAAATAAACCAGTCATGTCTCAGGGTCCCAGTAGATCACAGTGCGTATAGCCATTCCCATACACTGGGACATTCTCTGCCTGGACATCCATTGAAATGCATTACAGAAAGTCAGTTTTGTTCGGTTTTATGAGCTTTTTCTGAGATTTGAAGAACTCGGACACAAGGTATCCTGAGAGGCTGGGCGACCAGCTGTATTTTTTACACTTTAAACCACATCTCAAGTGAGAAAAGTGTCTCCTTTGGATAAAGTTGTGTGGTAACGTTAGACCACAACATCAACTCAACGTGAACAAGATTAACAATGATGTCTACATCTGTTCTAAGGTAAGTCAACATCGTGTTTGAGGCAACATATTGTCAGAGATAACAAAGGTTGGCAAACGTTATACTGAATGATTCAGTGTAAATACTGTAGCACCAAACTAACGGAGAGACACTCTTGGTAAAGATGGTAAAAAGGCCGTTATCCTTTTCTCATATTCTGAGCCAAACACCTTAACTTCAGTGGCACTTTAACTTGTTGTCTTTGATGGCGACGGCAACAAGTTTAGGCCCTTTTGGTTACTTCTCAATGACATCTGATCGTTATGTCCCCAAAAATCATCAGTTGCCTCCTGTGAAATGTCGTGTACTGTGACACCTGCCATAGCGCCGCTCACTGAATGTTGATAGTTTGTCCAGGTGAGTGGAGGGGGCGTGGCTTAGCCATAGGTCAATTCCTCCATAGGTTGAATACAGCCAATGGGCTCTGAGAATGGTCTCGCACTGGCTGGTTGTTGCAGCCTGGACCACAATGTTTTCGTTGCCATTTGCGGAGCCTGGGCTGCCTACAGAGACCGGACTTTTTCACAGCATATTCAGAGGACATGTAGCTAGAGGATCGTGAGGAGACGTTTGCTGTATGTGACAAAAACTTAGAGAGCCTTTAAATTAAGGATATTTTAAAGGGACAGTTCACCCCACAATCAACTCTACATATTTTTCCTCTCACCTGTGGTGCTGCTTATCATAAAGAGGTAAGACAGGCAGCTGGTTTAACACCCTGCGTTGCACGTCAAATATCCCAGTTTTTAAAAAATCAAATGTGGCAATCCTAACTGGAAAGAAGACAGACATCTCTATGGCCAATATCTCCAACACTCTGAGTTTGAGGTGAACTGCCCCTTTAAAGCCACATCCTGTGCATTTAAAGAAATCCAAAATGTATACAAAGGTTTTTATCCATAGAGGAGTAAGAACCAACTTTTATTGCCCCAACAAGAAGTTAAAACAACTCTAGAGATAAAGTGAAATTATGTACAAAGGATGCATGATATTGTCTTTTTTGCCGACATCCGATATGCAACAACTTATTTGACCAATAACCAATATCAATATATCCATTTTTTTCCCCACCTAATGTTAGCAATCATCAAGTCTCTTCTGTAGTGGAATTAACATCATATCATGCAGGCATACTCTTATTGTGACGGCCCACCAGCAGATGGAGACGTCAAATATAATACTTTCCAGTGTGTGTAATATTCATTCATTGTACAAAATAAGTAAAAGTATGTTGGTCAATTCTGAGAGTTCATTATAAAGCCAAAAGCAGCTGATACAGATGACATGCTGATACTGTCGTGCATCCATAGTACATACTGTATATGCCTTTAGAACAATAGATGGCAGTGTTGAGGTCACACACAAGAAGAGCATTAGATCTTTACCTATGTGGTCAAAAGCTAGTTGAAGTGCTGACTGAAACAAAAGTAGGAGTCTGGAATTTTTTCTCCTTAAATTATTCATTTTTAGGGTGCCTGCATCCGTCATTTAAGACCGTACTTGTCTGTGTTTCCAGGTGCCTGACGATGAAGCGACAGAGATATCTGAAGCCACAGAAGCAACCGACGCCACAGACATCTCAGAGGCCTCTGACCAAGACAATAACAAGAAGGCAAGCACAAGACGGCCGATATGCTTTATCATACACACAGTTTCAGTCACCTCGTAGTGAAAACCAAACTAACGTCTGTTTCAATTCAGAAGTGTGTGAAACATGTTTGTACCTGTCCTGTGCAGGGTGGAGAAGAGGCTGAGGACTCTGAAGAGGCTCTGATAGCTCAGTACACCTACGTAGGAGCCACCACGAACATCCACCCATATCTGTCAGCCATGGTCAACTACGCACAGCCTGTCAAGTTCCAGAGTTTTGAAGTGGCAGAGGGTGAGCTCTGACGTCCTCCTGATGTGTTTCTGCTGTGATCTGATTCTGAAGTGTTGCTCTGGGTAAAGGCAAAATGCAACACTGTTCATTTCCTTTTCTCTGTCTTGCAGAGAGAAACATCCACCATAACATGTCATCTTTTAACGAGTCTGTCGGTCTGGGCTATCTGAAGACCAACGCCATCGAGTTTGTCAAGTATCCTTTGAGCTTCAAATCTTAGCTGTGCTGCATTTATCTGAACGGGGGGAATACATCACCCACAAAATGATCATTTGTACATCGAGTACTCGCCTCGTGTTACGTTGAATTTGTGAGGAAAACATTGTTTTACACAGGTCACAGTGAACGAGGAATCCAAAAACAGAAAGTTCTTGATGAAGTGAAGTCTTTAATACAGCAAAACTATATCACAACTCAAACTGTCACACAACTCATGCAGTATAATCCAAGTGTCATTTATCCAGTTGTGTGCTCTGTACTTCCCAAACACATGCATTTAACACACTTGCATACGAGTAGCAAGGTTCCAGGCGCACTACACATCTGTGCTCAAGACTGTTTAGGCAGATGTGTTTTAAGTAGTAAGGTTTGGAAGTAAGGTTGCATGTGTTTGGGAAGTACAGAGTCTACAACTGGATAAATGAGACTTGGATTATACTGCAGGAGTTTCTGAGAGATGAAGTTTTGCTTGCAATTCATGATAATATTTCATTTTTTGGTTTCTTGGTTCACTATGGAGACATGCGAGAAAAACAGTTTTCTTGATGAATTCAACCAAACACAAGGTGAGTAGTTCATGTACAAATGGCTAGAGGGAGTCGTCTTTAATTTAAAACATTTGGATTTTTTTTTTTATGAAGATCACCACGACTGAAATTTCCACTATTCTTTGCTGAATCACGTTACACACCTGAGTGAGACCCCGATCACACAGAAAGTGTTTTTGCAGCTGGAGGCGGCTTTTTGGAATTGTTTTTAATGAGAATGAAGCTTATTGCTCGCTGTTTTTGCCGAAGCACTTAAACAAAATAAACTGTAGCTAAAATACACGAGAAGGTTAGGGTAAGGAGGTGATGGTGTGGTCGCCTGGCAACAATAAAAAGGCACAGCAAACTTTTTTTTTTTTTTTACTAGTGTCACTGAATTTTATTTTATTTTTTAAAAAAGGAAGTTTGGTGCGTGCAGAACACTTCCTGTGTGATCAGGGCCTAATAAATTCAAAGTTTTAACTTAATAGATCGAGGTCACCTAAATGAGAGCCGAACAGCGGGTCAGAACTGATGTGGATTTTTTTTTTTTTACCATATTTGTTTCCACTCTGCTCTCGGAAAAGAACTGGAGGCCTCTGGAGGCCGGTGTGCCTTTGGACTGTGTGACTTGGCGCGGCACAAACACACACACACACACACAAAAAACTTTGCCTCTCGCTCTCCGTCTCTCGATGGGACTGCTTGACCCAAGCTGTTCACACTAAAAATAGTCCTGCAGTCTGTTTGACACACACATGCAGTCAGATGCATACCCACACATGTGCTGGAACAAACATGCTCTCCCCGTCTTTTTTTAAAACTTTCCTCAGCGTCAGTGCAGCTACAACAAGCGTCAGATGAGCCGTATCTACCCCAAAGGAGGCCGGGTGGACTCCAGTAATTACATGCCTCAGATCTTCTGGAACGCGGGCTGCCAGATGGTCTCACTCAACTTCCAGACCCCAGGTACCACAGCACACAACATGGGACCTCTGACCTCACACACACACACACGCCCATATCAAGCACTACACACACAGCAGATACACATCACAAGCACACACGCGTAAACAAATGCAAGCACTCAATTAACCTTCTGATCTAAGACAGAGCATCATGCAGTGACCTTGTGACCTCACATGTTCATACGACACTGAAAGCATCTTCTGCGTGTGTCGTCATGAACACAGCCAAATATAAATGTGCCAATAATAGCAAGAAGGACATTTGGACTTAATAAAGACCCAGATGAAATGTTAGTTTAAAGGGTCAGTTCACCTAAATTACAAAAAGCACATTTTCTCACGTACCGCTGGTTTTATGGGGCCAAAGTTTCAGATGTCTGCAGTGGTGGATGAAGCACAGATATCTCAACAGAAAATGACTTTGGTAGAAGTTAAAGTTACCTATTAAAATAGTACTTAAATCAAAGTCTGTTAATATCTGCAGTAAATATATATTTACTGTACATTAGTATCAAAACTAATTTTATAATATGTACTTGTACATAGAGTAAAAGTGCAAGTAAATGTTAATAAAAAAGCAAGCATTCAGAATTTTGAGAATTATGAAGTTTATTTCTTAGTAACATGTACAGCAAAATTTATTTGCAACTAATATACAACCATCCCCAGTCTATTTACAGTCCAAGTACCACCCAGTGGTACAAAATAAATGTGCACTCGCCTAACACAACCTTTCCTTGTCTGTATATCTGCCAAAAACATCTTCTTTGTAAAGGTTTTCAATTTGATTTAAATTTGTGCTTTGTTTCACCTCATCACAATAGTACTGTAACAAAGTATGATTGCTTCATTACACCACTGGATATCTGCGCCTGAAACTTGTACCAACACTCTGATATAGTGGAAACAAAATATTTGACAGCAACATGTAATTCCAGAAATAATGTCCCAGTTTCCCCTGGATAATCCACAGATTTTACTTGGGCTTAAATAGTTTCAATGACAACTGCAGACACTGAGATCTGTGTTTGGAGCTAATTTGGGTGAACTGAGTCTTTGCAGAAAGTGAATTGAGTCTGTGTAGTTTAGTTCAGTTCATTTGACTGGGACAGTGCATATTGATGAACATTGCTGTAGATAGACCAGAGGCCAAAAGGCCAGTTTTCATCTGTAGTCCCTGGCCAGATGTTACAGTAGACTACGAGCAGCATAAATTTGACATGTTAGAAAATATTGACAATTAAGCTCCAGTGTGTCTGATTGAGGGGGATATATTGGCAGATATGGAATATAATATAATAAGTATGTTTTCTTTAGTGTATAATCACATGAAAATAAGAACTGTTGTATTAACTCAGAATGAGCCATTTGTATCCACATAGGGACCTTGTCCATGGAGATTGTCATGTGGCTCTAGATAGGAACATTCAGATTTTCATGTAGGCAGCCATAGTCAGCAGCTCCTCTGCGACGAGCTTCATCAGAAAAACACTGACTCTTTTTAAGGTGAAACTGCTCTAGTCTTCTTACCGATTTAAATCAGCGGGTCTGTGGCCTGTCTCCAATGAGCCGGACAGCATCAGAGAAACACAAAACTAATTTGTTGATTGTTTTCAATCAATTTAAATGACTGGTAAAAAAAAAACAACAAAAACCTCCTTTAACAATCAACATCAGAATTCTTACCGGGAAAAGTTTCAGCTGGTCGCAATCTGTAACCCTCAGTAGGGGTGAGTTTGTGTACAAAAATCTCTAAACATTTAGAGTGGGTCATGTTTTTCGTGTAAATGTGTGCACGGGTTTCACTGCTGGGTGGTGCTATTGCATTATACCAGTAAAGCCCCAGTTACCCGAATACCAACCGAACGGGCCATTTAACCAACCGTTACAGGCTGCCACCCCCAAATATCGCCATTCCGACGGTCTGCCATCCCAAATTCTGGTCCCTGAGTCCTGACAGTAAGCTATGGCGAGCATGTAGAAGCCGTATTTCCCATATGTCAGTGATTTTCACCGGGGACACACGCGAGTAATTCAGGCTGACATTACCTGTTTTTCAGCAAACTCCTCTGTCAATTCTATTAAAAAGCATGACATATAGATCCACAGTAACTTTTTATTATTATTATTGGGTCTTATAAGAGTGGGCTACAATGAGTACCATCAAATCACAGCATCCGTGGTGAGAGGACACGGAATTGTGTGCGCTTTTATGCATGCGTGTCTAGGCGATCACGGATATTTGATGTGGGAAAGATGTAGCCAGATGCGTTACCTGTTTTTAAGCGGCACGAGATACGTGGCTCGTCTGTCTGTCCGTCCGTAGCATGAGTCATGTGCGCCACTTCCACCGACCACGACTCACCCCTAATCCTCACAGCTAGATGCCACTAAATCCCCTAAATCTTACACACTGGACCTTTTAATGGTGACACAGCAAAAAATTTCATGACAACATGAAAGCAGACTGACAGGAGCCAAAAAAAAAAGGGCGTAAAATACATGACGTGAGCAACTGAGCAGGATTAAAGCAGCAGCCTACAACAGCATGTAGAAGCCTACATGTAGCAACTACATGCTGTTGTAGGCTGCTGCCTTCAGAGTCAACTAGACTGTTACAAACAAATGAGAATGCAGAAATGTTGTTTTGTGAAACCATGCTGCTGTTTCTCTCTAGAAAAACAACACTATATGCAAGATCAGGCAAATAAAACATTCTCACCATACTGACGTAAAAATAGATCCTCACCAGGGTCTATCATTGTCTTGCATACACACACACACACACACACCTGTGGACACACAACACAAAATAGATCCTCATCTCTGCAAGTGCATGTCATTTTTTGCTGCATCAGATTATGCATGCATGACACCTCCTACTGCACTCACCCACTTCATCTGTTCACTCTATTTCTGTTGGACACACACACACACACACTTTCATGAGCTGCAGCTCCACATACACACCTATGCAGTGAGTGATGCCTGTTGGAAAACAGCTGCTGCCCCATAGCCAGAGGCAAAAGGGGGTCGGACCATATGGCCTGCTGGGAGCTGAGCATGTGTGAGCCTGGAGGGGGGGTCACCCAGGAGGTGGAGCTCCTGTGATGGAGGGATGAATGGTTGGAGGGAGAGAAGGAGGAGGATGTAAAAAGCTCCACAGATAGAGGCAGAAATAAACTGTTATTGTTTTGAGATTAAATGTCTGTGTGAGTAACATGTGAGATATCTGTGTCTCAGTTCCTGAACACTTCTCTCATCCTGTCTCTCGCAGATCTGGCCATGCAGTTGAACCAGGGAAAGTACGAGTACAACGGCTCCTGCGGGTGAGAACAGCTCCACGCTCCTGTCCTTAGCTCGTTTCCATCCGTCCCATCCCTCCCTTCTCCAAAGCTCATCAATTAAAGCTTGTCACATCTCATTAGTGGTTGCCAGCAGCGACCGTAGCTACCGTCTGCCCCGAGAGCCAATGAGTGCTTTGGAGAAGCGGGCTCCTCTTAACCCGCCTCTGAGGCTCTCTGCAGTCATCTATCTCTTCCTGTCTGCGTCCCTCGGCTCTGATACTGTCCCCGAGGGCAGATTTCACTGCTAATGCTGGAAATCTCATATGTGGGAAGATCAGGGCTTCTGCAGACACCCATCATTCCTAATGCTCCTCTGCTGGGCCCTGGGTTAACACACACAAAGCCCTAGTGCCTTGCTATACTGTACGTCCTTATTCCCGATAGACTGCTGAATTGAAACTAAAATATTTAGAAATATTCTGGCATTGCAGTATCAGGATTATGTGTTTCATAACATCAGTGTTCCCACATTAATCTAAAAGGTAGATACATTTTGTTGTGTGCACGTCAGGTACCTGCTGAAGCCCGACTTCATGCGGCGGTCAGACAGGATGTTCGACCCTTTCTCAGAGACGCCGGTGGATGGAGTCATCGCTGCAACCTGCAGTGTACAGGTCAGATCACCAGGCACTTCAGTCATGCAGGAAATCCTATAAATGAATTTAAAAAACAACAATATTTTAAGATAAAACTATTACTTATAAAAATTAAAAAGTCATATTGACACAGGGAGTAGTTCAGGCTTGGTTTGTTGTATCCTGCTCCAGAGGGATGCACCAAGACGTGAGAATAGCATTGTGGGTTTTATATATGTTGAGTCTATAGTCAGAGTTTTTAATGTCACAAAGGAGGCTCTCTTTCAACCTGGCGATATCACTGTGGAAACATACGCTGCGTGGCTCACCTGGTCCAGACTAGTTTATGATCAGAGTTATCAATCAATCAAATCCTTTATCATCACTCTGTAGTCAATAAACAATCTCTGAGTGATACAGATTCTCAGCTGAGAGAAATTGGTATAAATGCAGATTTGTGGAGCACTTGCATTGTAGAAAACAATTGTAACACACTCTAGTTTCAAATGTTTAAAAAGATCTTGATTTTTTTGTGCTCAACCTAATGTACCAGTGTCTCAATATGTTTGTTGATCATGATGAAGAAAGCCCAAAGGCCGAACATCATCAAAATATAAGAAATGCTTTTGAGTGTAATGTTTAAATCTGCAACATCAAGTTTGAAGTTTTAGAGCTGTAGTATGTGCTGCTGCCACGTTAGAAATTAACAGAGTGATTAAAATAAAATATGAAAACTTGTGAATTCACCCAATAAGTAATTTTTCACCAGCATTTCACACTGGCTATAACTGAAGCAAAAGTGTCGATTTTTACTGCAATACTTTTATTGTACTCCGTATTCTTTAAAGACAGGAAAGACCGGCATGTGATGGATCAATTTGTGCCGAACATGTCATTTTACTAATTCATGGCAATGTTTATACGGCCTGAATGTGAAAGCCGAGCTTATCTCTGACTGGGACTTAGTCTAAAAAAAGTCTGGCTCTGTTGAACTTGCTCCCTGGTACAACCTCAAGGAGGCAGTTAGTTATCTTTGTTGTCTTATTACACATATCTTTACGTCGCCCCAAAATGAAAAACACACATTGATAGATTGATAAATTGCATCACAGGTAAGAGGAAATGTAGTTTGGAGTGCTGCATAAGGGACATTTGAAAATGAATGATGACTAATTAAATAAGCTTCCTAACGCTGCCCTCCGTTCTTCTTCAGGTGTTCTCTGGACAGTTCCTGTCAGACAAGAAAATCGGCACGTACGTTGAGGTCGACATGTACGGTCTGCCGACAGACACCATCCGCAAGGAGTTCCGCACGCGCATGGTGATGAACAACGGACTGAACCCAGCCTACAACGAGGAGCCCTTCGTCTTCAGAAAGGTAGCGAGAAGGGCGGGAAAAGGGGGAGTCTTGGGTGAGGAGGAGGTGGAGATACAGTGAGGTAAAACGAATGTGCTGCATGAATGCCGTCTGCATCGTGATGAGAGCTGTGATATTTGAGTACAGGGAGGTAAAGGAGAAGGAGAGGATTTGGATTGGAAGAAAGGTCTCAGTGACGACAGGAGCTGCTCATTCTAGGGAAGGAAAAGACAAATATAAGATGGCAGTATGAGCAGGAGGAAAGATAAGAGAGGAGGGCAAGACGGAAAAGTAATGTTAAAATGTAGAAAAGACAAATAGAGGGAATGGTTTGTGATACTCTTGCAAATGTGGTCACCTGCAAAAGTATCACAAACCAAAGCATAGCGAGGGAAAGAAGAGGAGGAAGATCCAGGCTTCTAGTTTGCCTTCTTTGGTTTGCTGAGGAAGAAAGGGGAAGAATCAAAGGACGGCGAGAAGAAAGGAACAACATAAACAAACAGAGGGATGAAGGAGAGATTAGAGATATAAAGAGCAAAAGAGGGGGAGAGGAACGTGTGTGTGTGTGTAATAGTGCTGCTCTCAGCAGAATGAGGAGTCTCTCAGCCATGACTGTGACTCCAGCTTCCTAACACACACCATCAATCACAGCCTGCCGCAGTGCTGCTCTGCTCACACACACACACACACACACACACACACACACACACACACACACACACACTCTTACACAGTGCTATCAGAGGGGCATCACAGGCAGAGCTGCTGGCAAGACTCGTTTCTCATGTCTACACACACACACACACACCAACACACACACAAATGCCCTCAAATACTGCCACACCTTTTGCATGCATACACGGTCCTGTCAAGATGACTCAGAGCGAACAACACACACCAGCGCCCCTCGCGTACAGTACATCAGGCTACATTTGCGTAAGCATACACACAAGCGGGCGCTTCCGCTCATTCATCTCCAGGGAGTATTCTTCGTCCTTATCTCTTACCTTCCTCTTCGTCTAGGTATTAATCATCCTCCTCTCTGCGTTCACTTATCTCCACACACACACACACACACAAGGCCGATTAAGACTCTCGCTCTGCTTTTTTTCAAGGGTGTGCACACAAGCTCATCCACAGACACAAGTTAGACACACATACATATTACAAGATTTACTTCACTCCCCATATGTGTGTGTGTGTGTGTGTGCGCGCAGGTGATGGCCTTGTCAGTAGTCAGATATGCTGTGTTACTGCGCTATCATGCCTTTTCCTTTTATCACACTGTGACCGTCCCCTGATAGTGTCCCCTGCAGGTTCATCCTTGACCTTCCCCTTTAATGATGCTGTTTGTGCTTTAAAACAGACGCCGTTTTACTGCAACGCCTGCGAAATAGTTGTTAACTTAATTCCAACCCAGAATGAGTTAAGCAGACTTCCCACAGTTCCGATGACCGACTCCTGTGACTTTTATTTTCCGCCTCACTTTCTGTCCTCCCATGCCTTTGCCTCCCCTGTTCCTCAACACATTTTTTTTTTTTTACTTTATTCTGGCTCCTTCTCCGTCCCACCCTCCACTTCCCCTCGTCCCTCCCTCCTAGGTGATCTTACCGGATCTGGCGGTACTGCGCATCGCCGTCTACGACGACAACAACAAGCTGATTGGCCAGCGCATCCTGCCTCTGGACGGCCTGCAGGCTGGCTACCGTCACATCTCGCTGAGGAACGAGGGCAACAAGCCCCTGTCGTTGCCCACCATCTTCTGCCAAATCATCCTCAAGACCTACGTGCCCGACGGCTTCGGAGGTGAGAGCAAAAACACACACACACACATTAATTAAAAAAACTTTATGTATGTTACTTTATGTTCGTTAGAATTACGAGTTTGTTTCGTACATACTTTGTTTTACTGCTGCGTTTATTCATGGCTGATATTAAAGTTGTTTCTGTAGCCTGTAGGCAGGGAGGAGAGAAAAAAGGAAAGTGAGGCGACTCTCTGCCGCTCACTGACTCTGCCTTGGGTTGGTTCTCAGAGTAATGGCATGGTGCAAATGATGATGACAGTGAGTCTGCAGTAATAGACAGTTTAAAACAGGCAGAAGCATACAAATGAGCAGGACAATTGGAGTTGTCATTAAATAAAGCCAAGGGGCCTGCGCTGAGGAACCATTACTGTAACCATTAGCTGCTTTCTGTAAGATCTGCTGCCAGAATCACTTCCCAGACAGACACACAGCACTGTACGAGGAGCTCAGACATATAAAATCCTTTCTTTAAGAAACTGTTTGAGTAAGGCAGATCTTACCCCAGTCTTGACTCTCAGCAGAATGAGGCAGTAATTAATCATGCAAGAGGAGGATAGATTTAATCTCACTCTGCTTTAATAAATGCTAACACTTATTTACTGCCTTAACATTTTGGTTACAGTCAAAAGAAATGTTGTGTTGACTACTTCAGAAATGGCTCCTTAAAGAGAATTATCTCAGATTGCCTTAATTATAAAAGGGACGGATCATTTTTCCCTCTTACTTGTAGTGCTATATATCAATCTAGATTGTTCTGGTGTGAGTTGCCGAGCGTTGGCGATATCAGCCGTAGAGATCTCTGCCTTCCCTCCAATCTAATTTAACTAAATGGGCTTGCAGAGCCAAAAAAATGCATTTAAAAACTCATCAGTAATGTTTCTTTATAAAAATCATGATGTGGTTACTCAAGATAATCCACAGACCTTATTGCGAGCAGTTTCATGTGGGAACTATTTTCCCTCTGCTGACACCCACCAACTGTATCACTTGGCACAGAGGGAAGTGTGCATCTACTGCGCGCTCAGGCGAGGATGATGCCATAAATGTTTACATCATGTTGTGCTGTTAAAAGCATGACCTTTTGGTCCATGAATGCTTCCTTGTGCAAAGTGATAAGGGTGTAGTTTGGCTGAAAGAAAATAGTTCCTACATGAAACTGCTCACAATAAGGTCTGTGGATTATCTGGAGCAACTGAGTCATGATTTCTGGAAAGAGACATCGATGTTGCAGATGGATTTCTTGATGCTTTGAGCACCATAAGCCGAGCACCATCTAGTTTAATTATATTGGAGACATCTCTACGGCTGATACCTCCAACACTCAAACGCAAACACTCTAGACCGATTAATTGCATTACAGATAGGAGTCTTTTTAACCTCAAGTTTG
Source organism: Epinephelus cyanopodus (assembly GCA_026686955.1). Lineage (NCBI taxonomy): Eukaryota > Metazoa > Chordata > Actinopteri > Perciformes > Serranidae > Epinephelus > Epinephelus cyanopodus. The sequence continues at coordinate 3,770,703 of CM048925.1, read as the reverse complement.
TCAGCTTGAAATAAAAGTAATTTGGACATTTGCCTATTGTACAAACGCTGAACAACCCTTCAAATCACCAATTTATCAATGAATCTTTTCTCTGTTCTATAATAAATTGTTCTATCCATTTCAGCAATTGTGGATGCCCTATCAGACCCAAAGAAGTTCTTGACCATAGCAGAAAAAAGAGCTGACCAGATGAAGGCGTTGGGGATTGACACGGTACACAGACAACACACACACACCTCAAATTGTACCTGACTGACTGGATACGTCCACGGTTAACTCACATACTCTGTACCATTTCTTTTTCGTAGAATGACATAGCAGATGTTCCAAGTGGAAGCTCAAAGAATGACAAGAAGGGAAAGGGTAAAGGAGACACTGTGAAGGCCAGTGTGACACCGCAGGCCAGCTCAGACATGGCTCAGACCTCCAACTCCGCCCAAAACAACACAGCAGAAACCAAGAAAGGTATGTGCTGACAACAAAACATGTTTACTGTATGTACAGTGTGTGGACACGAACGTAACTGTTCTCTGTTTCAGATACTGCACTCGTGCCTAATGTCAGCATTGAAGACTTAAAACAAATGAAGGTTGGTGACTCTCAACATAACAGCTCAGTCTGTGAGACATACTGTACTGTACAGAGTTACAGAATAGGTAATATTGCAGTAACGGTTAGTTCAAGAGGTAATTACTGAAAGGAATACTTCACCCACAAATTGATTATTTTTAAATCAAATACCCTGTGTTGCCTTAAATTCATGAAGAAACCTTTGTTTTTATGCATGTCTCCACTGTGAACGAACTCTCACACAACTCGTGCCGTATAATCCAAGTCTCATTTATCCAGTCATATACTTATTCATAGCTATGTCAGTTTCAAATAGTTTTACTTTTGATAGCCTTGATAACCCATTAGCCAGTGACTGATTAATTTAAGAAAATTTTCCAATATGTTTTGAAATACAAGAGGCTTTTCAGCTCTCCATTGACTCGGTGAGCTTTAGCACTGCATTTCAAAGCACTGTCCATTTAGTGGTGATGTTTTGTGATGTAAAAGTCATGCCTTTTTATTTTATTTCCTGTTTGCTAGCTGCGTTAACGTGTAAAGATAGCGCCCACCCCATGACCTCCACTGTGAGCTAGCCTTAACCACTCTGCAATGCACACCACCTGCGCAAGATGAGAGGTAGCTAGCTGCGCTGTTCATTCACGAGTACTGCTGGTAATGACGTCCCAGTGGTGGACTGTGTTTCTGTGGAAACACGGTAGCCACCCTCGCTCTCCCCCAGGTCGCTCCAGTGAGTAAGAGGCCTCATTTTTAACCACAGAGACCCTTTAGCATCGTTAACTATGTTAGCACCACTAGCAGTGCTTACAATGCTAAAGGGAGTTGGTGGCTCAAAATATGACCAGAGGATGGGCACAATGTTTTCTCAGAAACGCTGTTGGGTCGGGTCGGCATATCTACCTGTAATCGCCGAATGAACGGCACTGCTAGCTCCCTCCCACCAGACCCAAGTGGTGCGCAGTGCAGTAAATGGAAGAGCAGTAAAATTAACCTGTAGACAAGCACGTGTGACTGGTTGAAAGAAATTCTCTGCAATTATCGTTGACATCTCTACATGGTAGATAAATGATACTTGGATTATACCTCAGGAGCTGTGTGAGAGTTTGTAAACAGATGTTTTGATATATTTTTGCTGTCGTCCCCCCTTTACTCCAATTCATCAAGAATTTTCTCAGTTTTTGGATTTGTTGTTTACCATAGAGGGGTGCAAGAAAAACAAAGTTTGCTTAACGAATTCAATGTAACACAGAGACAGTACTTGATAGGGGTGTAAATCACCAGTTTCATCATGATGGGATATTATATCGATTCTGTGGGCAGCAATACAATTTTGATTTGGTGTGATTTAGGGGCCTGTGATTGATATGAAATGATATTAACTGCCCATTTAACACAGTCTGTTACAGAAGAAGCTGCCATCTCTTTCTTTTCTTGCCTTTGGCCATAAAAGACAAATACAACACATAAATAATAAGTGCAGTAAAGTTTACTTTAAACTGACTGCACTAACATACGTCAAATAGCACATAGGAAAAGTTAACCTTCTGGCTTTTTGCCAGAGACGTTTCTCGAAGGGCCCTTTTCTTTTTAACCCAAACCATCATCTTTTCCATAAAACTTCTTAACCCCGAAGGTAAACTTCTCCCAACAGTCATAAAACACAGATTAACATTGTTCAACTCAAATTCAATTTCAAATTCAGCTCAGTATAAACGTCAAGATTTAGAGACAAAACAATTGTTTTTTGCTAGTGACACATTATTAGCTTAAGCATGTTTACACTGCATAAAGCAGCCAGCGGTCTTTTCCCTCTACTCAGATACTCAACAGATTTCATGTAATGTTAGTATTTTTCTTACGTACTGTTGGTTTAAGTCACTGTATCTCTCAACAGAACAGCTCGATTGAATTTCAGCCTACATGCATTAATGTTTTCACTTTTCATCGATGATCATCAAATGGATATATTGATATGGATCGATGGATCATTACACCCCTAGTACTTGATATTAGGGGTATAACGATCCAATCACATAGATGCAAAGTGAAAACATTGATCCATATCGTCATCTTTAGGATAGGCTTTTAATTTTAAAGTCTGTCACTGTCAAACAGCAGCTGAGAGAAAGACGATGAGGATAACGTTATTTACGCTGGAATAAATCAGCAGAGTGGAATTATTTTTGATTTCAGAGAAAATACAGGGCAACAGATAGAGCACATGCTGTACGTAGATAATGCTGTTAGGGGATAAAACACGACTTAACGTCTCACTCTGCTAGCTTCTTGCTTTAGCAACATTAGCTGCTCTGTTTTAACAATATTCAGCTGATAAACATGCATGCAGGCTGAAATTCAATCTTCCTGTTCTGTCAGGAGATGCAGTGACTTAAACCAACAGTGGCTAAATAATATCGCCTGATATCGATCGCAGACAACTTAATCGTATCGTGGCAGACTTTGTAGTATCGGAAAATATCGTATCGTTGTCCAAAGTATCGATATAATATCCTATCGTTATGAAATTGGTATATTACACCCCTGCTTAATGATCATTTGTGGGTGAAGTATCCCTTTAAGTACCAAGAAGGTATCATCTATCACGTACAGGTTGCAAAGTTGCTAATTGAAATATAAATACTTTTTTAGGGTTTTTTATAGGGTGAAGATTAGTAGGACAGAGGTGTAATGGTGTTAAAATGACTTAATAGTAAAACTAGGCATAGTTATAGCTAACTTTAAGTAATGACAAGCACCTAATGCTGCACTATTTCTAAGAACCTTCCGCTTCTAATAATTGTATGTAATTATCTTGTCTTTTCTTGATAAAGCTATTATGTTCAAAGTCTTTTCTTAACATAACCTCCTGCATGAAATCAATACCTGCTCTCCTCTCCCCCTGCAGACGTACCTTAAACTGATTAAAAAGCAACAGAAGGAGCTCAACACTTTAAAGAAGAAACACTCAAAGGTGGGTGATTGTTTTAGTGCCGACCTGTCTGTTGGTGATGCAAAGAGGCTGCTGCTTGTCCCGGACAGTCATTGATGCTCAGAGGGACAGTGAGGAGGCGAGGCGGAGGGCCAGCCCAAGCTTTTATCTTCCACTGACTGCTGCTTCATCACCTGCACACACATGCATACACACCAACATTACACTCAGACGTAAATGCAGCCACATCACTAATGTTGCGTAAGAAATTAGACTTGCTAAAGTAGCTTTTCCTTTGACCAGAGCTCCATAGAGACAGTGGTGGGTGCTGGCTCATTCATAGAGGCTGATTAATTATCATATTATTAAGTCCTATTCTTGTAATGCATGTATTAAAGTACCATCTGCTGACTGAATGAAGACGACTGCTGGCTCATTACATGATGTAGGCAACAACATATTATGCTTAGTAATCACAGTTTCATATTGCAGCTGCCTGTTTTGCTTTGATCTCTATCTTATGCTTAATACAGTCTAGGTACAGGTCACAACTGCAGTCCCACAGCATGGATAACTACTTAAGTGACACATGTGTTTTTTCTCAATAGGATCAGAATACAATGCAGAAAGCGCACTGCTCCCAGGTGGACAAGATGGTGTCTCAGCATGATAAGGAGAAGACAACTCTGGAGAAGCTACTAGAGAAAGCCATCAAGAAACGAGGGTAATTTAAAAACAGAGAAACTAACATGTTCGACATTTTGTGAGGGGAAAAAATCTAAGATGTATGTATGTACTGACATCACTGCATTGCCCAGGTTTACTGTGTTTACTAATTCTTAATACACATTTACCAATAAAAATATTAAATCGTCTTCAATTCAGATTGAATGGATCTTAAATGTTTGTTAGTCACATCACTGATGGAATTTTTTGCGTTGATGCCATGGGAAACATAATTTTAACAGTAGGGAAACACCACATAACAGGATACCAAACTTGAACACGCAATGCCCTATTTTTGCCCCCTTCACACACTTAGATCACACCATGAGTCTGCATCATTAATGGGGAAAATGCAAGTGTACAGACGAATAGCTTAAAAGGACAAACAACAATTACTCAAGGTGGTTAAAGCCAGAGCCTGGAAATGTTTACAAAGCAAACAGCGATGTATGTCGAAGGAGTTTTAAATGTAAAATGGGGATCAGGGCGGTGGAATCGCATATGCAGAGCTGTAAACACAGAAAGTATCGTCAGGGTCATTTTTACTGTTCATTTTGAAGTGACATCAATGTGTTTATTTGGAAAGACTATATTTTCGCTTTTGGTGTGTATTTCCGTTGCAAGTTTGGTCTTAAATTTCATGTGAAGTATTAAAAGCTCTTAAAGCTTGTTTATACCTGTTGACACTCTGAATTCAGATTCAGTGATACCGAGTCTGCTTATCTTGCATAGCCAGACCTCTTGGTCGCTGTGGGTAGTTTATGTTTCTTAAAACCAAACACAACCGTCTTGGGTCGCCTGAAGCCCAGGATGCAGCCCCTTGCAAAATACGAGGGAACATATTCTGGTGAAACATTTGCACATAGGGAGGTGAGCCCTGGCAATGTCTAAAATCCCTACAACAGTAAACACAACATAAAACATTACAAGATGTTTTAGCGTGTAGGTCACTAGCTCGGTGGTTGTTGTTTTTCCGACAGCGCTATAACAAAGAGTGGAAATAGGTCTGGCTATGTGAGACTAATTTCACATAGCAACTAAAATTTTGGAAACATATTTTCTGTCTGAAATAGGTGGCCAATGACAGGCTTCATACCAACAGACTACATCTTGTGAGCCAGTTGGTGTAATATACTTTTCAAATAGCCAATTTTGGTAAATCAAAATCTTAAATCTTAAACATAATAATAATAATAATGATAATAATAATAATAATAATAATAACAGATTTTTAACTACAATATCAGATAAAAAAAATTACAACTCCAAGGACAGAACTTTTACACAAGCTTTTGGAAAACCTAAAGGACACTGAAATCCCACAGAATTTGACTGGCATGGTCTAAACTCATCACTTGCATGTGTGTGGTTTGCTCACAGGGAAAACAACTGCCAAGAGCTTAAGAAGGAGACAGAGGATAAGATCCAAACACTGATCGCCGATCACAAAGTCAAGGTAACACAAAACTTATTACCCTAAGCCAGCACTCGCTACACAAAGTTATTAGCTGTGATGATGACAAGAGCCTCAGCTGTGTATAACTGATTGAAGTTTGTGTGTGTAGGTAAAGGACATTACAGCGCAGCACACTAAAGAGTGGTCGGAGCTGATCAGTAGTCACAGCAGCGAGGAGCAGGAGATGAAGGACAGCCACGTCACACAGCAGTGCGAACACCTCAAGAAACTCCTGGCCACCGTCCAGGAGCAGCAGACCATGCAGCTCAAACTCATCCATGAACGGTGAGAGGCTCAAACACACACATCCATACACACATGCACATAGAGATGCACGTGTGTACACTCATTTACTGCAGGTGATCAGATGCACAGGGGCAGCAACCCTGTGGATTACTGAAATGAAACTCCAGTCGCCTAACTGCCGCTGGCAGCTTTGAGTGTTAGTGTCACTGTAAATGCTGATTGTGACAAAGTTTTCTTGTGGAACACAATTTCAGGCAGAGCAAAGAGATGCGGGCCAACCAGGCCAAGATGTCCATGGAAAACAGTAAAGCCATCAGCCAGGACAAGTCCATAAAAAACAAGGCAGAGAGAGAGAGGTGGGTCACACACGCACTGCATCCATCTATTATCATGTCATCACTCAGCTGTTGGATTGTTGCGTTAGAATTGTAATGCCATGGTTCTGCCCTTTGTGCTATTCAGGAGAGTGCGAGAGTTAAACAGCAGCAACACCAAGAAGTTCCTGGATGAGAGGAAGAGGGTGGGTTGTTTACCGTTTAAATATTTTGTTACCTAAAAAAGACACCAGGGATTCTCCCAGTTCACTACACAGTGGATTAATACTATACGAATATTTGAGTATCAACTGCTACTACAGTATGTTTATTTAATTTTACAGTATAAATACAAGAAAATGTTTCTACTTTGTAAAAAAAAAAAACATTCTGCTTTCTGTGTGTCACAACCTGTTCAGTAGTGAACTTAGTGGCTTACACAGTGTGTGTGGAGATCAGTACTACAAATACAATATAGGTGAAAACAATACAGCAAATTTACTAAAACAAATACGAGATGAATCCAAAGCAATTCAGTTTGATGGATGTTTTTTGGTTTCCTCACAGTAACAGAAAGATAGAAAAAACCTTTGCTGTCGCTGATCTTTGACTATAACACCTCGAGTGAACTCTCAGAAAAAACAGTCCAAAATTTCTGCTTCTCGCTTCTTAAATGTGAATATTTTCTGGTTTCTTTACTCCTCTGTGTAAACTGAATATCTTTGGGTTATGGAACAAAAAAAGCCATTTTGAGGACATGATTTTAAGCTTTGGGAAACACTGATTAACATTTTTAACATTTTTTTACTTTTTATAGACGAAACAAATCATTTAAGTAAGAAAACAATTGACAGATTAATTGATGGTTAACATAATCACAAGTTGCAGCCCTGGTGTCCACACAGACCTATATGGAGCTGTGTAAGTCACAACAGTTTACACAACAACGCAATCCTGCAAATATTTTACAATAAAAGCCTTGTGTCATTGGAATTCTGTCTACAGAATTAATTTGGAAGAGAAACAGGAAGTGTCATGTCTGGGACATATACTGCAGATATGGAAGTTACTGGTATGATGTCAATATGACTATCAGCAGATCATTTCACTCTCTAGTTTTGCCGAGAAGCAGCAAGTTGCACGGAAAAGACTCAGAATCTGTAGATAAGCAGTGCGGCTTCTCTAACCTGTTAACATGGGCGCTGAAATAAAAACCCAAAAGTTCCACAATGCACACGCTCTGCTCAGGCCCAGTCGTTAGTCATCGTCTGAGACTCAATGTTCAAATAATTAACTGCTTACTTAGGAAACAGTGACTACATCATTATAATATTTTGTCCCTGGTGTGTCTGCAGCTGGCCATGAAGCATCAGAAGGAGATGGAGCAGCTAGAGAAAAACCAGAGAGAACAGTTGGAGAAACTGGAGAAGTTCAATGAGCAGGTACGACACTAAATAACAAAAACTGAACCCTTCAGGCAACGTGCGACTACCAAACGATTACTCAAGATAACTTGCATGTCTGCCATCAGCTGCCTGCTGTCCAACCACAGCATTTATTAGCCCCACTTCCTGCAGACACCTGAACCTCTCTCAGTTTATGGTCCTTTGTGCTTCACTGGCTTTTTAAGTGTAAATGAAACTCGAGTCGGGGGACCAGTGCAGCTCTCTGGCTGATTTCTTCCCTAGATACTGTAATGGCTGCAGTTTCTGTCATCTGTGATGTAAACTGTAATTAGTTTTGCAGGAAGTGTTCCACATAGCTGCCATCAGATCTGCCTCAGGAGACACCCATGTTCATCCCACAGAATAAACACAAAGTCCATCTTAAACAATCACAGTCTCAATGTTTCTTCAGTGTGTCACCTGGCTGAACTGTACCTCTCTACCCTATAAATAATAAGTGTTCACTATGCATATGAAGGTCTCATATCTCCATCTATCATTTTATTTTGCCATCAGTCACACTCCGTTACCTGTACATGTCTTACATGTATGCACATATTCATTTGTTTTTAATATGATTTGCTTCTTCCGGCACAGCTTTTGAAATCACACCATGCAAACAAACAGGTTCAAGGTAGGCATCTCCATCTCACTCAACTCTACCTCTGATTCCACCTTTCTGTCAGTGCATCACTTTGTCATCATGTTTCCTTCCATCTCTCTCCCTTCTACCTCTCTGTACATTACTCATATTTTAATGCCTCAATTTGCTGCTGAGTCTGTACAGTGACCATATGTGTATCACTTACTCAAACCGTGTTGCACTGAGTTTGTGGAGAGCTTTTCTTGTTTGCCTCCTTGATGAAGGAAGAATATGAAAACTGAGAAATTTCTTGATGTTTTGGAGTAAAAAGGGGCAGAAAACTATGTCCAATCATCCATTTACAAACTCTCACACAACTCGTGCAGTGTACATTTCATTAATTGAGTTGTATGCTCAGCACTTCCACAACAGACAGCCCTTACCAAACTTATCACTGCTCTCCTAACAGCCAGACTCCATTGACAAAAACAGTAATTTTACCTCCCTCACCATGGAAGCTGCTGGTCTACCACTGCCTTGATGGGTTTGTTTTATTGTGTGGTTTCTGTCTAAGCTATCTCTTTAAAACACCAAAGTCACACAATAACACAAACAAACAGCCAATAAAGGCAGCAGTAGACAAGCAGCTCCCGTGTTCAGCCAGGTAAAATTGCTTTAAAATTGTTTAGTCCCTTTTTACTCCAATTTATCAAGAATTTCCCTCAGTTTTTAGATTCTTCATTCACCGTTGAGACATGCAAACAAATTGAATGTAACACAGGATGAGTAACTGATTTACAAACAATAACTTAATGGGTGAAGTATTCCTTTAAAATCTGTATTGTCCTTCCTTTTAATTGACTACTACAATGAGCACTCTTGAAGTGACTCAGCACTGATTAAAGCAGGGAAATAGTACATGACAGGTCCGCCTCTGAAGAGAATGCAAGATTTAAAATTAAAAAAAAAAAGACAGAAGAAAGAATGATTCATTTTCTTTGTATTGTAAAATCCCATTCCCACATTTGTAGTCTGCAGCTCTCGGGGTGTCAGCAGTGCCAACGAGCAGCTTGAGTCATTTATCACCATGACTCACCAGCTATTACTAAGCAAAAACAGCCAGCTCCCAACCTGCCCCACTGTGCTTTCACTCCAGCTCATAATCATTTGCTTTCATAGTATGTGACAGTGTCCCACTGCAGACATTTTGTGGCAACCATTACACAACACTCCTACAAAGCATGTGGTTTAAATTACCTGCAACAGTGTGCAAGAAAATGCACCCAACAGAGAGGATTATTACCAAGGTAGAAACCGATGTCTCTTACTGATGAACAGATAATAGAAACTACATAAACAGGTGAGATAAACTAATGACATACCACGACTCAACAACAAGGACTGCCTGATCACCTGGGGCAAATCAAATGCCACGTCAACCTAGCAACTCTCAGGCCAGATTGGGCAAGTGCTAAAAAAGAAAACATTGTTTTTCCAAGAGCTGATGATAGAAGTAACCAAGGAGTGAGCCATCTCGCTTGATTCTCATCTCTGTACCAGTCAAGCTCTTACAAGAAAATGGCGCCAGGGAAAAGACAACATTTACGAGCTGAAGCACAAGAGAGTGTTTCAATTATCCTGGAAACAGGAGATCTTTACGGGTGCTGATAGAGGATGTGGCCAAATCCATCAATGGATTGAACAGTGTGCTGCAAATTTCAGAAGCAACATATAAAGAGGTAGTTTTTAAAGACAAGTTTCCCAAACACATTAGGTCTTTGCTGTTATTCAATTACCACTAATAAATAAAACAGTTTGTATAGGGGCAAGTAAAAATCAACTTCGAGCAAGTAGATTTCTAAAAATTTTGTCCGACTGGGCAAGTGGAAAAAAGACATGAAAGTTGACCCTAACATTCAGAACATGTAACAGACGATCAAATTTGCACATGTAAAAATTGGTAACAAAAGGTTGATAACGTGTATGTAGACATACACACTAATAATTTTTTATTTTTTTTTTAAAAAAAAGCATAACTGTTGCTATGTTTACGCCAAGTTACTCTAAGAAGCGCTAAGATGGAGACCTTTAAAAATGCTGCTGACTCTGTTTTAGTCTGGACAGGAGGAAACATATTTTTAAAAACTTTGACACAGACACTGAGGTTCATTTTCTGATTAGGTCTTATCCTGGGCTGGAAATTAGCACCAGCCACCAGCCAAATGCTGGAAGAATATGCTATTTGCTTCACTCACCAGCCAAAAACACAATTGTAATCTACTGAGTGGCTGGTAGATTTTGGAATCCATCTGCCACAATGGCAGGTAGACAAAAAACTTAATTTCCAACCCTATCATTCATGGCATGTCAAGTAAACACATTATAGCTACGCCTGCATATCTTCAGTGAGGTATCTTTAAAAACAGGGACAGTGCACAGGTTTTTAGCTGCGCCAGATTTAGCTGTAAGCTAATTTTGATATTTGTAGTCCCTGGGCAGGAAACAGAATAATTTCTCTGCTGCAAGACACTGTTAAATAAAAAATACAATTACAAAATAGAACATATTCATGACACAATGGCTTCAGCAATAACAAGAGCAAGACAACACAACATCAAGTCATGGCAACAAGAACAGTAGCAACGACTACAACACTAAGACACCATCCTGGGTCCTCATTTCCCATCACCATGGCTTCCAACGGCGATTGATAATGTTCCCAGTACCTTTCTAATATGTCGCCCCATTTGCTTTGCAACAACTCCTAATACGTTATCCGCCGCCTTGACTGTCTTATACTATTGTGTTACTTTTACTAGCAGTTCACCTCGTCATTGGTACAAGCAAAGGAACTTCTGGACTTACGTTTCGTCATCTCTGTAGTATTTTTTGTAACTAAGCAACCAACTGAGTAGACAGTCTCCTTTCTGTCTTCACGGGTACGCACATGCCCAGTGTAGTGGTGTCAAAAATAGATTTATTGTTATCTTTATATATCAGTTCTGAATATTTTAAACGGCTTCAGTACTCATTTTCTGCAGTATCAATGTACCGGTACCAGCTGCGCTTTCTTGCTCTCAGTATTTTAAGTCCAACAGAATCATTCAGCTGTTTTCGGCTACTAACCGAGAAAAAAAGTTATCGCCTTGTTATATTTATGTTTAATAATAAATTGAATTTTATGTCCAATGTCCTATCGTGTCAAAATTGGTATTAAATATCCAATCCAAGTTCGAGCTTCCACTATCGTGACAACACTTTCCCAGTGTATGTGAACGGTCATGATTTGCGTTTTCTAGAGCGTTAGTATAGATGGAGGTTATTCTTGTGTCTATGGAAATCATAATCCTTCCAAAACGCCATTTTAAAATGAACAGACATTAGTGTGGATGTGGCTGAGTGTGAGATTTAGTTTCTGTATCTGTGCATCTGTCTAACTGTGATTTCTGTCTCCTCAAAGGCCAAGGACATGCAGCAGATGGTGAAGTTGGAGGAGGAGATGGACCGCAGACCTGCCACGGTGGTGTGAGCGACTGAGACCGAGACACAAGCACACACATACACACGTACACTCGTATACACACACATGCAGGTGCAGAAACACTCCACCGCGGATACCCCCTCTACAACCCAGAGACATTAACACCAACCTACGTCACTGTCTTTACTTCTCCGTCATGTCTGTTCACACAAACACAGTCGCCCTCCCCACCACTTAGTTTCTGCATCCTTACCCCACCCACTAATTTTATACCACTGAGCCATTGGTGCTTATCACTGTCTGACAGGGGGTTTAACCACTTATCGAGAGTGGAGATGAGGCAACACAGAATCAAACGTATCCCCTCCTCCACCGTATGTACCTCTAAATTTTCTATCACCTTCTCTGTATCCTACGGGCAACACAAGCTGCAGCTACTGGTGGACACACACAACACATGCACAGACACATTCACTTACGGGAGGGAGGTGGATATCCGTTCCCTTTTTGACTTTTTATTTTACTTTCTTTCTTTTAAAAAAAATAAATAAATCGGTACCCGATTAACTGCTCCAGAAACAGCGTGGACGAGGAGAGAAGAATATGTTTAAGATTTAATGTCATTTCAGCACAAATGAATAAACTTTGTGAAATACACTGTACGCTACACACCAGTCCTGTCCTGAGCACTTTGTATGTGATAGGCCATCATAACAATGTGGAAAATGTAGCAGTGCACTACTGTAGGTTTTCTGTATTTCAGTAAGAATGTATTTAAAAAAGAAATAAATCACTGTATGAAGGAGTGGCAGACCTCCGTGTCACCTACACCTACAATGCAAGTTGTGTGACTTCACAAAAATGTATTACTGACTTTGTTTTGTTCAACAATGTTACAGCCAACTATAAAAAGGCTTTTCTATCTGGAGTCTGAAGACTATAAAGGGATCACGATGGACAGACGCTCACTTTGAATACGGCCAATTTCCCAGTCCAATTTTTTTTTTTTAATAACCCAAGAGATTGTGAAACTGCTGTGCTCAACTTTTACTTGAAAGTAATTTTACAATTGTGCCCAATCATCACAAGTTTACACCTGCAAAACTCAACGTTATATAATCCTAATTTTGGGCTCAAGGTCATGTATACTATGCAAAAAATGAACACATGATTCCCTCAAAGTTTAAAGTGTACAAAAAAATGATCAATCAAGAAGGCCACCAAAGTAAGAATAGGTGAAAATATTTCAAGGTAATAGTAACTAAAATGTGGTTGCTTTTTTAGCCTTTAATGTAGTGGCAAAATTGTTGGATCACTACAAACCAAGGCAACGACATTAGCTACAACACTGAATTGAAAATGTGACAATATAATAAAGGGGATATCTATCAGTAAATAAAGGGTTAAGCAGGATTAAATGGTTATTTGAATTGAAGGAATACTTCATCCCCACAATGATCATTTGTATATCAATTACTCACCTTGTGCGAATTTATGAAGACAACTTTCATGACTCCGGTGAACAAAGAATCCAAAAGCTGAGAAAATTCTTGATGAATTGAAGTCAGAGTTCTGTATTTAACAACAGCAAAACTATCAAAATATCTGTCGCAACTCGTGCAGTATAATCCGAGTCTCCTTTATCCAGTTGTACGCTCAGTATGATACAAACACATGCTACTAACTAAACTTCATATTTAAAACTGAGCTTAAAGTAAAACTTATCTCTGCGCTCCTCAAACCAGACTCCATTGACTAAAACTGTAATTATGCGTCACTTAATTCAGTTTCCTGTCATAAAGAACTGTCTGTTTGGAAAGTATTGAACCTACAGCTGGACAAATAAGACCTGTATTATACAGAGTTGTGTAAACAAATGTCTTGATACAGTTTTGCTGTTATATACAGACTTCCATGACTTTAATTCTTCAAGAGTTTTTGGATTCTTCGTTCACTGTGGAGAAGAGCTGCAACAATCTATTGACTGACTGAATTTTACAATCAATCAATCAGTGTGAGTCATTTTTAAGAAAACCAAAGTCCAAATTCTCTGATTCTAGCTTCTTAATTGTGAATATTTTCTTGTTTCTTTTTTCTTCAGACAGTTAACTAAATATCTTTGGATTGTGGACATCATCTTGGGCTTTGGGAAACACTGACTGACATTTTTCTCCATTTGCTGACATTTAAAAGACCAAACAATTATTTGATTATTTTCTTAGCGAATCAACAGATTAATCCCCAGTGAAAATAATCATTAGTTGTGGCCCTGCTGTTGAGGCTTGCCAGTCTTCTTGAGCTCAACGTAACGCAGGTTGAGTCACTGATATAGAAACTGTCATTTGGGCGGTGAAGTATTCCTTGAAGGAGTTTTGCACTTGAAACTCTTGTGAAATTATGCCAAATCTGTAATACACTGGTACCAAAATGAGTCCATTCATGGCAGCGCAATCATTCTGCTGTAATACACTGTGTTAATTGACCAGCCCATTAACATCAAACAAGAACTTTGGCTGACAGAAGTCACAGCCACCTCGTCTCGTCCACTCGCTGAAGTGAAGTGCTCCCTTAATAGCTTCTCGACTGCACGTAAGCAACCTCAGCTTGTAATCCTCATCGTTTCCCTGCTCGCCCTCGGTCAGGGGACTGAATAATTATAACAGATCTGTAACAAAGCCTGTGACATGGCTGCCACACACTTTCCACGCCAGGGATTTCAGACTACGCCTGTTACCCCTCAACAGGTTCCCTCTTACTTGTATGGGACTGCTGATTGCTTGAGGAGGCACTACTGTCCGCAGCCCTGGTGACACTGCAGGACAAAAAGCTACTGCAGAGAAAGAAATGTGACGTTAAGGATATAGTGTGTGAGATTTAGGGGGAATTAAATGGCATTTAGCAGTGAGGACTGTAGATTGCAACCAGGTGAAACGTCTCCCGGTCAGAATTCCTTGTTCAGGAGGTTTTTCTTGGGAGCTGAATTATCCGCAGAGGTCTCTTCCTCTCCGAAACAAACAGACCAGGGGTCTCATTTATAAAACAGCGTGTAGGATCCATACTAAAAACAAAAGTCCAAAATGGTGTACGCCAAAAAAATATTTGACAATTGCTACAATCAGGCCTCAACCTCACCATCTGCATTTCCAATATCCTGTCGCCAAAATGTTTGTAAGCACGGGTCAAAGTTTCAGGCCTCGTCTTGGGCGTATGCAGTGTTTGTAAATGAGACCCCTGGTGATTTAAACCAGTAAAGACACTTAATAAAACAGCTCCACATTAAAAAATGAGTGTTTCTCCAACACTTTTCCACTCATAGAGGGGCTCCTAACTACACTGGCCAACGCAAAAACATCCAGATGTTCAGGAAGTTTTTACTCAGAGCTGAAATTACCCACAGGGGTCTCTTCCGCTCCAAACCAAACAGACCAGCTGATTTAAACTGGTAAAAACACTGAATCAAACAGTTCACATTAGAAATCAGTGTTTCTCTGACAATCTCTACAGTGGCCAACACAAAAAATGTCCCTATCAGGAGCCGAGTTTGGTTTGTCTTTGACAAGGATCTGCTCCCTAACAGCTGATTCTATGGTAATGAAAACACAACAATTCTTATTTCCAGGTTATTATACACTAAAGAAAACACACTTGTTAGATTTTACTCAATTTCTGCCAAGATATCCCCCTAAATCCTGCACACTGGACCTTTGAGCACAACTAGGAAGTAACCCTGTGGGTGCTCGTGCTCATATGATCATGCCAGGCATTCACACTGCATGGCACACCACTAACAAAGATCAACCAGAAGTTGTAATAATAATATTAATATTAATAATATTGATATGAAAACACACAAAGATGGGGATAAAAGCACCTCGAGGTATTTTGGCCTTTTTAAAGATTTGTTTTTCTGTATTATTCTGCTGTAACACGCGTAAAAGGGTAGACGGGATGTTCTTGTATATACTGGAATGTATGTAGTTTAATTTACTTTTTGACCAATTGTGTTCTGCCATACAAGGGCTCAGGGGAAAGAGTGGGTCTGTTGGATGTTGGGGAAAGACATTTATCAACCACTGGGTTTTCTCGTTTGTTCTTTTCTTTTTGTTTTTTTGGTCTCTGTTTTCCAGTCTGCCCTTACTGCACCACACGACACAGTATAAAGCTCTCACCACATATCTAGTGCAGAGATAAACGAGTAAAAAAGTGCTTTTAAATTTTATTCCATCGCTTTCAAATGTGCCACTCAGTGTCTGTTAGGATGGTAAATTATTTTATGAATGATAAAATGCCAAATTAAGGGGTTATTTATATGAAGATATATATAAATAAATGAATATATATATTATATATATTAGATATAATGTGTAGTTTAAGATTATTATGTTTGTTAGAGGCTTTTTTGCACTAGTTGAATGTTTCTGTTGTGTGATTACATGTAACCTTTGGCTCTCTAGTTTGTCAAAAGAAAAGGAAAAAAAAAAGAAGCCGATTATTTTTGCAGAGCAAGTCACCGATTTGATTTCCTCCGTTTCTACTGTATCTCCTCTTTGTTTTCTATTTGAACTGTAGCTTGTCAACAAACCATTCTGTGCGTGTTTTTGTATTTATATTGTATTGTTGAACTTAAAGCAATGAAAATACTGTTGTTATCCAGCTCCTTTAATACTGTTTTATAGTATGTGTACCAATAAATCCAGGTGTAAAATGGGACATAACCACACGGCTCAGTTGTGTTTCTTCAAAGTATGACTGTGGGTCTGTAGTTTTTTGTTAAAACATATTTCTCCTTTCATTTAACTCAGGGGCATAAGCATTTTTATTTGAATACAGAAAATGAAAGTTGTGTTTTGTGTTAAGCTGAATATTAAAGTGCTTTGTGTAACTGAAGCCCTCTTAACACTTTATTGATTGATTGTTACTGTATTAAAGTTGGGACATATTGCCGTTGCTCTTATATATAAGGATAGACGAAATATATAAAAATATATGGCCATTAATGCTACTAGATATATATAACCTGGGTCTTTTTTAAAGCATAGAAAAAACAGGAAAAACAAAGCCAACAGGCAGCACATCATATGTAACAGTGGCCGCAGTCAGAGTGATAAGTACAAAGTAGTAGTAGTAAAAATGAACTATACAGAAAAGGAAAAATACACAGCAAGGTGCTTTATCTAAAAAATATTATATATTAGTCTTCGCCATGAAATAATTTCAGTACAGGGTCCCAAATCTTATCAAACACAACACCTCAATCCTCGTTATAGACTCAGTCACTCCAGATGTAACGTGTGTTTGCCATTTCATTTAACCATGAATCATATGTGGGAACAGAGTCCATCTTCCACACTCATAAATTAACTTCTTTGCAATCACCACTCCAAATGAAACAGCCATTTTTGGTGTTTGCTAGTATAGTATATGGTGCAAGTCGCTCCAAGGATAGCTATGAGTCCAGTATTGAGTGAGAGGCTAAAACAGGCTTCAGTGTAACCCCTGCAGGCACCATCAATTTTACGTCCATTATAAGTGCTTGTTTTTTTTTTCCACTGACAGGTTGAGGTATTTAATTTAAATGTCTGACAACATTATGGAAAGGATTCCTAGGCAGCTTTCTAGTGTTTTGTTTCTATCAACTCTGAATGGATTCTGTTTGTGATGTGACAGGCAATTGTCTGACAAACAACCATTATATTATGTTTTAGTATTTAGTGTTAATTTTTATCATCGTACAAGCATTTCCATATATTTTAATACTTCAATTTTATTACTGTGTTTTGTTCTTTGTCTTGTTCTGGGTTTGGTTTGTAGTATTTGTCTTGGTCCTGTCTTGGTGCTGTACTGTTCTTATTTTACTTACCACTTACTTTTTTGTTGTGTCACTATTGGATTGACCAGATATTAATTTGTTTTCTATCTGCTCTATTTAGGAAATTTCAAAAAACAGATTGTAGGGGGAAAATGAATAGAGTGTGTTTTATGATGATAAAATTACTGTTTATTCAAGAGGAGTCTGGTGGGTTTGACTATAGATTTTGGGGCTGTGTCTGGCTCAATAGAAAGGATCTTACTCTTTAAGAAAATGTCTATCTCTGTAGGGATGTTGTCAGACACTTACAACAGTAATCTGAGCTGGTCCGTGGCAAAAATAAACACTTTTAGCAGACATGAATTGATGGTGCTCGATTGCCCTGCAGGAGCACATTGCAGCCTTTTTCACAGCTTCTGTCTGCAGCCCTCTCACTTTATTCTGGATCAGTTTTTAAAAAGTTTTGTTCCCATTAATGACTCAGACATAAAAACATGGGAAAATAAGATCCAGATTGAAAAACACAGAAGTCACCCTTTAACGTTTTTTCTAGTGTTCCCCGCTCAGTCTGTTCCCTTGTGATATGTGATCATTGTGTACTGAATGTCTCGAGTGGGGTCACACCGTGTCCGGAGGCCAGATTTATTAATCACGCGCACACAGCCCGCGCGCACTTATCTCCCACACAATGGCCACTGCTGCTGTCTAATCACATTCAACAAGTGCGGGGTGAATTCATCCCCAGACACTCTTGAACAGGCGGCTGCAGCGCTGAAGCTCTTAATTGTCATTATAAGCAAAGTATTTCCATGAGAAAGACGAACAAAGCGCCGTCATTATGTTTGCGTTGCCCGGCAACTCCGTGGCTTCCGTCTTCACTATATAACAGAGGTGATGGGTTTGTTGGGTCAGCACTAGTCTGGAGGAGAGGGTTAGAACTCTGCTCCACATTACAGAGAGATCATATTCCCCATGCTGAAGGCTCAGGAGGAGTCCGGAGGGCAAACAGGCACCGAGATCCTCCTGGAGGCGATGTCCAAAGACAAAGTCCACCTGGCCAGGTTCGTCCTGGACGCGCTGGATGGAGAAATTGTGGACTCCAAAACAAAGAGCGCACAGACGCCCCTCATCTCCTCCATCCTGCTGCCTGACTGTCAGACTCGGTGTAAGTTTGTCGAGCTCCTGCTGCACAGAGGAGCCAATGTCAACTGTCAGGACGACAGCGGGCGCACTGCGCTCAGCTACGCCTGTGAGAAAGGCTACCTGGATGCTGCGAAGATCCTGGTCCGGAACAATGCAGACCCGGAGATTGTGGACGCCTGGGGGAACACCGCGCTAATGTACGCCGCAGTCGCAGGTCACTCACCTGTGGTGGAGTTTTTGGTGAGAGCTTTCAAGAGGCTGGGTCTTCAGATAGACAGGCAGAATAAAGTTGGAAACTCTGCTGTGGAAGTGGCGAAGTTTCTCGGCCACACAGAGTGTATCTCTGCGCTGACTAACACCTCCAGGAGGGGCCGTGAGGCTGAGGGAGGCGCGCCGGGATGTGGCGATGTAAACGACAAGTTTGAGTGGAAAGTTGGACACTTAGTGAATAAACTCGAGGTGCTTCAAGCGTGTGATCAAGCAGATTGTAAGTTGACGCAAAACTGCTCTTGGCAACCAAGGCCTCGGATAAAACAGAGCCGGCTGTCATCGATGGACTCTATAGAGGAGTTTGAAAGAGAGAATGACGGCTCATCTTCGCCTCCACCGGAGCTGGTCTTCTCAGAAGTCCTAACTCCTAAACCCCCTCAACGTTCTCCCAACTCTAAGCATGCTAAACCCGGGGAAAGGCTGCCCACCTCTGATGATCACCTCCCTCCTCTTAAACAGAGCTGCGAGGCGTCAAAATCTATGTTCTTCTCCCCCCGGCCCGGCAGAAACACCCGCAAACCCAGCGCGCCCTCAGCTCTGGGCATCCTACTGGCTCCCATTCTTACCAACAAAAGCGAGACTGATCCAGGGGCAGAAAAATCAAAAATGCAGGACTTCGGTATGCACAGATTTTACGACAACTACTATCAGAAGAGATGCAGTCTACCAACCAGTATCCTCAGCCCCACACCTCCGGACCGCACGCTGGTGCCCGCGCGTAAATCCAAAACCATCAGGAGGCGCGATGCGTCTCCCTGCAAGGCTGAACCTCCTCTGTTCACCGCACCCACCGCCGCTCCTTCAAACAGCACCTTCTCGGTGTTGAGCAACAAACTCTTACGCCGATTCACCTCCCCGGAGATTAAGAAGGACGCTAAAGAGTTGGAGAGCCATCAGATGTTCACGTCAGGACGCATTCCGCGGTCAGAAACTTTCCCTCAGGACATGAAACATCCGCAGGTGGGCAGTAAACCCAGCATCGACAGCATCAGCAACGTCAAGTGTGAGTTTGACACTCAGTTTAAAATGCCAAACTCTTAGAAACCAAAGTGCGCCATGCGTAAAAAGTGTTTGTACTCATCCGCCACTAATTTAACGAACAGAGCTACATCAGAGCGACAATCTGTTCCAATCATTTTCGCTAAATTCCCCTCCAACTGTGTTTTGTGATCCTCGGTGACCTTCAAAACTCTTCTCCTTATTGCACAACAACAAAGTGTTAACAATACATCCACCCTGCAAAAGTTACCAACGCTACCAACTGAAGAAAACAGGGAGCAACAACGACACTAAATGTTTTTAAACTGCAACTGAATCAGTGAAAAATCAACAGAAGCTCAAACTAATTTGCGTAAACTGTGCCAGCAGCTGCCAGCTGGACACTGCAGCACAGAGTGAAACGCAAAACTTGTAGTTTCAGTGTATAAAGGTCGCTCCTGTGTTCAGCAGCATTTGCCACTCCCTTCAGAGTGGGTGGGGGTTGCATCGAAGGTGGAGGGGTGATAATACATTATTTGATTGTGCTGCATGTTTCTGTATCTCAAAGAAAAAAAGAGGCACTCAATCAGAGAGCATTACAGTGCGCAATATTTACATTTTAAGAAAATATTCATGTCAGATCTTCGAGTCGTTTTTGTTCTCTGGTTTGGGTTTTGGTGAGCACACTTATACTTGGGTAATTACGATTCCTATGAAGCAAGACTGCAATGTGAGGCAGGTTCATTCGTGTCATAACTTCTAAAACGCCTCTAAATATCCTTCACACTCTCTACAATACCCAACAAAGGTTTATGTATCGCTCCATCAGATATACATTTAAAATAATTAGTCTGTATGTGAGATGAAGTGATTTTGCAGCACCTATTCTCACTGACTCTCAGCTGCAACCTTGCAGAAGTGGAGTTTGGGAGAGGGAGGGAGGGGAGGGGGTGTTGTCGGCGTTTCCCTCCAGACATACATCATTTCAGCCCAACCTACAGCTGCTACCACAGAGATGGAAACTACAGCATTGCGGGAATAACTTGAGACTGCATGCCGAGTCCTTCCTTCCGCACAGGAGACACATTCAGGTGACGGACTTTTCCTTTCTTTGGAGGGGGATCATTATTCCTGATGTTAATGATGTGTAGAAGGAGCTCGGTCCTGCAGCTGTCTCTGGGTTAAACCCCGTCAACCTTGGAGAGAGCGGTGGCGTTGGACAGCCAGAACTCCTCGGAGCCGGCTGCTGCTGCTTCTGCAGAGCAAACCGGATCTCACGTCCAACCTGGAGACATTTTTTTGCTGCATTCGCGATGGTCTGAGCGTGACTGCTGGGCGCTGAGCAGAGGCATCCCTCCCCTCTCTCTCTCTCTCTCTTTCTCTCGCTCTCTCTCTTTTTCTCCTTTCCTCCTCTCCCGCCTCCCCTCTCTGTCTTTCTATCTCTCTTTTCTTGTGGTGGGTTCAGCACAGGCTGCCCAGTGTGTTAGCCCCCTCTCTGCAGCGCTGGGGAAGCTGATAGCGATGGGACGAACCGGTTACAGCACCACGGAGAGCGCCCGGCTTCTGCTGCTAGGTAAGAGAGTGTGTGTGTGTGTAGCCTATGTGTGTGTGCGTGCGTGTGCGTGTATGCAGCTGTCGTGACTCCTTACTGCAGTGTGTGTGTGTGTGTGTGTGTGTGTGTGTGTGTGTACGTGCATGAGTGCGCACCATAGGCACGACAGTGTGTGTGTGTGTGTGTGTGTGTGTGTGTGTGTGTGTGTGTTCTGGGTTTCTTTCCCCCTCACATGAATATAAAAGTCTTGTAAACATGATCAGAGTTGCGGCTCGTCACTTCCTGACGCGGCTCAGTCTGCAGCCAGTGGCGTGCTGTTGCTCCCCTGATACTGCAGATTTCAGTCTCCGGTGTTTTCACCTGGTTTTGACTTTGCCGTGAGGAAACAGAGGTGATGTGCCAGCGATCTGAAGATGTGAGCTAAACACACCGCTGTTTCTGCTGATTCTGCATGTTTTATGCGTGTGTGTGAGTGTGTATGTGTGTGTAGGTGTGTGTGTGCCCCCATCTGTTACCCCGCTGACATGAAGTGCCCCCACCTCCAACCTTTCTCACTGTCTGGCCAGGTGTGCTGGCGCTGTCCGTGGTGCTGGCGGAGCAGGAAGGGGAGAACCTGTCCGGTCTCTCCAACAACCCAGACAAAGCCATCTTCGCGGTCCGGGAGAACGGCACGACATGTCTGATGGTGGAGTTCGCCGTGAAATTCCTCGTGCCATATGACGTGCTCGCGCTCAATGGGATAGACGTAAGGGATCCCCCCGTGCATTTTAATACATGTGGATGCTTAAAAAAAACAGATAGCGATAGAAACGCACTCGCAGTTTGAAGCCTGTAAGCTGCGTTACATGTTGCTTTGTGTTGGAGACGTTAAAGATTTGTGCGTAAAGGTGGTGCAGCACTGGAAACATGTTTCACATGCAACATATTTTGAAAATTTATTCAAAATGGCAGTTTTTGCTCTCATAAATATGAAAAATGTCTGCTGATTACATTAGAATTGTATTTGCAAACTGCTTTAGTAGTGTGTAGTCGTGCGTAAAATGCTGACGTCGTCGGACCCATCCTTAACAAAAGGAAGACATTATTCGATATCAGACTTTTTGATCATCAAATAAAAGGAGTTTTCTTTATTTATGCCTGTTAGAACAACTTATTCAAATAACCCTGCCTGGTCTCTGGATATTTATCACACTATAAGTTCGTGCGTAAAAATGGAATGATAAAGTGCATCCAGAGACATCAGGATGCGTAATCTGTCCCCATCTGTCGACTTTTTAAACAACATGCCTGTTTGTGTCTTTCTGCAGCTGATCACGGAGCAGGCTGTGTTCACATTGCCCCGTGGGGCAGAGATCGAGGGGAAATGCGGGAGCACAGAGTCAGAGATCCACATATCCTGGAAGAACAACGCCTACACACTCCGCATCTACTTCTCTAAGGTGGGCGACAACGCATCAGGGAAACGGCAATAATGCGTAAAATGTGCCACAGCGTGCCATTCCAAAAGTCTGAATCATCTCCAGGGAATATCAAGACGCCAACACTACGTCATA
The DNA here is from genome assembly GCA_026686955.1 of Epinephelus cyanopodus. Classification (NCBI taxonomy): domain Eukaryota; kingdom Metazoa; phylum Chordata; class Actinopteri; order Perciformes; family Serranidae; genus Epinephelus; species Epinephelus cyanopodus. The sequence goes on along the minus strand of CM048925.1, from coordinate 3,747,648 downwards.
CATCACCTGAATGTGTTTCCCTAAATTTACTGCAACTCGGAATCATTTTTGTTGCGCAATGGACATGAGGAAATTCAATTTCCCTTTGAATCAAATGATCCTAAAGTGGAATCATGTAATTTGTAATGATGTCCTGAATTAAGGGAAATATTTGAGTTAAAGGGGAAACTAATTCACTTAATCATGTTCTTAAGAACATTAATTTTCCCCCCAGGCCACCGCGTGCCCTCTCCACGCGGCGGAAAAGCCCAGTTTGACGCGTATGTGTGTGTTTCTGTGTGTGTTGCAGGAGCTCCGTGAGAAGGGCATTGAGGTGTGGAAGATTAGTAAGGTCCAGTTCGTCTATGACACCTCGGAGACTTCGCAGTTTATCAACGCGTACAACCGTGAGTGTCCCGTGTGTACAGTGCAGCGGCTACTCAGCACATTTCAGTCCCGCCTGCTTTGATCGCAACTCGCTCTCACTGATGTCACATCTGTATTCACATGGAATTAGAGAACTGAGTCATGCGTGGGTTTACGATTTACACCCACGCACATGGAATAAAAAATAAAAAAAATCACTGGAATTATTTCAGATTTCAGACAGTGTCCGCTACATTACAGATACGCCTAGGACTATATTAATATTATTTTTATTATTATTTCTATCATCATCATTTTACTATATATATATATATATATATATATGATATAAGATTATTATATTAAGATTTTATTTTAAAGGTTTTATTATTCATTTAGTTATTTATCATTATTACTATTATTCATTATTATAATTATCATGACTACAATGTGAAAAACAAAACAAGTGCATAAATACCTTTATTGTCGACCTCTTAACACAACTTCTTCATACATTTTTAGTTTTATTAGTTTTCATAATAATTTCATTGTCATCTTGAAACATTTAAACATTTTAAAATGTATATTTATCAATTTATTTTAATTTAATATTTATTTATTTTATTATTTTTTAAATGACTACTACTAATAAATTATTATTATTGTTACTATTTATGACAATATGCATTAAATACATTGTATGTCAGACCTCACCACACAACTTTTTTTCATGAATTAAAGTTCACAAGAAAAATTTCATTATCATATTGAAATATTTTAACATTCTTATAATTTTTATTTAATATTTATTTATTTTATAATTTTTAAAATAACTTCTTACGAATACATCAATATTATTATTATTATTATGGATTTTTTTTTTCTTTCGTCCTGTTTTCCCACAGTGGATTCACCCAAATTGCGTATAGAAAATCATCCCAAATTATGGAATTTGCATCAATCTCATTTTCGCATGCAGTCGGCCTACATGGAAGCCAGTTAGGCACACACTCCTTAACCCGAGTTACATTACACTGCCTTAATGCTTACTTCCTATTCATGACTCATCCTGTCTCTCCAGCGGGGAAGCACACAGCGAGCACCCACCGCCTGTCGGCCCTGGTGACACCCGCCGGGCACTCCTACGTGTGCACAGCTCAGCAGACTCTCACGCTCATCTCGAGCGACCACCAGAAGGGCGTCACCGTCTCCATGTATGACATCCAGATCCAGCCCTTCGACATCGCCTCTGACTTCATGTTCAGCGAACGTAAGAACAAACCAAACACTGCCACCAAACACAATGACGATAATGATGATGATGATGAGAAATCCTGGATAAGGGTGTTACAACTGTACATCTATCTCTCTCTCTCTGACTCACACACACACACACACACACACACACACACACACACACACACACACACACACACACACACACACACACCTCTGGTGGGTTACTGCTGCAGTACACTGTGGGGCTGCAGAGCAGTAACAGGAGAAAAAAGAGAAGGTTGTGATGCAAGAGGGACAAAAGAAATGCAAAGACAGAGATAGAAGGAGAGAAGGGGTGGGGGGTCATTAGGACTTTATGAGTGCAGTCATATCCTCGCCCTCAATGCAGCTTTTACAGACATACTCAGTGTCCCCGGCTGTCCTCTGAAGCCAATCACCTTGGAAGAATCATTTGCTCTGAGCTGCTGTAAACTAGGCTGTGCTATGCTTCACTGCCTCCCTCCTCGTGTGCATTACTGCTGCCCACAGGGAGAAACACCTTCAACTTTAAAACACACACACAACCATATACTGTACAGCCAGCTGTGGTACAAGTGTCCTCCTTCCCCTTTACAGACACCCAGAAGATGTGTGCACACTAACATGCCTCCATCTGAGCACAGGATAGGTAAACAACAAACTGTGTCTAATTGTTTAGCTGAAAGAGAGAAGAAACATCTGGGGGAAATTTGTGTCATTTAGTGAATGAAAACCTCAGTGCCTCTGTGCAAACACACACAGATGCTACCTGCATGACTCACACACTCATAGATATGCATGCACACGCTGCACACTCACTATGCATCCTGCTACACACCCCTATCGGTCAACACTGATCACTGCCTAAACCTGAGAGAGGCCACATGATGATGAGTGTGGAGTTCACACTGCAGAGACAGCAGGGCTGAGGGATTTTAAGTTTTGAAAATAAATCACACTCAAATGATCAAACTGAAGTTCAATACAACGCAATGCATCACGTTTTACATGTGCAACAGTAACTTTTACAACTCATTTACTCAGAATAATTTTATTTAAAATCACTAAATTAAACTAGAAGTGAAATGCGCACCTGATTGATCATTAGTCCAGTGACGTGATCTGCAGTTATTTTGTGGGGTTGCAACGGACAATTCTTTATATGCCCTTTAATCCATTCATTATTTTCATGATTAACTGATCAGTTGTTTGGTCAATGAAATGTCAATCAGTGTTTCCCACAACCCAAAATGGCGTCCACAAATGTCTTGTTTTGTCCACAAGCCAAAGATATTTGGTTTACTGTCATACAGGAGTAAAGAAAATAGAAAATATTTGCCTTTAAGGAGGTGGAATCAGAGAATTGGGATTTTATTTTCTTTAAAAAATGACTCAAAGCAATTTATTGATTATATGTTAATAGTTGAGAACTATTCAATAAATCATTGCAGCTCTACTATTTTGACGATCAGCAATTAGCCTTTACCTATTCAAGTCATTTTTTAAAGCAAAAATGCCTAAAATTCACTGGTTCAGTTTCTCATACGTTAATATTTGCTGGTTTCATTGTTAAAGGAAGACAAATTTTACAGTTTTGTTTGTAAAATAAACATGGCATGTTTTATATATAATCTAAGTTGAGGTAGTTTTGCCCAGGGAATGTGTACTATTTGAAAAGCATTGTGTTTTATGCCTGTATCAGCCAGTTTGGGCTGCGAACTCTCAATGAGGCGAAGTGTAATATCCAAATCGCAGGTGCTGCAACGTGTTGATAAAGGTAAAATGTGTCACAATATTTTACATAGTTGTCCTGGCCTACAAATCATATTCCAGATACACACATGCCTGTTTGGTACAGACACAGAAAATCACTATTTTTATATTATTTTTCAGTGAAACTTCTGTAAAAATGCCATAATGATAAGAGTAGGTATATTAATATATTAATTCCACTACAGGGGAGACTTCATGTTCTCTGCAGTTACGTGGGAAAAAACATACTTGATTCAATTTTATTTCTATAGCCCAATATCACAAATCACAGTCTGCCTCAGGGGGCTTTACATTATATGATACCCTCTGTCGCTGGACCCTCAGAGGGGATCAGGAGGATGAGTCTGAGGAAGGATCCCTCTCCCAGGACGGACGGACAGATATGCAATAAAATGTCTTGTGTAAAGAACACACCAACATAATAAAATTACGGTATAGATAATCCTACATATGTCTGTACTGGCACTTGGCCAAAATGAGTCTGAAAATATCAGCATATCAGCAAAAATCCAATATTGTGCAGCCATAATGAAAAATATTAGTAGCTCCAGCCCTCATTCGTGAAATTTTGTAAAAAAATAAATAAATAAATGATATGATGATTAGGGCTGCAGCAATATATCAGTTTCAAGATATACCTTGATATAAAAGCTGATGGTTATCATACAGTGTACATTTATTTATCTATCATATATATATATATATATATATATATTTATTTTTTAAAAAAAAAAGCAGATTATCTCCCCTTTATTTTAGATATTTTCAAAGGGGAGACTTTGTACACATACTTCTAATAATAAAATGGTTTCTACTATAGTAATAAAACGTTTGATCAAGCAAAAGTAACCCTTCCATTTTCATCCCTTTAAGGGTCATTCTGACTGATAATAATAATCCTGTCATACCGTGAACATGTCAAACTGCAGTATTTTCGGTATAGTACCATAAAATCTCATACCGTTGCAACCCTGATGATGATATCATCACAATCTGATTCCACTGAAAGGTATTAGAAAAAATCCTGAGTCATCACCAGGCCCAAAAAGACGACACATGGACTCTGAATGAATCTGCACACTATCTCAGACCTTCTGAGACCCTCAGTGTCACCGTACCATCCTGACTGTGCTCATTATTCCACTTCCTACAGCCTACAAGTGCATCACCGACCAGCGGGAGCGCCTGGAGGAAACCCTCCCCCTTATCCTGGGCTTCATTCTGGCCCTCATCATCGTCATCACGCTCACCGTCTACCACTTCCACCTGAAGCTGACAGCCAACCAGTCCCAGCTGCCCAGAGATCGCTCCATGTACAAGAACATGTAGCCAGCAGCACGACGGCGGCGGCGACTCCCTCAGCTCTCTCCAAAGCTAACCTGATAAAAGACTTGTCTCCTCGATGTCCCGGGCCTAACACCACGGAGGAAAGTGCCATGTGATGGACTGAATCCCTGACGGAGAAATGTGTGTAGCCTGAACTGAAGGCACTGGAACTTTTGAACAGCTAAAACACAAGTTAATGGCACAGCTTGGGGCCTAGCATGGATGTAGTTGCAGGGTAAACCCACCAAAACCTAATTTTCCCAGCTGCTGAATTAAATCTTAACGCCATGAATTCATAGTCTGTATTACAGTTATTAGAATTTTAATGAAAATAAAATATAAATTTATGCTTTTATGAAAACATAATTGATTTCCCTTCAGATTGGTGATTGTTTGTCATCTGAAAATCGCCAACTTGAGGTTACAGTTCACGTATTTTTTTTTCCCGTAACATCTCCAGAACCTAGTTTATCACTTCAGCTCTTTTTACACAACTTTGAAAGAAATTGCCAGAGCTTCTGCTGTCATCTGCAAACTGTTTGTTGTCTTCTCCTCTCTTTCTCTCTCTGAAACTGCTGCTAAATTATTTCTATCATTGGTTCTCTATTTGCTATTTTATTTTTCGTTCGAGAATCCTTTTATTTCCTTTTTGAATGCAGCCATAGTGTTTCACAGTGGACAAGTCTTGTAGTGTGTGCAGTGCAGTGGCATTCAGAGTTGCGATGTTTTTGCTTTGACTTCAACGAATCCTTTCTCCACACCGATGTATGGAACATATCAAAAAAAGGGAAGAAAGAAATACGTAAAAATCTGATACAAATTCTGCGCTACGCAGTGCGAATTTGTCAGAGTGCCATATGAGAGTGTTTATGAAAAGAGAGGTTATTAAATTGAAAAAAAAAAAATAAGTGTACAATATTTTCAGAATCAAAGTCTATGCATAAACCTCTGCTGATGCAATCTTGTGCAGTATTCTTCTGTTCATTGAAATAAATTGCTGGAATCATCTCTACACACCTGTCAAGTGTTTCCTATTATCTGTCACATCACTACAGCACACACTCTTTAATCTTTCAGACCTAATCAAACCTTCTTTGTTAAAGTAAATCTAATAAGTCTACAGTGTTAAAGCACAACTTGAAGAAGGTGACGGATAGTCCTGTCAGTGGGGACGCTGCAGGGATGAGGTATTGATTTTGTCGTCTGACTCTGGGCCTTTGAAGGAAATGCAATATGAACAAGTCTAATTGAAAATAAATAGAGCATTTGTGTCAGCTACACCTATTTGTTTCAGAGACGTGGGCGTCATACATCATCCTGAGTCACAAGCCGTCAAAGTCAAAGCCTTTAATCCAGTTTTTCACTCAGACGAGCAGCATCGCTGTTCGACATGATCTTTAGAAATGGTCTTTTTGTTATTAAAGGTCAACTCAAGGCCGGACTTTTTCCTTTTAGACTACGACTGTCATGTTAAAATCAGACCTGATTAATCCCACTACACTCAACCACAACATTAGGGGAGACTGGGGACGGTTGTAACAATATGAACAGTCATGAACGAGAAGACTAAAGAAAACAAATTACTTCGGTCTGACACCCTCTTACATCTAAAAGACAATGAGTCTCATTCATGAAACGTGAGTAGAAGGAATTTGTGTGTAAACTGTTCGCAGACGGAAATTTATGTGCATGTCCGCATTCATCAATATTTTAGTAGCTCTGATCTTCTCGTAGCTACTAACAAAATCTACTCCTGCTCCTGACCACTCGTAGTGCTTGTGTAAATTTAGTAAAGCACATAAATATTGCTTGTCACTATTGGAAATTACAATTTTAACTCGTATTGCGCTCTGTTATGTACACAAGACACAGATGCCTTGAAATCTAAATCTAAACATGACAAAATATTAAAAATATAACACATTTAGTTAAATTAGTTGGCAATTAGCAGGTTTAAGATCCAGATTAGGTTTGTGATTGTGAATTATGTAAATCGACTCAATAGATTACACGTTCTTTCTACATGTTTCAGTTGAAAACAATAATGCATGTTGTGAAAATCTCTGAAAAAATCTGGATAAATTTAAGTTTTTAAGTTCAAATATTCTGACTATCAGACTGAGATTGTCATAATTCATGCATGAAAGGGTTAAGCATTACATGTATAGCCACATAAACGTAGAACATAAAATATTACACAAAGGTATCAGTCCAAAATCAATGAATCATCATCTCCTACCTATACCCTCCTAGCATGAGTCTCTCCATCCTCTGAAAGTCACAAAGCTTACTGGGAAAAGGAAACATCTGTTCAAATATCAGATGACATTTGGGAAGAAAGTCTCAAACACATACACAAAGTCTCAATCAATGCCAGACACTGCCTTATACAATTTAAAACACTATACAAACTCCACTGCTCCAACGCCAAAACACACAACATATGTCCAAATGTGTCACCAACTTGTGATCAATGTCAAACCTCAGACGCAGCCTTTCTCACAACGAGCTCAACAGCATCGCAGAAATCATTAATATTTCACTAGAACCAATGTTAATCATTCTGGGTGTGTCTGAAGCATTAAGACAACTCTCCATTGCCCAACAAAAAAAACCTCTTCTACTGCACCATTACAGCAAAAGAGCTAATGTGATGAAGAGGAACAACAGCTCCAACCTACAATATGTGGCTACATGACCGAACCAGCACACTACACTTGGAGAGGATAAGATAGTAGTGCTGTCACAATACCAAAAATCTTTGTTTCGGTACCGATACCAACATGAATTTCGATATTTTGATACTTTTCCTAAGAAACCAATAAATAGTAGGGACGTAACGGTACCAAAAAATCGTGGTTCGAAAGTATCTCGGTACGGACGTCACGGTTTGGTTGCTCAAATGTTTCACCAAGTTGGTGTTGTCTCTCTTTGCGAGTCTTTTTTTGTCTTTTTTCACGTGCACCAGCTGCGAATATTGATACAGGTGTTGTCTTGTGCAATCTGTGCTCCAATAGGAACAAGAAAGGCGTTTGTGTGCATCAATTAGTAAAATAAATTAACTAAATTAATGAACTGAATCAATTTCAAAGTACCGGTATTTTCCAAATACAGTATAGTACCGTTTGGAATACTCTAGTACTGCGGTACTATTTTAGTACCAGCATACCGTGCAACACTATAAGAAAGGTCTTAAAGGACAGACTCCCACATTATGTCCCAACCTCTCATATCACACGCTGAGCAAAGTACAGTTCCTGAGCTGTAACCCACTCCTCTACAATATCCCAGTATAATATATAGAAGAGGTCAGTGGTGTAGAGTATACTCAGGTACACCCACTTCTTTTCTATCCAGTGACAGTATCAGCTAAAAAGCCATTGTAATATATAGTATATATATTTTTCCCCTTTATTAACATTATGCACATTTAATACACTTGTTTTTTGTCTTGTATCCATGTTTATGTTTTCCTGCATCCTTATTACTTCAAAACTACTTTCTGTAAAGTGAAATGAGCGCTGACGCTACACCGTGATACATGTAATTTCATCTTTGGCTGAATAAAAATACTTGAACAGATTGTTAGATGTCGGTCAAATCAGGAATTAGAAATACATGACAGTACATGAGCGATGGTGCATAGAGAGCAACACACAGCAGCACAGCTTATATCTGACAGAGACTTTTCACAACCTGAACTGAGTTAGTCAACCACAGAGCAAATCTAACACACTTCATGACTTCATAGCGCCAAGAGGAAGAGGAAGAGGAAGGCCTTCACAGATACACACAAGCTGTTCAAACACCCAATAACTACAGTTAATAAATAAACACTGCGTCACTGCCAAATCATAACTAATTCAGAAAAACTCACCTGTTGCTGAGCTTCATTTCCAACATGGAGCCGCCGTCTGTCAGTTTGTTGTGTTTCCGGGTGTTCGCCGATATTCTCTCTGGATACAAACATGTCCGTGTTCCTGCTGCTTTGGGTAAAATGTCCTTTAAAGCTGAAATGGTGGAAAATTCAGCCACATGTTCAGGATTGTTCAGCCTTCTCCATCGTCGCAAGTCAAAGAGTCGCCATTTCCCAACAGCTAACTGGCTAATTGCGCTAAAAACAAAAACCGGTCAATCATATCAAACACAATAAAATAAATAAATACTTCTAAATTTCACTGTCTAATATAAAACTCGCCGTCGGAAGTTATTACAATCCGTCCGTGAGTGTCTTCCCGGCAGATATTCACGCTGTCATGGCAGGAAACACGCAGGTGCGTCAACTATCACTAATGATGGCTCCGTTTACCTGTGCAGGTGTTACATCGAAATGTGTCCCCTCGTCAAATAGTGTCACCTGTTAAAGCGTAGCGGCCATCTTGATGGTTGGGTTCCAGCTAATTGGTGACGTCAGGTTTAGGCGGATTTATGTTAAAATGGCGGACACTTACCGACGGGGGAAACCCGGGAAACAGGCTTCGTCATAACACCTGTTCACACCTGAGCCCTTGACCGGAAGTATCTCAACTTAATGCAGCACACGGAAACACGGAAGTCATGAATCTGTAAAAATATAATATAAATTATTATTAAAATTATTATATTATAGATGTAGTATAAATATAAACATACTATAATATAAATATAAAAAAGTGGTATATATTAATTTCTAAAAGTATGTTCTGTTTTTTAAAAATAAATAGATCCTTATCAGAATTATAAGAAAAGTTTTCATTGGAAAAAAATGCTATTTATTCCTGAATTTGTAAGATTATTATTTCTTTAATCCAGAAAAAAGAGCATTTTTTCTCAACTGAGCCTTTCCATACCTCAATGCCATCTTACTCATGTAAAAAAAAGTTTGACTTTATACCAAAAACTCTTTATTTTTTATTCATTTTTTGTGTGACATCTCTTCATTCAACTAGTTTTATTTCCTTTAAATTTGACATCCCTTTTCTGTGAATGGTCAAATCCTCAAAATATTTGTCCATGATGCCAACAACGTAATTTTGAGAAACAAATACTTACTCTCTTCATTTTATTTAACTTCAACTTAATTGTTTTGCCTGAAAGACTGTACATAGAGAGAAACTGACTCTCACAAACACCTCTGATGTTGTTACCATCGAAGAGCATGACCTCATTGTCCTCAGTGGCCCCGAATGAAGCTTATAATTAATGATATTAATTACGCCTTCAGTGAGGGGTCAAAAGGTCAGTTGCAGGGGCGGAACCGGATGTACACATTAGGGGCTCAGCCCAAACCTTGGGGGAACTGTTTTGTGGTTTTCTGACTCATTGTTTGGCTCCATGTGATTGTTCTGTGTGTCTCCTTGTGGTCATTTTGTGGTTGTTTTGTGTCTCTTTAATGGAATTTTATTTCGTACTGGGGTCAGTTTGTGTCTCTTAAATGTAATGTTGTTTTCTTTGGTCATTTTGTGTCTGTTTGCAGTTCTTTTGCATCTCCTCGAGGTCATTTTGACTCTCTTCCTGGTCTGTACCTGTTTATTTGGGTGACATTCTGCAGGTGAAGGCGAGGAGTCCCCTCTGACACTGCAGGCCCCTGCGCCTGGGCCTGTGCCTTGTAGGCCTGTTCAGTAATCCATCCATGTGTGGATGTATTACATCTTTCACCTTAACAGTAACTCAGCGACTCATCAGCCTTGAGTTTGATCCTCATTGATGCCCTGCAGTCCCACTGGCCTCCAGTACTTGTGCTTTTATTTACTGGGCCGTCGGCAGAGGTATCTTTCTCTGAGAAAGAGGCTCCATTCTCTGTCCGAGCTAAATCAATATCCCATTATGGTGTTTCAGAGGGAAATGGCTTAGAGGAAAGAAAGAGAAATAACCTCATATATTCTGCCGATCCATGGATGTGTCTTTCTGCCTCTGTCTTCGGAGGTGAAGTTAGGGTGAAATAGTTGGAAATGTTGAATTTAGAGAATATGGAAGACCCAAACAACAAAGAGAAAATAAACAGTTGATGACTGAAAGGAACTCCCTTGAATAATCTGACGGTGTGCTGTTTAAAAAAAATCTCTGCTTGATATGAGACACAGAGAGAAGAAGAAGAAGAGGAAGAAGAGGAGACTGCAGAGAGAGGGGGATGAAGGAAAAATCCATGCAACACATCTCAATGTTTTTATGGGCGTTTTTTAATTGAAACCAGCTTCACTGATAACAAACATGCAATATCACTGTACAAGCCAACACCACAGATAAGTGTTACTCATTCAAGTCTTGACACATTGTCAAGGATTAGCCAGCAGCACACACACACGCACACACACACACACACTTTCAGATGTTGTACAGAGATAAACACGCTCTTTTGCTCTTTGACATACACAACACACAAACACACACTCACACAGTCATATTTACATATCACAGTGAATGATGGGTAAAAACGATGCGGGGAGGAGGATTACACTGTTCTCCCGGTCCGACCAGAGATGAGAATGGCAGCACAGTTCCAGTGATAGCGAGTAGTGTGTCTGACTGAGGTGGGATAAGGAGTGAGATGATGACAGTGAGGATGTGAGTAGAAAACGAGACCTTTTATCAGCATCCTAAAATCTGCGCGGGAGGCAGGCGTCTTGGATGGGCGCCTCTTAGCATTTAGACAAACAGGATGAGACTCCTAATATAAAAGAAAACAGGTCTGCATCGAGTCTTTTTTTTCCCCCGTCAAATCCACTCCATCTGTGCTACATTTAAATGCATGGTGTAATTACAGTATCATAAATACAGGGCTTCATAAATAGGTTTGGGGTATTGCTCGCATGATATAACAACTGATAGCACTGCCTGTGATGCGCTTTTAGAAATGTGAAATCAAAACCCAACAAAAAAAAAACCAAAATAAACAAAAAAAGGCCACACTACCAAAAAAATAAATTCCAATAAATAAATAAATACTTTAAAACGTCATACAAAATTCTGACATTACCCTTTTTTCCAACATTTAATGGAAGTTCTGTCTACAAATGTAAGATAATAAATATATTTAGTATTTTTAGTAACAGTTAGGTTTAGGTGGGTTTATTTGGGATATCTCTTATATCTTAAGCAAAAACTGGATTATAAACAGTAGGAAAGATCTCTGCAGAAACTCTATTTAATACTGCTCATATCACAATGGTTACGACACGATAAAATACTGCAAATTATCAAAACTGTACAGAAAAACTTACAAGTTTCTCTAAAATACATTTTCACTGTTAGTGTGTGAGAAGAGAGATACAAGAGAGCTCGTCTCTGTTTGACCAGCTGAGCAGCAGCAGCACTGTCCTTCAGACGGACCGACGGCACAGTCAACAGTCATCACCAGTCAAAGACGCCTCTCTGCACGCAGCTGATTGTTCTGCCCTCTGCTGCTCCAGTGTGGAGCAGAGCGCCGGGCCCCAAGGTCCCTCCACCACGTCAGCAGCTCACCACTCCCTTCTGAAGACTCCTGCTGATGGCTACTACAACTCTACATGGAGCTGGAAGAGAGAAGACTGCAGCAGGGCGAGCAGGCCCACATGTTTCTACTGAGTTCCTCTGGCACGGTGCGCTCTTCTACTCCAGTTAATAGTTTCAAAATGGTAGACGATTTTTTTTCTTCTTTTGTCTGTCATGTGTTTTTTTAAAAATGTAGTTTCTTAGATATTCCTCTAGCTAATCTACGTCACGGTTACAGGTGTGAGTGTTAGTGGCGTGCCACCAAGCGGTGGGGTGTTTTGGCTGGGTGAGGGCAGTGCCACCCTGGTAGTGTGTGTATGTGTGTGTTTTTAGTGTAGAGGAGGGCAGGTGTCTGGGGCCGGCAGGTCAGCGGTGGCGATAGTGTCTCATGAGGGGGACGATGCAGGAAGGAGGGCCAGACATCTTGAGGAAGGGGTGCTGGAGGAGTTCCTGGGCCGTGGCTCTCTGCGAGGGCTCCCTCACCAGCATCAGGTCCAGGAAGGAGCGCAGCACAGAGGACACCTGGAGACGTAAAGAAATGATTTAGTCCTTTATTTAATCTATGATTATTGATTGTAAGAGCAGTTTACTACTAACACAAGACAGATCTCAGATAAAGAGATAGTTGGGTTTGTATGAGGTACTAATCCATAGTCGGTGTATTATCTACAATAAATTGCGGTTGGCACACCTCCAGTTTGGAGAAGCAGGCTGGAGTACAGACATTGAAGCTATGCAATGCACTGCCAAATATCCACCTAAATATCACATGATCAGTATAACTATATGCTATATTTAGAATACTTTCAACAATTTCTCTTGCTTTCACAACCCTTTTTGGTAGGAAACTGAACAGAAAGTTTATCTAAACTCTCTTCACAGCCAGACTCTTTTGGGAAAAACGTAATTTTGCCTCTCAGAACACTAGAGCTGCTGGTCTACGACTGTCTCCAGTAGTTAATTTGTTTAAATAACTTCAATGCCCCATCATAAATCGCTGTCTGACGTCAAGGTAAAGCGGTGAAAATAGTTGGTTCAGGTCATACCTAACAGAGAGGCGTTTCTGTGTAGGTATTGCCAACAACAGGTCTGGTACAGCAGACGTCCACTGTGGGGTGCCCCAGGGATCAGTGCTAGGTCCGATTTGCTTTTCAATTTACATGCTCCCTCTTGGCCATCTTTTACATAATGTCAGTTTCCACTTGTATGCAGATGATACTCAGATCTATTTATTTACCTTCTATTTATTAATTTGTTTTATTTGCTTTGTCTTTTATTTTGTTTTGTAAAGAACTTTGCAACTGTGCTATATAAATGAAGTTTATTATTATCATTATCATTATTACTGTTATCATAATTACACTAGTGCTGCCCTCGTCCACAGCAGTACATTTCTTAGGTTCTGTGTTGGTATTGACACCTACTGTAGGTAATACACAGACTATAGATAAGTGCCTCGTACAACCCCACTTCAAAAAATCTGAACTATCCCTTTAATACAGAACAAAACTGGTAGAACTTCAGTAGGAAACAATCACTGAGATATGAATTCGGTTTGTGACCTGTCCTTCTACAGTAGATAAGGTCACAAATGACTAGATATTTCTTTAAGAAGGGGTTAGTTAGCGCAGTGTATCTGCAACATAAGTGACCAGACATACAGACATCTGTTAATGTCTATACATCACAGGTATGGACAAATATTTAAAAATAATTAAACTATTTTTTATGTACTTTAACATCTCAGAAAACAGTCATGACAAGTTTTTAATACCTTGTGCGACTCTTTTAGCCGAGGGGGCAGGTTGTCTCGTATCCTCCTCATGGCCTGCAGAGGGGGTTCATTAAAGTAGGGGGGCTCTCCGTCCACCATCTCGATCACCATGATGCCTAAAGACCAGATATCCACCTGGAAACACACAAACACATTCAGTCTCTGTACTGGAGCTCAGCACAGTAAAACACAGAGTGTCCAATCACTCAGTATACTGGGAAGTCTCTCAGTGTTAATGCACGTGTGTGTCGTCCTCACCTCAGTCCCATAAGGCAGTCTGGAGATGACCTCTGGTGCCATCCAGTAGGGTGTGCCAACGAGGGACTTCCTCTTGGGCACCTCTTTGGAAACTTGGGCACAAAAGCCGAAGTCTGATAGCTTGATCTGCGAACACAAACACACCATGCTGCCTTCAGGTTCCACTCTCCACCATGTAGGTGTGTAGTAGAGACAGTATTAGTTCAGAACCTCTGTGTTTGATGTCAGGAAGTGCACTGACCCATTGTGATGAAGAGCCTTCATAGAAGACACTAATCTCCTATATTAGTGGTTAATTAGCCTTCAATTAATCACGTCTTATCAGTTCGTTAGGAGGCATTAGGCAGGATTTAATTACTGGGGCACGGGTGGTAATTGATGATGATGAGTTTCTGGCACTGGCTGTTGACAAGTGGCGGGAGTGGCACCCATGGAGAAGGTCAGTGAGTGTGTGAGAGTGTGTGTGTTATAATGAAATCACCAGTGACAGAAACAGGGGTAGAAGCATTGGCTATTAATACCTGCTGTATCAGTAAGATCTGTCTAAACGCAGATCTCCGGGTTTAATAACGTGCCAAAGGGAGGAGTGTGAATGAATAATATATCTAAACACACTAAGACACAGAGAAACACACACTCCCATCACGTGCACTTACCCTGCCATCACTGGTCAGGAGAATGGAGTCGCTCTTAATGTCGCGGTGGATGACGCCCTGTGTGTGCAGGTAGGACAGAGCCCTCAGCACCGACAAACACACTGTCGCTATCTGCTCCTCGTTCATCCTGCGGGAAACACACACAAACACAAATACGTGTCAGCAATGAGTTTGAAAGTAGAAAAACAACTGGGACCATATTTGACATGTTGGTTTGTAATAAGAACAACACACACAAAAAAAGAAAAGAAAACTATAAAATTGCAGTCATTGTTTAAATGTTTGTCGTCATTCAGCTTTTACATGCCATACATTGGAGTAATTTAGGGTTGTGTCTTGCACAACATTGAATCTGCACAGGAATACACAGAATGGCTGAGCAACATCAAATTTTCAAGGCTATTCATTTATTTTGAAAAGGTCTAGGGTATTTAATTTTTCTATATCATCACGCTATTATTGATATAAGTAGGAGATTTTGATACCAAATGGTAACTATTGTATGTGAATGCATAAATGGATCGGACCTGTGCAGCACTGGATTTCATTCATTCATTCATTCACTCATTCATTTTCCGTAACTGCTTATCATGTTAGAGGTCGCTGGGAGGCTGCAGCCTATCCCAGCTGACACTGGGTGAGAGGCAGAGTTCAATTTGAATTTGCTCAGCGAGTCACTCTGGCAATCAGTAATGATGCTCATTACACATGCCGTTGGAGCCGAGCTGCACCAATCACATTGGTGTATCTGATATAGGCGGGCCAGAGGCGAGCTAAACAGATGACGGCAGCGCTGCGACGACAAAGTCCGGAATCAGCCAGTAAACACTGCAAGATGGCTACAGATGAACACCAGCTGTTTGAAACAGCTTTGGCTGCTACAATGAACGAGTTAGACTTGGCTTTTTCTCTAAAAGAGGAACAGAAGACAGCGCTCGAATCTTTCCTTTGCAAGAAGGACGTTTTTGCTGTTTTGCAGACCGGATACAGCAAGAGTCTAATCTACCAGTTAGCTCCGCTGGTAGCTAAGGTGTCGCCCCTCAAATTGGGCCATTTGCATTACTCATAGCCAGACCCTAAATCTTTCTAGATTTGGCTCTGGATTTCCAGGCTATCCGTCCAGTCCTTTCATCGTATCACATTTATCCATAGTTGTCTATTCTGGCTCCCAATAACACAACAAGATGACATTTTTAGACTCCCATGTAGCCTGCAGCCCTGTGGTGGAGAGGCAGGTTTTGCCTCCAGCTAATAAACTCACGTCCATGTGGCATCAGCCTAAAAGGGTCTTTACCAACTGCAATGCATTACGCTTGGAGGCAAATGTACAAACAGTGCATGAGAACATCCTTTGTAGTTGATCGTCAACTTACTTTTGTGGCAATGTTACTAGCCCATGACTTGTTATTTTAATTAAAAATATTATGAACTATTATTCATATCACTTATTTTCACTTGTTGTTTTTATCCTATCAGATCAGTAAATCAGTAAAATGTCCATCAATAAGTAAAATGTCCATAAATAAGTAATAAATGTGGGTCAAGCACCCGAGCTAACTCAAGCCTAATGAGTCTGATAGAAGTAGGCGCAAAGCCTACTGCTGGTCCAGTGATGTTGCTGCGTGTTCTCATGATTTCATTGAAAGGACTGAGGTGGATGTTGCACAATGCACCAAACCAGGCTGTAGAAGGTGATGATGGATTCAATGAAGAAAGCTAGTAAGACTGACTGGTGGACCTGGAGTTTTCTGAATCACTACTTTCAGTATTTTTGCACTAATTTCCTTGGAGATAACAACAAAAAGACCACAGAGCCAAAACCTGAAGAACATACATATTTGAAGAAACAACATACTTCTTCTGGTGGTGCAAATTATGACTGTTTCAGACTTTGCAGTTATCCTAAAGAGATTACAGTTCAACACAGCTAAGATGGAGCAGAAATGCGGTTTGAAAATATCCCCCTGTCGCCTGCAGCGGCTGGAGCTGTGATGTGCAGAGCAGGCAGGAGGGTCCCATATGGAGAGCCGGGGCGATGCAGTGCGTCTGACTGAGCTCACACAGAAACTCACAGCTCCACTGAACATTAACATCCAGACCCAGCTGGCCAGGCCATGCCGTGCGTTTATGAGCATGTGTGCTTTGAGCTGCCATCACATACACTACATGTGCAGGAATAGAGCTGCTCATTTGCAAGCATAAACCAAAGAAACATGCGTATTTGTAGTACATGTACATGTTAATGCATATACAGTTCACACACAAACATGGTCATACATCACTCCCGACACTCACACACACTTCTCTGTTCATCTAACCCAATCGCCAGAAAACATGTTGGCGCTGTACGTCTCTGGAAACCAGGTATAGGTTACATTTGCATATCATTTTATAGTTGATATGTCGAAACTTTTAGTTTCAACAACACAGTAGCAAGCATGTGGTTAAATTTAGGCACAAAAACAACCGGGGTATTATTATGAAAAGATCAGGTTTTGGCTTAAAATACCTGGTTTAAGGGCACAATCCTGGCAGGAAAAGCAGCAATGTCTCAGTAAGAAAAAAACACTTTTCATGCCACTATCTCAGCAGGAAACATTTATCCTCAAAAAACACCTGCCTGCCTTTGTACTAAACCCGCTGGAAATACAGCAAAAAAAAAAAAAAAAAAGCTTTTTGTTGCACAATCTTAGCAGGACGAGAAGCAATGTCTAACAAACAATCGCTTTTCATGTTTATTTATTTATTTACTTATGTAAGCGTTTATTTGGAAGGGACGGTGCATGTTGATGAACATCAGTATAAAAACAAATGTTCACAAACAGACAAACAATTAAGTAAGTAGTAGGAAGTAGGAAGTAATGTCCCAGCAGGAAAAGCAGTGAAACAGAAAACAACTGCTTTTCCTGCCATCGTAAAAAAAAACACAACTGTTGTTTGTGCCAATATTCTTGCAAGAAAAGCAGCAATGTCTGTGTAAATCAATGGCTTTGTGTGCCACTTCCTCAGCAGGAAACACAAACAACAACTGCTTTTCATGGCACTAAATCCACTAAGAACAGCAACATTTTGGCAAAAAATATGCTTTTTGTGGTACTATCTTGGCAGGAAGAGAAGATATCTAATTAACAACCGCTTTTCGTGCTAATGTTCCAGCAGGAAAAGCAGTGAAGTCTGATAAAAAAAAAAAAAAAACAGCTGCTTTTCATGCCTAAAACACAACAACACACCCACATCTGATGCCTCAAAAGCCGCTGGAAACACAGCGATGACTCTCTAAATCAGAACCAGTTCTGTTGGTTGTATGTCTTGAAACAGTGTACTATAAACAGTGTCACGTCATCCACCATCCCCTCCACCTCCAGGTGACAAATCCAGCTCATATATTACATCACTTTAGAAACGTTAATATGATACGTATCAAACGTGCAGGTGTCACGTATTAGTGGTTTGCAGAAACGTACAATGCCAACAATTTCCTCTGGTGACTGGGCTGCGTCATTTTATCGTCTGTGTAAAAGATCCCACTGTTGAAGAAGTCACTTAGAAATTTGCATTATGAGAAACAACCCCCAGGCCACACACACACACACACACACACACACACACACACACTGCAGATTGCAGCAGATTTTATTGTCACACATGTATGCATTTACAATCACTAGAGATAAATGAGCCTTCTGCTAATGGAGAAACAACTGGCTGACTCAAAGTGAATGGGATGTAGAGAGTACACAAAAACAGTTCACCTCTTATGCCCCCCCCCCCAAAAAAACAATCTCTCTAACACACACACACACACACACACACACAATTGAATGAAAAACAGGATCGCTGAAATAGAAAATTGTTTGAAACACAAAGTGAAAAACAGTTTTAATGAGCCTGAAAAGGTTGTCAAGGGGAGGAGAATTACACACGCACCTATGCACACACACACACACACACACACACACACACACACACACATATATTTTACACTTATATTGGATGAAATCCCCGTGAAGTGCAGCTCATTAACAAACCTAAAGTATAATTTAAATCTGAATGTGATTGAAATAGTTCGGAAAGACGGACACGATTCTGCCACTGCTGACTTGGCTGTGTGTGCGTGCATTAGATGTGTGTGTGTTCATGTATCTGTGTGTGTGTGTGTGTTTGCTGCCAGCAGCCCACCGAGCTGATGAGGCTTGCACGACGCGAAGCAGAGAGCAGTTATTTCCACAACAAAAGGCTTAACAGAAATAGCACAAAGCTTTCACCTGAACAAATATGGCTGAAATCACCAAGAAAAACACTATGTTCTTTATATCGTCACCTGGATTTACTGTATAATGTCATCTGATCATTAGATAAAGTGGTCAGTTTGTACTGTTACACTGTTAGAATTAAGGGTTACAAAAGGGTTCTTCCTAAACGGATGAAGTTCTTTTGAAAGAAAGGGTTTTCTAAGGGTTGTTGAAAGCATGCGTCAACAAGTGTTTTTCTCAGGCAGAAGAGTGGTGCTCTGCAATATCCAGTGTCCCTCAATCTGCTCCCAAAAAATAAGCTTTTCTGCTTTTGTTGAGACAGTAGACAGTAGCCTAGCTAAAAAGCACTAACGTCATCATCGCTTTTCTGAAAAATGTGAGGGAAGTTTTCCTCTCTGAAGAAGTGACGACCAGAATGTTCAGACTTTTACACCACACTGAAGCTCTGACGCCAATTTACAACCGAGATTGCCCCTTGTAAAAAACAGATTCACCAATACAGGACACTTCCCCCCAACAAATAGAAGGAAAATTAGCCCTGGATATAGATCCCTGAATGATTCCCACAAAAGTTTAGAGATTTTCTACGTAAAGCGCTCAGAGCTGCTGTGCTCAAGATTTTTTTAAAAAGCCACCAGGCGGAGAAAAAAATTATATGTGGATACAGGCCGTAAATATTTACCCACGTTTCAAGTGGTATTCTTACATTTAGATGTATCTGGAAACCTCTTTATTTGTTTATTTTACTTCATACTATATGATGCCACATGGTCTGTTGAGCTTTGTTTTTACAGGTAATCAGTACTTTGCATTTTGTGATTGGTTCTAATCTGACACCCTCTTTTGATGCTTTTGATGAAAACACTGGAATATGAAAGTGTTCTGAGTAGAATCCCCTGAGTGGGTTGTAGTTGAAACCCTTGAAACCCTTCCTTACATATTTCCTGAAGGCTGTGATCACGGGACCAATGCGCTGACGGGTGTGAAGAAAAACCTGATCCGTGAGATTGCAAGTTGAGGCAATGGATGGGTCACAATACTTAGGACTTTTCCCCAGGAGACTGGTGTTTGGAACCGTGTGAACTTTGAGTCATTTTAAGGTGCGACATCACCATGTTTGCCATCCTAGATCTAATCATAGTAAGTTAAAGTGAATAAAACAAACCCTCCATAACGTTAAGTACGTAACGTCATTCGTGGGGCGCTAACTCATTGGAGGTCATACAAACTGTTGTATGTGCATTTTCCTCGGGTATCATAGGAACCACTGTAAGAAGACACATTGTTCTAAGTATAACCCTTCATGTTGTGGTTTAAAGAGAACCCTCTGAAATGGCTTATATGAGTTTCTACCAGGAACCAAAAAGGATTCTCCAATTGGGACAAGCCAAACATCCTTTACGGTCCTAGTTAGCACAGTTATGTCAAGAGTGTACTGACCAAACGAAATAAATAATGAGATTTTTTTCCAACATATCTACAATACTCTGCTTCACAAATATGTTTTCCTCTGTCTTTGTTCAGATTCTGATATTTGCAAGAACAACAGTTAATATTGAAAAACAAAAACATTTACTTCCATTTAAAATTCAACAAACTGAAAAAAAAGAAAAGGGGGAGTTAAAGAAAGAACATGTGTGCCTATTATTATCTTCTTTACTGAGATTTCCTTTTCTGCAAGCACTCGTGTGTATACTGAAACTCTCCCTCACACACACACACACACACACACACACACACACACACACACACACACACACACACATACAGGCCAACATCTGTGTGGGAGACTGTTCAAAATACTTCACGGTAGCAGCGGTGCTCAGCCTCACCAAAGCGTGTTATTAGCATCCGACACCGCACAGCGCTAATGCTGACACTCCACGCAAATGACTGTAATTAAACACCAAGCACAAAGTAAGCTTAAAACAATGAGGCAGCAGCTTAGAAACACGACTCAACAACACAGAAGCAATTAGGAAAAGTTGGAGAACAATAATCTCCAAACTATCAAACGCACGACTGGATTACAGCCCATCTGCTTGTTTCTCCTGATCGTCTCGTGAAATCATCCAACTTTGTGAGCTTTCTGATGTGAGAGACAAATCAAACGACCTTATGAGGTTTTTTTTAACAGCACGTCTTTGCTGCTGGTTTCCAGATAAACCTGTTAATGTCACCACCATCACAAGATCATCACATGCATTCAGTCATTCAGATAAAAATGGAGGACGTGAGTCATTTACAAAAAGGTTGCTTCCTTTGTCTGTCTCAGCTTTCAAGTACTTACTTGGGGTCAAGTCAATAAACACAACACTACCTAGCGAATGACACCCACATACAGCTGTGGCTTTATTTCTGAAAAGCAGAACTCTATCAGTTTCATTTTCAATTTATTAGGCATTCAAGCAGCGAAAAACTATTCTTTTTGTTCTCATTTGGATTCAAGCAGCAAGTGCAGCTTCTAGAGTCTCTGTGTGTGCGTCATCATGGTGAAATGTTGTCCAGCAGACACCTATTGTAGCGGGAACTAAGACAGAGGCTGTTCTGAGTATTTTGTCAGGTGTTTATATATTTGACTCTGTCTCTAGACAGTTAGTCAATGTGATGACACTGCAACCGTTCAAGACGCCGTCACGAAACTTTACAGGCTTGTAGTTAAGATCTCAATGAAGGCCGAGTTTGTAGATGGGTGTGGTCCGGGGCCGAGCACAAAGGCCCCTGACTTTATGCCAATGGACAGCATTTGCTTTTTAATCAAGTATCTATGTATGCCAACTCGAGGGAACCCATCGTAAAATGAGCTCTGGTTTTTGTTCTCATCCTCATCTTCTTCCTCTTAAAAGTCACCAAAGTTCACAGGTGGGTTGCAAATTCCACCCATTACTCAGGTACTCAGGTCAACACTCATTAAAGCCACTGTTGTGTCTCGTCATGTATGTTAATTTTATTCATGTTCACGTTTAGTGTTTCATATTTTATGTCATGCCTTAGTTTAGATTCATGTTTAGTCCTTTGTTGTCATGAGCACTTTATGTTAAGTTAAAGTCACTCATGTCCAGTCTCGTCGTGCACTTCCTGTTTTATTTTGTACTCACCTTTTCCCTCTTGTTTCAGACCCTGACTTCCTCCCTTTGTGTGATTTTCCTGCCATTGTGATTGTCTACCCCACCACTGATTGGTTTCACCTGTGTTCCCCTGCCTCATGTATAAACAGTCCTTGTCTCCCTTTGTCTTGTTGCCAGTTCGTCTTGTTCAGTCTGTGTGATGCCAGGTTTCCATGTTATCAGGTTTGATTCTAGGTTGTGATATTTTTTGATCCTCATTGTGAGTGTTTTTGTTTTGTACTTTGAATATCCTCCTCGAGAGAGCCTTTTGTTTAATTGATTTTGCCAAGTAAAATACTTTTGTTAAACCTAATACAACTCGTGCATTTGAGTCCACCAGTTTCGTGTCTGAGGTCGTTACAGCCACGAGGGTGCTGTTACAGTAAATGTAACATTTTTGCAGTTATCGAAAATCTGTTTCACGCCAAGCTAGAATTTTTCGTGTGAAAAACTCACATGGATATTCATAAAAAATGATTTTGTGAGTTTTAATGAATTCTTGTTCACCCCTGCGCAGCCTGCGTGGAGGGGAAATACTTGGATGGCAATCTCCATCGCTCAGTGCAACCTACGGTCACTTTGGAGGTCCGTCACTCATTTCAAATGTGCGAAAACAATTCACGTGTACATCTCCACAGGTCTTTATTCAAATGATACCAAAACAGATCTTTTAAAAGGTGTTCAGATCGATCAGAGTGCTTGGCCAGTCTTCCCATCCTCTCATCTGGACACAAGTGGAACAAAGTACCGCAATCGGCTGATCTGGTACTTTGTTCCACGTGTGTGTCCAGATGAGAGGATCTATGGCGTGAGGAGGTGAGTACTGATGTCGGTTGTGGCAATTGTGGCCAACGAGAGGTATAAACGGTCTAGCTACGTTATTTCTCTATGTCTGTTTCGCGCACAGAGCCCTGATGCTCTCACGACCGGCCCACTGCTCCGCCGTCTCTCTCTGCCTCTTTTTGACTTCCCGGATATAGTTTTTTTTTCCCCACAAGTAGCGTGGAGTTTCTGGTGGGTCCGGAGAAAATTGTCCGGGTTGTCACAACGCAGTGTAGCATGACCAAGTGGTGCTACAACTTTCGGTGTCTTCAGGCTCGACGCGAAAGGGGTGATTACGTCTTTTTTTTTAACACGTGAAGTTCACACCTACGGCGAGTATGAACCACACGACTCTCTGACTCTTGAGTTTCTACACTGAAGGGAGGTTACCTGGTGTGAGTCACAATGTCAGTGAGCGCCCCACCCTCGAGAAACTCCATGACAACCCACAGCTCGTCTCCCACCAGGTAGCTGTTGTACATGTCGACCACGTTCTCGTGATGGTAGTCTCTCATGATCACCACCTGACACACAGACAAACAGACAAACAGAGAGGGAAATGACTTTGATTATATATTTACTTGTTCAGTTTCCTACTAACGTGATTTTATTAGACTAAAATGTCGTGGCCTATAAGTTATTTATCTATTCATGTAACTTAATTATTATTATCAATTGCTAAAGTCAATATTGTATTTTTATCAATATACACAATTAAATTTATGGATGCATGTTAGATATGTTACAAAGAGATCACGTATTACTTGAATATCTCGTTAAATTTAGTCATGTAATTTCATTTATTCATTCATTTAACTTTCCTTTGTCTGATGTGAACATGTTCTGGGGGCTTAACTATAAAAGGATTACACTCAGAAATTAATAGGATTACACAAAGCAAATTAGTTCCCAACTGAACACCCACTGCTTTACATCTGTGTTCACTGTGCACATGTGCGAACATACATACATGTGTACATTATCTCACACACACACACACACACTGGCTGAAACCCAAAATAGAAACAGGGCAATATAGCTTCATAAAGGAAACGAGAGGTCCGCTCTTACTCTGCTCAACAAGCAATCATGAAGTTTGTCTGCACATATAATTTATTTCAGTGCACATGTAAATGATATGGAGCTGATGTTTCAACAGTTGGAGCACCGTGAACAGAAACAGCTATGAATAAATTTCTTGCCGAGGGTTTTTAGTGTGAACACCACTTAATTGTACGCAAATGAATGCAATTACAGATGTAAAAATGAGCCAGTGGTTTGATTGCCATGGATACGTGTCAGGGAAACAGAGGCAAACTGAACGCATGTTTTTTTGTTGTTGTTGTCAGTGAACACGCTGCTGTTTTGCTGTTGGATGGTGAGATTTATTTTTATCTATGAGGCACAAAATGAGGCATGTTTAATGATGCTATTTAAAGCTGTTTCATCTCTGCTGCGGCTTGTTTGAGCTATCAGCAATCAGACAAACGTTAGCGCTGATCTCAAATGTGCAGAGTGGGCGTCGTGCTCTTTAATCATGTGGGTCAAGCTGACCTACAGTAGCAGTGTGACATCCAGCCTCCAAATTAATACTCTACTAACACACATATAAATAAAACAATAACCAATAAAACATACAAAACCAGATCTACAGTAAATATGTTGTATAAACCAATAACACCCAGGAGTGTTTTCAATGTGCTGCTGTAGGTGTGAGCACGTTTAAGATAAGTGCACTGCAGTTATCTCTGTCAGTCTTTGGCACCTCATTAAAGAGCAGCTCTCTCCTCTGCTGTTTCCTGAGGTCCATCTTCTTCACAGCCACCTGCTTGCCGCTGTGTTTCTCGCTGGCGATGCACACGATCCCCGTGGAGCCCTCGCCGATTTTGATAAAGCTGTCCAGGTATTCCCGAGGGTCGCCTGCGGGCAAACGCAAACATCAACGTCAATTTTGATGGAACAATAGAACATAAAGAAACAGTAACATTCATGGAGGCCTTTTCAGCGTCAGTTTTTACAGTCCATTTCTCACCTGGGTTGACGACCAGTTGAAGTGCAGCTCTGAACTGCTCATGAGAGACTCTGGAGGGTTGAGTGTCAGAGCTGGACCCCCAGGAAGGAGGCGGGTAGGCCCCCGGGGGGATGTAGGGTGATGAAGGCTGTGAGTAGGCCCCCTGTGTTTGAAAACACACACAGACATACAGGGTGAGGTTATAAAATAGTCTTCATATTATCCAACAGATTTCTAAAATACTCAAAAGTCTTAGGTAACACATTTCCTCTGTTTTTAAAGGCTGACGATGGTCCAAAAACGATACTTAGTCTTGACTGGTGTTGGGCTTGTTCGGCTTATATATTCTAATCCTCACTTAGAGAAAAAAGAAAGCGTCGTGGAGCGTCGTTCCTGTGGGCTACAGCAACACTAAACCCCTGAGCTTGCCTGAGAAGGACTAAATGCACAAACCCGCTATTTTTAAATATCCCATGGAGAGAGACTCTCACTGCAGCCTGTTCTATTTTGTTCTGCTGGCGCGCAGCCTCATTCTGTGGACGATAAACAAGGTGCAGACTGATAAAGGAGGAAATACAGCAGTGAGTGACAACCCTGCCCGCGTTTAAGAGTGCCATTTGCAGTGGACCATGTCTGAAGGGTTACTTCGGTCATACTGAAAGCATTTGGTGCAAACAGGGCTGTAATGCAAACCCAACATTTCGGCTCTTCAGACCTTGTTTCAGCTTTGCTTTAATGCAATGTTCAGACAATTCACAGTGGATAGCAATCAGCACACCAGCAGTTTGGAGAGGCAGGCGGAGCTATGTAGTGCTGTGGATGGGGGCAGCGGAAAAACACATTTTAGTCATGTAAAAAAAATCACTATCAGTTTAAGTGTACTCCATCTTCAGAATATTTTTATCTTGCAGTCACACAGCGCTTTCTGTCGGTGAACTGAAGCTGTTATATCCATCTGTCCGCTCTTCAAAGCCACTAGACTTCTACCTAACAGGACATGGGAGCTGCTAGTTTGGATAGTTTGTGATATTCAGTTTAGTGAATCTGAACCAACCCTTAAAACACCAATGTCATGCAATAACACAGACAAACTAACTGATTGAGGCAGCTATAGATAGGCCAGCAACTTCTGTGTTCTGTGAGGTAAAATTATTGTTTTGATCAAACAGTCAACAGAGCACAGATAACAGCTTCAATTTGGGAAAAGGTCAATCTGACAGCAAGGTAAAGCTGTAAACATACACTTAAACTGATGTTGATTTTTTTAGGTAGCTAAAATACATTTTGCTGCTTTCCCCATTCACAGCAGTACATTGCTAAGTGTCTGTGGCGAAACACCTGCCTGCACAAGCAACGAAAGAGAAAATGACCTAAAAAATTAGCAAAAATAGATGTAAATGTTTACAAACTACATGCAAAAAGTTTAATAAGAACTTATCCCACTCACATTACATTAAACCAACTCGAGTATCTATCAAATGTGAATCATACTCTATAAGAGATATATAAGAGAAGAGAGTGAACATACTGTACCTGGGGGGTGTATGGAGGGCTGGGCTGGGAGGGAGGGTGGTGGTATGGTGAAGGTTTGTAATGGTGAAAGACAGGTGGGTAGGGCAGGTGTGCTGGGGGGTAGCCAGGTGGCTTCATGTGGCTCTGAGGTTGCTTAAGAGGCCCTCGGGGGTAGGTGTCTCCACCTGTAACCTGGGGACTGCTGTCACGTGCAGGGCGCTCGTAGTCAGCCTGGAGAAGAGAGCACAAGGACGTTTGATTGACGGATTAAAATCTAAAGAGGTGTGTGTACTGTATACACTGGCATAGCATTAATGAAAGAGAGATGTTACTGTGTTGGGTGCATCAGTGTAAATTGTAAATGCAGCTCTACATCCAGGTATGTCTGCAGGTACATTAGCCCTGGACAGACCAAACGTTTAGTCCACAGGACAGGGACCATACTTTATCATTAACACCCCACAATGCTCCTCAAATACTCCATTTATCAACCAGGAGCCCAGGGAGCATCTGGATCTGGGACACGCCTCTTCCTTACCATCCTAGAAACACCCGAGTCTCCTTTAGAAGCAGCGCTGGAGCATAAATACTGGTACACACACACACACACACACACACACACACAATAAGAGTGTAGCAGAGCTTTACTCAGAGAGAACTATTAAAAGCTCAGTTGTATGACTCAGCTGAACTGGTCTGACTCATAACAGGTCTGACGTACACACACACACACAAACCTTGAGGAGAATCTCAAACTGCAAATGAACAAACTAGAAGTTGTTTCATAACTCAGTACTTTATAGTCTTCTCTGTACTATGTTATACGATATCGGAAAGGAATGTAAAAAGAAATTTGCCTGGCTTGGCTGACATGATGAAATCACTTCTGCACATTCAGCTGCTGCAAAACGGTCGGTCACATTAAGACTAGCAGAGGAATTAAAAGGCTGCAGTAGGGATACTACACGGGGGGCACTATCATTCGGGGTTGCGAGGGGGCATATTTATCAGTGTATGTATAATCAATTAACTGTTGTCAACCTCTGAATATTTCTCAAGAGACCAGTTGCAGCAGTCAGGTACACACAGGGGAGTTTCTAGGACTTGAGGGACTTTGGGGCTTAGCTCGGACCAAACTGCTCTCACTCCCAACTCGCCAAATACGAGCGCTTGGTCAGTGGTCCGTCTGTATCAGACACCGACCCACAGAGGCACCCTTCAGTGGTGGCATGAGATGCCCAAGATGGAGTTTGCTGACACTGCTGGCAACTACTGTAGTATAAAGAGCAAGAAATGTGCACAAAGTGGGCGGGCCAAACAAACTGTGGACTTTCACCTGTGAGTCCGCTGTTAGTGACCCATGTGAAACCAAAAGTAAGTTGAGTTATTTTAATACCTATGTATCTGTAGTGTGCTAGTATACGTAGCATACTGTGCTAGTGACGTTATGTATATTCACACCTAACCACGTCCTTTGTTGCCTACGGAAATAAAGCTAAAACTACGTTCTAAGTTTATTTTGAAAAAGACTGCATGTAATTAACGAGCTGAAACTGTATTTCCTGTGAAAACAAAAGTTTATTTTGGAAAGATACGATGTATGTAACAAGCGCAAACTCACACACTGTCCCTTAGCATCCCAAACTAATGGAGAAGCTAGCTCATCTAGCTCACCTAGCTCATTATATTTTGATAAGACAAGCCACTGACACACCATCAACAGTTGACATACAGTAGATGTCATAGATGTAGTGTTGTTGTGCTTGTCTTTCTTTTTATATCAGTACCATGCTGCAGCACAAACTTGAACTTGAACTTGGACAAGTTGGGAGTTAGAATGTGTAGTCCGGACCTTGGAGATCCACCTCGGGTACTTTTTTTTAAATAAATAAACTTTGTTTTGATGCATTTAATGCACTCTGACAACTTACTTACATTTAAAGTACGTAGAACTTCACAGTGTAAATCAATCTAGAAAATGGCCAGTGGGCCACTCGGCTCTGTGTCGCTGGGCCTGATTAAAGGTGAGTATCACTGTGCTACAGCATGCATATAAGAAAAGTAAGTTACTTTGATAGAATTTATTCAGTAAAGTAAAAACAGGTGACAGTGTAATGGCCAAATATCAATAGTCCGGTGTGGACTGCAGACAGTCATGGATTAAGCCGACTTCCCCCTGCGGAGATTAAATTAAATTACCTTTTCCACACCTCCCAAAACTGTTCTCCCGCCAGCATCTCATAAATTCTCAAGAGGCTGAGAAGATAATAAAAAACTCCCTCTTTCTCTTTCCTTTTATTTGTTTCTCTCTCTGCGCCTATCACTCTTTCTCTTTACACTTACACAAAGACACACACACATATACACACACACGGGGCAGGAGGAGGAGCCCTGATGTGTTGGGATGGTGTATAATTACATGGTGTGAACTCTTTTAATCAATCACTCTCAGGCAGGTGGAGGGGGGGAGGTGCTGCTGGGACGGCCCAGTCTCGCGGCCCCCTATCGTTGGCCGGCACCGCTGGCTGGCTGTCAGCCAGGGGTCTCCTGATCCATGTTGGTTAAACGCGCATTAATCTGAGTTTGGCAGGGTAATCAACAACCTAACTCAACTGTGAAATTGAATTCCGCGGTGGAACATCGTTCGGCCAGTTTTATGCTAAGGCTGCAGAAAGGGAAAGTGCCGCAACATCAATTTGTCACCGAGAGCTGCGGCACTGAGCTCGCACTCGCCACGAAACAGAGAGAGAGAAAGGGAAGAGAGAGGGGGAGAAAGATAGAGAAGGAGTGTGTGCGTGCGTCTGTGTGTGGCCAAGTCTCCGTGCTGTCTACTGTTACATCCCCACCGGCTCCCAACAACGGCAGGGAAAAAGAGGGATTTACTTCAGTGGTGTGAGTGGGCTGAATGAGGGGCAGAGAAGAAAAGGCAGAGAATGAGAGACGAGAGAGAGGGGTGGGTTTGTTACAAGGTCCATGAGCCGAGAAGAATAGTGATTCTTAAGCTGCCAGATGACTCCTTGTTTTTTCTTTTTTTCTTACCACTGCTGCAAAATCTCCGAACATCACAAGGCAAATTAGGGAGCACCGATTCCTCAGCCCACCCCTCACTACGGCCTATATTCAATCTGATTTAAGATGAAACAATACGTAAAACATCAAACATTAACAATACAATCTGATGGAGTCTGACATTTTTGGACGAGCTCCACACGCGGCTGCATCCTGTTAAATCATCACATTCCCTTCGCATACTGTACATTCTCAATAAACCAAATGTGCCTCCTCAAGCACGACGACTCCATAATAATAAACAATATGTAAGAAAACTGACCTTCCCCTGCATCACTTCCAATTCTGCTTCTCTTGCATTCTACGTGGCTGTTTTTTTTTTTCCTACGACTGGCTATTTACTGAAGCATGCAGGTTAAATGGTTTTTCATCAAGGCACCCTGGGATCTACATCAGCAAACCCAGTTTTCCTCTCAGCTCCTGGTCTCGCTACGTGTGAAGGAGGGATGGTGGAGAGCTGTGATAGCGGCACACACACCTCTATAATGGGCCTAATGGGGCACTGAAAGCTGTGGAGAATGATTTAAAGAATATACAAAGAAATGATATGAACAGCAGCTCATTGAGTGACCACTCTTTGTGTGATGTACCCTGCTGCTGCTCTGACTAGCACTGTTCGCCCCCTACCACTGTATAACTTATCTAATATCTTCTACTGTAGCAAAAACACTTCAGTATAATAATACTGGTATAAAAGAATCACCAGGAGTAAATTATACTGGAAACATAGTGTTATATTACACAGCCACTAATGCATGGAGGGTTTGTTTGCTCTTTTTGTGGAGTCTCCGTGTGGAAGAATCTCTTGGGTATCTCGGTCTCTCCCACTGCTCCACTGGAGCACATCACAGGCTGCACCACGCTCCCCCAGTGCCAAACATACTTACAGTGCAGCGGCCAGATGCATAAAACTCTCTGATTAACACGGTCTTTTGTCAGATTTATAAAGCAGCACCTGCAAATGTTTCTGTTTTATGTATCTCAATCATTTTGGTGCTGGGTGCATCCCCATTTCCACAGCACAGTGTTAACTATGTTACTGATACTATTCTTTCTCACACCTTCAACTCAACTTCACTCACTGTGTTGGCCCGCTCAAAATTTATCATTTAATTATTAACTTATTATAGTAAACATGCAGGCGACTAGTCGACTAATGGCCCAAAATGATGACTATTGGGCGACTAGGAAAGGCGAGTCTGTATATAGAGACTATCATTACCATGAACATCAGAAGGGAGACCAATGACTCAATCATAGCCCACAAGTGGAAACTGACTTCACAAAGTGCTTCACTATTCAGAATAAAAATATTTAAAATTAAGCTTATAAAATACACCTTTGATTAACATTTTACGGACTGCAAAAATAATAATAACACAATTGTGAAATTGGCAAACAACCTACAAACAATGTAAGCCGTCTTTCAGCTTGTATCCAGTCTCACTCCTATCATATCACCTGCTGCTATCTCGGCTAAGACTGTGAGTCCACTGGTCTCAAGTCTGCGTGAGGTGCGCACATTCTCACTGACATTCTTCCTTTATAAATATCAGTTTAAATGTGGGAAAGGCATGTGCACAATTTCTGTATGCATGCATCGCTTATACATTTGCCCCCAGGTGTGTTATAGTCAATGGGAAGCTATAAACTTGGAAACAGACCATTAACATCAAATCATGTTGCTGGGCAATTTTACCAACAATAAAAGTGCTATTTTTATATTTCCAATTTTTTCTTATGCCACTAAAATGTTATTATTTCATCACCTTGAGGGTGTGAGCTGCTTTATCTGCTGGTGACATCTCTGGTTAGGAGCACCCAGGATACAGTGATGGCTGGAACGGGTTAAGACTTATATGTGTGACTAGTTTCGTTCTCTACATGCAGAATACTGTAAGAAGCATCTTGGATCATTTGCAAACACAATACTTTTATGCAGATGACATTCCGTTGTGTAAATATAACGACTCTAAAAAAATTCAACCTGACCTAAAGTTGTCTGCTTAAGATTGTCAATGAGTAACAGCAACTTTTTGACAATCAATGATCTATTTGATAGCCGTAAACATCTCTGGAATTTGTTGTAATTATAATCCTAATTATTGCCATTATTGATTTTCCTTGATAGTTGAGATAAACAATGTCATAATTGTGTATACAGCTGATAAGCGCTGTATCAAATAACTGTTTACATAAATAAATAAACCAAACAAATGTTTTTATCTGTTGACAACCTTGTTTATCAATACTTTTATCTCATCCCATACTATTGTGATTCCTTCCATTGTAGCCCAAGTCAATAATCATTCTGTTGGCTTCTGCACAAATCTTAAGAGCAAGACGTGTTTGTCTCTCTTTTTCATTATTATCATTATTATTTTTTTGCTCATGACACCTCAGGAACATTATGCTCAAGAAACTTGAACTATATGAATCCAAATCATCTTGTAAATTACTCCTTTAAGTGTACTTTAGTGACTAGAATGTTGCTTTTTAATAATAATAACGCTCTTTTTATTCTTTGCCTCTTTTCATATTGTTTTTGTACTTGTGGGCTCCCATCATTGGATCTTACTAAATCTACACAATTCATATCAATATATTACTGATTATTACACCTTTTCTGTGAGTTCTGCTCTGGTTTAGCCTTCTTCTGCTATTTTCCTTTTCTTTTTCACTTTCTTCCTGCCATGTCACTGCCTCTCACTTCTCCCTTTGTTCCCTACATTCCTTTGTGCCTCTTTTTGTCTTGTCACTGTGACTCTTCCCGTGATTCAGAGCTTTCTGGTCACTGGTCAGCATGAGCATTAATTGATCTGTGTGCAGACACAGTGGCTACGGAAGAGGAGTGAGTCTGTATGTGGCAGCAACTGCCTCCTCCAGGGAAGAGTAGATTAACAACTGACACAGTCTATCTGGCAGGAGGGCCAGAAAAAATGTATAGAGTGAGAATAGAGAGACAACTAGAAATATAAGCCTCGTTTCCATCAATCAGTCCTGATCAGTTCAGTTCGTTACACATTAGAACAATTAATTTTGAGTTTTTATCGTCAAAGTTGTGGATGTTCTCTGGATGATCAGCGAGGTGCAGACATTCTTCTGTATAGCTGGTGAAGAGTAAAAACAGCGAGAATTGAATGGATCCTGCCTACATTTAAAGGCTCTATATATTATCTTTAAACTCTCCATACCAGCAGGTGGCAGTAGTCTGTATTTGTCCTTAAAAAAGGGAAACTGGAGGATTAATAGGACAGGTTAAAGACGCTAGTTAGCCAATTAGCACATCACCAACACAACCCAGTGTTGAAAGAACAAAGCATATTTACCATTCGCCGGTGAACAATAACACAAACAATTATGAACTGTTTCTGCTAAAGAGCTCAATTGCATCACACATAATCTCACCTTTATTGTTTTGATCTCACTGCCTCTTGACTTAAGATGTTTGTTTGCTCTCCTCACTTCTGTTTCTCTTATCGTGCGCTGTGCTGAGCTGCCAATAAGTGATTTCATTCACTGATGGGTTCTGCCATCTATGATGCTGATTCAGAAAACTAGCCAACGAGGGCCAACATGGGCCAACGGTGTGGGACATACCGCACATAAAAAACATAATCTGGGCTTCTTTCATCCACCTCGGCAAAACCTCCAGACTCCGCCCACCACTGTCTTAGTCCAGCGTTGAAGTCTTGGTCGACGCATTTGCTACACCCTGTAATGACCACTGTAACACAGTTCTCTCTGGCCTTCCCACCAAACTCATTAACTGGCTTCAAATCACTCAAAACTCTGCCGCCCCGATCATTACCCACACCAAATCATCTGACCACATTACCCCCATTCTCGTCTAGCTACACTGGCTCGCTGTTCAGTACCAAATTGACAACAAATCCTTCTGCTTACCTTCAAAGCCCTCACTTACCCTTCGACCTTCTGACCCCTTTCCGCTCCCTGGGCTCTTCCTCTGCTGGTCTCCGGACTATTCTCACCTCATGCCTCAGCACCATGAGTGCCAGGGCTTTCAGCTGCACAGCCCCCAGGCTCTGGAACTCCCTGCCTCCACACATTCGACAGTCTGACAACATCACATTCTTCAAATCTCTTCTCAAAACCCACCTAGAACAGATCTAGGGTTTAGGTACATGTCTGTATGGGTTATGTACGGCGAGAAAGAGATAGAGACCAAAAGAAAGGGGGAAAGGACTGTGGATGGGAGGTGGGATTCAATATGGGGATACATCTGTGTAATTTTCCCTGATATGTTTCTACAGGCCTGTCAGGGGTGTGTGGAGCGCTGTGTTAAAAAATGCTTCCCGAACAGGCCCTGTGGCCATTTGGTAACATGCTCTGCAGTTATAGTAAACACTGTCAAAGTCAATGTTGCAACTATTTTCATAGATGAACAGATTTCTATTACAAGTGATTGCTGGAATATATAGTTTTGTGTTTGCTGTATTACCTTAGTTAAGGTCTGGGAGTTAGCGAGACTCTCAGAGAGGCGAGGGTAGGTGTAGGAGCTGTATGGATGGGCCTGTGGAGGGTTCTTGAACGCCCCGCTGGCCGCGTAAGGGACATTTGGCTCCTGCAGCCCAGAGCCTGACCGAGATCTCTGCCTTATGGCCGGCGTGGGGCTGGTCTGCGTCACATAGGAACTCTTGGGCCGCTTTTCGTACTCGTCCCGCAGGCCGCCATAGCTCCACTCACTGTCTGGGTAGTTGATCTGCTCGCTGTGTAGCGAGGCACGAGATGGCGTGCCCACCGAAGTGTCCCTGTAGTCCTGGCTGGACGAGCCACCCACAGACGCCCGATAGTAGCCACTGGAGCCCACACCGCTCCCCACCGTGGAGGCCACCTCATCGGCCGAGCGCCCTTTGCTCTCCAAGTAGGTGTGGTAGTCCGGGGGAAGCTTGCCATAGTCTGATTTTTGGGGCATGGCGTCCGGGTAGAAGGGGCTGCGTATGGGGTATGAGTGGCCATTCTGCTTGGTGAATCGATAGTGCCTCCCAACTGCCCAGTCCCCATCTATAGAGAAGCTCGGCTTGCTGGGATCAAGAGAGAAGTCCCTGCTGGAAGTGTCTAGGTCACAGGAGTAGCGGGAGTAGTAATGGTTGAATCCATTCTCCTCTGGGGCGATGGGATGACCACTGCTGGAGGGTTTGGAGCTGCTTCCAGCCTGGTGGGGGCCTGGGGGGCTCTCTTTACGCAGGGAGTTGGAGCGCGTCACTGAGATGTTGTCAAAGTCCTCCAACAGGCCGTTGATGGAAGCATCTTTGGGTGGGCGGTTCCCTCGAACAATGGTCTATGAGAAGAACAAACACATTTACACTTAACATACAAGAGAGTGTGCTGCCTGAGTGTTTGATGGAGGTAGCCCTGATACTTTGGGTTGCAGTACATTCAATTTCAGTTAAATCATTCCTGGCTGAAAAGTGAATGAGATGAATTGAAATTCCCGTTCAATCAGTCCACTAAAAACAATTTTCAGGCTGGAATTTCAATTCATGTGTATCAGGGCTTTGTGACAAGTATGACCTTAATCATCACTTGCGTAAATGAACGTCGGTATTTGTCATCTGGACGAATGGCAGGCATCGGTCTACACAACCACTAGTTGTTGTGAGCTGGGATGCAGCTAGAGAATGCATGGAGATACATGGCGGGATCCCTCAGATGCTAAAAGGGAACCAGCGGTGGATTGAAGGAGCTAATTCCTGCCCCATTTCCCTCGCAACAGATTAGCTTCATTTTCAGTGGGCTGATCAGGATACATTAATAGTCGTGATGTTTGGTTTAGCGCTCGTGAGGTGCTTGAGCACACCAGCATGCGCTCGCACACACAAACGGAGAGTGAGTGAGGAGGAGAGGGAGACTGAACACACATGCTCACATCTGCTTCAAAGCAAAGGCAGCTTAAACATCAGGGGTGCTGCTTATCCCCTCCTACCTTGTGTTAAGCCCTTTACACGGATGTGTCGTGAGTCATGGGGAACTGGTGCTACAGTGGGACTCACTGAACTACGCTCTGTGCGTGATGTGCGTGCCCATATGCTGTTTTTGTGGCGTGGACTGTGAGGATCACCACCTCCATACAGTGAGAATCATGATAGATGCACAGCTTTTATCTACCTGTCTGTGTATGAGTTGGACATTACAGGAATCGCTGCATTAGAACAATGGAAACATGTTGCGTGACTGCTGAGTGCTGAGAGGAGGCTGAGCTGTGCGGATTATTGTTTGAATTTCTTATATAATCTATCCGAGTGCTTTTTGTGATGATCAAACAAAACTGCTAAATTTTATTTTTGTATATCTGACTGTGTTTCTGTGATGTTGTCATTGCATTAGAGCCTCTAAGTACCTCAAGTATCAAATCCATCCAGTCAACAGCTCCTGATCTGTTACATTTTGCACAGTCTCAGTTGTTCTACAAATCCTCATGTGCTTTTACATCACCACTTTCCATCCTGGATTAACATCCTTGGTGTTCTTCATGAAAGTGCCCATTATACTTTAGGCATTTAGTGAATTTGCGCCCTGATGTTTTTATGGTCTCAGTCAGTTTTCAGCTCCCTATCCACACACATTACCCGCCCACCTGTCAGTGCTAACTCATGTGGCTTTCACAAGCCTGCGGAAAAACCCCAAAATTCAAAAAAACATTACCCAGAGTATCATAAAATGAACTGGTTTGTTCAAGCTGTAGCAATCATGGAGTACAATAAAGACGAACTGGATTCAAGTAGCTAAATGAGCTAAGCCAGCATGCCTGTTCCACAGGGGCGGCTGTATAATTCTCACAGGGGCAGCCATTATTAGAAATGTACTGTTGTTACCTTCAGGACAAATTACACAAAATAACAAAATAGCTTACCACAATTGACCTTTTGCTAAGCCCCGCCCCTTTGTGATGGTCCAACAAGCTGTCAGAGTAAGCACGGAGCCCCCACTGTAACTAACTGCACTCCCTGAAGAAATATGATCATATCTTTGGACAAATGAAAGAGTGATGTCAGAGAGCAGCAGACAGAGGGGTCTGCAGTCTGTGTTTGAAGGATATATCCAGGATGTCAAACTGACTCAGCAGCAACAACAGGTTAAAAAGACAAAGATAGTTAGAAGCTAAAGCCGAACTATAGGCTACAGATTACAGTGTAAAACTGAACCACCACATCACTGCTGATCAACACACAAGACAAGTTTTTTGAAGCTTGGTCGGTCTTTGTTTCACTGTTATAATCATTAAAGTAGGCTATATCTTCAGTAGCTAGCTAGCTAACCCTACACTTTTCTGGGTTTGATTTTGGAACAGGAAAGAAACATATATCTTTTTCCAACCTCTCCAGGTAATGAGAGGTCGTACATTGGTCTGAGCCGGCCTGATGCTACGTTATGATTGGCCAGTCTGCGTCTGGAAGCAGGACTTAGCGAAGGGTCAATTATACAAGTTAATCTACATTTCACTTACACTGGATAATTGTGGACAGTTTGAATCCTTGTGTAACTGCATCGGAAAAAAATCAAAGACTGGATGAAGCAAGATTTTCTCCAACTAGATAGATAATTGTTTCTGGAGCACAGACAAAGGCAGAATGACAGCTATAACCTTAAAGGGACAGTTCACCCAAAAGTCAAAAATACATGTTTTTCCTCTTACCTGGACTATTTATCAATCTAGATTGTTTAGGTGTGAGTTGCCGAGTACATTGGTTGTAGAGATGTCTGTCTTCTCTCCAATATAATGGAACTAGATGACACCCAGCATGTGGTATCAAAGCGCCACTGAAATACATTTAAAAAACTCAACAGCAATGTCTCTTCTCAGAAATCATGACCCAGTTACTCAACATAATCCACAAACCTTGTTGCGAGTTCATGTAGGAACTTTTTTCTTTCTACCTACAGTAACTACACCTGCCAAGTGTATCACTGCGCAGAAGGAAACGTGCATCTACTCATGGACGAGAGGCTCGTGACAATATGAGATGTAATGGCGTCCTCCTAGTTCCATTGCACTGCAGATGTAATTTGATTTTGGGATGATCTGACCCTGTAGCTCCCTGTTTCTGATAACTTGGAGTCAAGCCACAAATTTTGGTGCTATCTTGGACTCTGATCTTGTATTTAAATTTCAATAGTCACAAGAAATCAGTTGCATAATCTGCTTATTCCCATCTTAAAACATTACAAGAATCTGAGTAGTAATGTTAAAACAGCAGGACTTACAAGAAGATTACTCATAGCTTTATTTCCAGTAGATTGTATTACCACAATTGTCTTAAGGGCTTAAAAAAAACAACACAAAAAGCTCCTCTGCAACTCTAACTTATTGAGAATGCTGCTGCCAGGGTCCTGACAAAAACCAGGAAGTACAACCACGTCACACCAATTCTAAAATCCTCACACTGGCTACCAGTCACTTGACACTGGCATCAAGGTCTTGCTGTTTGTCTACAAAGTACTTTGTGGCTCTGGACCCAAATACATCTCTAATATGCTTGTGCCATACAAACTTCCTAGAACCCTGAGTACATTTGGACTAGTCTGGTAGTTACATTATGCAGTTTTTTTGTTATTATGCAACACAGACCTACGACATGTTACTAGACAAGCCTTACGTCTGACCACTTTTAGAGCATCTTTAGCTTCTGTACTGTGTCGTATTTCCCAGTTAAACAGGATATTTAAGCTGTGTGCAACAGGGATTTAAACTTTTCCGTTGCATTTGATTGGACTATTTAAAAGTAGGCAGGCTTAGAGTTCAGCACGATACGGGGCTACATCAGAGAGGGCTGCTAAGCGGACTGGTGGCTCCACACACACCTCCCTCGCTGTCAGATCAGCAGCAGGACAAGCGAGAGATGAATGAATTAGGCCTCAGCCACACTGTTTTGGTTTTGTCCACCGATATCCAAACACACATCTGTTCTTATCTCTCCCTCCATATTGCTCTGTTAGGTACTACAACACACAAACAGTGAAATGTGGTTTTATACGGGCGCTGCGATTAGGTAGTCGCCCAAAGTCTGATTTGACTGGATTAACTTTTGTACACACCCCTCAGTGCAAGATGAGTCATCGAACATTTGGAACAGTTCTGCCTTTTACAGAAAGAGAAAAGACTTTAAACTTGGGCACTCTGTCAACTTTATGGCTGTTTAAATGCTGTATTTCTGATCTTGTTTTAATTGAGTGTAAATGCTTTGAGCTATACATCTACAGTACACCATGTTTATTACCCTGTATTTCTACTTTTAGTGATCGTTTCCTGCTGTTGTTGTCTTGTATGATTTCATATCTGTTATAATAGGATGTTCCTCAATTGATTTCCAGAGTCTAATATTAATTCTGTTGACAATAGTTAACCCATAATATTATTTGCATATACAGTATACTTGTTAGTCATTTCCACCTCTGAAGGTGTTTGCTGAACGTTACTCTTAGACCCCACATATACCACATCAGCAACTTCTTTGACAGCACTCAAGCTTCGCTGTCTGTCACATAACTGTCATTCTCGTCTCCGCTGTAGTTCGTCCATGTCAAGCATGTGCTGAGGCAGAGTCGCAGAAAAGCCGGGATAATCATCAACTCTCAGCAACATTGTGCTGACACGGGGACACATGTAGACGCCTTCGCTGAGCTTCCTGCAAACTGTCACTGCAAACACTCACTCTACTCATCTCATCTCATCTCATCTCATCTATCTCTGAGATTGTGTCTCAACAAGGAAACAACAGTTATTAAAGGCTGTACGACACACCCTACAAGAAGGTCTGAGTTTTGCCCAAAAATAAATTTCTGACAGAAGTGTAAATCAAATCTTCCTTGCTGCCTGATTCTTCCGCATTTTCAGCCACCATGGCGGCGTGGCTCTAGGGACGGCAATGTTTGTCTGTTGATTCACCACTTAAGTCAAGATTGAATATCTCAACAAATACTGGATGGATTACCATAAAAATAAGTAAATATATTCAAGGTCCCCAGAGGATACATTCTGATGACTTTGACAATTCTCTGACATTTGATTTATGACCAAATACCTGCTAAACAAATGCCATAATCAGCAGTCTTGACTGTATTTTTTGTTCAGTGCTGAATCAAAATGTTAGCATGCTAACAGGCTGAACCAGACAAAATATGACCCATTAAAGTCAACATGTTAACCTTTTGATTGTAAGCGTTTTAGAAGAATTTAGCTAAAAGGTGGGATTTAGTGGCATTTGGCAATGAGGATGCAGATTACAACTAACTGAATACCCTTTCCAGGTGTGTAGAGAACCAGAATTTGTATCTAACACATGTAATCACGAACTTGTAATTTATGTATAACTCACGTAATCAGGAAGGCTGCGATCACGTGACCAATGCGCTGACAAGAGTGAAAAATTAAAGTAGTGTAAAGAGCAAAAGTCAGGCAGGTTGAGGCGGTGGATGGGTCAAACATAGGACTTTATGTTAAGTATGAAATGTGACGATGCCCAAACGTGGTTCTTCTCCTAGACGCATCCACCACCCCTCCCGCCCTATTGGGACTTTCTAGCTCCTTAAATTACATTGTTGTCCAGCAGTGTTTCAAACTGATGCTGTCCAGTGGCGTTAAAAACTGACACTGCCCGCAGGCATATCATAATGCTGGTGGCGCAGAAATCAATGGCAACTTCAGAAAAGTGGGGTTGCATTTTCCTAAGATATTATACAACCTGTTGTGTGAGAAAACGCTGACCTAGTTAGCTACTTTTGTTGTGTAATGTATTTTTAACAGTTTGTTACCAAGTACAACAGATACAAAAGTGTATTGCTTTAATAACATTAGCTGAATAATACTTTTTATCAAGTGGTGAATCGATGTCAGAAATTCCCAACGTCTCCATCTCTAAATTTCAGGTTTGAGGCTGGCGTGAACGTAACTACGGTTTAAACAATATGACATGAACACAGCTTAGGGCTCTGTGAATCTATGCACACCTGCTTATTAGAAAGGAATCCTTAAAACTAGCCATGAAATGAGTCATACAGAACAAGCTCATGATAGCAATTTAAATAAATCAGGACTGCTATAGCAACTGACACCTTTTTCATTTCAACTTTCTTCACACAACTTTTCAATGTCCAACATACCTTCTTCTCTTTGTGTGCTTTGTCTACAGAGCTGAGTGCAGTTGTTTCAGACTTAAATAAAGCCTCTGCACAAGCCTTGACTATTACTGAGGCTGTTTCTTTCACACATCATCTCTCCTTTCTATTTTGTTACTTGGTGCACCCCCCTCTCTCTTTAACACTCCGGTTGCTCTCCTCTGTTTGAGAGCTATAGGCTGTTTGGTGCCGTGACCTGGAACCCAAGGTGAAATGGCCTATAAAAGCAGCGAGTAAAGTCTAGCCGAGAGGCAGAGGCTGCAGGACGGATGGTCTTTTAAACAGGTCGGTGAGTGGAAATCTATATGCCTTGGACAGATGTTGCAGTGCATAGAGCGGGCTCGGGCTGACATAAAAAATTCACAAGTCATACACACGTGGAAAAAAAAGTCCCATGGGTTTGCTCCTCATGTTGCTCAGCTGCATTTTTTCTTTTAAAGTAATGTTCGTGTCACATTAACGTTGTTAAGCGATGCAAATAAAACTGCTACAAAGAATTATTGCTGCTGGGATTGTCGAGAGAATTATCCCCACACTTCCTCTGAACTGTGTGATGAATTTGTGAATGGCAAGCTTTGTGTGAAACCTAAAATGAGGCCAAGTCACATCATGCTACGCTGCGTGGATGTCGGTGATTCAGAGCTAATTCAATTGGCATACAACAGTAGGGAGTGTCAGTTATCTAATAAAACATCATCATCTCCACTTGGTTCATAATCAATACGACTGTGTCAAGGAGCGTGACAGGTGCAGGGGATGGAGAGCGCCGGAGAAAACAAGGCGGCCGATGAATCCGAGGAGGTGACGAGAGTGCAGAGGGGAGAGGGCGACAAGGTTAATTGTGTGCCAAATCACTGTCAAGCGGTCGGCATCAAGCCTGAAAATCTTTCCATTAATTTGAATTAGGGGGCTGATACTGGCTTCTGTACCCCCCTTCCCCCTTCCTCCTCTCCTCTCCCCTCCTCCCCTTCTGTCCTTACAGCTCTGCGAGCTCTGTGCACGGGTCGTGTTTGGCGGCGGCTGTGACAGCAGCCATATTTCACCGGCGTGCGGCGTTGGCCTGTCCTTTAGTGATAAGCTGTAATAGATCTACTCTCTCCACTCGCTACGGCCTGTTCAAGGTAAGCACAGGAGAGGAGGAGGAGGAGAGGAGAGGAGGAGGAGGAGAGGAGAGGAGAGGAGAGGAGAGGGCATGGAACAAAGGAAAGAAAAGAAATAAAGTAAAAGAGAGACAGGACAGGAAAGGAAAAGAAAGAAAAGGAAGGAAAGATGGTTAAGGAGAGAAAGGAAAGGAAGAGATAGAAATAAAAGGAGAGAACAAAAAGAAGGAAAGGAAAAGAAAGGTAAGCAAAAGGAAAGGAAAGGAAAAATGGAAAGGAAGGAAAGGGTAAAGGAAAGGATAAAGGAAAGGAAAGGAAAGGAAAGGAAAAAAGGAAAGAAAGGAAAGGAAAATGGAAAGGAAGGAAATGGTAAGGGAAGGGAAGGGAAGGGAAAGGAAAGGAAAGGAAAGGAAAGGAAAGGATAGAAGGACTGGGTAAGGTAAAGGAAAGGAAAGGAAAGGAAAGGAAAGGAAAGGAAAAAGGAAAGAAAGGAAAATGGAAAGGAAGGAAATGGTAAAGGAAAGGAAAGGAAAGGAAAGGAAAGGAAAGAACGGGAAAAGAAAGAAAAGAAAGAAAGGAAAGGAAAATGGAAAGGAAGGAAATGGTAAGGGAAAGACAAGGGTAAGGGAAAGCAAAGGAAAGGACGGGAAAGGAAAGAAAAGAAGGGAATTAAAGGAAAGGAAAGGAAAGGAAAGGAAAGGAAAAAGGATGGTAAAGTAGGGGAAATGTAAGGACAGGAAGAAAAGAGGGCGATTAAAAGAAAGGCAAAGAAAATAGAGGAAAGCCACATAAAGAAAAGGAAAGGAAAGGAAAGAAGGCAAGGGTAAGGGAAAGGAAAGGAAAGGAAAAAAGGAAAGAAAGGAAAGGAAATGGAAAGGAAAGGAAAGCAAAGGAAAGGAAAATGGAAAGGAAGGAAATGGTAAGGTAAAGGAAAGGAAAGGAAATGGAAAGGAAAGGAAAGCAAAGGAAAGGAAAATGGAAAGGAAGGAAATGGTAAGGGAAAGACAAGGGTAAGGGAAAGCAAAGGAAAGGACAGGAAAGGAAAGAAAAAGGGAATTAAAGGAAAGGAAAGGAAAGGAAAGGAAAGGAAAGGAAAGGAAAGGACAAAAGAGAAAGAAAGGAAAGGAAAATGGAAAGGAAGGAAACGGTAAGGGAAAGACAAGGGTAAGGGAAAGCAAAGGAAAGAAAAGAAGGGAATTAAAGGAAAGGAAAGGAGAGGAAATGAAAGGAAAGTAAAAAAGGATGGTAAAGTAGGGGAAATGTAAGGACAGGAAAGAAAAGAGGGCGATTAAAAGAAAGAAAGGCAAAGAAAATAGAGGAAAGCCACATAAAGAAAAAGAAAGGAATTGAAAATATAGGAAAGGAAAGAAAAGAAGGGAGTTAAAAGAAAGAAATGGAAAGAAAATAAAGGAAAGAAAAGAAAAGCAAAGGAAGTAAAAGGAAGTAAAAGGAAACAATCAAATAGAAAAAGATGACAGTTTGGAGAATTTCAGAGGAAACAGAGAGGATGAGTAGGAGGAGTGACAAACAAACTAGGTGGGAAGATGCAAAACTCACAATAGAGAAGCAGAAGAAGAAGAAACAGTGAAAGCAGCTGTGGAGGAAGGGAACGAGGAGTCTCAGATAGAAAAGGATGGAGAAGGCGTGACGAGGGAAGGGAGGGAGGAAGTGTCGTAGAAAGGGAGCCATGAAAAATGAGGCTCATTGGGAGATAAGGGGGGATTAACCTTGCTGGTAATGAAGGGAGGGTGTGATGGGAGGATGGAGGGAGGAAGAGAAGGAGAGATAATTAATGAGCTTGCCCTTCCTCTGACTCCTCGCTAGAACCCTGGTTTGGAGGCTGCGCTTCACTGGCCAGCAGGGTCCTGGGACGGCTGAGAGGCCAGTGGAGGAGGAGGAGGAGGAGGAGCTGCTCTGCTCCTCTGCTGCACGGCTCCTCTGCACTGCTGCTCATTTGATTTGGGTCCTGAAACTGCTTATTGGTCAGGAATCAGCCACAAATTAAAAAACTTCTTCAACTGTTTCCACTGAAACCCTTAATTAT
This sequence comes from Epinephelus cyanopodus, assembly GCA_026686955.1. NCBI lineage: Eukaryota > Metazoa > Chordata > Actinopteri > Perciformes > Serranidae > Epinephelus > Epinephelus cyanopodus. The sequence goes on along the minus strand of CM048925.1, from coordinate 3,703,756 downwards.
GAGTTTATAAAGTTTAATGACTTTTCCGGTGATCCTTCAGGGCCGGTTTTAAAGATGAGTCTTATAGTTGTTCTGAGTGACCACACTGTGAAGAGACATTTGTAAATCAGAGGATAAATTTCTTTGAGCATCACAACCTCCACGAAATGATTTGTGCCACTATCAGAATTTGATCCATTTCGTTAGATAACATTTAGAAAGTCTAGAGGAGCCGCACAACTTAATCCTTTTATTCTCAGTCAAGTTCGCAGAACGCTAAACTGGGAGCATCTGACTCAGTCAATGGGAGTCTGTAGTAGTCTATGCTTTTACAGGAATGAACACGGTCTTGCCTCCAATGCTGTATCCAGTTCTCTTCACAGGAGGACAGGGGCTTGGTCGCTGACATCACCTGCCACCAGATCAGCCAATAGCAACTTTAATGGCCTGGTTTCAACCAGCAGAGGGCAATCACACTGACTGTTTATAACACCACATGTGGAATTCACATACGTTGCACTAAATGTATTTGTAACTGTAAACCTGTTGTTTTATCTCGTCCTAGCCTGTAGTTTTAACTGAATTTTATGTGATCTTTTATTTTAATTTTTAGCAAACCTTTTCAGCATCTTTTTCCCCTATTATAAATGTTTTGATTGTCTTTTTAAAGTTATTATTATTATCATTATTGCTAATAATAATATAAATACTCATGTACATCATCTTTCAGCTCAGAGAAAAGTAGTTTGAGGGTTTAGGTACTCTTAAAAATATATATACAATTATAGAGTTCTAGGAGTTACCCTTTGTCTCTGGCCAGCTTTGCAAATGTCATTTTGTTGCGTCTCAAAGGTGACGTTAAGATCTGCTGCTCTTGGGGTGTCGGTAGCGTAGTGGATCGTGCCGGCGCATGTACAGAGGCATTGCCTCGCTGCAGCGGCTACAGGTTCGAAAAGGTTCAAAGCACAATGTTGTGACAGAGCTTTATGTCTCAGTTGTCTGCATACTCTCTTCAACAGTATGTACTTTGTAAGAGCAGCTGCGGTTCATACTGACAGTAAAAAGAAAATGTATGCAAATCAGAGCAGCTTTAGTGTATATGATGTCAGAAAACATATATATAAGTACATATAAACAATTTTAAGAGTAATTCTTGGGGGAAAGAGAGAGGAGAGAACATGCAGCAGGGTTAGGCTGAATCTGCAGCCGCTGCAGCAAGGACACTGCCCCCATACATGGGGTGCCCCACTGAGCGCCCCCAGGAAACATCATGTACTTAAATGATTCATCGATTTTTAAAATGGTTGTTGATTAATTGTCTGCTCGTCTATTTGTTGCAGCCCTGGTTAAAATGTTAACTATCTCAGTCCGGTGATGTTTGATGTGTGAATATTCTCTGCTTTCTGTCACTGAATTTGCTGACCTGCACAGTCTAAACATAGAATGGGAACTACTGCTCTGTATACACACACACACACACACACACGCACGCACACACACACACACACACGCACACACACACACACACACACACACAGAAACATACAGTATAAAGCCTGACAGATTTAAAGAAATACACACATGCACAGCAACAGAGGCAGATGTGTAACTCCTCCCAGTCGTGAGTCTTTAGTCACACATGAGTGCTCATCACCTACCACACCCCCACTCTGCCTCTCTCTCTCTCTCTCTCTCTATCTCTCACACACACACACACACACACACTGCAGAGCATCGCCTACTCCACACGCCCACTCTCAACTCTCAGTCCTGCCAGAACACGACCACATACAAACACTGTTTTCTGACTGTTTTCTGTCATGCTGTATATTGAACATGTCTCACGACAGAAATATTTCTCTCCTCTTTTTGAGCCAAACCCCAGGCACCATCTCTACCCTGTAAATCCCTCCGTCACGACTCACTCCGCAGAGAACAAGCACGCGTGGGTATTTACACACACAAATACAGCCAGCGCACACTGCTGCTACTACTGCCGCCACCGCTGCTCCTGAAGTGCAGCATCCCTCTGCATCGGTGACCGGTTTGTGAGCGTATTCACAGCCGTCTGAGAGAGATATGATCAGAGAGCCCTTGAGACGGCAGACAAAGAGACTACTCACGACTCTCCTTTGAGTGTCTCGCTGAGGTCCAAACATGACCTGCAGTGCTGATTAATGAATGATCAAATAAAGCTACTACCACAGCTGATGCACAAAGAGCAGAGATACTGTTTGCATGACATGAAACATCCATCATTCACAGAGTGATAAAACAGCTCGGTGTATCTGTGTCAGCCTCTACTTTGATGTAGGTGATACCGTTTAACACGAGGACTCATATCTTAAAGACAAAGCATGAATTCACAAACAGCATAACATGGATTTAAATCTCAAATGATTCAGGGAAGCAGCAACATTAAGGTGTTCTTATCCTCTGGCTCCCTCTAGTGGACAGAAGTGTTAAAAGCAACAAACTGCTTATTAAGCACTATCCACTACTATTGTTTAATAAAACATTTTAGGGTTAAGTCTACAACACTAAACAGAACAATGTCTCTGATGTTAAAGAGGCAACAGACAGCATATATACGATAATTGTTTGTGATAATTGTGTCCACACACCTTCTCATTCTACATATACATAGAGGTATACTGGTGGCTTTACAGCCTACATTTTATTTAATGTAGAGAGTCAAATAGAATCATATTATTGATTATCTCCGATCCCCACAGTCAATTTGGTCGTTGCGACAGTGCAATGCAACTCCACTGACGCTAGGTGGCGCCAAGCTAAAAAAAAAACCAAAACAGAATCCCATCTGTTGCCTCTTTAAGTTGGTACATAGTTATTTTTTTTATTTTTGTGTCGACCATATATTTAAATGGTCTCTGTCTCAGATAAAAACTGAACTTATTTCAAGATCAGTCAAGACCACAACTGCAGGAATATAATTGAACTGTCTGTCCAAAAAAGGAGCGTTGAGTAAAAATGATGATTACAGCTCCTCATAGAAAACAAAGGAAAGTTTCCATCCATAAAATCCACTTCTGCAGTGCGTAATGATTATTTAATCAGGACATTTTTTAATTATACATATATAACAGTGTGGCAATAAAAGAGGTAAATGAAAACATTTGTTTTCTGTGGGTATCTTTATGGGAATGTGGATCAATTTGCAGGAGTGCTATGGTTTGCATGTTCCGCATATTATCATAAGTGTGTCACGTAGAGTGGGACTCCCACTGGTCTTGTCTCAACCCGTAAATCTTGGTTTCGTCACAGTCTCATTACACTCTGGTCTTGGTTATGACTTGGTGTTGGTTTAGGTGGTCTCTACTACAATGCTCTAATACCATTATTTTCCATGTATCTTCCAGTCTTGTGCATATGTGAAAAAAAAAAAAAAAAACCAAATAAATTGCGCTCATAAGCAAGTACCAAATATTTATAGATTATCTCGATAAAGAGCTTTTCGTCTCTTCTCCTATAGGCTCTCTCCAGATTACTGGCTAATTTATGTTTCATATGTGAGTAGCCATCTGGATCTTTGTGCATGTTCCATATTTACAACATCAGTTTTTATCTTACTGAATAAAGCAGCATGCAGTTCACATTAAAAAGGACGGCAGAAAGCAAAATGGAACTCACAAATCCAGACAAATCCGCTTTTCTTCCTCTAGATTAACATACTGTCCAATTTCAACAGTCAGAGGTTAAATGCCAGACCTCAGCTGAGCACACAGAGATCTCTGCTTTCAAGAAAAGTTATATAAAACATAATACCATATTCAGTTATTCTTGTGAAAATATTCAGTTTTGGTTTATTGCCAGTCCAGTGTCCTTTGTCCTTGGGAAACACAGATTTGTCCAAACAAACCAATATTGATCTTTTTGTTATTTAAAAAGAAGCCTTACTAAAAATGTATGTTTATAGACCAAGAACCAATAATGTATAACACTTGTAATGAACATATTTGTTTAATATCAACGGATGTTTCCTTAAGGCTTTAGGAAACGGATCGTAAAGAATGACCCTGGTGGAAATATGAGATTCTTGTGGAAGAAGCAGGAAGTGTCTTGTGCTCTGCTGCCCTCTGCTGGTCTGACTCAGTACTTCATATCTAAACCAGCACATTGACTGCGAATTAAATAACCGTGAATAAAAATGATGTGGATGTTAATTTCACTGATTAAGGGACAAAGTACAGTGAGGCTTCTGGTAATAAGATCCCCTGAGGCACATATCTCCGATCTCAGTTATTAATTAGAACGACTAATCCTGACCTCAAAACCCAGTCAAATGTGACCTCAGATCAGTACGCAAGCTGACAGGTTGACCCACCTGTGTTACTTAGCGGAGGATTTCACAGAGCAGTTCCACTGATTTCTTGACATGTTATTAGCGGAACTACAGATGAGGTCTCAGCAAACATGAACAGGATTATTCAAGGAGCGGATTTTGGAGCATTTCCATGATTAATAGGCTGTGAGCTGACCTGTTTCCTCGGGCCATCCTGCTGCCTGTTACTTACAGGAGTTAATAACTGTCATCTCAACATGCTGAGGAGAGGCTGTACGCGGAGGGGTTCACTAAATAGGTGGATACTATCATACCACACAGAATAATGAAAGTTGATTCTGCTAAAGCCGATTGTTAAGCCAGTGTCTTACATGTCTGTATGCATTAAAGACTAGAGGAAAGGAAAGAGACGAAAGCCTTGGCTTCTTACGTAACGTTTAAGAGGAGTGATCCCACTCTTTAGCCTATTCTCAAAGGACAACTTGAGTAATTTCCAACCTGCAACCCTATTTTCCGATGTTTTTGTGTCTATGGGACGAATGGGAACAACCGTTTTTGACATCGATCTAGTACTGAGCAAGAGGGCTGTAGCTGACAACCGCGAAACATCATCTCAAACACACTTCATTCAGAGTCGACAGAAACAAAAACGCCCTGGTTCCACTGTTCCAACAATCACCAACTCTGCTTTGGTTGAAATAAACCCTTAATTCACACAGTTAGAAGAGAAAATATGCTGACTTTATACAAGTAGATAAGAGTGATTAACGCACATTATAGAAGCTGTTGTGCACACATATAAATACAGGCGTGCCTTGAGATTTTGAGTCCCGTTGGTGTGTCTTGTGCACAAAAAGTTTGAAAACCACTGCCTTACTTAAATAATGCAATATTGTGAATGTATAATTAAAAATTGCTGAATGAATCATGTGATGTCCTTTCCCAGTCACTCCTAATGGACTCAGGTGACCTTTGTTCTCCTAAATAATACAGGAGCTGGGTGACCTCTAGCTCAACAAGCAGCGCGTCCACGTCATGTAGGGCTGACTCCTTTGCAGCGGCTCTGGTTTGATTCCAACGTGACGCCCTTTGCTGTGTGTCATCCCCAATCTTGCTCTCCCTTTCCGCACATAGACACTGCGTTATTTGAAGGGCTTAGGAGCAAAACGTAGTTAAGAAGTCTATAAATAACTGCTTGCATCCCATTCTGCACATTGCACGTAGTGTATTTCTACAGGGTGGGGATTCCCTTTTTTGTCACATGTGGATTTGTGTACACTTTGCTGGAGGAAGCCTCCGACTCTGGTGCTGTTCAATGGGATTAATGTATCAGTGTGTATGTGTTTATGCATATCCTGCTGCTGAAGGCAGGCTGCGGAGCCCCTTTCACAAGCTGCAGAGTATTTGTGGGTATATGTTTCCCTGCTCTGATGAGATGCCTCCGACCCCCACAGCTCCCCAGCTGGCAGCTTAGCCCGGTGTGACCCAGTCACCTTTGACCTCAGCTGGATAGAGCCTCAGCTACAAGCTCCGGGATCCATGAGTCACACAGGGTGCAACGCATGGAACGAGGGATGATTTCCAGCAAAATGGATTAGCGGCGGAGGCATAATGAAATACAAACATACAGTCGGACCAAATCCCCGACCTTAAGCATATTAGCACAGTAAAGCCTGGACACCCTTCTTTTTTTCCATCCCTCTAAGCACTGGCAGATTTAGGCTGGTTCTGAAACATAGCCGGCGAAAATTTCTAGAAAATATAATAAGCAGAATAAACAAACGTCTGCGCGTCTGTGCCAGCGTGATCAATTATGTGATCTCTCTTCGAAGGAGTTTCCAAGAGAGTCTGTCACTGCCGAGGAAACTTTCTGATCTAAAGGAGGAGAGAGGAGAGGAGACGGGGAGCAAGAAGAGGGGATCAATTAGACGTCCCTCAGTTATCTTCTTGTCAACTCTGAGACAGATAAACAGACAGCTGCCGCTACAGATTAATTACACACCGGTGCTCATTAATCTGAACCCTGTCAGACAGTTATAGGCCTCTACATCACATCTCCACCTCTTCCATCCTTATTCAATGCTCACTTTATACTCTTTCTTACACTCATTACACCGCTCTCCTGTTGTCCTTTTCTCCTCTCATTTCTCTTCCACTGCACACACACACACACTGCTTTCAACCTACATTTCAAATATCACGGTCACCATCAAGAGATAGATCAAAAGCCTTTTATATAATGAATGTGAGGTTGTGAAGTTTATAACTGCACAGTATTCATTGTGCTGATTAGTAAGTGTTACCATGCCAACATGTTAAACTAAGGTGGAGAACATAGTAAACATTATATCTACTAAACACACGCAGCATGTTAGCAATGTCACTATAGACTGTGTCCTCTAGTAAGCATCATAATCACTATCGTAGATGTAACAGTTAGCCAATAGTTCTGTTTTTGCAGCGTGCATATCCTTGTCTTCTGGTGTTATATTAATTCACCCATTCATCAGAGTTGGGTCAAATCATTTCCTAACAAAATTATTATTATAAACACACTAACTTCATTTCTGAAGTAAAACATTATAAGTTAAATGATTTATATGTATGAAATAAATATGATTTGTTAAACATTTTTACCCGTTTTATTTTTTTTTTAACTTGCAAACTCGCCCTGTGCCAAACAAGCGCTTCATCCCAGGCAAGAATTCACAACTTCAAACAACTAAAAACTGTGTGAAAAGCTTTCATAATCTAAAACTAACACTGGTGTAAAAATGTTCTGCTATAATCGTCTTTGTTTGAAAATATATTTTTGTGAAAATGAAAAATAAAGTTGCGTCCCAGATTTTTTCAACTCCGTCACATTTCTACAAAAACATAATATAATCAGGCATAAAAGAAGTTTGCTACTATATATCTCAGGGTCTCCCGTCTCACTTGGTTTCCACAAAGCCGGGAATGCTGCTCAAGTACTGGTAAGCTTTCTAGCATTTTATAAACGAATTAAATGATACCACTTCCTGGTGTGACTCAGCCATAACTGGTCAACTCCGTAGCCTGTCTAAATCCAAACTAAATGAGCATTTTGTTTAGGATAAAGAAAACTCTCTCTGCTCACTGCTGTGAAATCAGTAAATATATAACTTTTTGTGAACCTCATTAGCCGTCAACTCTGTCAGATCTTATCTCTGAAATCCATCATGCAGAGATAAGAAATTAAATCACTGAGAGGGTGGCTAAGTAAAAGGTTTAACAGTCAGTAATGTGATCTTTTAAAACATATTCTCTCAGACTCACTGAAGAATAAAAATCAAAACCCCAAAACATAAGGTTTTGTCCCATTTTACAAGAATGAGTGAATTACTCAGCCTGTGTCACGTTGAATTCACAAAGAAAACTTCATTTTCCTCACACGCCTCCACAATGAACAAGGAATCCATAAACTGAGACAAGTCCTTATGATTTAAAGTCATAGGGGACCACATTTTACAAAACATCTCTTTAAACTCTCACACACTTTGTGCAGTATAATCAAAATCGCATTTATGCCATGACACGTGCATCTGAACTCTGCTCGCAGAGTTTAAATGCAAGTGCCTGCCCACATGCGCTACTCAAAGCTGAAGTGTTTTAAATGGTAAGCTTGAAATGAAAATGCATGTGTTTAGGAAGTGCAGAGCATACGACTGGATAAATGAGACTTGGATTGTACTGCACGAGTTGTGTGAGTTTGTAAATGGATTTAACGAGCCTCCTTTTTACTCCAATTATCAAGAGTTTTTGGATTCTTCATTCACCGCGGAAAACAAGAAGAACACAACGTAATAATTAATATATACATCATCATTTTGTGGGTTAAATATTCCTTTAAAATTGATATAGCATTCAGTTCATCATATATAGATCTACAGTAATGACAGCACAGACGAGGCTTATGAAATAAAAAGGAGCCTCAGCCACCAGTGTGTTAATGTGTGTGTGAATGAGTGAGTGTAAAAAGCACTTTGAGTGGTCAGATGACTAGAAAGGCACTGAACAAGTGCAGGTCCATTTACCAATAAAAATGATGCTCACTCTAATCTGACCCTTCAGCGCTGATAGATGGATCAAATGGATAAAGGTAGTTGAAAAACCCTGAATTGTGAATTGTAGTTTTCTGTGTGGCCACACGAGGATACTGCAGGTTCAGTCATTAAATCCCCTCACACCATGCGTGAAGCGTCATCTGCTCATTGAGAAACAAAGAATGCAAATCGTGTTTATACAGAGCGTTAGTGCGTTATTTCCCTCTGAGAGCTTTTCAGTGGTGATATTACTGCTTTTCAAATATCCACATTAGAGTTATGAAGAAAAAGAAGAAGTATATTTATTCTAACTCCACGGGACACAAAGTATTAATGTCTTAAAGAATCAGGATTTTGAAGAGTCACCCAACATGTTCTCATCAAAACACTGGAAAGCACCACCAATCCATTACAAACTTAAATCTTTTACAGTATGACACACCAGTCATCTCAAATCAGTTTTTCCTGCAACAATCCTCCCCTATTTAAAATTCACAGCCTAAATGTCCTTCCAAAAAACCCACATTCAGACACTGAAGGATGGTTGTTAGCCAGGACATTTTGAGCTGCCCTGGCAAAGTACGGAGCGCGCTGCTGAAAGCCAAAATTCCCCCGCTGACTGTGGCTCCGAAGCCTCCGCGAGAGGTGATTTGCGAGAATGTGACTGTGAATGGCAGCCGCGAGAGAGGAGACAAAGTGAGAAAGCACGGGGAGGAGGAGCGGAGTGGAGGAAGGAATGAGAGAGGTCTAAATCAATGCCATCCACTTGAGCTCGGTGCCAAGAAAGACAGATGCTCTCTCTATCTGTTTGTGTGTGCATGAGAGTGCATGCCTGCGCGGACACGCATCAATCAGAGGACTTCTTTTCCTTCAAGTCTATTTCTGCTTTGACCAATTTAATCCTAAATCAATGTAAGATGGAGTGTAATACCCACTGAGTCAAATTCAAATCAAAGTTGAAATTAAACGCGTATCGATCACCGCGTCCAAGTTTCTTTTCTGTCCATTAAGGAGTTGAATGAATGCCACAGTCATTGTGCATGACAAGAGCAGTTTGGCAGATCTGGAGCAAAGAAACACTGAATGTATGTGTGTCTGTATCTATACGGGGATGGAGGAGGAACTCAGCCGTCTCATTTCATGGTAGTGATGGGAGAAAACGAATTAACAAATCTTTCTGAACGACTTTGTAGTGTCCAGTATGTACCAGTCAGACTGTTGAATGCCTTGGTCCTGATGAGTCCGTGACTCATAAGTCAGTGACTTAACAAGCGACGACCAATTAAATCAGAGACCTCAGACAAACAAATGGTGCATTCAGGTGTTCCTCAGGTGGTTGTTGTTCCAAATTTGATGTGTTTGTGTGCTTTAAGTTGTAATGTGGAAACAACACAGACGCTACAAAGAAGATGTGTTGTATTTTAGGCTGGGCAAAACACCAGGCTGTATCAGATACAGAACTTTACCATGTGTCCCGCTTGACTTAACAGCCACTCCTGAGTGTAACATAATGACACTGTCCCAACAGAAAACTAGCATTTGACTATTGTGACGCATCCCGTAGCTCACGGCCTGTCAGACACTGATGGCTCCATTAGTCCGTTTATAAACATAACATTTATTATGATGTCATATTGCTTATTATTCATGCTGTGTGAGTTGGATTTAGTGCAGTGATGCCATCAGCACAGGTTGCTGGTGAAGGTTGCTACTTTGCCGTAACATGTCATAATGACAAATAACGGTTCAGCTGGTTTACATAAACTCAAACTGGTTTAAGCTTGAGACAACTTCAAACACGAGTACACAAATTAGCTTCACTGTAACTCACAGCATTCACAGACAAAACACTTTTTCTAGACACACTTTCCCCAAAAATACAACATGCTAACATTATTAGCACAAGCCTAAGGCATTTCACAGTGTATAAATTAGCCTAGCAGCTAGCAAACTTTTCCTCTTCTTATATAAAACCAGGAACAACAGCAACATTTAACAAAAGTAGCATTACAAAATTCAACCTTTATTACAGCTTCCGTAATGCTAATTTTTTGGAGGCTTTATTGTCTTTGTGAGATTAAAATAGCTTAAAAACAGCTTTGTTTCCACTGAGGGAAACGGTTTCAGCTTACAAATATAAACAGGAGGTCTGCGCCGCCGCAGCGTGTAGTTATATTTCTGGGGAGGTGCAAGTTCGGCTATGGCGCAGGGTACAGCATAGGCTCTACATCGATGCAGAGCCTGATTCAACGCAGAAGTATAAAATCTGCCGAAGGCTGCGGAGGTAACTGGCACGTCTTTTACTTGCCCCTCAAAGAACCACAGATCGCTGGTCCGTGACATTTCTGTAACGTCGTGCTGAGCTTACACAGGCTACCGACATACAAGTGGGATGCGAAAAGTATTTTCACAGTTTCTTTAAAAATGGGTCTTTTGGTTTCATCGACTTGCATTGAGGGGACATGTTAGAGATTCTGGACCTGCTCCACATTCAACCACTTGTCTAGACATCATTCATTCTCAGTCTGGACACTCCACTGCCTTGGAGCTCACCCAATATCATTAATACACACTGCAATAAAATGCCTCCTCGAATTAGCAACTCCCTGTTTGCACATGTAAGAACAGTAATAGCCTGACGTCTCCCTGTTCAATAAAGACACAGGTTTGCATTTCTGCCCCTGGCGCAAGGGCTGGGTGACCCTGTTAGATCAGAAACACTATCTCTCTGAGCTCCGTTTCCATATGTATACATACAGCAAACCCAGCAAAGTTACAAAAATAACCTGCCCTCTCTCTCCAGAAACATGAGAAAACAACCTGCAATCTGTGCAGCTATAATTCATGGTGTGTGTCACAGTTAAGAATGCAACAAAAATAGAAACAGGTTTTTAACGCAGTCAAATATGTGAAACTTTAAACACAACATCTCTGTAATGAAACACTAAATGCAGGATGGAACAGCAAGCTGCACCATCACTGTTTGGTTTAATATGTTTACAGTAAGCGCTGGGAACTGCTGGCATGTGAGAGCTGAGACCTGTTGCACAGACAAATCTGCATAGCCAGCATACCAGCATGCAGCCTTGGCTCACCAGAAACAGAAACAGTCAAACACCCCACCTGTGACTGTTTATGAATCGTCTGTGCCTGGGGTTTAAACACCACCGCCTCCTCAGTCTTCACCGCTCCCACCACCTGCCTCCGCTGCGGCCTCAGCTTCCCCGTCTCTCTCCAGCTCGCTCCGGCCCCGATCTCAGCCGCTCCTCGCCCCCCTGCCATAATAAGTCTCTCCGCCCGGCAGCAGCTGCATCCAGGCCAGGACAGACTGGGAAGTCTGGCCCTCTGCACCCACAGCAGCTCCCCACTGAGTGACCCAGCGATCAGGTTTCCTCCTCTGTCACCTGCCAAAGAGCTGGTGGGGGAGAGGTGGGCGGCTGTGCTCTGCTATCACTGACCCACTGACATTTACTGGGGTGCTGTACCAGTTATCACCCTGCCTGTCATGCCCATTGTCACGTGCCTTATACTCTCACTGTGCCAGTCCTCTTCTTTGTCTCGCTGTCACACACTGTGACAGCCTGGTCTGACCTCGACTAACGTCCAGTGTCAAAATATCAAGATTTGGTGTCAGTGTAACGTCACTGAAATGCGACTGTTGTGCATGAATGACAATAAAAAAGGCACTAAATTGAGCCACAATGTTAAAAAGTATAAATCTACTGTTCTCCAAACAAAACCAAAAGGAACAAATGAACCCTAAATAAAAACTACAGACTTAAATAACATCTACTGGCAGTGCACCTCACAATTCTGGGCGCATTTTGTTGCATTATTTCTCCTTCCAATGTGATGTAAGGATGAGATATTTCAGCGCAGCTATAATGGGTTTGACAGCACAGCGATGTTCAGCTACCCAAAATATCAGCGAGCTCTCTCCACCTACACTACCTACAGCACATGTAACCCACAGCTGAATGCAAGAAGTTTAGGCGCAGGCTCTGGAGGTTGTCAGGAGTCATTTTAGGTAATGCAAGACATCATAAACAGCAGAAGATAAAGACAAAAAGACAAGGCAGGCTGGAGGGAATAAGTACAGCTTCATTGCATAATAACTCCTGCAGTGCACTGCTCATCATGGATTTATATATCTGAATGTGTGTGTGGTAGAGAGGGTTTTACCTCTCTAGTCTTTAACAGAAAACATCACTAGGCAGATATCTTATTCTTATGCATGGAACTCCAGCGGGCTTTCAACCAAAGCACATGGGTAAGCGTTGTGATGTTCACACCCTGCACAGCGTACACTAGCTCGCCACATGGTTCCCTTCCTGCAGCCCCTGCAGCAGCAGCAGCAGCAGCAACATCCTGACTCCAGCACTGATTTATCCCAAAGTATCAACATCATCCTGAATGCCATCTTTCACTCTGAATTAGTGTTGTCACAATACTAAAATGATCCATTCAACCGGAAGCCTCCATAAATATCTCGCTACCGATACCGAAACAAAACCACAGCAAGAGTCTACAACACCAGGAAAAGAAATGTAACTTTAAATTTTTTGTTTTCATAATGAAAAAAAAAAATAAAAATAAAGGAGAAAATATATTATGTCCGAATGTTTGTGAAACATCTTCCACACAGTCAGAAACACAGCCTCTGACTGGTCAACAGACTCAACCCCAAGGCATCACGGACAATCAGTAATGGCTAACAACACAATGTATCCTCATACAACAGTTCGTACGACATCTGACAAAGTTGCAAAGTTGCACCGCATGAATGACGTTACATTCTTAAAGCCACATAGATTAGATTTAGGAAAAGAAACATGGTGACAACCTACCTTAAAATGACTTAAAGGTCACTTAGTTTCCGCTATTCCAAACACCCCTCTCCTTGGGGAAAGTCCTGTGTTGTTTGACCCTTCCACCACCTCAACCGACCTCCTTACAGACTTTCGGTCTTTATTTTACTTCCATCTTTACTCTCATCAGCACATTGGTCATGTGATTGCAGCCTTTTGTATTATATGGGATATACACAAATTACCGGTTCATGATTATATGAGTTGTATAGGAATTGTGGTCCATTACTTTTTATAGTTTAATGTGAGAACCTCAACGACTGTTTTCATGGAAACATTGATAAATATTCATAGAGGACATTCAGTGTTGGATTTATCACCAGCATTTCAAGCAGCATTCTAGAGATATTTAACTTTAGCAAGGTTATGTAGCATACAATATCACCAACCACTCATTTGTGGTGAGAAGGTGTTCCGACCTGGATGTGAAGCAACTGCAGTCACATGACACATTGTTTGGGTTAAACATGAGCATGTTACAGTCCTGGAGGATTATTAATGTGCACCTCCTCCTGTACTGCCTTAATATGCACATTCAGCACGTCCAATGCATCAAAACATTGTTTTCTAGTTGGAGCCGCGCCTCGTTTTCAAACTGTATGGTTTGACTAAAATGAACAATGACAGCAATATAGTCCACGATGAGCAGCGCTAAAATCAACCTGCGTAGTTGTCCCTCCATTGTGACATTAGAAAGTGTCACATTTATCTTGCAAGTGTTCTCTTCTTCAACGTTTGCTTTACTTCCTGGATTTTTCCCACATGGAAATTCTGACCAATCAAGAGCAGCTTTCTCACACAAGGCATTTGATCTGGTCCTCTTGTAAATGCTGCCGTGAGAACACGAACCAACTCGAGGCAATTATACAACTTTGGAACAACATGAGTCCCTGATTCAGACCAGAGGAGACAACGCACCCTAATAAGAACTTACAGGATGTATGGCTCTTATTAAAACAGTGTCATTCTTCGAGTACCAGTATTAATAACATGGGGTATTGTATCATTTGTAATGGGTGAGTAAAGCAATATCTTTCTGGTATCGGTACAGTGCACTGCTAAGAATCATAAAACTGTCCAAGATGTTACTTTGGAGTTGTAATCAAAATGCAGACAGGCAGCTTGTTTGCCTGTATCCATTCTGTCTCCAATATTAATCTCATATGTCTGATTTTGTCACAGCTGCCTTCAAACGTCTCCATTGCTCACTGCTCTTATCTGATTCATCCGTGGAAAACCTGTGGATCAACTCAAGCCATTAAACTACTATCACATTAACTTCCCACCCACATGCTGTGAGACTGAAATTGATATTATTACGAAGCCATACTGCAAGTGTCAAACTAATTCAAGATGAAAATGTACTACCTGAGGTGGCAATACAAAGTGCTCCAATGTTCATTTTATTTTTAGACAGTAAGCAGCCACTGCTCTGCTGTATTTGCTGTCGAAGACAGGGGGAATAATAAGACGAATTCAGATATCAGGAGATACGAGGGGCGGATTTGATCTTCATCCAGGAGAGGAGCATGTTATTTGAAGAAGAGTGGGGGTATTAAAGAGAAATATCCACCTTTAAAACATGATGTGCATATATTATTCCTGTGCTCCCTCCAGGTTCACTTATTATCTGTGAACGTGAACATCCTTCTTCTACAGCTAGGCTAGAATTAAGAGGAATAAGCTTTAAGTTGGTCTCAGGAATCATGGGTTTGTCTAAAAATCCCCGTAAGTTTTTTCTTCTTCTCTCTATAACTGGCTCACTGATGCTGATGTCCATGCCTCGAGCACTGTTTGATAACCCTGGGGATCAAGACAAAGAACTGAAATTGCTTTCCAATAAAACATGCTATGGGGTAAAAAGTGGAAATGAACTAGCAGTTCTCATTTAGCGCTACGCTTTCTGCAGCACACTGACACCAATATGCACGCTGGATTTTGGCTTTAACTTCACGACGTACATCTTCACTCAGCATGCTCTTGCCAAGACATTGTTGGGTGAACTACCAACTTATTTTATTCTTTAATAATCAGCAACTACAGCACTAGATCTACAAATCAGATTCTTTTAAATGTCTGCACCCTGGGCATGAAATGAGCCGCAAAAAAACACCACCCTAGAAGTAAAGTACTGTGAATACTGTCAAATGTCTTTTACAAATGACCAGTGTGTGTTTATTTGTTTATTTGACCTATATTTAACCAGAATAGTTTCAAGGTTCACCCCAAATAGTCGACGATTCGATCTGAGGAGCCACATTTGACTGCCAATCTCACAGTTGAATCATTGCAGTTGCTTGAACATGGCGGTTATGAAACAAAGGATCCATTTGGGCTGATTTTTTTATGGCCGTACTCGACTCAGAATTACGTCAGTCAAATCAGATTTGGTTGTTAAATATGCATATTCAACTATTCGTTCCCTTTTTACTATATAGAGTTTGAGAGTTTTAACAAGGTTCAGCTGGACGCTCAGTGTGTCAGTGACATTCACCAGACCTAATACAGTAAACAAGCTAATGGCACTAACGATGGATCAGAAATGTGCAACAGCATTTTTTGCCGACACTAGATATAAAACAAAAGCCAGAGACTGTATCGTATTGAGTTGCTTAAGAGAAAGTCAAAAGTTCTGTTTATAACGACGGACAGCAAGCAGGAAGAGAACTAAGTGACATGTTCTGTCTGTCTATCATTTTTGCTCCCTTATCATTTAAAACACCAACACTCTAGTCTGACTCACTGAGTGTAGACTGTGGATATAAGCCTGCCATAGGCCAGCTATTTCAGCCAGCATTCTCATTCTCTCCTACTGCTGTCTGCATGCTACCATTTTGCAAGGAAGTAAAGCAGGAAGTAAAGCTCGCAGTGGTGAGTCAAAGCTTTACAGTTTGTGATGAATCTAAAAAAAAAAAGCAGTTTCAGCTGCATCAATCATATGGAACACCTGAGCACAGGCATAGCCTCTGGTCTCACTCTGAAGTCACTGAATACCAGCGTTGAAATAGTCATTTCCGGGATTAGACAGCGACGAAAAAGCCGTCCTTTCACATCGGCCTGTCATTGTGGTGTAATGGCACCTGGCTACTTTCACCTGGGAATCTGGTGTTGTAGTTTGACACCACACAGTGCATGCAACAAGCTAAAGTTGACACCACATCTCAGAACGGCAGCAACCAACACACCCGGGATACCAGAGTGAGAATGTGTTGGGCATGTATATGTCCAACACCGGTATAAACATGACAGCAACAAGTCTCTTTTTTTTTTAACATTTATAAGAACAACACCACCAAAGAAAACATGTTGCTGTATTGTTTGTTCTAATGTGAAACTGTTTATGCTGCCATCTTGACCAAGGCTCTCTGGAAGAGGAGATCTTATCTCATATCTCAATGGGGCCGTCCTGGCTAAACAAAGCATTAAAAATATTACTGTCTCTCTGTGTGAGTTGGCAAAGTCTGCCACTGTCCTGACCTTGTATAAAGGATATAAACTTTACTGCTGTTGTCTAACAAAATCCCATTACGACAACTCTGCCATTAATCTATTGTAGCCACATCTTCATACTTCTTTCTTGAGCACTTTATTATGTCACAGTTACATGAGGTTATTATGTCTTTGAACCACTCCATAAACACTACTAGCTGATTGCAGTATTCGCTCTTTTTTGGCATCTCTGCACCTTCTAAAAGCCCCAAATGCAAAGTAATGCAAATGGCACAAGCAGAGGAAGGCTGTATGCTGTAAACTGAGGGAGCAAAGTGACTGACTGAGGCAGGAAATACAGTATAAACACAACGACTGGCAGGAGAATCTGCTCCCACTGAACTTCTTTGCTTTTACATGTGTCACCTTTCCTACACTCTAACACTGGCCCACGGTTCAGGAAACATGAGAAAATAGGAACAAGGAGATAGCATTAGCAAGCGCCAGCACTCACACACACTAACACATGCATGCCAACACACACTGTACTTACACACATGCCCATCTACAAACACACATGCACACACCATCATGGCAAATTACCTCCTCAGCTCCACAGGAGGCTGCAATTTGAGGGTGTCAAAGTCAAGGTGCAACATGAGACTGCCATTAATAATAGCCACGGCACTGCCCCTGCTGCTGCTAATGAATGCAACACATTAACACACATGTAACCTCGCGTCGCACAACAACCCACCCCCACACATACACACACACACTTGATTCACCGACGTAAAAACAAAACATAAAACTGAAGACGTTTTGCACGGAGGTAGTTATAGCGCACTTACTCATGCACCACCACACACACACCCCGCACTTCAAATTGTCAGACCGCAGAAGCTTTAAGAGCACAATGTTTAAAACATGGAAATGCTGTTAGGGCATGGTGTTAGCCTATACTTCTGGATTAGCATGTGTGCTGAGGGCTGGTGGGGGAGGAGAGAGGGAGAAAGGAGATGAGAGCCAAGGCTTTAAGCAATACTAATGCTCAGCTGAGATGAGCAGTCTGACAACAAGGCTACAAGCCTTGTGAATAAACGATGAGCGCACAAGCCAGAGGGCAGAGGTAGTAGTTATTTCGGCATCATGATGGCGCCGACCTCTCTGCGAGCACTCACACACACACAAGTATACATGTTCACGCACGCAGACAGGCAAACATGGACACACACTCCATGTTGACCTTTTACTGTACTCTGCCCCTCTGTATTGTTTGGTAAGGACAGCACTGGAGGTCTGCCAGAGCAGAGACCGCTTCATCCATGCCCACCTGGTGTGTGCACAAACACACACACACAGACACACACTCAGTAGACAGAGCTGGGGGAGTCTGCCAAGCAGAGGAAGCCTTATGTCAATCAAGTGTCAGGACAACCGGGGGAGAAGGATATCAGGCCATGGGTGAGACACTATAAATAACCCGGCCCACCTTGGGAGTCAGGGTCACACACACTAGCATATACATAAATGCATGACAGAGAGGCAACAAGATACCAAAAAAATCCTCTAAAAAAAATCAGAGTCCAATCTAAAAGTCTATTTTCTAATTACCAAGAGTCCGATTTGTAAGCACAGAGCAGGTTTGGGCTGAAGGTAATGCCTGCATTGTTTCATAAGTGTCACTAAATCTGAGCAACATCTTCATTTGCTTCTTCAAGCAGCTCACTCACACACGACTCACACACAAATGTGTTAGTTTGTAGTCTTTGCATGCACGCTGCGAGTGAGAGCGATGCAAAATCCTTTGGATTTGACGTGGGAGTGAAGTGACCCCGACTTCTAAGCAACATCAAACTACTTTCCACAGTGTTCTGTGATCAGCTTTTTTTATTTGTCTAAAAACTTAAACTAGAAGCCTCATACTGATGTTTTATTTTCCTCCACGGGAGGCTGGATGATTTTAAATTTGCATGTGCTAATCAGTGATTTTAATCCAGTCAGGAGATTATACGTCTGTGATTCCCACCTCCTTACCAAGGTAGTAATTACAGTCCCAAGTACATAGTTTTCAGCAAAACTGTGATTGTGATTACCTCTGAGTCGTAACACATGAAGACGCATTGGGTTTCATTACACATTTTCTCCCTTTGAAATATTCTTATCTAGTATAACCTACCTCCTGGAATTTGGCATTGGCTCAAAAATTGTCTGTTGCAATGACTTTGCTTACCGAGAAACGTGAAGAATACTTGATTATCCACTTCCTCGACTATTAGCTCTTTTCATATGAAGCTATAAAAACAAACAACAGGTGTGGGCATGTCCTGTTAAAGTATAAAAACTGGCAAACACCTGCTGCCTTTTTCCAAGTGTTCAGGAACCAAAACAGCTGGAGAAAACTGGGTGCCAACTTCAAGATGAACATGAAAAAAAAATTTTTTTAATTTGTTTTTGCACCTGCAAGTATGTCCATGCACTCTCAAATCTTAACCTGAGTCATCGGTCTTGTACTTGGTCAATAGTTTGGTCATTTCTAAATGTATTTTTACTGACAAAGATTCCAGATGTGTATAAATGAATAGATGCTAATTTTGATATCTGGAAATTGGAAGAGCTTGCACACTATCCAGACCTATTCATGTTTTTACAACTGAGACAATGCATAATGTTTGATTTGTTTGGATAAGATAGGATAAGAAAGGACAGGATACGATAGGAAAGTAGAGGACAGGGTAGGAAATTATAGCATAGGACAGGACAGAAAAGGACAGGATAGGAGAGGAGAGAAGAGGAAAGGACTGGTAAGGTTAGGACAGGATGGAATTGGACAGGACAGGACAGGAAAGGAGAAGTTCGGTTTAGATAGGAAAGATAGGATGCGAGGGGGGGCAAAGGTTAGGTAAGGATAGGATAGAGTAGGATATTATAGGATAGGATGGGACAGGACAGGAAAGGAGTAGTTCGGTTTAGATACGGAAGACAGGATGCGAGAGGGGAGGAAAGGTTAGCTAAGGATAGGACAGAATATTATAGGATAGGGTAGGATGGGATGGGACTGGACAGGATGGGACGGGATGGGATGGGATAGGATGGAAAATGATAGGACAGGATGGGATAGGATACGAAAGGATAGGATGGAATAGGATAGGAAATGATAGGAGAGGACAGGACAGGATAGGGTAGGATAGGACTGGGTAGGATAGTATGGTATAGTACAGCATAGCATAGTTTAGGATAGGAAATCATAGGATAGGGCGGGACAGAAAAGGACAGGATAGGACAGGAAAGGACAGGACAGGAAAGGATAGGATAGGAAAGGAGAGCAGAGGAGAGGAGAGGAAAGGACTGGTAAGGATAGGGCAGGAGATGATAGGGCAGGACAGGATGGAATTGCCGAGGAGAGGAGAAGAGGGGTTAGGTTAGGTTAGGAGACAAGAGGACAGGAATAGGATAGGATAGGAAAGGATAGGATAGAATAGGATAGGATAGGATAGGAGAGCCTGACTAGACCAGTTTGGGTCGGCTCAGGAGGTGCATCATAGAAAGGGTTCCTCTAACGCATGCAAACCCTTTCTGACCTATTTTCTACGGAGCGGTGGCCTACAGCAGAGCAGAATCAGCTGTCATGGCAACATGCACTTCACATCTCAGCACCCATCATCATCACCATCATCATTATCATCATTATGATTATCATCATCATTATCAATGGCGCTCCATAGCAAGGGGGAGAAACAAGGGAACATGCCGCTACAGTTCATCTTGTCATTTCTGGGGAGGCTCATGCGAATGAAACAAAAAGGAGGGTGGAGATGAGGCCTAAGAAAAGACTTGGCAGAGCAAATGTAGTTATGTCATGTGTGTGGAGTCATTCTCAGTGTTTTCTCCCTGCTCCTGCTGACACACCACCTCCACCTGAATGCATGGCAGCAGGCAGCGGAGGAGAGATGTGGAAACAAAACAGCGGAGTTGTGACTGTGTGAGAGCGACCAACAAAAAAAAAAAAGAGAGGGGTTAAAAACAGAAGGGAAGAGGAAGTCATACTTTGGGCAACGGCGTTTCGGATGACCGGACTTTCTTGGGAGATATCTGTGAAGAGAGCAAGAGAATTATTTTCTTGTTTCCCCCTCTTCAGAGATATCTCCTGTGGCATATTGCTGTTCTCTCTTACAGGACTTATGTGGATGTCTGATCATGTATTTTCCTGTCAGCAGCACCTGTAAGTGGTTCCTCAGAGACTAATATACAAGTTAGCTTGATGATTAATGCTCACACTGGTGCTTTTAGTCTCATTGTTTTAGATTTATTCAAATGCAACCAAGTGCTGCAGTGCTTTATGTCAACATCAAGAATGAGAGATTAGCTTAAAAGTGACATGTTTATGGGCCAAGTGTTCTTTGAGTATTATCAAGGTGAATAAAAATGGTGTAAGCAGGTGTTGTAACACACACAGAAAAGGCTCCTAGGTCTCAAAGCTGAAAGGCAGTGGGTCACACATGCAGTATGATGGGACCACAGACAATGGAAGATATATAAAACACCACATTTTAAGCAGTGCCCTACGAAGACCCACGAGGCCTTGTACAACCTCCAATACCTACAGTATGCAAGAGAAGGGCCTGGAAACATTCATACGTTCTGCTACAACCCAGAAAAAGGTGCACAGAAATACTAATGGTGTGTAAACGGCTATAATTAGCTACAGCCCTTTTCAGTGGATCAAATGTGTCGATGTGATATGTTAAGAAGAACCAATGAACAACAACACATCAGAGGAGACACTCAGAAGGTTCAGAGACAAGGGGAGACACACAATCACAGTCACAGCAGAGAGGTAAGAGGAGAAATCACAAAGACAAATGAAAAAACGATGAAAAGAAACATCAGTTTGCGTTGGGGTTTCTGAGACTGTGACATTATCTAATGGAGAAGTCAAATGAGGCAAAGTCTTTAAAGCTGCATTAGGCACTTTTTGACCAGCAGGGGGCAGAGAGTCTATGGGTTAATCAAGTGTTTATAGCTTACATTTATCCACTGACTTATACAGCAGACACAGAGCAACATGAGTATCCTATAGTTTGATCTTTACTCTTCAAAATCACTACAGTTGTGTTCTACAAACCTTTAATATGTTACAAGATGATAACTGTAAAACTCTGAGGATCATGGCAGAGGGACCTACAGTGTGATCTGCAATGACAAATGGTTAAAAATACTACCAAATGGGGCACCGAGTAGCTCAGTGGGCAGAGCCCCATAACAAAGACACTGTCCTTGCTACAGCAGCTATGGGTTCAATTCAAGTCTGCAGCATTTTGCTGCATGTCATTCCTGCCCTCTCCCCCTTTTAACGCTTTTAAAGGCTATCCTATCTCAAGGCATAAAAAGACAAAATAATAATCTCAGGAAAATACTATCAAACACCTGGAAATACGAGGGGGAGGCCTGGGGGGCATCTTCTCAGTTTAAGTTATAGTGTATAGGATCCTTGACCAGTAATTTATACTGGAAATGTTAGACAGAATCAGTTATGGACATCAACTACTGGTTTGTGGACTCCTGTTTCGATGCCTCAGCTTTGGCATCTTGACATTGTTAGTCACCCGAGGGAACTATATGTGGACGAAAAGGTGGAGCTGTGGAAGGAAGGGGGATGAGGTGCCCTAACTGAGAGCCCGAGGTGGCAGCCTGTAACTCAAAGTGGCCACGACCTTAATCATGCGTAACTTAAAGCCTTAATAAAAATGTTAACTGGTGAGTTATATAAACATTCACCTCCCACAGAGTTATCATTAATGTTAATATTAGCTATTGAGACCAAAACTGTTTTTTATCAGGCTATAAAGCATTTTTTCTGCTGTAAAGTTGGGCATTTTAACATGGGGGTCTATGAGAATTGACTTGTTGTTGGAGCCAGCCTCAAGTGGCCAAGAGAGGAACTGCAGTCATTGGTACTTAAGTGTTGGCTTCACTTTTCATAAGTGGAGGTTCCTGCTTTATATACATAGAATTTAAACTTGTTCACCTATTCTAGGAGAGTTAATAGAATACAATGGGAAGTGGTTAGGTTCATAACAGTACTGGTATTGCTAAAACGATACCTACTGGGGAACCAAAAATGTCAAAATATGAGTTTGTAGTGGTAAATACAGGATTTATTACAGCTGCCTGAATGATCCCCACATTATGAAGAAGTGCATCCACCCCAGATCTTAAAAATGGATGGAATTTACGTTTGAAATTGTATCTTATTAACGTGTTTGACAGTTGAACAAGGTGAGAACTTTAAGAGGCCATAGGACCACTGTTTTTGATTATAGCATCGCTGGGACACTGTGATGATTTGGCTGTATTGCTATGATAGCTCGATATCAGCTTAGGTTTATCTTAATAAGTGAATTTTCCACAGGCCTTTGGAAACTGTACAAGTAATTGTACTTATACTGTCTGTGCATGTTTAAATAAATAAAAACTTTGATTACAAAAATGACGCAGGTCTTTTTTTATTGCAGATATGACATGCTAAAATGTAGTGTTGTATTAGCACAAATATAAAAGAGTAATGAAGTCAGCAAATGGACTCAGTTACACAGTTTAAAATTTGCTTACATTAGTCACCAAAAGCTACAGAAAACACAGTATCAGAGCCAGTAAAACTGGAGCAGCTAAACCCCTCAGTGCACTGAACTGAGAAAGGGTTCATTTCACTGCTTATGAATTCAACATTTAATTTGTGTTATTTCTTCTATTAAAATTTATACAGCCTCTGTGGTTCTCAGTGAGTTTAGCAGTATGAGGGAGTCATTCAATGCTACTTCAATATCACAAAATTGCTTAATGCAGGTTTAAAGCAGCATAATGTTCAAAGATATGACTATAATTTCATACACTAAGGCAATATGAGTAGTGTGAAGTGGCCAGATGGCACCAGAGAATGATCTATTTTGCCTCAGAAGAAAGACAACAGAACAGAGTGTAACAAGTGGAGGATGGAGTGGTGAGATACAGCGACACTGAAGTGAAACACAGAGTGGGAAGGAAAAGATAGAAAAGTAAAAAGAACAACGGTGGGGACAAAAGGAACGAACAGATATGAGTACAAACAGACAAAGAAAGCAGGGGTGTGGGTGAAAGCTGGGGAGAAGGACAGAGAGTCACAAAGATGCAACAAAGGTGAGGTGAGCAATAAGACAGAATATGATAATGATTTGTCCCCTGTGCTCAGGCTTTCAGCCCTCTGTCCTTTCACACTCTACCTTCATTGGTGCCAGCTGGATGGGGGTGATGTAGGAGGGGTCCACCATGGGCTTGGGGCGGTTGGCAGTGTCCGCCAGGAGGCTCTGCCATTGCTGCGGCAGCCCGGTGAACTTCTGCTCCCGCGGGTCGAAGCCCGTGTGGACCCGGTGCTCAAAGTTAGACGGAGCTGAGATCTCCAGCCGTTTCTTCTTCTTCCCAAACATGCTGGAAAACCCTGGCAAACCTGGAAAACCAAAGAGGATAGCTGTCGATTAATAGTCTGAATGCAACATTGATCGTGATCGATTAAATACAAAAATGAAACCAATGCACTGCATTTATGCCTGGTTCACACTACATGACATTTTTTGTCACATTACCCGATTGTGAAGTCATAAAATCGTGCCATGACTTTGCCGTCAGACATGACACACTACACGATGGTCCACACCAATCATCCCCGTTTGCCTTTCACAACGTGTGTGATGTCATCGGATTATTCTTGTCCTGTTTTTATTATAATTACTATAATTTCAGTCACTGTCTGTTCATGTGCCAGCTGCAATGTTGTTGTAATAACGTAAAAAGCGCCACCAGATGGCAGGAGCTACACTTGAAGTACCACGTGCAAGTCACTGAATCCTCCACAAGAAACGGGGGGTGGACTCCGGGGTTTTTTCGATTGTATTGTATTGCGGAGTTTTGCACAGCGGCAACCGGATCTTTGCTCTCAAAACCACAAAAAATGTGATGGCACAACAGCCTCCTTCAGTACATTATTCTATGCTTTCTTTTGATTTTCACATTGGCTAGTCATCCTGTTTAATAACCGCTGAAACAATTGTAGGAAGCCTCTGCAAGTAACACTTTGTGCTGCAATAAAATGGTTAATCAGCAGAGCTGTACACTGTAGATCTGATGCACTGCTGGTTCTGCCGGCCTGAATAGAATATAATGTCTATAGCCTTACTGTTGTGTACAGCCTTATAGATTGAGCTGAGTAGTGATGAGCGGGTTGACCCGTAACCCGCGGGACCCGCAAAGGGACCTGCGTGTCGGGCAGCAGTGATCGTCTGTTAAATAATATTTTGACAATATTATTATAATCTATTGATCTATAATCTATTATTGTCATGGCATCCGAAGGTACTGATGCGTTGAGCAGGTGACAGTCTGTGGCCGTTTTCAAAACACACTTGTGTCACGCACTCCAAAATAAACTTGTTGAAACTTTAAACAATAATTTATTGTACAAAACGGGGGAAACAAACGTTGACAAAAACGGTTCCATAATTCATATTAAATTCAAAAGATAACAAAAAAAACCAAAACAGCTACGTTAGAGGGAATAGTGATAAAGTGGTAAAACTTGGCATTGATCCACAGCCTCAGACGGATGTATATATTTTCACATTTTTAACAATGCAATTTAAAAGTTTTGATTTCTATTGATAACCAATGTACATTTACCAACAACAATATTCAAATATCCGAATATCTGGGTACAGCCCTACTATTTTTTTATTTTCTTACTTAATATCTCCATTATAAAGAATATCATTTGCTAGCTTGATGCTAATGGCAGTACTCAAGGGGTTGATAAATTGCCTCTGCTGTTTCACACCATCAATTTTCCCTTTTCACTCTGTGTGGTAACATCCCCAGAGGAAACATCTAAAAGGCTGGGGTGTCGTTGTCGTACAGTTGTCTACGGCAGCAGATGGCTCTGTGTTCCTATTGGTCAAAGTGACGGCTGTGAACAACAAAAAGAAAATCTAACATGCTAAACTTTCTGTTGGAACGTCGCAAGGCATCCCAGACGTGGCGTCGGTTCTCGTCTACTATGACATACTACGAGATGAAACGATGGATTATCGCGTACGACTTATTGTCGTTCACACTCAGAGCCGACACCATACGACGAGCCGATATCGTGTAGTGTGTACTTCATGCTGAATACTCTTATTTTGAAGGCATGCTCTTGCCTATTCAGATATTTCAGCACTGTGACCTTGAATGCATTCGTTTATATCTAACTGTATACAGAGGTTGTGACACTACATCAGGTTGAGTGGATGCAGACAAGTGTGTTATTAATATAGTTTGCATCACAGCATTATCAAACGTGCACTTTTCCTCCAAAGTACTTCAAAACCTAATGCGTGCATTACGTGTTTTGTTGCAGAGCACAAGCAAATTCATATCAGAGTTTTGACATTTAATTCCTACAGACTGCTTGAGTTTTGATTCAATTTTTTATGGTCCTTCCATGACTTCTATGTGGTGAATGCAGCTGATGGAGTTCCCTCCTGCTAGACTTAACCAACAAACCTGAAAGAGTTCCAGAAAACTTGCCTCTCTCAAGTAAAAGTAAAGAACATTTTGTAGAGATCTGGTGTGCAGCAACACTTGAAGTTGTCTAAATATGCCTGAGGATCTATCAATATCTCCTGAAGCATGTCTCACCAGACTTACTGAGCCGTACAGATGGCACACCGCGATGCACTGCATGGCGAGGAACGTCTACAGCATGAAGGTATTAGCACTTTTATACAACAGCAAACTACATTACATTTAAAAGCAGGCAATAATGAGAAATATAATTGAAGTGATAATCACCATGGTTATTATAAAGTCTTAAGTACAGCAATCAATTAGGCTTTGCTTGCAATGCCTGCAGGCTGCACAGCTGAAGTATCCTACATAAGTCAGACTGATTGGCTGTAACTACCAGTTTGATATTTTGCGTTGTGCTGTGCTGTTCTGTACTCTGCTGCTCTGTAGCATGCTAAGCTCAGTCCTCTAATGCTGCAGGATACAAACAAGGAAAGAACAAGCAAAAATGTCCACTTTGGTTACGTAACATAAACATCAGGAAAAAAAACGGATGCACTGAAGCGAAGAGAAAGAGAAGAAAAACGATGCCAAGTTTGGATTGTTGGTGTTTTTTTTAAGCAAGGTTTGATAGTGATTTAGATATGAAGCCACGACAGCTGCTCCTGTTTGTGCTTTTACTCCAGCACCGAGAGAAACTGTTTGGAAATCCTGTTGTGGTATTGGTGGTTTGGGCGGATGCATGATGTCCAGTCATAGGAACAAAATGTCATGATGTTGTTGGTGTGGCTGTGAATGGACTCTATTGTGTCGCTCCTTTCTAGGAGGCATTGTCCTCAGAGGAAAACAAAGTCATCCTTCTTCCTCCTCCCCCGTCTTATTTTCTGTCTCTCCTTCTGTTTTGGCTTTTGCATAGATAATGTTTGCTGTGCCAGTCCACACCAAACATTCATTTATTTACATAGGTGTGTAGTACGTGTGCACTGTGCACAAAACAAGCAGGAAACCCTCACTTAAGTGAACACATAGGAAGGTCTCTGCAAAACCACTTGGGAATTTACTGTCTAGACTGTCTTAGAGAATAAAAGCATATGGTGCCCCTGTATATGAAAACATACATTAATTTTTCATTTGCACAGGCTGTCATAATAACTTGGAGAAGACTGTGTAAGTAAACAAAAGTGGCTTCTCGTTTAGTCATTTAGTGCTGTCTGAATTATTTTACCCTATATAGTGGGCTAAAAGTATCCACAATGCATTGTGAAAAGTAGTGTGCAACTGATGATCGCTAACCAAGCAACATATCCCATCATGCACTGCACTGACGGAACGTACAGACTGTCTGAGACGGACACAAGTGTAAAAGCCACTTAAGCACATATTCATATTTGGTAAAAACTTCTGTGTCGATATGACATATCATTCAGGTTCTGACAGTATTTTAGTTTACACAACTTTCTGTATATCTTGAATAGTGTTTCCCTGCCTCATGTGAGTACAAACCAAGACTCCTTATAAACTAAGTGGCCTAGGAACTGTGGTTATGTTGAAACACCAACTGGGAGAAGAGAAGGATGAGCAGAGAGAGCGGCTTGACTGCAACCTGTTGTACATGTTTAATTTTTGATGATATGGTGAAGTTTGTTTTATCATTTCTTAACAGGTATTTTTCAAACACAACCTGTGACCCCACAAAAATAATGTAGATACCAATGATGTGTCCTTTGCCTTTGGAAGTAACACTACAGTATGTTAATACTGTAGGTAGTAAGCTAATTAAACTAGCCAGGCATGCTAACATTTAAAAGTTATGTCAGAACAGATAAACACACTATTTATCCGTCTCCTCTAAAAGAGTCTTTTTGTATCGACTAACCTGGAAATGAGTTAGCATTTTACCACTCACACTTCCCTCGTCTTTAAGTCAATGTTTTTTTTGAGCGGGTTTTTGTTTAGATGCCTGAAATAAGGTCTGTGGTTAACACAAGCTTACGAGACTTTCACGTTTTGTACTAGCTCTCTAGTTCTTGTTCGTTTCGTTGTGGCTAAATGAGACTACAGAACGTCACGATGCCAATTCGCGTCGAACGCGGCTATACAGTCTTGTTAAGGAGGTGACATTACGTTACGTGTAGTTCGTTTATAGCCTAACGTTAGCTTTTTACTTCTGGCGATTGCATTAAGGTTTCAATAATCAATAAAGTGGTGTTCATTTGTGAAGACACATGAAAGTATCCTAAAAGTTTGTTTCCCACAGAGTTTTCAGCAATAATCCAGAGTCCAATGGAAAAATCCCATAGACGTTTTTGACGAGGGAACCAAAGCCATGCTAAGTTCCATGTTGGCCGACAGAGCTACCCTACAGTTATTATAGTTTTGCATTTTTCATTGTAATTTTTTTTATTTCATATTTAATTGTTTTTTCCAAGTCAGCTTATTTTCAGTTCAGTTTTGAGAGTTGGTTTGCTTGTTTCAGTTTAGTTTTTATTTTATTATTTATTTATAATTTTTCACAAAAACACATTCACAGATGCCTCGTCAAGGTTGTTGTGTTGACCAATTTGACCTTAAGATTTTCCTGTGTAGTTTCATCCTTTATTCCTTAGCTGTGTGAGTACAGAACATCCTTTCAGTTTGTTTTTTGTGTTTTTCTTGAGTCTAGTTTTTAGTTTAGTTTCAGTTACCTATAAAAACTTCTCCATGCGCACCACTTTAAAATGCATACGTGTCTATATGTGTATGAAAATCAGCAGAAGATTTAGCAAACAATCAGTTGTTGAATTAGAGACGAGAAACACTGGTTAGTTGAAATTTAAAATGTGAATGAAGTCAGTTCTAGTTGCGAAAATGATTAACTCTTTTGTCTTGGCAGTACCTCCCGCGTAGCTGCAATGACAGAAGTCACCAAGGAGTCTATTTCTAAATGTAACTTCAAACAGGCAAAGCAAAAAAAATTTAATCATAGAAATCTCTCTCAATTATTTCCTTTGCTGCCCCACAGGAGAGCCAGACAGACCAAATTAGTGGCCTAAAACAGGAAAGATGGAGAGATAGACTGATGGGAGAAGGAGGGAGAGAGGAGAGGGGATGGGTGGAGGCAGAAGATGAGAGCAGCAGCAGAGCACGGTGGGAAAGTTAAAGGGAGACAGAGAAATGAACAGATGAAGAAAAGAGATGAGACAAAAATGTAAAGAGTCACGCAGGGAGGATGGAAGCTGAGCAGGCTTAAGGCTTTTGTGATGCATACAGCAGCACAATCATAGCACAACAGATTATTATGCAGCACACTGCTGCCTTTAGAAAGCTCAATACTGGATCAAAAAGGTGTTAAGTCATAGATAGAAACCCTGTGCCACAGGCATGTTTACACAACTCTGCTTTCTACGCTGCATTCACTGTCAGCCTCAGGTTTACACTGTAAAGACCCAGGGACGTATTGCACCAGTGTGAGAAAAAATATGCCTGTTTTTTGGTAAAAAGAAAAATAGAACAGGTTTATGTAGAAATTAAAGCAAATCATTTTAAAATTATCATGATGTAATTTTAATTCATGTGTGCAAAAAATTACTAACTATATTATTACATAACTACTGACTATAATATTAAGATATTACATATACATAGCTGTTTATGTAACTATCAAACGACCCTTTCCACTGAATTGACATTTCCTAATTCATGCAAGTAAATTAATTGAAATTACACATTCATTTATGAATCCTTTCTAGTGGTGCATTCAGGTGCTGAAAAGAAGGTCTAATAGCAGAGCTTCATCAGTCGGTGGCCACATGGCATCGCTTTCATGTGCTATGATATTTGAAATTCAGCAGGAAATGTAAACAATTATCAGACAGTTGAAGTGAATGGACATCTGACCCAACATGAAACTAAACATCTAATTATACATGATATAAATGTTGAGAGCTGAGAGTTGTAAATGCAGATGTGTGGTTGGGAAAGCGCTGGATTTTAAGGCAGGTTTATTACCTGAACATTTCATTTTTAAAACTGAAACAAAACTTACAAAAACAAAATATCACAAAAGCTAAAATATGTCGGCATTTGTCTGGCACAATAAAAAGGCGTCAGAACATAACAGCTATTGCAAGATATATGCGACATTCAGTGTACCTCTATGACTCAGAGTTTGAGCTGAGATTGTCTACACACGGCTCTCAACATGAAGGTGGCTGAGCTAATGTGCTAACAGGCCAAATAGCACTAATGACGGCAATAGTACTAACAGAGCTAACAATGTCATTGTGTGGGGAAGGTGGAGTAGGCATTGAACTTCCAAAAAGACACATCTTGCTACCTTGAGTAGGTGCGATATTATCAGCGGAAACCATCGTACGAGTGCAGTGCAGAGTGGCGGAAATTAGCTAGTCCAGTGGTTCCCAACTGGTCCAGCCATGAGGTCCAGATTTCTCCTTAGTCATCAGTTCAAGGTCCACACAGTTTAATATTTAGCATCATACTTTAGCCATGTCGTCAAGCTAGTTTGCTGGGCGGAAATCTACTGTACTTCAAATAAAGTGTTTTTTTTTTTTTTACAAACCTGAAACATTCGCGAATCACTTGCGGTCCATTCAAAATGGATCCGTGACCCACTTTTGGACCATGACCCACTAGTTGGGAACCACTGAGTTAGTCAGTTGGATACAAACAAAGGGACTCCAGCTCACACTAACATGTATTTGTTGTCCAATAAATCAAATTTTTCCCAGTGGCCATTCTCGGTATTGCAGCAAAGAAATCCCCTGTGGAATTTCCCCATAGACCACCATTATAAAAGGTCAAACAAGGTCAATCATGACTCTTCCTACTGCGAAT
Organism: Epinephelus cyanopodus; assembly: GCA_026686955.1. Lineage (NCBI taxonomy): Eukaryota > Metazoa > Chordata > Actinopteri > Perciformes > Serranidae > Epinephelus > Epinephelus cyanopodus. The sequence goes on along the minus strand of CM048925.1, from coordinate 3,672,707 downwards.
CTTTGATATACTTCTCAAAAATATTTTCCTGAGCTGAGAGTAGTGATTTAGAAATCTGTGACGCCATTACAATCTTAAGTCTACAAGCCAAGCCAGAACTCACCGGCGGGTCCGTTGGGAGAAACACTACTGTGCATATTCAGTAGGGGCGTATACCCCTGAAGTAAATCCTGAAGCTAGAAATGTTTTTGACATATGCACCAGACGAGCAATTCTCATTGTATACTGAGATCCAGATCTTATATTACATTCAATAACAGAATATACCAAGAGGGAGCGTGTCTTAATTCTCTGCCTCAGGACGCTATTGCTCCATTATATCTTTACATAACAGCAAATTGTTGTTTGCTGATATATTAAACATCCAAAACTACATTCACATCTACATCCAACAGAAAGGTAGGTCACTGAGGAAACACATGATTGTTCTTTGTCTTTCCCCTGGTGCATCACATGGTCTAATTCACAAAAACACATGACTTGAATACTCTCCACAGGTATCCTCCCTTAGTTAACCAGCAAAAACAAAAGCCCAACAATCCTTAGCTCTAATCTTTTCCATTTTGTGCTGAGCTACAAATCTCTTATGCAATGCAGACATGTCAGCAACCCTTTCCACTCTTGGCTGATGTCCACCTAAACCTCCACAAATCGACCCAAGGTTTCTGACCTTGCTGCTATTTTCAGCGCATGTACACAGAGTGGCTTCTGCGAGATGAAGCACTGACACGCAGACATAATGCTGATTGGAAATGACATTCCAAAACAAAGTCAATAAAGACAACGGCAAGGATGAGGCTGAACAACAGCTCCTGGGAGAGGAAGACCGACAGAAGGCGACGCTCAAATATTGTGTAAATATCGACGACAAAGTTGCCGTCTGCAGTCACCGCACTGCAACACAGAGTGACTAAATTGGGCCTGATCGCAGCCGTGCACTGAATCATCAGCTGACACATGCAGTAGCTGAAGCCCTTGTTACCTTAGAGCAATGGACAAACAAAAACAAATCCTGTAATGCCACATCCAACTAAGACCACAACTGAAGCGCAGAGGATAATAAGGCCGAGTCCAAAAACTTTAAGTGGTAAATCTGCCAGGGTTTCCTGTCAATTGAGTTGAGCTCAACAAAAGGGCTTTTTTAATTCAACTTGTATTTTATGAGACATAAAAATGTTTTTGGGACACTCTCCTCCACCCTCTCTGTGGTCTGTAAGCAGCCATAGTGAAGATGGAAACCCCTGACCTAGATGGTACATCTTGGGAATGAGATTATTAAAGGCTAGCGGGGCTTAAGTCGTCTAGGCCAGGCTCAACTGCTAAGAGACACAACAACACATGCACGTACACAAACACACCACCGAACACATGTACGACAGCAGATGGAGGCGCATGCACAGCCCAAACTTACTCCTGCAGAGCTTTTAGCAGCTGCCCTCTCACTACAGTGGAAACAGGTTTGGACTGAGATGTACTTTAAGTGTAGAGGCCCCTGGGAATTGCCTCCATGCAGAGGCCAGAGGAACGACTTACTGCGCAACTCCTCCTGGCTGCCACATAAGCACCTCTTGAGCTGTAATTTATGGGCAGATTGTAAAGCACTTTGTGAAGTTTCAGACTAATGCCTGCAAGGTTATTCTGCCAAAGAGTAACAGTGTCACTCTGATGAGAAATTGCACCTGGTAATATATGGCAGAGATTATGGAGCTCCATTATTCTGGGTGTGTGTAAGGCTGGAGTGAGCTGTGACTGCATCAGCTGTGAGCGTGTTGTATGTATTCAGTCATAATCCACAGCTCTGAGGGAGCTGAGGGAAGCTAACTAAATGTATATCACTCTGCCACAGGAATACATAACATGTGAACACTTTTTTATACTACTGGGGCTGAGTAGCGGTTAAACCTTTAAAATATCAACAGAATGAATGCAGTCCCAAAAAGAATCCAAACAAACGATACCCGCATTCGATCCTTTTGTACCCAGATCTAAAAAAAAGATACAGCATCACTCTAAGAGAATTGATACTGGTACTGGTATCATTATTTTTTTAAATGATACCCAGCGCTAGACACTACGCAGGAATTTTTGGCTACTGTTCACCAGCAAAAGTAAAAGTGAAAGCCAACAATTTGGCGTTTGGACACGCTATATTTGCACTTTTCAATGCTGTATCAGCAAGTTTCATAGCATGCTGACCTCACCTGCACACCGTGCCCAGAAATGTCCCGACCACAGCAATACAAGAAAACTAGAATTACCGCCCCGCAGTTGTTTGCTGCCACGAACCACTCACGCTATGCAGTTTATATCAAACACGGATGCTTCACACACAACCTCAACCCAGCAGCACAGAAGATCAAGGTGGGTACCCAAGATTAGTGTCACCAATTCAGTTTCAAACTAAAAGTCTCTCCTTCTGTTACTGAGATATGACGCTGAGTAATGGCCAGAAAGGTGTTTTGCAGAACATTATGATGTCACAGTGAAGCTGACCTTTGACCTTTTGGATATACAAAGTCATCACATGTCATTATTTTATCTTATTAGACATCTATGTGGAATTTTGTCATAATTAGTGAATGAATTCTTGAGTTATGGCTAAAAACATGTTTTGTGAGGTCACAGTGACCCTGACCTTCAACCACCAAGTTCCAATCAGTTCATTCTTGAGTCCCATTGGATGTTTGTGTCAAATTTGAAGAAATTCCTTCAAGGCCTTCTTGAGATACTGTATTCACGAAATGAGACATGTACAAGGTAACAGTGACCTTGACCTTTGACCACCAAAGAGTCCAAGTTAAGGTTAGTGCCAAATTTGAGTAATTCCTTCAAGTTATTTTTGAGATATCGCATCCACAAGAACGGGACACACGAGGTCACAGTGACCTTGACCTTTGTACATCACATTCTAATCAGTTCATTCTTGAGTCCAAGTGGACCTTGTGTCAAATTTGAGGGAACTCCATCAAGGCCTTCTTGAGATAAAGTGCTCACGAGAATGAGAAGAGTGCAAGGTCATAGTGACCTTAACCTTTGGCCACCAAAATCTAATCAGTTTATCTTTAAGTCCAGGTTAACATCTGTGCTCAATTTGAGGAAATGTCCTAAAGCTGTTTTTCAGATATCGCATTTACAAGAATAGGACAGACGAGGTCACAGTGACCTTGACCTTTGAGCACCAAAATCTAGTCAGTTAACCGGTGGGTCCAAGTGGATGTCTGCGTCAAATTTGAAAAACTCCCTCAAGGCGTTCATGAGATAAAGTGACAGACGGACGGGTGGACAACCCGCAAACATAATGCCTCCGCTTGCACAGAGGCATAACAAGAAAACACAGGCAGAGGGTTGAGTCTCTGCAGATAAATACACCACCACACACTTCTGGTGGGTCAAAAGTGAAAGGATTACTTTTGATTAAGTCTACACATTGCGTTTTCTTCGGGAAATCCTGTCCAGAATATTTTTAAATATGTAAAAGAGATCCATCTTGATGTTACTGTCACATTCAGCCTGTCGTCACAAGACGCATTACATAACCACATGAACACATGAACACACTGTGAGTTTATAAAACTGTACACACATAACACAGAGATGCTCGGCCATGCATGGACACACAGAGACGCATTATAAGATCACACATGCTCCACATACACACTAACACTCTGACACAAACATACTTAAAGGGGCTACTCGTCCCAAGGCAGAGATCCTGACTCCCAGGCTGATTTGTCTTAGAACCATCTGTCACCATCTGAGCCTCCACAGGCATTTCCCCTTTTGTACAACACCTCAACACACACACACACACACGTACACTTTCACTGGAACCTGCCTCACACTACAGGAAAAAAGAGGCTCTGTGTAAGTGTGTGTGTGTTTGTATATATACTGTGTCTATTTTTGGTTCCCTAGCGCACGCTAACGCTCTGCGGCAGCATGACGTATTCATGTGTTTTCCCAACACCACATTAATTTTGCATCCTTTAGATTGTAATTTAGAAGCATCATTTGGTATTGAGATGCAGAGCATTCACTCGTGCACAAATATGCAAATATGTTTCATACATAATTTAAAATGCAACATGAAAAGGACACAAGTTCCTTCTGATAAACAAGTTGAGGGAGGGGCAAAGTTCTCTGCTTCGTTTGCCGCTACAGGGAAGAGGAGGAATTCCTAATTTAATTGAAAGGTCAAATGTTTCACGAAACCAAAACCTGATTTCTGCTCGAGGTATTATCGTTTCCCCAGTGTTCTCGAACGCAGCTTTACTTGGTTTTGAGTGACAGAAAAAATGCACAAAGTGATGCGAAATGTGTTCCTCATCAATAGTGTCTTGGTTCTGTTATCCGTCGCCTCTTTTGTCCTGCCCTGCTTTGTTGTGTGCCGTTCAATTCTGTCCCATTTGCATTCACTTGTTCTCTCCAGACCTTGTTCCTTCAGATGATTTAATTGGCTCAAAAACTGTTTACACAGACATGCATTTCACCTCCCATTCCCCGTAGATGGATCTGTAGAGCAGTAAACAACTCCAGCTGAAGAAGAGGCTTTTTATCATTCGTGCAGTGTTTACAACACGCTGGGAAGTTTGTAACATCGCTCATTCAAATCATGTTTAAAGACTGGGGATGATCAGAAAGCTGCAGCGTGTTAAATCCCGGCTCTGATGATGAATATATCTTCCTACATTTTTATCTGAACCCATACACTCATTAAATCGCTGCTCTTACCTGGCAAAAAACTGACGGTCTCTTTCAACCAATCAAAGTGCTCTGGGTAAGCCATGGTGAGACAGTCCGGGACAATCAGAGCCTCCTCAGATGTTACACTTTGATGTCAAATTGCACTCCCGATAAATCCATTATGCACCCCAATTTTCTCTCAACAAAACATGAAACAGCGAGTCCCCTGCCTGAACCATGATTGCCGAATTAGAAGCCAATGATTCCCCGGAGGAGCGACACTTCAGTGAAGTTATCGAATTGACAAATCAGGTCAGATCCAGGACCCTCTGCAGCCCCCAGCGAGCTGCTACTACTACTCTTAGCCTGCTGCTGCTGCTACAGTATGACTCTCCCTGCCTGCACGCTCTGATAACTCCCGATGTGAGATGCACAGGGCACAAAAAAGTGCCTACGCCAGCAGCCTGGGCCAAGGCACGGCCAGACAGCTTAAGCCCGGACCCATCCCATTTCACTTTCATTGTTTGTCTAACTGGGTTTGACCAGCCGCGTCCCAAACTGAGCACCCTCTGACCTTCACTGTCCTCCTCTCACTTGTCGGTCTGTCACCAGCACCACAAAAAACAACAGAGAGTGTAAGTGTCCTCTGTGTTCCCACAATCCACAGGATGGTGTTTGTGTCCCGGCTGCCCTGTCAAACACACACACACACACACACACACACACAGAGTCAAAACTGTCTCCCACCGCTGCCAGCATGTGTGGATATCAACTTTAGTGTCAAGTGCTGCACCACCAGGCGCCCGATCACTGCCTCTTTCACAGAGAGGAAGACAGATAGTGTGACGGAGGAGATAAGATGGAAGAAAGAGAAAGAAACAGCTGGTCCAGTCAGCGGCTGTGACAGAGTCTGGCTATTTGCCGATGCTGAGGGGACATTCAGCTGTGGCAGCCAGGGACGAGGCCTGCGCTGAGGGCAAACACACACTCACACGAGCAGTGCGAGGCTGTCATGGAGGGAGAGATAGAGTGTGTGATGGTGACGAGAGGGTGCATGGGAAATTACACACTGCACCTCTGCAAGGCTACGGGCCAAATTACAGTCCAGCAAATTTAATAAAACATCGAACATATTTATTTGGAGAGTCTAAAAAAAGAACCTGTGACCTTATTTTTAGCCAATTAGTGAGAGCAGTGTGATTGAACAGTGTAAGAATGTTAGTTGGATCAGAACAGTTTGCGTGATGATGACAAATAGCTGACGTGTCGACGTGTTTATCTTTATTTTCTGAAATCTGACAAAGACGCACAAAGTTGTTGGGTTTTTTTTGTGGGGTTTTTTTTGCCTTAAATGGAGCTCAGACTTTTTGTACAGTACCCAGGTTAGAGTTCATGCAGCTCTTACACTGTATCATCTATCAGCTTTATTCATAGTTACCAACCCTCCTGATATTCCCAGGAGACTCCAGTTTTTATACTACCCCTCCAGTTTCCTCCCTGGGTCACAATCCTCGCGTATTTCTCCTGATTTATGACATATTTTCACACCTTTTTTTTCCTTTTTGTTATCACAACCTGTTTGTGTATAAGCCCTACAACTCTAAAAGTCTATTGTTTCCTCTCTGTTGGCGCTTCCCCCTCTGTCCCTGCTTCTGTCGGACTGCATGAGTTGGGCGCGGCTGCTGGTGGACACCTCGTCGCAGCATTGGTGTCAATCCAACAGGTCGCTATCGTGGGGTTTGAGGGGTGCCTTGGGAGTTCGGGGGACCCAGCTTGCACTCCTCCACCATGGCAGGGTACTCAGCTGTCTTCCGGACACTATGAGCTATGAGACTATGAGGACCCAGGGCAGCATGGGCCAGGGAGAACCCTGACACAGGCCAAGCCTACAGCCAGACGTCCCTTGCCACTCCTGGCACTCTGCTGAGGTACCAGGGGCATGAACTGAAGGCTAAGCCAAATTAATTAATTTCAATATGATATACTTTCAGTCCACAGAATTTCCCATTTCTATTTTTGGTTTTGACTGTTACATGTTTAAAAATGAACCACTTTGAAGGTTCAAACAAGAGATTGTCTTTCCTTCACAAATATCAGCACAAATGAGTCGTGAACGTTTGTATGAGAGATTCGAGGCAGAAAACTATTTCTTCTGTGACATCAAAACACCCAAACATTCTGGATATGGCATTACAGTGACGAGGGAAGATTCCTTTCCAAAAGAAAAGCTAAATCGTTAAGTAAATATCTTGTGTTCAGACCAAGTTGACTGTTTCATTTTTGTTTATAACATTCATAAAAGACCTACTGCCAACACACATTACTTTATTTATTACAGAGCCGATGGCATAGTGTAGTAAAGACATTGCATGAATATTTCAAGATAACTGATGTATCCCAGTTTGCCACAACACCTAGCAGGGACCAATGCATTGTTCATTGCAGAGTTAATATCTTTAACAAAAACTATGAAAAAAAGGAGACGATGACAAGCTAAAAATAGATCTTTGACAATAGAATCTATGACAAAATGTACTGTTTTCGGTGACGAGACAAAATGGGACTAAAATTTCAGTGGTGAGCTATCGGAAATTTGAATCGCACAATATTTTTCCCTGTGTGTCTAATTACCAGAATAAATGCTGGCATTTCATGTTTTGGCAAACCACAGATTTACATTTATTTATGTGGTTATTGTTCATTTAGGTTTAAGGTATGGTTAGGGAAAATCATGTTTGGGCTTTAAAAAAACAGTTTTTTTGGTGGCATAATCACGGCTGAAAACGCAGCAATGTTTTGGTAGGAATCACTTTAATGGCACTATCCCAGGTAGAAATGTAGCAATAACTCTGTAAAAAACAACCGCTTTTCATGTCACTGTCCCTGGTGGCAAAAAAACACCCATGTTTGGTGGCTAAAAAGCTGCTAAAAACGTAGCAATAACTCACTTAAAAGCAACAACTCCCAATGACAAAATCAGCTCATATACTAGGTCACTTTATCAATGTTAACATGATACATATGAAATAAACAAACGTGTTTGTGTTTTACAGAAAAGTACAATGCAAACATTAACTTGTGGCGACTGGGCTGCAGACTGATGACAAGAATAACAACACGATGGCTTCAACACGAAGAGGGATTGTTCGGAAAAAAGGAATATATCACTGAACAATAATAATTTATAATATGGCAGAAAGGAAAACATAATGCAGTGTAGTAACAGGAGATGGAGAGGTGGGAAGAATCATCCAGACCAAACACAGAGACACTTAAGGTGCACCACCCTGCAATTTAAGCCACAATAAATTAGCAAGCTCTAACGTTAAATGGTAAGTCTTTAAATAAGCATATAAAGTTGACTAAAGTGTCGTTACTTTTCGTCAACAACAAGTGGACTAAAACCATGAAGGATAAAAATTACTAAAATGTGACTCAAACTAAAAAGCATTTTTGTCTAAAAAATAAGACTAAATCTAAAATAGCTGCCAAAATTAACACTGATTTATTGTGTAAAGAAACTCTTTCCTTTCTCACCCTGTCATTCATTCCTTGTTCACTCACTATCATTAGCTATGTTTCCATCCAAAAGTGATTCGAATCATTGGGAAATGCGCATTAAAAGAAATATGAATCCTGTGTGTTTCCATTAAATGTACGGACTCTGGTGAAAACTACGAACTCGCGCAAGTTTTCAGCAGAACTGGAAACAAAACAAGTCTCGCATTCTTCTTTTTCTACGTTTTCTGGCAGTTGGCAGCCAGCTTGTAAATGCATTACCGCCTTCCCGACCCGGACTGTGGATATCACCATGGAGAGAGGTGCGCTACGTCAGACTCAATTCGAACACAACTGTTTCCATCATAATTCTCCGATGCGATAGTTCTAGATGCGCATCTAAACAGGCTGATGGAAACATGGATTCTGACTGTCATTGTCCAGGGTTGTAAATTGAGTCATTGGCTGCTTTTCAGCTGATTCACAGTGAACCAATAGCACAGCAACACACCTTCTCTGTCAGCCTATCATCTTACTGCTCCTCATTTTAAATATGGTTCTTTCTTGCTGCAGTTGTGTGCACCCTCCACCTCCTCATCACCACCCCGTCTTTACAAATTCATCAGCCTCATACGGCCGCCTCAGAGTCAGCAGCCACCACCACCAGTGTCCAGACTCCATGGGGGGATTTATCCTGCAGCCGCTAAGATATGCCTCGATCAGCACAAATAATTTATGAATCTGGACAGTCATATTCTGTATTAAATATGATCTTTACTTCATTCAACTGTCTCTCCTGATTGAAACAGTTTTCACAGCATAGTTTCTCTTCACTGACAGTGTGTTTTCCAATCCAGGACGTGTGACATTTTTCCACACAGAAGTCACAGGGGAGCCGGCTGGGTGTGCAGCTTATAATTATTTTTATAATCTGAATCTGGAGGTTGCCTGTGGCTGACCTACTGTATCTAAGGAGGTTTTGATATCAGCCCACTTGCCCACAAAGCTGCTTTAGCATTATGGGAAGAGAGAATGTGTTTGATGGTTCAAAGACTTGAGCAGCAGACACACCCCTCCACAAGTACTGCTGGATATAAATACACATGCCACCTTCAAGGGTCTTATCCAGGCAGGCAGTCTCTCCCTCTGCTGAACACAAACACACACTGCGGAGGGGTAATGTAAGTGCTCTGGAGGTGGGCAGCTGCAGACTAAATAGAGAAAGAGACAACTAGAATTATGGCAGTTGAGGCTGATTTGGCTATGCTAAGCACCCCACTCTTAAAAAGCATCACTATAGCACCCTCCACATGGCTAATGGGCGGCTACATCATAACTGTCACAAGACGAATGCTTGTTAGAGAGATAAATGGTAATTCCTGCAAAGTATTTTAGTGCAAAGTACAGGCTGTTATTCTCCGGCAGTGTAATGTTTAGCAACATCAAAACCACTGCAAAAGACAGTCGGAGAATTTGAAATATCCAGTTCAGACGCTGTCTTCAAGTCTCCTGCTGATCTTTCACTATAGAGCGAAAGGATCAGCTAAAGTTGTTGTTATCTGCTCATGTGGTAACATAATGGATGAATATAGAAGGGAAGGGCGACTCTGGGAGGTACCGAGAGATCAGGAGAGTTATCTAAATGAGATCTTTGCTGTCCTGAGGACAGAAGAGTGTGTGTCACCGTCAAAGAAAGAGTGTGTGCACACGTGTGACCATGTGTGCAGCTGTGTGTCCCGACTTTAAAAGCACATTAAAAGCAAACTAAAGCGCACTGAAGTCTCCGATAGTGTCCCTTCTATTCAGTGAGTTTTATGTGGATCTAAGATGAAATCTCACTGAAAGATTCACAGTGTTTTAGCAGCTGACAAGGAACCATGTCAGACACACAGGAGACGTTACTGTTTCCAAATATCATTTGAGAGACCAGGATTGTGTTAAATGGAGAATGGCTGACCAAAGCTGTTCATCCATTTTCTGCCACTTATCCGGCTCCTGATCTTCTGCTGGACACTTACTAGATTAGCCCAGACATCCTTTTCCCCAGCCACATCCTCCAGCTCCTCCTGAGGCGCTCCCAGGCTGGATAATGTTGAATATGTTATCCCTCCAGCTTGTTCTGGGTCTGCCGCCAGTTAACAGTGCCTGAAATACCATCACGGGTTTCCCTGTCTCCCCTCAATGCAAAACAGCAGCCTATTTACTCCCAGATATCGAAGCTCCTCTATCTTTCTCTTAAGTTAAACCAAGACACCAACACATTTTGGCTGCTTATCTTATTCCTTGACTACTACGTTACACTCACGATCACAGGTAAAGGCTGGAATATAGATTGTCAAGTCAAGAACATTGCCTCAGTATGTTAGCCCATTTCAACATGACACCCACAACGCACATCCACCTGCTGGCTTCAGTGAAAAGCTCGGACCAGTTTAGAGCAGAGGTTCTCAACAGTGCTTTTCTACCTCAATGACGAACCTTCGCTACACCAGCTTTCCTTTTTTTACACAACCCTTATCACCAAGGGAGGCACTATGTGTTAACAGTGTTATCATCTAGTGTGACATAAGACACAAGTGTCGGGCAGCGCTTACTAAACAATAATAATAGCATAACATGGCAATAATAATAATTTCCGTCCCTGTTGTATGGCGGTTGCTGTTCTTCTTCATTGAGTTAGCTGCTAACTGCTGCTAGCTGCTTTTAAAATCACGTTGCAGAGGGTTGCACAGTCAAAACATCACGCCCATCCCATCCTGTCAGCTCACCATTTTCCCACAAAGACGTCCATTTAGCGCTCTCGTGCCTTTACTCAGATCAGTTATATTTTAAATTGAATGGGGGGTAACTGTATAGGATCTGTAAAGATACAAAATCGATATCATATGCATAAAATAACATCACAATTGAGTGGGCAAAACATAAATACCCCATGTGTCACACTAACTTTATTTGTGAGCGTGCTATCTACTCTCTTTGGATGGCATATCCAGCTGCTCGACCTAACGACCAACGACGGAGACTGCTCCAGTTGCTAACTACCCCACTACACTACCACGAAAGCAGCAACGGGCCTGCCAACAGAGGTTCTGGATCCAGCCGGGTCGGACCTCCGTTGGCAGGCCCGTCGCAGCTTTCGTGGTAGTGTAGCTGGTCATTCAGGTGCCTCTGTTGTTGAATTAGGTCGCGCTATTTTTGTGGATCAGGTTGTTTTTATTTTCCACATTTCCCTATTCCGGTATTGACTCTGACTTCTGACTGGTTAAGATGGCCTTTCCATTGGAAGTTACATCGCCACCTACTGCTCACCACAGCTCTTCTGGATTTTTTAATCAATCATTTTTTACTTGCAATAAAACATTTTTTGAGTGCAATATTGATACTTTTGCTCTCAAATCTTTTTTTTTTGATCGCAAAACCTACTGTGTTTGATTGAATAATAAAGAAACAAATGTAGCTCCATACTGGTGCAGCTCCAACTGCTGATATATAGGTAAGTGAGCCAAATCATCAGGTTAAATTGCAATAACAAACTAAATGTTTTTAGACCACTGTCCTTTTCACCTGACACAGTATCTTTGCCTCATGTTACTCCTTCCCTGCCCACCTTCTGCAACCCTGCAACACCCTGAGGAAAGCACACCTCACAGCGGGAAATATTTTCTTTAATAGCCATTACCCTTAAAAACATAAATACATCTGTAGATGTTTGTATAACTCCTGACTCACACAGACCCTGAAGGTTCAGCCCTTCATTATTCTTACATGCACTTACACAATTCCAAAGAACAACAAATAGTGATTTACCTGTTGCCAACACTTCTCTGAAACATAACACAGCTACAGGCATCTATTAGTGAAAGATTAAGTTCTCCAGTTCTCCAGTGATGCATTGTTTCGCTGCAACCCACCCTCTGGTCCGAGCCCAGACTTTGAAAAATGCAGCTTTCAGACACACTCACTCAGAAAGAATCTGCAGGGTTTGAGATGTGGAAAAATAACACAGCAAACAACAGAAACAATAACCTCCAGAGTGGACAGAAATGTGAAGAAAAATAAATAAATAAACCAGCAAGACAGATGTATTTTCTAAAAGTCAATGCAGCCAATTGTACACAGTGTGTACGGTAGTTTATCTTGCCTCAGCACCTGTTGTGAGAGCCGGTGTTTGTTGTGGTTGTTAGCTGTTCACACACAGCATGTAAAATAATACACTGCAAGTCCACCGTACTGTATAAGCCACCAAACAGCAGCAGATAAAGCCATGTTTCTGCTCTGCACAACAGAATCTTCACACTGATAAGGGAAGGAGGAATCACCATTTCTCAGTCGTGCTATCAACACTATCACGCACGTGAAGAGAAGGTTCTGCCATATGGTATTAGTTTCAGTGCCCCAGGGCTAACATCTGTATGCAGACAGCATCCACATCCAGACTGAGGAGACAAACGTTTCTTTTTTCTAAAATGAGAGGGGTCTTTTCATAGACTCGCCATTTCAATGAGAAGCAGTCAGACATAAAGAGAATGACTGGCAACGCTGCAGGGCGCTCTGTGACTGTTTGTTTCTTTTAGCATCTGGGTAAGTGTGTGTGCTTGTGTGTGTGTTTGATTGTGAGTGTGAGTGTGTGTGTGAGAGACAGCATGTCTCTACATGGATTTTTGGAATGATCACATGACCAGTGAGCCACAGTGGGTAAATGTCTATAATGTCTCAGGCTGCACTGAATAGTTGGAAACTTCAAAGCTTCTTTCATAACGTTGACACTCAAACTCATGAAAGCTACACGCCACTTTCTGCTTTTTAAAGTATCTATTCATTCTGTCTAAACCTGGCATTTCTTTACAGTTGCAGACAAAGTTTAGGCTACACTAATAGTGTGTATTATACAATTTATAGAATTAGATTCTAGTACACAGTGTAAAAACATCAGATGTAGCTACCATGATGTCACCCATTCATTTGTAGATTCCGGTTTCAATCAATTCGGACATTTTAGAGAGAGTGACTCGCTTTAGGAGCCAGCCTCAAGTGGCCATTAGAGAAACTGCAAATTTTTAAAACTAATATGCCCCGCCCCAAAATGACACGTTACTGTTACTGTGACTGTCTAGGTGGCAGTTTTAAACACGTCTTTAATATCATAAAATGGTTGCATAAATGACCGCGGACCTCTCGCTTGCCCTCCGTCAGGCCATACCACCCGCGGAAGCGCTGCGAATAGCCTCGAAGTGCCAAGAAGCGAAGCCGGTTTCCTTTCGGCGCCCATGTTAACCGACTGTGTCATCCACACCGGCCCGCGCCGTGCAGCTCCGTGGCTGGCTCGATCGTTTCAGTGTGGCCCAGGCCAACGCCCACTCGCAAAGAGGATGGCTCCGGTGGTGGTTTTTTTTCTTCTCCACAATCGAATATCAATTTTCACATTCGAAGGTCCATTTTTTTTCCAAATTCGAATTTAAATTTGAATTTAGAATATTCGTTGACAGCCCTAGTAGCTACATGTCCATTAGCCCACAGCGTCATTAACAGGCGGCTCACTCAGTGTCACTTGGAGATAAAATATAGGCCTATATTAATGAAGGTTCATTAGTACGGTTTTGTATTTCTCTGTAATGTAGCACAGTGTTAACAATGTTACTGATACTATTCTTTCTCACACCTTCAACTCAAAATATATAGTTTAATAATTAAATATCGTTAACAGGCAGGCGACGAGTCGACTAATGGCCCTAAATGATGACTATTGGTGGACAAGAAAAATTCTTAGTCGTCAGGGGGCAGCCCTGAACTTGTAATCTATATATAAATGATCATAGATGGATTTTTTTCAGATGACACACAATACTAATCATGACATTTTTCTTTTGGAGACAACACATTAAAAAATACTGTACATTAGCGTTGACAACTGCAATCTTAAATAAGTCATTAACCATTTGTGACGGCCTGAAAAGTAACCCACAGCCTTCAGGTCCAGACCATTAAAATCTCTGTCCTTCCTGCTGGTGGTTTTCTGGGCTAAAAGCATGTTGTGTTCTTTGAAAGCCTCCTTCTTTCCACCCCATTATCTACACAAGCATGTTAAACCCTCAACGTAATCGTTTATTATTGATAGCTCTGCAAGAGGCCTCCCCTCCCGGTGTTATGGGAAAATGGTTAATGCTGAGATGTAAAAGATGTAGGTTAAGGATTTGTGGAGCACAGCCGCTGCACAGTGTGGCCGCCTTTCACTGGGAACAGCTCCGTGTCTATGCGTGGGACGTATTGTTGTACATAAATGTTCTCCAGCTGAAAACTGCTGAGGAAAGGTGTGTGTTAAAGTCAACGACCCAGCATGTTTCCTCAATGTACATGTGCGTGTGTATAAGGACACGGTATATGTGTGTTTTAAAGTGGTAGCAGTAGTGGCAGTTCAGAGCAGGAGTAAGACAGCTATAATGAGCTTCATGCACATGATGGCAACACCTTTTTGTCTGAAAATGAGAACCATGTAAAGGAATCTTGATGATGTGTTCGCGTTCAGATAGACTAAGGCTAACTGCATGTCTCATGTAGAGGACACGGAGATGGAAAAATCTTGTACCTCAGTGTAGAGCTAATTAGTCTTGGTATGGGTATAACAATGCTCTGTCAGATAAATTTGGCTGGGATCGCTTAAATATAAACTGTTGGAGCCGCTAATTAAGCTGCCTTTAAATGGAGCCACGTTAACAAGAGAAGTCCGTACGAACGCCCCCTTCTTGTGGTATTCACGACCTCAATCGGAAATTTTCTGAGCGCTCCAAGTTCACAAGCTGTGGTATGTTTGCTGACATTTTTGAGAAGTCGTGGAGGCCATGGAAGTTCATTTTTTGGCGGTGCATTTTCTGCATTACATTACCTGCTCGCTAGCTTGCTAAATTGTTAGCCTCGGCGACTTCTACATGCCAATAGTGACATCCATGTTGCCATTGCCTAGCAGCAGCGTTCTTGTGACTTCAATGCTGAGCATTGGTTGGTCGTCACATTTTCTATTCTCATCTGAACACCCTAAAAAATGCATCCTTAAAAGATTCCCTTTCAGTGTGTAATGGAAGCCTACAGCCCAGTTCAGACCAAAGATTCGCAACGAGGCGAAACTGTTTTAGAACGTTGCAAAGAAAAGTTGCAGCGGTGTGAACTGGCAGTCTCAGGTCGACTCAGGTGTCACCTGCAACTCAGCTTGTCAAATTGCCGGTGGCTGGTTTTAGAACGTAAAAAAAGAAGGTCACCTGTTTCTACAGCCAATCGGCTTGTAGTGAAGTCCACTGGTTGAGTCAAAATGACCACAGACGGTGTGTTTACCTGCTGTGGTAGGTGTTCGCCCTCATGGTGTGCCGGAGTTGGTCGCTGCTGCTGCTCGCTGTATTTGCTTATGCCCTCCCCAGTCACACATTTTCATTGACTGATTAATTGGGGCTGGTTATTTATATTATTGTGGTGTATTGATGATGAATTCTCGTTTTGTCTGTTTTTCACTGTTTCATCACCTCTACAAATGCAGCTGTAGCCAGTATCTCACTATCACTATCCTCATTCATATTTTAAGAAGCTACAAATTATATTCAGCCACAAAATAAGCCTGAAAAGCTGGAAATCATAACGGAGATGATACACCGTCTCATCTGGTTGTATTGGTGTGAACCAGCAAGTTCTTATAACTTGTAGCTGCATGTTTAGACTCGTCTTGTTGCAAATCTTTGGTCTAACGTGTGAGGTAGGCATGGAGTGACTGTACTCTACTTTAGCTTATTCTGTTTAGAAGATATATACTGTAAAATATGTTCTGTAAACATGTGACAACCATCCCCATCATGGGGTCGGTTGTCACACAGTATGTTATTTTAATGAGGAAAAATAAAGAATGGGAGCAATCTTAAAAATGAAGTTGAATTGCATTGATTTTTTTTTTTCATTTAAATTCAACAGCCTGAGCAGCTCATGCACTGAGAAAACATGAGCAGGAACAATCTTTCCTATGAACACATTTTTCATTCTTATGTAACAACACAAAGAACAATACATGTGACAACCAACCCCAGAGAGAACGTGACAAGCACCCCCAACTGAGATTTCTTGCTAGCAACTAAGTTAATAACATGTTGTAGCCTAGCTAAGAAAAAAAGATCTAAAAATACAGCTCCTACTTTGTGCTTTTTGATGGTAATAACTGTTTTCTTATAAACCCACTCTGTCAAAGCCAAGAAGAGAAACAGAGGAGCTGTATATTTACATTTTGACACATAAGACCACAGGTCCTCTCACCTCCACCTCTGACCCAAATTCTGGACATTTCAGTACCAACATTTTTAAACAGTCCTCTCTAGGTAGCAAGACTTATCAATGTGACAACCTACCCCGTTCTCCCCTATCCCACACAGCAAACTATGATACAGTATCAGCAGGGAAATACCGACCTACATAGTGAATGTGCTATTGTGAACAGGGCCCGTAACCCCACAAAATGTAAGCCAAAGAAATGTTTCTGACCTCTGAAGTAAAACTAGGTTACTACTGTAGGTTGTAAGCTCAGCAGCCCAACGTGCTAACAGAATCATCTGTAAAGAAACTAGAAGCATGGAGAGAGGACTTGTATGAAACATCAGAATTGAGGACTGGGAGAGGGCACCAAAGCACGATCTAACCTATACAACCCCAGAAAAGCTCAATAAATTCAATAGTGCTTCCTCAATTGTTTACTCTTGTGATTATACTTTTTGGAAGGCTTAAAAAAAAAAAAAAAAAAAAAAAAAAAAAAGACACCACCCTCCAAACTTGCTCTACTCTGGCCACATGCACATTCTTCAACATGAGGAGGGCTTGACAGGCGTGCCGTGCATAGTTATGGTTGCTAAGCTATGATCTGAAAATTGCTGTTGGGGGAAAGGGTTTAGAGAATGGTCACTTGATAAGCAAGACATGTCTTCATTCAACAGCCATTTGACAGCTTTTCTGTCAAAGTATGACCTGTAAAAAAGCAGGACAGCTTCGATGTGTGGGACCGGTATATTAGGGGTCGTGCCTCCGTAAAAGCTGTGGCAAGGCCTGCTGTTTATGAGCCGGATAACGCGGCTCTGACAGCGTATCAATCCCTCACGTTTCAGCCAAGGACGCCAAGAAAAACGTCAGCTTTGACGGATGATGCGGCCTGGGATTTTCACCATAACACCAGAGGACTATCCAGTTTACACCACTGCTCCCAGCCACTTCTAGTATGACTATTAATCCTTTAGAAAGCCACATACACACACGCAGCAGAGAGGCACCAGCGTGACCTTGATTTAAAGTGCCAAAGGTCGTGTGACCACGTGCTTGTGGACAGAAAGGAAAAGATATAGAACGTGAGCAAACGGGGATAATGAGGAGACAATGTTCAGCAAGCAAGTGGGAGAATCAGGACATCTTGATCTTGATTTTTCAAGCTCCGGCTCCATGTCTGCGAGTGTATCTATGCTGAAACTATTTACATACAAGCTTAAGTTATTTGCAACTTTATGCTCTAAAAATAAAAATATATTTCAGCAGGAAGGCATCTGTAAACACATCTGTACCTGCCCTTCATCACAGCAGCAATGCAACCATAGCAACGTAAACAAATCTGCCGAGATTGCTGCATAAATTTCATAAATTAAATGGTTTCATTGTTCCTACATTAAACGTAATGTTGGTTAATCGTATCGCTGGTTAACTGTATTGTAAAATCAACACACACACACACACACACACACACACACACACACACACACACATACACAATCCAGGGAGTTATCTCGACAACACAGCCCAGTATGACTCACATCTCCACCATTAGCCCACACATGGGAGAGGAAAGATAAGTCTAACCTACAAACAGAGTAGTGATACTTATAAAACATTAATCAGACCACCACTACAGTCAGCGAACCAATCGTTTGCCTTCCTTCCCTCTCTATCTCTTCGCCCTCCACTATCCGTTCTCTCTGTATGATGCTTACGTCCCACTGCCTCCTCTTCCACCCCACTTGTCTTTAGCTGCAAATGGTAAATGGAAGCTTATACCTGTTGACCTACATTACCACTGTCTTGCCAGGCTTGAAGAGAGCAAGCCACTTCTCTCCTATTGAGAGCACAGTAATGTATAGGAGACAGGCAGTAGGCGAAGCAGGACGCCATCCCCCTTGTTAGCAAAATGACCAAAATGCATAACCTCTTGTTAACCTGCCATTCCTCTCCATCCCCCGGGGTCTGAAACCAGACTGCATCCTATCCGGACTCAGACCTATAGCTGATAAATAATTGAGAATTATTCAATTTTGACGGAGCATTTCTATTTTAACCAGCATCTCACGGACCAACTGCATGCCTAAAATCATAACACGTGATGCTAACAAGTCTGTGCATTCTGAAAAGCATTGTGACTTAAGTTAGTGAGATACACGCACACCGGAGACACGAAAAGACAGTCAGAGCAAAGTAATTTGGCATGGCATGTTATAAAAAGAGAAAAGCAGACAGTGCTGTACCAGTTAAAACTCAGGTGGATCGTCTGGCCCTTTGCTGCATGTCGTCCACTCTCCTTCTGACTTGTTGAGCTCTAAGCAAGAGGTGCCAGAAAAGTTACCACAGGGAAAACTGGTGCGCGGCAGCCAAGCGTTCATAGTGACGTTGCTTTTCAATCCTTCAGTGTCAGCTCTTCAAATCACTGTGAATCATTGTTCATCCACTAATAGAGAACATGGGTTGGTTTGCACCATCATGAGACAGGTTGGTTCTACTGATGATGTGTTGTTGCAATAGTAATCCTCAAACAATACAAGCAATAACCTTCCCCGCAAAAAATGGACAGACTCTTACATGTACATTCTTTCCGAGACAGTGGCAACTATTGAAAGCAACAATGTGAAGGGCCACAACGAAACAAAGCACAAACAAATCTAAACTGAGGGCACAGAGGACTTTATAACACACTGAATCACTCAATCATAATACAAGTTATAGATTAGATGGCACCCTCTGAAGATTGTCCATCCTTTGACTACACAACCTGGGTTCAATCAAGCCCATACTGCGTGACAGCAAGCAGAGACATGCTTTTTTCTTAAAGGCAAGACGTTACTACAAATGAAAGAGCAGCAAGAGTTTCAGGTGCTGCCCATAAGCAGTGAGAAAGACCATTTGGGTGAGGGTCCTATTGGTCGCTTCTTGCATTCTAGTTCCTACTGCTTTCCTTGTAGTTGCCATTTTAAAACACAGTCACATCTGAAACATAAAACCACAAACTCTCAAGCTAACAAGTGAGATGCTCCTGTTGGAAAAATTTGCTGAAAAGATTGACTCAGGCCTGCTCAGTTCATTTTGTGGGTTACTTTTCAAGATATTAAGTTGCTTATTCAAAAATTTTAATTTCAATTTTGATAAAACTTAAATTAAAAGCGGAGTCCCTTGTTCCACAGCTGATTGTGATAAACGCAGGTGTCAATTAAATGCCAGGTGTTTTAAACAACAGCTGCAGGGCATGCTCACACTCAGGGGTGAGGGTAGAATGGAACGTGTGATGAATCTGCAGTTTGATGTCCTGCCTGCAGTGATGCAGGTACAAGCAGCCAAAGAGTTTCCTCTGTGCGGTGGCTGGGCTCAGCTCTACAGACAGGGTGAGGAGCTCAGACAAACAGGGAGCTCTGAGTAGAGCCGCTGCTCCTTTGTGTCGAAAGGGGTCAGTTGAGGTGGTTTGGGCATCTGATCAGGATGCTTCCTGAGCACCTCCTGTCTGAGGGACATCTGGGGTGCTCTGCCCCTGTGACCCAGCCCCAGATATGCAGTTGAAAATGTATGTATGGATGGATGCATGTTGGGTATACTTGTTTCTGTTACCCTGCTGCCGACACAATAAACGTGTCCCCACTCTTTTCAATTCAGTTTTTACCCCTTTATCACTCCGTTCCTCTGGCTGTTATAATCTTGCTTGGCTTTTATTCTGCACCACTTGTAACTGACCCAGAGCAAATAATATGACCGAGCACGGAAACTGCTATAAACTGTTGGTCTTTTACTAGCAGGTAAGAGAGGCACTGCAGGAGATGAGTGAATCTGTGAGTGAGAGTCAGGCAGGAGGACGCGAGCGAGGTGGATGTCAAAGATGGCTTTCATCGACAGGAGTCAAGGACTCAGCTAACAAAATCTGGCATGTCTATTATGGATTCATATGATTTTGTAACGTGTACACCTGACTTGATTAAAAGGCAACAGTCAGATTATCTCACACATTTCATACTGTGTTGTAGGGCAGCAAACATTGCTCAGCACCCTAAAAATGTTGACCTACATCTTTCATCAGGAGAGAAACTATCTTCTGGAATTATGTGTAAACAAGGTTTGGTCCCATTTATGGACAGAAGGTCAGTGCTTATTGCTTTTAGATTGTAACAAACAATGTTCCCCCCACAGGCTCTATCTGTTGTCCAACATAACTATATCAGAATGATATTGAGCTCTGTAAGACATTTCCTCAGTTCTGGCACAGAGCAAATACAGAGGTCTGGATCTATAAAACCGTGTCTGCAGAGACTCTAATATACACATTCTGTGTATCAAACATACTGTATGTAATATATTTCAGTGGATCTGGCACAAGCAAACACTGAAACAGTCAAAGAAAAACATCAACACAGAGAAAACACAGCCAGTGGCTAAAAGTATCAGCCCTATCGATCTAACAAGCAGTAATTCAATTTAGGCTCCGGTCCAAAAATAATAATACAGTCACTCAGTGCAGACTAACAACTAAGCAGCAAACTCAACCAGTTCCAAAAAACAGCTCCCGATTCAGCGGCGCTCAATAAGACACATCTGCAACGCTCCTCGGCCCACTTTCATCTCAGTAAGCTAATGCCGATGTTCACTTTACTTTTTTGTCTTTGAAATATTCCCTTTCATTTCAGCAGCCCTGCTTTCCTCTCAGAGCTTCAGCCCTTTGTCTCTTGAATTTTCTGTTAATGCAGTTTCAGTTTGGCACTTTGATGAAAGCTGACACATTATAAAGCCGCATTACAGCACAGCAAATCCAAAATGTTTTGGTATGATGTCACGGAGCAATACTCTGAAAAGTAGGGATGCACTGATTGTGAAATTCTGGGCCAATACTGAAACAAGTGTTTAACTTAACAATTTGGCTAACAGCAAATACAGATATTAATAATATATCAATATTAATATAATATATTATTAGGGTGTGAATGCGAAAGCAAAAACTTCACCTTGTTCTTACACGTTTCTCACATGAATAGGCCATAGCACAACACAGCAGCATGTCAAGTGGGCCGAACCCGAGCAAAATTTTAGTCAATTGTTAATTTGTTATTTTATAGTTTGTTATGGAGTCCATGATTTCCCCGTGACACTTACAAATGTTTGCCTAATTCTCCTTGGATGTTGTTGTATGAGGCTCTGGTGGCTCTCAGTTGTCTCTTTATCTTCAACGTTACTCAGCTCGGCTTTCTCTCACATGCATCCTTCCTACTTTTCTCTGTGCTGTCTCAAGTGCTGACATAGATTGGTTATGTTGCCACTGGACGTTGTGTCTTTAACTTTTACTCGCTTTTAAACTTTTACACAGCGCGTCTTTCTGGTCAACGTCGCCGTACCTGAATCCAAAGTATCGCCATATATTAGACGTTGCGTTTTTTTTCGCCACCAACTCAGCCTGTTCATGGTCAAGCTCAGGCTCTTCTTCAGCTACTGTGTTGGTCACTGCTGCATACGTGCTGCACACACCAGGATAGCTTGTGGGTGTAATGTCAACAAACTCCACACACTACAGGAGAGGTAGTCACGTTCACAGACACGTTAACATTTATTTACATTAAATTGCAAATCACAGCCTTTATCGCACCGCCTGACATCGCGATTACAACTGCGAGTAGATTAATCGTGCAGCACTAATTCACACCTCATTTCTTCTTGCATTCTCTAGTTTGGATTGTTGTTGTCAGGGAAGCACAGACATCTTCATTATGAAAAAATAACTGAACCGTTTTAAGTCATTCAGCCCTCATAATGTTTTTCTCTCTAATATCTATTTGACATTGCTGTGAAAACATCAGTAAATTCTCCTTCAGACAACTTTACTTACTGAAATTTCTTGCCAAAAATTACATTTTGCAGGATTGCATTTAACACCTCATGAGAAGGTTACAATCTACCTTTTCCCACTACTCATTTTTACTGAATAGAGCTTGAAAGCATCACAATGTAACTCAACGCAACCACCAACCACCAGCTGCTAACAGCTAACATTAACTAGCTCTCCTTCTGCCAATTTTAACACAGATTTTTTGTTCAAAATGTAGCATTAAACAACTGGGTGCATCCCTGACACGTCGAGAGAGAGTGTCTCCTGCAACTTTTCATCCCAACTGCTTCCCCGAGAAGACCGTTGTTCGCCTTAAACACATTTTAGCTTGCGCAGAATCGATGTGACACAACATAAAAACATATTATCTTATTTGCTGATAAGCAGATGTCAGTCAACGAAGCGAATATTGTCTGATACCGATGTATGTATATCCCTATTAAAAAGGTACTCCTGCATGATGTAATCAAAAGAGAGGTCAATGGTCGAAAACAACATCATGTACTGAGCTGCATGTACTGGGTGACACCACTGCATAGCTGGATTATGTGGAACACACAAAGTGAGTCATGTTCCGGAAACAAATACAGAGAGACATGACACAGACGGTGAGTTCACACTAATCTATGTTGATAAATTAATAAAACACCCTCTCAAATGTTTCTCTTCCTTTTTACTGAAGCGATGTAGCTGAATATCAGAGTGGAACAAATCCTGGACCCCTTCCATTGATGGCAAAATGATCCATCGATTCAGAGACTGGCTCATTTTCTGGTTTGTGCCAAAAAATGAATAACAATGAAATAAAGTTCAATAGTAAAAGCTTAAACAAACAATTGTGGATTAACAAAATCTGTTCTCTATCCAGAGTCTCTAGAGCATGAAACAAATCATCTCTTTGTCTTCTAGAAGATAAAACAAATGGAGTGAGTATATTTTTGTTGTATGAAACATCTATTATAGAGCAGCAGCAGCAGCAGCAGCAGTCAGGACTGTAAAAGCTGAGAACTGTGACTACATATGACTTCTGACTGGTCTCCTGACTGCAGAGTCCCTTGTCTACATGAAATGCTAAATATAGCCGGTCTTCTCTCTCCACCAAACAGCTTCTGAGCTAATGTGGGCTGCTAGGCAGTGGTGGGTCGGGGTGTGAAAGGATGACATGCGTCCAGTGGAGATGCTCTCATCAGCGGATCTCAGCTGCACAGAGTTCCAGGCTCAGCCCCTGACTCATACCAGTCCACATGACTTCACACGCTGATGCTCGCTGATAACGTGCCGGGATTAGGGCCACCGTGTGTCAATATGTGACCAAGCATATGTGTGTGCGTGTGTGCGTGTTGCTCTGAGGCCTAAGATCCATGGAAAAGCCACAGATATGCACACCCCAAATAGCCGCTGATTCCTGCTGGTAGAGCCCACCAGCAACTATGTCACCACAAGGATGAAGAAGGATGAAGCCAAAAAAGTTCAACTGTCATGTGTAAAATAACCTGGATCCTCTGCTCTGCTTCTGCATCATTGGGCCCATAGAGTAGAAGCACCAGCGGCTTTCACTGGCCAACGCCTCTTCTTCCGGTTTATCTTGAATGGGGATAAAATGAATTAATCATGCGGCTGTTTGTTGCTGATGTTGTTACACTGAATTGATCAAATTCTGATAGTGAAGTTATTTCATGGGGTTGTGACCCTTAAAAAATATATACACTGATTTCACAGTGTAAGTCTTTTTGGGCCCTAGGGAATCATGTGACAGACCCAGAAGCTGTAATTCTACATTTGGGCCACTACGCAAATTAGCTTCAAAGCCCGGAGCTGTTCCTTTAGGGGATTGCTGGATTCCAGTGCTACGCTTTTTCCACCAACATGGAAAGGGTTCTGTTCTCCATACTTAATTTTGAACCATTCAGAGTATTCTGACCAAAACTAAATTGGTTTAGAGCCCAAAAAGTTGGTTCCCAGCTGGAACCAAAAAATAGCAAGTTGTCCATGACCTGGGCATGATCAGTCTTAAAACACTGTTGTGCTACGGTTTCTGGCTTGAATGACATGTTTCCTCAAAATGCTGCGAAACGTTGTTCAGCGGGTTTTGAGCTACATATTCTCTCGTTTGGTGGGTGCGTCAGAGGTGTTTAAATGTTTTACGATAGTTTGTCAGGACTGAACGCGCCCCTGAGGTACAACCGTGACAACATCAGAGGGCAATGCATATTCTGCAGGTTGGAAAGAGATGATGGAGAAGGCAGATCAGATCACATTCACTGGGGTTGTACCTTGTATAAATCCACCTGACAAATAAATGATTGCTTAATTGAAGATTATCACATGCTCTCTCATACATTTTATGCATTTCATATAATGTTGTAGGGCAGCAAACATTGCTCAGCATCCTACAAATGTTGACCTACATCTCGCTGACTTTTATTGGGAAAGAAACCTTCTTCTGGAACTACGTGAAAATTAGGTCAAGTGCCATTTATGGACAGAAGGTCAGTGACTTTCTGATGTAAGGATATCATAATGTTACTGTCCTGCAAAACATTTCGTCGGTGCTGGCACAGAGCAAACACATTAAGAATACAGGTCTGAATATAAAAAACAAGTTATACAGAGACGGTAATATCTACATTTTGTGTATCAAACATACTGTGTAATATATTTCAGAATATGTGGCACAAGCAAATATTGAAAAAGTCAAAACAGCCAGTGGCTAAAAGTATCGGCCCTATTGATCTAACAAGCAGTAATTCAATTCAGACACCGGTCCAAAACTAACAATACAGTCACTCAGTGCAAACTAACAACTAAGTAGTAAACTCAACCAGTTCCAAAAAACAGCACCAAATTCAGCAGCACTCATTTGACACATCTGCACTTTCATCTCGGTCCGATCTAGCATCTTGCTTCTACTGTTTACTCCTGCTGTGCATTGTGCAACGCCCTCCGTTGATGACAATGGTTCTATTAAACATTGGTGGAAACGTAGGCTGGTTCACAATACAGCTCCAAGGTTCCAAGAATCCTGAATGGTCTGGTTCAAGAACAAGAGCTAATTTGGTTGTATGAGAGGCTGGTTCCCAATCTGGGAGTCTGTACACGCCTGTGGGCACAACATAAATCTAAGGGGTCACGAGATGTCTACAAGGGACCGAAAAATTAACTCTATCTTTAAAAAAACATAGGCTTTTCTTTTACTTTTTGCTTTGATCTTATTTGCAAGTACATATTCTTTTGTACATGAGACCAGAATAAAAGGCCAGACTACTGAAAAATTTGACTTGTCAACTTTTGCTTGAGATGGCACAACGATGAAAAGCTTTAAATAACCGACGAGAGTGGCTAAAAACGAACAGATAAATGAAAGGTCACTGCTCAGCGCTAACACAAGATAAATGCAAAATGCTGTAGGCCAGGAATAGACATTTGAAACGCTTTAAAGCACTAATTTTGTGTAAAACAGCCTCCTGTAGTGACTCTAAACCTCTCTTAGCGGTATTGAAGTGTAAAAGGAGTAAAAGCTTTCTCTGTATTTCCCTGGTTGCTTTGGCTCTATTTTTCTCTTACTACTGCTGCCTTACTCATTGTATCCCGGGAAGAAGAAGCAGATAATACTGACAGAGCCTGTTAAAATCAGATGTGCAACCCATACAAAGTGAGACTGGGCGTGTTCTCCGTCTCAGATATCACACAGTTTAACCAGGCTTATTTTTCCCCCATCTCTTTGTCTTCATTCGTCTTTCTGTTTCCGCTCATCGTTTCATACCTTCCCATCTCATCAGTCATCTTAGTATAAAGTATTATTTGATTTCTGCTCTGATGTCTCTCGATAATATCTGACTGCATGTACATGTCTTCCATGAACAGCGTCTCAAATGAATGTGTCCATCACATATTTCAACATGGATGCTATAAATATACTGTAGCACATCCGCACACACTTCACACAGATGTACTGACAAAGACAATGATTGGCACGAGCAAGATGAGATGTAGCAGGCATCATGTGAGTCTATTTTTTCAAGGCCAGTCCAGCAGATAGCTGATAGCAATGTAATATTTTTTATGTCAATATCAAGACATTTACTGAAAACACTCATTTTTTGTGCAAGATGTTCGATTATATGACTGATAAATGCCATTTATTTAAAAACAATACATGAGGCTTTAATTACAGAATTTGGAGGATGGTAAATTCAGTTTGGTCTTTCCAAAACCAAAAATACAAAAAGATAAGTGTAAGAAATTGATTAAACAGCACATATTTCCACTCTAACATTAGCTGCAATCCTTAGCATGTCTGGATGATTACTGTCGCTTACTACCTACAGTAGTAACCGTTGCTTCCAAACACACAGGGAACATTATGGACAGCTTTCAAGTTTGTGGGTTACAGGTTGCATTAAACACACTTAAACGGACAGCTGACCCCTTGATCATGTACATGTTTATCAGTCTAGATTGTTTGAGGCTCAAAGCCTCAACAGCAATGTCTCTTTCCAGAAATCATGACCCAGTTACTCAAGATAATCCACAGACCTTGTTGTGAACAGTTTTATATAGGACCTGTTTTCTTCCTGCCAATCATATCACAGTGCAGACAGAAGTGTTCATCTACTGCTAGCTCACCTAGCACCACTGAGCTAGCTAATGTCACAGCTCAGCTGAGGAGAACGCCATTAATGTTTACATCTTGTGCTGTCACAACCACAAGCCTCTTGTCCACGAGTAGATGCACGGCTCCTTCTGCACAGTAATATGGTTGGTGGGTGTAGTTTGGTTGACAGAATAAAGGTCCGACATGAAACTGCTCACAACAAGGTCTGTGGATTATCTTGAGTAACCAGGTCATGACTTTTGCAAATGTATTTTTTTTTTTCAATCACCAAAAGCCGGGTGCCATCTAGTTCCATTATATTGGATTAACGTCAGACATCTCTACCTTAAAATAACTACTTGGTTTAACACAGGACACAAACACTAGTCTCCTGGGGGAAAGTTCCGTGTTTGTTTGACCATTCCACAACCCCATCCTACCACCTTCACCATCACTCTTTATACTACTTCCTTTTTTACTTTACTTTAATTGCACGTTCCTGATTACGCTGGTTATATACATATTACCAGCTCATGATTACGTTGGTTAAATACAAATTCTGGGGCACTACTTTCCATAGGTATCTGTAGGAAAAGTGCATGAGAACAGCTGACACCTAAACAATGTAGATTAATAAACAGCGCTACAGGGGTGAACTGCCCTTAAATCTCCAGAAATATAAAATGTTTTCTATGAATTCATGGAGCTACATTAGCATTAGCTTAATTAGCTAGCTTGCCACAGCTGACAAAATCAACTAGAGACTTTTGTCGCTGCAGTCGGCAGAAAAAATCATTCAGAAACTGTGCTGCTCATGAAGATCTCCAGCAATACCCCGAGCTACTGTGTGTAAACCATGACAGCTCTTAGATCCATTTCCTACTACTAGCACACAAACGCTCTCTCTCTCACACACACACACACACTCACACACAGTAACACACACACTAACTCACTTCAGGGGGATTGACTGGAGCTAGCTGAGAAAGTAGCAGCCATCATTACCTTGTCTGCTTGTAAACCACGAGGGCCAGAGCAATCATCACCCTTTAAACACAACGTTTCCTATTACTCAGTGCACACACACTCACACAAATAAACAAACGCACACACACACACACTCACTCATGGTCCATTTCTGCAGATGGATAAATTACAGGGAGGGAAATGCACAGTGGCATAGCCGTCCGAGGCAGAGGAAATGAAGAGGCTTAGCTGGAAGGATAATAGAACGACAGGGGAAAACAAAGCCAAATAATTCATAATGCATTGTAGCATGCTGCATAACTGCACAATCAGGAGAACTGCCTTATTTCCCGGAGCGTTACAAAAGAGACGAGACAGGTGCTTACAGGGCTGAAAGAGGTGCAGGACCTAGTTTCTGCTGTTGGCTTTTTAGGGTGAAGGAGGTCAGGTTATTTTTAACCACATACTGTAAACGGAAGCAGCGGACCACTGTACTGTACGTTGCTACACGAGGAATGTTAATGCACAAGACAACCGCCTAATCTGCCCACATGAATTCAAGGATAATCACTTCAGAATTACATGATCCTTTTGTTAACCAATTAGAGATCCGGGTTTAACTGTTGCCATCGGAGGGGCCCACCATTTTGTTTGCTCTGTTGCAGTAAAACTCACAACAAACAAAGATGTGCAGCCCATTTATATTTCAGCAGCATGCGGCTTCCTCCTCCTCCTCCTCCTCATCCTCCTCCTCCTCTTCCTGCATCTCACGGCTGACTTAGGGGGTTGTCTTTTTTTTTCCGTTAAACACACTGGGGTTTAAAAGAAACCCGTGCCTGGCTTAATTAGAGCTACACTGGCAACGCTGCACAACCAGAACCCTGCAAGGCTGCTGGAGCTCCTCCGAAAAAAACAGCCCGGAAAGCAGGCAGGCGCACAACAAACCCCCACGGAGTACATACAGCTAACAAGCCTGTATGCTGCACATTTAGCCTCTCCTTACACTAACAGACAGCTACATTTAACCCAGCTATGAATTAGCAAATCAGTCCAAACGCATGAGAACGTAGCTGCTGCTTCCTCACAGACACCAGTTCATCTGCGTCTCGTTTTTTAAATGCAAACAATGACTTTTGTGAATCGTGAGTAGCTGCCCAGTGATTGCATAACAACAACGAGTTCAAGATTTCACGTTGGTCTTATCACACTACGAGTGCTCCGCAAATAGAGAAGTGTATCAATCAATCTAATGGGTGCACTAGAATACTGCAGCTGCTGCTCTGACAAGTTACACAGCGTTAACATGCGATACACGTCAGAGAGGATCTCTTTTTTTATATCAGCTAAGTCTCTGCATCCCTCTTTTGTTGTAATTTCCTGCAGTTTCATGCCCAGGCATCAAAGAGAGCACAGCTGTGTCATTGGATGAATGCTTTAATCTATTCAGCCAGCGCATCTGTGTGCTCTGTGTTACGCTACGTCATTAGCCGCCCGCCATAATACGTGTACTTGTGTGTGTGTGTGTGTGTGTGCATGTGTGTGGCTGGTTGGGGAGTGCATGCGTTTAGTCATGCACACATACAATATGTATGAGTCTGGCTGCATATGTGCTCTCACGTCTGCAACATACACATTGACAAACACGCAGATGATGACATGAGAGGATAATGAGGGAGTTTTTTATGCCCGAAGTTGCGTTGGGTTCCCGGCTGACGGCCATATTAAGACATCACATCACAGACGCTGATCTATATGATGGTCAAGTTTCCAAGCAGTGCTAAATTTAGGTGGGATTGCTGCTTTTGACTGACAAGGGATGAGAAATAACATTCTATATAGTCACAGTAAAGAGCAGCGGAGGACGAAAGATGGTGAAAGAAGAAGTCGAGATCCCCACAAGCCACAACTATTTCATCCCAGAGCGCTAATAGTTTCGACACTGTTGTCCTGTAAAACATGTCTGTGTTTACAACGCCACGTCGGCTGACGCATGAGCACATCCACTGTGTTGACCGAAAGCATGGCAGGAATCTTGATTGCAAAATTGACTCTGGGAAGTGAATGGAGTCAATTTTTATAGAGCCACAAACCAAATGTTAGGACAGATTAGATTGTCTTGGCTCATATAAATCATTGTCAAGTGACTGCGTCCAATCAGAAAGTCATCTATTCTGTATAATTAGCTTAGAAACAGGATGCTATTTGTCTTCTGCAACGCTGATTGAATGGATTTCACTCATTTGGTTGGAACAAATGAGGATCCAAGCACTTGCTGGTCAATAGGAGAACACAGTTGTCCACTTTGAGCTCAGTCGCTTTGACTTAATATGGCGTGATGGTTATTTAAATCAGTCTTTAACATTAGTGGGATTTAGTCCTATTGATTTGCTAAATCCCTCCCCTGAACAGCAATTATCCAATCATAGCTCAACACCCACAACCAGGCATAGCAGGCTTTTCAAACTCTTGATTTTTTTGTTGACGTTGAGTGCATGAAGCTGTAGTAAGAGAGATGAATTGCATTTTAAAGAGTTTAGAGGGTGGTGTTTTTCTTAACCTTTCGAAAACCAAAGACATGTAATGGGGTAAATATGTTTGGGTGCTTTGAAGTTGTTGTAGTTTGCATGTTACACAAGTGATCAGCAACAGGAATCGTTTTATAAAACATTTCATTAGAAGGAATTCCTGACACAACGTGATCTTATCCCTACTTGCCATATTTTGACGCTTGGGCAGTAAACTCTAGCCTCATCGTATTGATGTGTTGTATCTTGATGCAGGAGGGGATGACAGTTAGATGTTGGCAACAAAACTACTTGGCTAGGGTTCAGAAAAGATTGTGGTTAATGTGAACATGAGTTCGAAACTCACAACTAACTAACAACTTTTGGGAGCCACTTTTGGTATGAACAGTTCATGCTATGTCCCTAGGAAACGTCTGCCCGCAGTCTTTTGATAAAATGGGAGGAAACTTAAGGAAAATTGACCAAAAAGACACCCCGTCAGAGCCCAGCGAATGCACACAAGACGGTGACCAGACTGAATCACCGAAGAACAGGACCCAGCTCTCGCCAAAGCTCTTAATGTGATGACTGCTAATATTATAAAGGTAACTGATGAAAAACTATCCACAAGCATTCCAAGGTGCTCCAGACCGTTAGCAAGCGGCTAGATGAAGCTGAGGCTAGAATCCTAGCTGTTCAAAACTCCGCCACAACACAGGAACAAAGGACAACTGAACTAGAAAAGCAGGTCTGTGCTTATCAGAGAGTCTGGATCTGGCAGAAAACTACAGTGGGCACTTGAATATTTGGGTTGTTGGCCTGGCAGAAGGCACTGAGACAGGAAGGCTGGTGGACTTTTTGGAGCACGGCTGCCCTGCGACTTGAAGATAACTACCGGAGCCAGCCGCATAAAGCTGGAAAGAACACACTGCTCGCTAGCACTGAAACCAGACTCCTATGGAGGCTCAAAGAAGTGGTTCGCCACCCCGGAGCAGGCTCGCAAATACCTGGACTCCCTGCCTGGATCATAACCTCCTGGTGCACGGATCTTAGTCTCGAGTCTTAGTTTCACACTAGACACAAATGCCCGTCTCCTGGTCAAAGTCCTGTACTTTTTAAACCAATCCACCTCCCCTCCTGCACACCCTAGATGGACTTCCTCGTTCTTTATACTATGTTCACTACTCTGAACATCTAATAATGACACGCATAGAGCGAGTGCTAATTTTGCATCTGATCATGAGCTTTTGTCTGCAATCTTGAAGAGCTGTCGGTGAGTAGAAAATCAGGGCTAAAAACAGGTAGTTTAAAGTGGCTATTAGTCACTGTTGATACCCTCAACAGTAACTACTTGAAGCAGGTCGTAGCTCACAGTGCTCACATGAAACAACTTTATGTTCTAGTGAGAAGGTCTCATGGTCAGACTGAGGGATGCAGTCAGTTCAAACACACGACGGTAAGGTTTGGGCCACTGTTGCACGCCGTCTCATAATTACCTCTCAGATGGTGGAAACACTGTGGATGGTGGATAGGATGCTATGATGTAAGCCTCAGTGCGATAGCAGCCTGCATCTTCAACCTCTCAGTTTCCTTTGAAGTCTCCCCATGGGGGTGTGGGAGCTGGGGGTTGGTAATGAATCAAGCTGAGCCATAATGAATGTCCTTATTCAAGTCTGCTTTGATGAAATTCCACCTGACTGATCTCAAATCACAGAACAAAACAGCGAGAGCTTGCTGACAACTGTTATGAAAGCTATACTGGCTGGCAATATGATGGAGAGCGTCGAGCGACTTCAAGGATCCCTTCAGGATACTCTGTTTCCTCCCTTCCTTCCTACTTCCTCTGTGATCATCGAGTAGGATGAAATCTGATGAGACTGTCTACATTTGCAGTAATGTTTACGTCCAAATCTTTATTCGGTTGTCATGCCTCTACAATACAGCTCTTTGCATCTATAAGAGGAGAATACACCCAGAGGAGAATTTAAACAAATGAGACATGATTTATGGTTGTAATCCTGAACTGGGACCTGGTGTTACAAATATGCACACGTGCAGCTATAAAGATTTTTATGAGCTCTACAGAGTGATTTACCCAGTACGAGCCTGGTCCATTCAACAGAGCACTGTGTAAATACATCAAACACATTAAGACATCATAAAATACACTGAAGTGATCTTCACTGTAGAACAATAACGCTGTTAACAAAGTTGACATAATGAATACATTACAAGCTGCAATCTCACTTATCTCACAATTCACTGCAGAATCACTGTCAGCGTGCAGCATTAGGCCATAGAAATGAGCAAAGTGGCTTTTTCACACTTCATATGACATGAGGCACTGTCGACATGCTTTGTGGAAGTCTGGGGCCCATCTGGAGGCCTGCGGTATTCACGATAGGTAGAAAAGACTGCCAGGAGTAACAAAAGAAGTAAGTAATTATATGGAGGGATCTCTTAGACAAAGCGTGCAATAGACTGCCAACGGCATTTAGCTGTGCAAAGCAGAAACTGCTGCTGCTGCTTCAGGTTATGAGTTGTGTTTATGATGGTTTGCTTTGCAACTTTTGGTGTTTAACTGGACGTGGAACACTGCAGTAAAATGGCATTTTAACCAACAGTGAAAAGGTCTGTGTGAGGATGACACGTATACCCTTCTTCCACCAAAATTAGTGTGTATATGCAGAGTTTTTAAACGTGGGAAATCTCTGACAAATACGTCCGGGATTCCTTTCAGTAGACGAGTATGTGTCTCTGTTTTTTTGTTTGTTTATTCGTTTTTTTGTGTGGCTAGGGATTGAATTCAAGAGAACCGGTTCCAAATCATATGCAATCATCACAATCATCTGTATTAGATATTATTATTATTATCAATTTCTTCTATCCATGCTGGCATGTTTCTCTGACAGTTGTGCATTGCAAAACAAAGAGGTCAAACTCATCAGCCATGCTGCTAAAAACTTGCACCAAGAAGAAGTCCTGGCAGAGGAAGAAACAGTTCAAAGCATGGCTTCATTTCACAAAGAAACATGACAAAAGTGCTTCTTGTAATAGCTGTAAAATGATCATTTGTAGTAAATAAGTACGCACCAGAAAACAGGATTAGTAAACAGTAGAAGCAGCATGGAGGCCAGTGAGGCCAGGCTCCCGTGGCAGCTAATTTGGAACAATGTTCAAGCGCTGCTTGGATGGAAGTGGATGGAATTTGTGGCTGAGATGACAAAAAGTAGCAGAAGTTACAGGCAGTTGTGCCGGACAAGGGTCGAAAATTAGCGTGTCCACCCGGACGTCATGTTTCCATTACTGCTGATTAGAGCTAGGGCCTGTGACTACTGCAGAGTCATCAATCAATCAATTTTATTTAACAATAAAATCTGCGTCACAGGGCTTTACAGCATACAACATCCCTCTGTCCTTAGGACCCTCGCAGCAGATAAGGAAAAACTCCCCCAAAAAAACCTTTAACGGAGGAAAAAGATGAGTTGATTGAGTCAAAATCAGCTGGGGTTAGGTACCGAACTGTGTACTTTTAAGGGTACTGACTGAATTACGTTATACCATTGAGCATCGATTCTCGTTGAATCCATTGATGTCAAATTTTGGTACCTGCGAGCACATCTGAGTGAGAAAGCCGGTTTAAACAAGAGGCAGAAATGCCACAAAACCTGGAAGCCAACCACAGACCTCTGAGACCGGCAAAAGAGCTCTGTGGTGGCAACGTGTTCACCTTCAAACAGCAGGAGTAGCATCTTGAAGCCAGGAAGCCGGCTATGGAGCTCTGCAGCCGCTCCGTCAGCTTCCCAGCAAGCCAAAACTATTGCTACAGCACCAATCCGACACCAACGTTCTGCTGTCTGGTCTATTTTGTTTTTTTATATAATTTTAGTGATAGTAAAAGTATCACCGCAAGAAAAGCAGACACACACACACAAGCAGACAGACTGACAGACAGAGACAAAAGATTAGCTCTATGTGTGAACAGAAAAGAGCAAAGGGGCAAAACTGCTTTTGGCCATTATGTCACCCTGGCAGCTTGTTAAAAAAAATAATTTTTGTTGCTTTGGGGAAAGTAAAGAACTGATAAAAGGTACCGTTGGGTAGTGGTACCTGATTTGGGTACCAATGCAGGTACTGGACAACACCCAACCCTAGACATCAGCACCATTTTTATTCAATTTTTGCCTTAAAAACAATTTTTAGATTAACTCCCATTTAATAGCATTTTCTTTAACAGTTAATGTTTTAGGAGTTAAAGTGCCCCCAGTCTGACTCTTTATTTCTTTATGGACTTTCCTGAAAGGGCAGAACTGGCCTCTGTAATATGGTGGGCATGAAACAAATAAGACGGACACTGATTTTATTTTGCATCAATACAGGTGAAGAAAACTTTGCCCATTCACAGTCTTAAAGCACAGTTTCAAAAACTGCTCTGGGGGAAGGGCGCAGACACAGCAGTTGGCTTTCTAAGGCTGCCCATTCTAAACAGGTATCGCTTTAATAGCGATTAAACTGGAATTAGGCTCCAACTGGTTACTACAGCAGTTTCTAAGTACAGTACTTACACACACACACACACAGAAACAGGACATGCTTGAAAACACACAAGTCTGCGACAGATTTGGGCCTCTGTTGCACATCTAAAACCATGCAGAATCACCCTCCTTTTTGCCAACATACAGGGAAGCCAAGGCATGTTAACACTTCCCAAATACACACGTTCACCACCACCATGCTCACACAGAAATAGCGTAACTCCCTCAGCCCGGAGGGTTGGTGACAGAGCTGTAAGGGCCAGCGCTGCGTTGGGCAGCAACAGAGGCAGATGCAGCGCTGGGTAGCCTGAGGGCATCGCTGGGTATTCAAGCTTCACTGGGCCTCTTCATCAGTGCCCTCTGATGCCTCAGCCCCATGACCAACGGCACACACGCACACACACACACACACACACACACACACTCACACACACTTCCAGCACAGAGCCAGTCAGGCCTTTCCAGCGTTTTGGACAAGAGGGGAATTGGGAAAGAAGTAGAACAGCCTCATTGAGCACAGACACACACAAGTTAGACTGAGAAAACGGTGGAGGATGTAGGTTATGGTGGACGGTTTCTCCTCTACTAATTCTGATGCTATGGGGGTATCTAGGTTAACTCCTTCTGAGTGTGTGTGTGTGTGTGTGTGTGTGTGTTTTCTGCCAGAGAAAGGACACAGACGTGACACAGCTCAAAGACAGCACATTTAAGATCCATGACAAACAGCATTTTAATTGGATTACTGAATGCCAGATAACACCAGATGTTGTGCAGCTCATTTGTAATTTACCACCAGTTTACATTATCAAGACACGATGCAACACCTGTACCATTTATTATTATATGTAACATGTAAGTTGTGGTAGCGTACGGTGGAATATATCCAGTCTACAGCTTGGAGAGACACTAACACAAAGCCTGGGCATAGGTGTAGTGCTGCCAGAGCGCACTGGAACAACACTCCGTCACTTCAAAATCCAATCATTACTAAAGTGTATGTCATGCAAGAGAGCCAATAGAAACAAATGAAATGCTTAAAGGTGTCAAATTGACATTTAAGGTGTGTTGATTGATTTACAATCATGTACTGAGTAACATGCAAGAAAACAATCAACCTTAAAATCTGTCAGCTGCTGCAGGTAACCTTTGAGCGGCACAATCAATTAAATAATTGCTCTCAGTCCACACCTCGCTATCTGTATATGAAATATGCATCGCTCCTCTGACGGTCTCTATATTCGCAAAGACACATTACAAAGCCTGTTACACTTGGCCAGCTTGTGCTGCATCCACAACGCCTGCAGGAAACGAAAGCCTGCTCTGCTACATTTTCATAGTCTAGCCTGTTAAATAAACTTGGCCTCTGCCTGCACTGCAACTTTTACCCAGAATGGATGTTTCCAAATGTGGCTTTGTATGCTCAGCACAAGTAAGTGAAAGAAATCATTCAGAACCAGTGTTGGGCAGTAATGTGTTCCAGTAATATTACATTTCCCAGCAACAAGTCTCCAGCTTCCTCCCACAGTCCAACATGCAGGTTAGGTGACTCTAAATTGTCTGTAGGTGTGGATGGTTGTCTGTCTCTATGTGTCAGCCCTGTGATAGTCTGGCGACCTGTCCAGGCTGTAGCCCACATGTCGCCCAACGTCAGCTGGGATAGACTCCAGCCCCACCGTGACCTTTAACAGGATAAGCGGTTACAGATAATGAATGAGGATGAATAAATAATAATATTACAGTGACCCTCCCAAAAATGACTTGTTACAACCTACTTTTTGATTTGAAATCCAACAATCAATCACATCCTGGATTCAAAATCAGCATCACTAGACAGCACGATAAAGTGGCTTGGACAATAGAAACATTTCTATACAGTGGCTGGAAATATTACTTTGATTTTGTCAGTTGGAAATATAACGACAACAAGGTAGTGACTCTTTCCCTGGAAAAAAAACTCGAAACTCCTGAAGCACCTATGACTGACAGCACAACAACATGAAGCTTGTAGAAATACACCCCACCAAAGGTGAGCCCTCTACGATGCGGAGAATCGCTGTAGTCCTACACTGGCTAAACAACCAAAACTGGATTTAATGTGGACAGCTGCAGGCTACAAGCGACGAAGAACTTGTGGATCAACAAGTTCTGATCCCAGGTCGTCACGTACCGCTGATTTGTCTGTGGACTTTCACGCCTGCATGTTATGAGCTAGGTATCCTCCTGCATCTGCTGTTGCCTTTTCAGGATGCTGCTACCAAGAGAGGGATGTCAACAAAAGCACTTGGTGAGGTTTATCAAAAAAAAAAAATCAAGGTTTGCCTGTACGTTCAGATAGGAAGCAAACACTGTGCTCCAGGTAAAAGTCTGGGGTTAGTTGGACTTATTCACCACCCTTCCCTACCGCCATATGGTGACTTTCTAGCTCCTTACATTACGTTGCTACTGGGGTTTTAAACGAATGACATCCTGTATCTTACTGCCGCAACAGTTGCTGTCCGACAGCATTATGAACTGACGCCACCTGTCTGCGTATTGCACTGCCAAGATAAGTGCCGTCCGGTCGATCATAACACCACGAAAGGTTCCATCTAGCTGTGTTACAAACCGATGCCACCCTGCGTCGTTATCATACCACCACAAAAGGTGGCTTTTGATGCTGAATACACTGACAACGCGGGGGTATTTGACAACTCTGGAATGGGAACAGACTGGGTGGATGCAATGTCACATATCTCCATGGCTGACTTTCCGTCTTCAGGCAGATTCCTGAGGGAAACCCCAGGTGACAAATACTCTGAAAGCTATCTGACGTTGTCCTTTGCTACACTTACCAGAGATTACCCTGACATTCATACAGAGGTGCACATGTGAGGTGGCAGGGAGTAATAAGTAAAGTAACATTACTTTTCACGAGTCTAACAAGCAGACTAGTGTATAATCAATGACTATCTTTGAGTAACGAGCACTACTACTACTCCAAAACTACTTGTGTTCATCACCTATGTTGCTTAATGCCGCTAATTAGTCTTCAACCAACAACATCCATGGTATAAGCTCACAATGCAGCTAGATGTTTGGCTGAGTGCCACGTAATATTTTCATTACAATGAAACTATTCATAAAATCATTGCCACCATATGAACAGAGGTTACATAACCTTTTTAAATGAGCCACAACTTAACCTTGCACATGCACATCATAGGTGCACACTGGTACACACACAAAAAGCACTACACCCCTGAGAATAAGCTCACATGCACACACACACACACACACACACACGCAATATCTTCCTATATCTCTCTAAATTGCTTCATGTTCATCTCCCCTCCTCTGTCACAATGTCTCTTTCATACGCTCAATCTCTCCCTGTCTTCCTCTTTTATCTCTCACACACACACACAGACACAAACACACACATATACACACACCTCATTTTGTTACTGACATGCCAAGTCATGCAGAAAACACAAGGGAAGCTTTTTTTTTTTTTTTAATCCCAGGACAAAAAAACAGCAAAATGCAATAACCTGGGACAAAAGTGCTGACATCTGAAGATGAGTCTGGCGTTCAGACAGACTGCTCGGTTGCAGCTGAAATGAGCAGAAGCGACAGACTGAGAGAAAGCAGGACCCCCCCTACACACTGACAGACAGATAGACAGACAGGCTCTTTTTCTATAGACTTGTCTCTTTGTGCTACACTCTGGCCCTCTGATCCTCTTATTCCCCTCCTTCTCTTTCCTCATCTTTATTCTTCACTCCCCCGTTTAACCCCCTTTTTTTTTATCCCAGTCACTTCCCCCATCTGTATTTTCCCTCAGTTAAACCAGCACCACCTCTGGGCTGCAGCTTATCTCTGCATCCTCATCCCTCTCTCCCGTGGTCACCTGTCCTGCTCTTCCTCTTCTCTGCCCTCCTCTTATAATATCCTTTCTTCTCACGTCTGTATCTATCCCACCATCCTCCCCCTCTGTACTTCTCTCTCCATCTTTCCTCTATCCAAAACCTTGTTTGCATGCTTCCTCACTCTGCTCCTTGATTAGCGAGATCGACCGGCGCAAGTATGCCAGACACTCGGTTAAAATGGCCAGTGAGTCTTTCGAGAGGCTCCTATGTATAAATAGAGGGCTGAATCAGACGCTTCAATTACAGATAACTCATTCCCGTCCATGCATTTCAAACACTGTTTAACCACAGAGAGAGCGACAGAGATGTTGGCCACATGAGGTCAGCCTTGAAGGTTGAGGAAGTCGCACCGATAAAGGAGACAGTGTGCATAGCAAAGAGGTGCTAGATTTTCTCCTTCTGGTCAAATTATTTAATGTACGACTCCCTCTGACTCTTATGTAATAAATTTGTGCGAGCGAGGGAGGCTGACTCCTCATAGACAGCAAGAGCAGTCTAGTGCAGAGCCATAGGGACTAAAATAGTTAGTCATGTGTTCATTATCGCTATCCTCTCTTAAGTACTCACCCCGTATCCAGAAACATTAAACAGGAGAGGACCTTCGA
Source organism: Epinephelus cyanopodus (assembly GCA_026686955.1). NCBI lineage: Eukaryota > Metazoa > Chordata > Actinopteri > Perciformes > Serranidae > Epinephelus > Epinephelus cyanopodus. The sequence continues at coordinate 3,633,289 of CM048925.1, read as the reverse complement.
GTGGGTCTGTGCGTGTGTGTGTGTATATGTGAAAGGTTGAGAATGAGGAACTGAGAGAGCGAAGCAGAATATTAAGGGAATGAGGTTGTGGGATTGTGATAACTTCAAAGGTTATTATTATTATTACTGCAGGCTGAAGCCATGCTCTGGCATCCCTCAAGCTTTGATCATTATGTAAAGCTGTTGTGCTCGGCGCTGGCACTGAATACATTACAGAGTGGATAACCAGGGAGTGTGCAAGCGAGCGAACACAGACCAACACATTGACTCAGCTTCTAAGTTTCTTCCCGATTATAAAATAACACGCATCGTCTCTAAAGGACAAACAAAGAGAGCCTGTTATCTAATTTCACCTTGATGTGAAATCTGGACGCAATGATGGTCTGAGAGGTCGTATGCAGCCATCAGGGATATCTAAAGGGTTACTCCACCAACTTTACACATCAGTGCAAGTGATCAGTGTACTTAGTCACAAGAAGTACTTCACAGCCTGTGGAAACGGTTGTATAATATTGTCTATTTTGGTTCTGTAGGAGTTTTGTGTGAAGTCTGAGAAAATGGTGATATCATCAAGGTTAACTCAGCTTTCGTTTGGAGACAAATTTCTTACATAAAGTCTGAAAAAGAACTCTGAAAACTGAGGGCATCGGGTGCAAGAAGAAGAATAGAGGTCAACATAGTTTGAGATTTCAGGGGGGTGAAGGGGACACGTCCCCCTCAAGATTTAGAAAATGTGCATTTGTCCCCCCCAATTTTGGTTTGGACAAAAGTGAAGACATTCACACAATGATTTGATGATAGTGATAGTTATCTGCAAATATTCAAAGCTTTGATGGACTGCGACACAACCCAGGGTGGAAGGATTCATGCTGCATTCGCACTACACACAACACAGCAACAGGCTACAAATCATCTGCTGACATAAAGCTACAAACTGACGCCTGACGCTCGTCAGTGTGGACGGGCGTGACACACTACAAACATAACTTGAGCTGGCCTCAACTTTTTCCAGCACTCCTATGACACGGTGATGCACCAACCAATCATAAGTTTGTTTCTAGCTGTGGTGCTTTTATTTAGCTGAATTAGCTGATGCTATGCTACCTTAAATTGCACTGCGGTGTGCACAAGGATATAATGGGGCGTTAAAATAAGGCTCAGACATTGATCAAAAGCACAGATGTTCTTTTGACCTAATACAGACTTAAGATGATGTTCAGTCAAGCTGCTTTGTGGCAAAATACTGATCTCACTCGTGTCTGGCACTTGCCACCTCCTTTTCGTGTGGTGGAAAATCAAAATAAAAATCAAAGCATGCAAATACTGATTTGGACATCAATTACCATGGCAACCACTGAAGCTTCGAAGCATTCTGGTCAGACCTAAAAGGCACAGACTGGTGCTTAAAAAAACATAAATCAGAATGCAGGAAATTAAGTGTTTGAAGCTCAAAATTTTCTGGCAGAAGACCCCCAAAACCCCCATTTCATGTGTGTCCCCCATGTTACAAAGAAACATACAACCTTGGAGGTCAAAGTGTAGCAGTTTAGTGGAAGGTAATACCTGTTAAGGTCAGTTTCGCCACCAATTTTAAATAAAGGCGAATAAAATAATATGATACATTTATTGTATGTAAACTCAAACTGTCCCAAGTATTTGGGCATCAAAGAATCACTGTGAAATATCTGCGATTAATAAAAGCTTCGAACAGAGGTTGGGGGCAATGAAAGAAGGATAAGTCTGCCTTTTTTTAAACATTGGTTTTCAGTTGATGCACTTAAAATAACGTGACAATTAGCCGCTTTGTTAGCATGCAGGTTGCAGTAACATTAGCCATGAAATTAGTAAGAAACCTTTACAAGATAGCTGAGCTGTTACTTAGTTTTCAGGTGATTTGCAAAGCTATACCAAGATATACCAGTTTTCTGTGGCACATCAGGCACTCAACTTTTTGAGGGTCACCTTCACAAATTTTGAAATTACCAAATGACTTTTTCGACATCTTGCTCGCATATCTTAAAGCGTGTCACCTGTGGTCAAACTACAGTCTAAGTAGTGCTGGACTGCTGGTGATGTTCGATGAGAGCGAGGCACAAAACTATTAATAAGTTAAAATGTACTTATCTGAGAATAAATACTAAAAAATAATGTTGCATAATGTTGGATTACTATCTCTTAATTTATTGGCTATTGGCTATTTAGACGTTGATTATCATGGCAAGGATTTGGACTGTAAACTGATATTATTAAAAATTATAGCATGACAACTGAGGTATTAATTGATAAAATACCACAAATTGTCAGGAGTCCAATCCCTGAAAATCAAAATGGCCACCTGCTGCCTCAATCAGTTCAACAGAGAGATGATTATCCAGTCTATAAGCGACTGATTGTTTCCTCAAGCATAAGGTGACCTCAAAGGTTGGGTCATTTTGAGCCCAAATCTAAAGATTCTCAGCTGCCATCACATTAAGGCAGAGAAAAGTGTCAAATCCTCCTTCTCACATTCATTACATCATTATCAAAACAGTTGATTAAAATCCCCTAGAAAACATCCATTGTTTCAGCTCCAGCACTTTGCATTAGGTCGGTTGTAGACTGGAGGTCATAGTTAGCTTTCAGCCTACAGTCATGCAAAATACTGCAAACTGCATCCAGTGAAATTCCTAGGCACACGGGCCTAACGCTACAGCTACATGATCCACGTTCTAGGGCAAAATATAGGCCTCCTGGCAGCTTTAGAGGTTTTGTGCTACATGTTATTATTACCCCTATTAATAGAGTGTTGCTGTTAGGGCGATTATGAGCTTAGGAGGGGAACCCCAGCTCAGAGGGCCTAGCCACCACTTTTAATTTTCGTCTACACATTCTAATCCGAAAGCTACATTGAACTTGAAAACAAGCCATCTGTTCCTGCCCTTACCTGGCCTACATTAGCCTGAGCAAACTCTGGCTGGCTGCGAGCAAGACAAGAGACATGGGCAGTGCAAATAAATGTCCTGCACTGTCATCATCACTGTCATACAGTGGATCGATCAATGAGGAGTAGTGTTACAATAAAAGAGATGCTGTCACGGTAGAAAATAAAGACATATGACAACATGGGAGCTAAAAGGTCCATTAAGGCTGTAAACTCACCACTGAGCACCACACACACACACACACACACACACACACACTGTGAGCCCCTGCTACATTATCAGACTGTACGTGCTTTACACTGATTTTCCCTCCGACCACCAAGCATCGAGCTCAATTCCTCCTCATCTGACACACAATGAAAGCATTTAAGAAAAGCAGGCCTGCAGAATCTATTTGCAACATGCATAGGTGTGATGCCCACCCAGTTCAATACCAAGGACAGCGGTCGACGCACGGAGAGCCTGACAGCCATGACAACACATGCACTACAAAATGACAGATTTATTTCTGCACGGATGCATCGTAAGCAGCGACACAAACCTGCCCTGAATGACACTGCTGTTTCAGCGTGAGACACCAAACCCGCAGACACACACACAGAGACAAAAACTAAACCCTTAGACAAGCATTTCGTCTTTCCACAGCGGCTTTCTGCCCCCTGCAAGAAGCAGCAGCAGCAGCAGCAGCCACATTTTTACCCAAAACGCATCGTCAAAGCTCGTGTGTCGAATAAAACGCTCCGTGCCTACCTGGCTGTCCCGGGGTCGAAGAGCTCACATGTCCCGTCGCTTATTTTGGTCTGTTATGGTGGATATTATTATTATAGTGGGCACCGTTATGTGTCTGCCAGCGCCATGTTATTATCAGTGAGAGGAGGACTGTGCGGTCCTGTGCGCTACATCCGGGCTGTTGAGGAGAGCGAATGAGCGCAGAGAGGGCGGAGAGCGCGCTGGATATGTGGAGCACCTGTGCGGCAGGGCGCACACAAGTTTGAGTCACGGCGACAGAGTCTACTGTACCTCAACTAGACACACACCTGCAGTTAGTGTAGAGACGTTTTCACTCTGTTACTGACACCTGAGGAGGTTTTTATCTCCTGTCCATCACAGAAGGGGCTCAACAATTAGAAAATACAGTGTGACTTACAACATACACACACATTATGTTACCTGAGTTACACCTGAACACCTGTGTGGCTTAGAAACACAAAGCTAGGTTAAAAATATTGGATAGATTTAAAAAAACAAACAAAAAAAAAACAAAAACATTTTCATAAATACAAAAGACATGGTTGATGCAGCAAATGTTATAGTTTAATTCCAGTATATTAATCAATAGATTACATATTTTTTGAGGAACAATTTGCTCAAAAGGACATTATTTTTATAAAGCGATATAACAGATGTGCACTGTAATATCTATTCATTTGAATTGTTTTGTGAAACATCTTAAAATATTATCAGTTAGTAGCTGCAGTGCTTTAGTTTAAAAGAAAGGTCAATAGTTTTATGTGAATTTTCTTTTTTGAGGCATATGATTTATACGAAAAGCCAGAAAAATGTCAGTCGTACTGGGAGGAGATATTCAATACCCCATTTCCATAGAGACAGGTGTATGATGTCATTTATAAGGCTGTTGTAGATTCCAAGTCATAAAACTTTCAATTCAAATTTAATTTCTATACAAAATATTTTCGATAAGAAAAATGCTTTTTGGTTGGGTTATGGAAGAGGATGTAAATCTGAAATTGAAGATATGTCACATTTATTTTAGTTCAGTCCTCATGTGGCAACTTTTTGGACGACTATCAGAAGATGGCTTGCATCAAGTTCGATTTTCTTAAACAATAATGCTCTGTGAATTGAGAAATGGTTGTCCTAACATTTTGAATACTATTATATTACTAGGAAAAAGTTTTATTTTTGAGTCAAAATAGCATTGACACACACCTTATTTAGTTGTTTTCAGTTCTTTGTTTTGTTGTTGATTTGTTTTTATTGAATAAAATAGTTTAAAAAATACCATCCGTAGCTGGGTAAATTTATCAAAAATGCCATTCATTTCTTTAACCTTTATTTAACCAGGAAGTCCCGTTGAGATTGAAAATCTCATTCACAAGACAGACCTGGCTGAGGTAGCAGCCAATCAAACACATTTCAAATGCAATAAATACAACATATAACACAAGAACCCACAATAAAACAACTATTCAAACACAGTGGCCTCTCAGGAAAAACAAGCACATGTCTCTATCACCAAAAATAATTATAAAAATCTGCGTGGAGCCCCAAAACAAAGATTCACTGCAAAATATCTGCACAAAGCTTCAACCAGGGGTTGGGGATGATGAGAGGAGGATGTGTCTGTCTTTATTTAAACATTGATGCACCTAAAATACTGTGACAATTAGCCACTTTGCTAGCATGTAGGTTGCAGTAACATTAGCGATGAAGGATAGCTGGAATAAAGAAACCTTTGCAAGACGGCTGAGCTGTTACTTACAGTTTTCAGGTGATTTGCCGAGCTACACCAAGATATACCAGTTTCCTTTGGCAATTTATTCATTTGTCTAACCTTTATTTAACCAGGAAGTCCTACTGAGATTGAAAATCTTTTACAAGAGAGACCTGGCCGAGGCAGCAGGAAAGCACATTTAAATGCGTTTTAAATGCAAAATATAATACAAAAAAATCACAATAAAACAACAACTACTCAAACATTGTGACTTTTCAAGAAAAAGAAGCACACGTCTCTATCATCAGAAGTAACTTAACATATCTGAGCCTCATGGTAACACTGTTTATTAATTCTAAATTTCAAACATATGTTTTATCATAAGATGGCTGCTCTGCAGTGGGGTATTTATGATTATTTGGTACATAACATTGCAGTGTTGGCAGTGAAAGCAAACAAATCTGTCTATGTACTATTAACTTCTGTTGAGTAAATGTTGTAGTAGAAATTATTAACTAAAAGTAGTGAACCAATGGTTAAAAATGCTGTTTAACTAAAATTAATGGATGTTTAATAGAAATAAATATCGAAAACAGATGAGAGCGATAATGTTAGCTAAAAGTATTGAACACTATGGTTAATATGGCTAAACATCCACATTACTAATAAACATCAGTGATATGGATTCAATATAATACAATAGAACTGCTGGTAGTAATGGATAAACAATTGAAATGATTTGGTAAAAGCACTGAATATAAGGTTTAAAGAGAGATTTTATTCCATAATCAAAAACACCTGTACCTTACCTGTATCTAGATCTAGATCTAGATCAGGGGCCCGTAATTTTTCAGGCCAAGTGCCCTAAGCTGAGAGAGGGGCAGAACAGGGACCCCCTACAACAAAACTGAGTTGCACTTGAGATAATTCTCTGAATATTTTCCAGTCTTCTCTTGTTTGCACTTGCCTTTATCTGCTGGTCAGCAGCAGCTGTAGCATAGCTAGGTGCATTAGCCTCACCCACCACTGGGATCCGTGGGGGCAGTGTTGCTGTCATTACCCGATACGTAGCTCTAGTGAGACACAAAGAAGAAATAACAATTCAATTTTACTCATCTGCAGTACTAGAGAAAAGAATTCTCCATCCTCCAGTCGCGATGTAGCCTATTTAACGGCCTCACCAACAGCCGCCTTCTGCACGGTGATTCCAGTGACAGATGTAGTTCAGGAGAAAGAAAACAGTTCCTACATGAAACTGCTCACAACAAGGTCTGTGGATTATCTTGAGTAACCAGGTCATGACATCTGGAAAGAGACATTGATGCTGAGTTTTTTAAATGTATTTTTTGGCACTTTGAGCACCACAAGCTGAGTGTCATCTAGGTCTGTTATACTGAAGAGAAGACATACATCTCTTGATATCTCCAACACTCGGCAACTCACACCAAACAATTTAGATAGATAAACAAAAAGAGGTTTAATTAAATCTTGGGGTGAACTGTCCCTTTAAATTAGCCTGGAAATCCAGAGCCAAATCTAGAAAGATTTAGGGTCTGGCTATGAGTAATGCAAATGGCCCAACTCGAGGGGCAGCACCAAGCATGCATTTGAAAATATCACTGCACGCAATTGGATAACACTACAAACAATCAGAACACGTATCCACGTATGACGTATCCAGAGCTTAGCTACCAGCTGAGCTAACTGGTAGATTAGACTCTTGCCGTATCCGATCAGCAAAACAGCAAAAACGTCCTTCTTGCAAAGGAAAGACTCAAGCGGCATCTTCTGTTCCTCTTTTAGAGAAAAAGTCAAGTCTGACTCGTTCATTGTAGCAGCCAAAGCCATTTCAAACAACTGGTGTTCATCCGTAGCCATCTTGCAATGTTTACTGACTGATTCCGGACTTCGTCATCGCAGCGCTGTCGTCATCTGTTTAGCTCGCCTCTGGCCCGCCTCCATCAGACACACCGATGTGATTGGTGCAGCTCGGCTCCAACAGCATGGCTGAGCAAATTCAAATTGTGCTCTAGCGAGAACTCTTGATTTCCAGGGTAACTTTAAATAGTCACCCAAAAGACATAAGAGTTGAAATAAAAATAAGTTGATGGTTTAAATAGCTAAAAGTAAAAGGCTAAAAAAATGGCTGAAACAGACGTTGACCTTCTGCTACATTAGGTGATAGTTGTACCAAACTCAACTTATCGGGCTTAAACAGTGACATTTCAATCGAATGACAAAATACTGTAAAAATCTGCTCTAAAAGGTGTTGATGAAGGGTTAAACCACTTGAAATAGAGACTATCTTTATAGAAAAAGGAGGAAAACAGTGAAAGGGCTTTCACTAACCCAAAGACCTTTTGGAAGTCCCCAGATCCCACAATGGGAATAACTGCCCCGTGTCAATAATTCCAAACCTGGAGCCCCGTAGATTCACAGACATCACTCTGGAGTGGGAATGATTGATATATACACCCCCATTTCCTTCCAGTCTATTTGCAGTTTGTACAGTTGTTTAACACTGGAATAGTATCTGACTGTAACTTTGCTTTGTGGTCATTTGATTTGATGTATCAATTTAAGAATCTGCAACATACAGGTAGGCACAGCAGTCTAGATTTTGACACAGACACACACTTTCAGAACAGGGGCTCAAGATTAACTGATAAAGCAAAATAATATTTAAAATATTCTGGTATATTTGATGCCAAAGCTTGATTATCAACTGATCTGTTGCTTCAGGCAAAAACTCAGCTTTACATCCTTTTCAGTGCATTACTGTATCACATTGTCGTTTTGCTGTTTCTAAAGAATATGTTAGGCATGAGTGTACATGTAAGTGTTTCTCAAGTGAAGCCAGACACAGGCTGTAGCCCCAGAGCATTGGGGATACGCACAGTGTGACAGCCTCTGCCAGCTCTGACAGTGTCACAGCCCTCATTGATCTCCCATCTCTGTTTCTGACATGCCGCTTGTAGCGCAGGGCTCTTCCCCAGACTACAGTAAGTGAAAGTGCGAGGGCACGAGTCAATTTCTCCCACTGTGACAGGAAAGTCCTTATGTCTGACTGCCTGGTTAACTGAGGGAGGCAATAAGAGAGGAGGCACAGAGCTCAGTATCCACTATCATGCCAAGGCCTAGCTCTGTGTGTTGTTGTTAAACATAGAGATCAATGAGGGAGCTGTTAGCAAACGTCCTTCCCTCTCACCACCTTCCCTCAGGCTCATCAGCCCCATAAATCTTACCAGCGGACTTGCTTGCAAGGATGCATCTTCCCTTCTCCCTCTCACCAGCTGGTTACAGGTGGAGACTTCAAAACCTGTAAAAATGAATCAGAGATGCATTTGTGCTCTCACTGCACATATGTGATACATATGTGTAACCATCATAAATGGATGCTTGTAAAAGTTGCAGCCAGGTCGCCGAGGAAAATGCTGGCATTGTACGTTTCTGCAAAACACAGATATGTTACATGTGTACATTTCATACATATCATAACAGTGTTGCTAAAGGGATGTAGTACGACTTTGTTGTTAGAGGTGGGGAGGGACAGTGGATGGTTTAGCACAGCAGCAAGGTAACTGTCAAACTGCAGGCCACTGCTCGAGACCAACAAACGACAAAACCAGTTGTGTTTTTAGCAAGTCATTGCTGGGTTTCCAGCGGCCTCCAAACAGTTTTTAGTGATGTGTCACTGTTTTTAGCTGGGATAGTGCCATGAAAAGTGGTTGTTTGTTACTGAGAAATCGCTATGTTTCCTGTGAGGATGGTGACACATAAAGTATTCGTTTTTTTACTGACACACTGTTATGTGCCATAGAAAGCATTTTTTTACTGACACATCACTGTATTTCCTGCCAGGATAGTGCCATGAAAAGTGTTTTTTTTTACTGACACATCACATACTGAGACATCGCTATCTTTTCTGATAGAACAGTGCCACAAAAAGCACCTTTTTTTACTTAGACATCGCTGCATTTCCTGCGGGGACAGTGCCATGAAAAGCAGTTTATTTTACTGAGATATCCCTGCTTTTCCAGCCAGGATTTTGCCAAGAAAAGCATTCACTTTTTAACAAGACAACACTGCATTTCCTCCGAAGATAGTGCAAAGAAAAGTGGTTTCTTTCACTGACACATCACTATGTTTCCTGCAGGGATAGTAACACAACAAGCAGCATTTGCTTTTGACTGAAACATCGCTACGTTTCATGAAGGGACAGTGCCACAAAAAGCAGTTTATTGTACTGAGACACTGCTGCATTTCCTGTCGGGATAGTGCCACAAAAAGTATTTGTTTTTTACCAAGACATCGCCACCTTACCTGATAGGACAGTGCAACAAAAAGCAGCATTTTTTACTGAGACACCGCCGCATTTCCTGCGGGGACAGTGCCACAAAAAGTATTTGTTTTTTACCAAGACATCGCCACCTTACCTGATAGGACAGTGCCACAAAAAGCAGCATTTTTTACTGAGACACCGCTGCATTTCCTGCGGGGACAGTGCCACAAAAAGCAGTTTATTTTACTGAAACATCTTTACGTTTTCTGCCGGGATAGTGCCAAAAAAGTGGTTGTTTCCTACGGAGACATGACTGCCTTATCAACAACATTCCACCATATCTGGGTATTTTAGCCAAAACGTGATCTTTTCCTCACCAAGAGGTTGTTGTCTTGGTTGCCGCAAACTAACACACATTAACCACAGCCTTGTTGAAATTAAAAGTCCCTAATCAATAACATACAAAGTAATGTATCTGTGGTTTGCAGAAATGTACAATACAAACAATTTATTCTGGCAATTGGGCTGCATGTAGGTATCCACTTTGCAAACTGACACATTCTTCCTCACTACCAGACCTTCTCCCTGCTCCAATGATTTGTCCTCTTGTGATGATACTGTGCTCGCCTGCTCTGTCTCCCATGCGGCCTCCACCACCCATAAATCCCCTGGGAAATGTGAGCCCAGACTGTACGTGGTGGGAACACCCCTTCAGCTCAGGACTATTCCAGGCCGTGCTACACTTATTATGGGCTTTATGGACGGCCACACCTATCCTTCTCATATAGCCACATGGGGGGGAGGTGGAGAAGCAGTGGTGCATTTTAGTAAGTGGGCTCAAAATACGTCATAAATTGTGACTGACGAGCCGTGAAGTGATCTGTCATCCAAACTGTATCACTGAGAAACCTCACGAAAGGTGCCATTAAAAGGTTCAGTTGAAAGCTTTGGGGTGACTGATAACATGACACAGAAGCAGTGGAATTAGACATATCACCCTACATAATCTAAGTAACTGGGATGTAAGAAACAAATGTTCTCAAAAATGTTATTTATCATTGTTTATAATACGTCCCTTGTGGCGGACATCAGGCTGATCTATTCCACGAAACATCCAGTACAGTACATTTACATTTAACTGGCTTTAAAGTATAGTTTATGTGCTTGTGCGTGTGTGTGTGTGTGTGTGTGTGTGTGTGTGTATGTGTGTGTGTGTGTATATATGGGAAAATAATCTCTGTTATATAACCGAAACTTCAGGTCCCCAGTTTACGCCTCACCTGTAATCCAAAATGGACAATGAGTGTTAACAATATCTTCCTCAGCTGATCGGTCCTCCCTGAACATTCAACATCCTGCTCTCTGCCTGGTTCTGGTGTTTCCCCTGTTTCCTGAAGAACAGAAAGCAAATGAGAATAAGTACGTCCCACTGTCCCCCACAAAGGGCATGGGTTAAAATGTGCAGGGGAGACGGGTTGGCTGCAACACTTTTTCCATTTCTCTCAGTTACTCTGAGACTATTTGGACTCGACCAACCACATTTATATATAAAACTTACACCTGTCTGCTAATTACTCACAGCATTTAAAGTTGATTACATAAGACATATTGTTCACAATATTTATTTAAATAGAAGAAATCAGATGTTACAACTGACCCCAACACTGCGACAGCTGCAACATGTTAAAAATACATTAAATTTCACTAATTAATTTTTGCTCTTGTCTCACTAAGCATAGCATTATCAAAATAGGCACCGTTGCGCAGTAATATTATATCTATTCATAGAATAATATACTGGTATTATTTATTAATTGAATAATATTCATCAGATAACAGTTATTGCGTTTTGTTTGTGGGGAACTCCTCTGTTAGTCACCCTCTTCCTCACCCTTGACATACTGAAAATTAATGGCTTACTATTAATGATTGGACCATTACAATAAGAAGATTACATTTATACAAATTAATGACATGATCATGTTATGATGTGAACTCCAATAATTATGTACCTCACAATGAATTGTCTATGTTTGAATTCATACATTTTAACGTCATTTTTTTTTTTTTATGGCATCAATAAGCTGATGTAGCAGACAATTGTAGGGATGCACAATAATGTCAGTGCAATACTTTTTGCACAATAAATGAATATTATATCATATATATTAAAAAGCATTCAATTTCATGTCTCCATCTGCTGGTGGGCCATCACAATAAGAGTATACATGAATTACATGACGTTAATTCCACTACAGAAGAGACTTCTTCTTCTTCTTCTTACGTGTATCATCAGATGGCCAACTCCATATCGTGCAACCACACCTTCGGTGGGCTGTACAGGGGGCAGCCGGTGATTATGTGCTCGGCAGTCTGCTCAGACTCGCCACACTCGCATGCCGCACTGTCCGATAGGCCCCATTTCTTCAGAGATGACTTGAAGCGGCCGACCCCAGTGTGTAGACGGTTCAGTGAGGTCCATAGATAGCGTGGTAGGTTGCCACCTGGGTCCTGGATGTATCGGTGGATGCGGGAGGGCACAGCCGTCTCCAAGTCTGTTTCCAGGATGCTGCCAGCCAGGCGTCTCTGGACAAATCCTCAGGAATAGACTGTAGCAGCTCTTGTGCCGCCTTGTTGTAGGGATGGCGAGACTTGAGCCAGCACGATGGCGCCAGTGTTGTTGTGGCTTTGTGCAGGATGTGCCAGTCATACTTCTGGGCTTTTTCTGGCCGGAGCAATTCCAGCGAGGACTGGCAGGTGAGACACCGGGGTGGGTTTCAGACAACCGGTCACTATCCAGAGGGCGCTGTTGATCGCAGTGTCTACCTTATTCACGTGTGGGCTTCTGCTCCAGGCAGGGGCACAGTATTCAGCTACGGGTAGGACCAGGGCTTGTGTGGATATGCGTAGGGTCTGGGGGGAAGCTCCCCAAGTCGAATCCGGCAGGTCGTGAATGTAGATGTTGAACAACATTGGTGAGAGGACGGAGCCTTGTGGGACCCTGTTCTTCAACCTTCGGAGCCTGCTGATCTGGCCATCGCTGGTCTGCTTGGGGGGGATGACGACAGCTTACATGTGGCCTCCCCTGTGAGTAGTGAGAAATGGTGCAAGACCAACTCATGAAACTGAAGAATCACCGAGCTGGCAGACCAAGGTACAAGCCAAGGTCAAGACCGAGGCAGAGAACGTCCCCTTCAGGATGGGTGGACACCCCTACCAACCAAGGTCTGGCAGTGCTCCAACTTAACGTCGAGGGCCTTACCATCGCCAAGCTCGAAGTCATCAGAAAAGACTTGATCATCACTAAAATTATATTTGGGTTAACTATACTTGATGAAGTATCCTTTTATGTACCCCACAATGACTTTTTTATGTTGAAAACTACAGTTCTAGTCTGTTTTGATATGGCTGCTCAGCTTAGGGACAGTTGCCCATGTTGCAACCCTCCCCAGTCTCCCCTATTTTGAAAGACTTCAAATGAACACAGACTTGAAAAATATTACTCTCATAAAACCTAAATGAAAAACAGAGACAATATAACTTCTAACTTCATTCATGTGTTCACTTATTTCCTATACTGCCATAAAACATGTTTTTGCAATTGCTCCCCTTTTGAAATGACAGATATTATTACAAACAGTAGCAGGTTGTAAAAAAGCAATAACCAGAAAATGGCTGAGTGAAGAGTCTCAAACGACCTGAAAATGTGCAAAATAGTGGAAAACAATTGAAATCTTATTTGACTTTGAAATTATCTTTTATTTGTATGTTTATTTTGTTTGATGAATTTCATTTTATTTCCCTCAGTATTAAGACATACAGGATGGACTATAGCTTATGAATGAGTGGAAGATTTCTCCCTCTTTAAAAACACTTATTGGATTATAGGATTTCTGTGATCTTAAAAGACGATCATGGGCATAAAGGACCCATTATTCGTGATACTACCACGTAACCTTGCTTCATTTTCTGTTTTACATGATGTCGGCTAAAGCATTTAACCTTCACCGGTGATGTCCCTGCCTGCTGTCCTTGGTTTTCTCTGCCTTTTCTTTTTATGATTAAAAAAATTAAAATAAAGTTTAAAAAAGAAAAGACAGAAGACATGTTTTGCGCGTCACCCTCACTTGTGTTACATCACTTAAAAAGCTCAGGATGTCCTTTTCACAGCATATTAGGATTCAAACAGACTGCATGCAAGGCCTCAGTTTCATGTCCCCCATAGAGGACAAATGTTAAAGTGGCTTACAGGAATTTGAGGAGATAGATGGATTTTGTTTTAACTCTTCTACCATTAAAACTACAAAACTATTATCACAATCAGAAATACTTTATTGATTCATTCTGATTTGTTACAGCTGCTCTGATGCAAAGAATAGACAATTATAAGAAGTGAGAATAAGAGTAAGAAACAAAAGTGTGTAAATATAACACAAAAAATAAAATAAAGTAGAAATGAAATGTGAATTGAAATAAAATATATGTCGAAATTTAACTACAATACATTCAAGAGGGGAGAAATATTGCACAGTTGAATAATTGCACAGAATATTTTGTGTAGAATACAAATGTTATTGGTTATAGTGCTTCATTGCTTTCGCTGCTTTCTGCTTGGTCATGAGTCAGCTGATCAGATATATCCATAGATTACAGACTCATACTGCCTTCCAAGGAGCAAAGAGTGCATACCTCATGACTACTAACCGCCCCTGTGAGGATTTGACATCTCCATCTAGTGGTTATGGTGGGACGCACACAGTTTACTATAGTGCATCCAACTATAAGTTGTATTAGTGGCTGCTGGTGGTGTCTGAAACATGAGCCACAACATCCTTGAGTGAATAACGTAATCCTTTGTGATGTTAGACTGATCTCATAGTAAAAGATGTGATGAGGACAGACACATAAACAACAACTCAGGTCTCTGCAAGAACGTGCTGCTGTCCCCATGGCAACTGTAGTTTTCTTTGAAACCATCTCCCTCACTCGTCCACACGCTTTCTGATTTTATATTTCTTGTTCACTCGTTCTTTGAAGGCACAAAGCATCTTTAGACACAGCTACAGGTTATTAACATTCATATTCAAACCACTCTTTGACTACAGGTGAGCAAATGTGACCTTTTAACGATTGTGGTGATTCCCTTGTAGAACCGTCTCTTTTATTCCACCTTTAATGGGACAGAAGTGGTGAAGAGGAGGAGAAAAGGGGAGAAAAGGGAGTCAAGGAGGATGCAGTTTACGAGTGTTGGAACCAGGCCCAGAGCTTATCAGAGGCTAATGCCACCGACGTCGCTTTGGAAAACCCTGCTCCTGCCAGATTGCTCTCTTCTGCCTAACAGCAGCACGCCTCACGGTTGCCTCCTTTTTCCTCAGCTCCCCCATTGGCTGAAACTACAAAAGGAGATCTCCTGCAAGTGACATCATTACTCCCTCTCCCATCAGACAGCATATGTCACGGCCACATGGTAACCATCCACTCGAGCGAAGCCCCGTAATTTGCTCTCCAATTCAAATCACTACTTGAGCTATATTTGTTTTGTATGTTGTTTTTATTGCAACTTTTTTATCACATTATTCAATGAGGACAGATTGGGTTGAGTGCAGAGAAGGGTTGAGTAAACAAGTGTTGCCTGTTCCAGCTCTTGACAAGCTGACGGGCCAACCAGGAGACTAACCATGGACCAAATGTTCTGGATTGTTTCCTGGCAGGAAATGTTGTCTGACAATATGCAGCCCAAGCAAAAGAATTCCCTACCATCCTCAAGTGAAGCTTCATTTGGTGGTTGTCTAAAGCCTGTTCGCTGTGCTGGAGAATATGTCAATGTGGGCTGACTTATTCCCGCAGATTCTTCACGAATGAGCACTTTTGTCAATACAGAAAGTTGATTAAAGGATTCACTGGCAAATAGCAAGTCTGTCTGTCTGATGGGAAGTGAGGCCTTGATTCTTCAATGTGGGATGTACTGCATTAGTGCAGCAGAGGTAGGGAGTAAGTATAAGAGACGAACTCTTCAACAACAAGGCCTGAGTTTGAGCTTCAGATTTAAGCAACAAACGCTCACACTGCTGAAGTGTCCTTTATAAACTGTTTCATGTCCATATCCAAGGTTGCTGTAGCTGATCTAGTGCCCTGCCAGCAGAGAGATAAATTCCCTTTAGTATTTGATCTATGAAAGGCACTATTGCATGTGAGATCTACCTTTATGACAGTATTAATTGCATACATTTACCTCCAAGGAGATCAGGATACTCAACTTGCTTTGCCCAGGGGCCACATTTGTGAAATTCCAGAAGGCCAAGGGCCAGTTAATAACAAACTTCAGTGATTAATATATAAATAATCAGAACAGACCTCTGTCAATGTCTGGGTGATCATCCCCTGGCAATTTATTTTGGTAAACGAGCCCTATTTTGATTCTTTTACTGCACTCTGGCACCTTACATTCACCTTATTTTATTATGTAGAAATGGTCAGCAGGTCACCTGATACCTATTCCAGGTGAATTTGGCAAAGTACATATTGAGCAAATTTAGAATTCACTTAGACCTGAGGTCAAATATTCACTCTCCTTTTAGCTCTATTTTGGTCTCCACCAACTACTGAGGAAACAGCTCATTGCCAGAATAAATGTTGGCATTGTATGTTTCTGTATGTTTCAATTTTATGTTGTGAAAAAATGGTTAAAAAAGTGGTTATATTTAGGCACAAAAAACTGGAAATGTGCTGACCTAATCTTGAAAAATACCTTTGTTATCGCCACAGCCACTGCTGGAAATGTGCTGACATCGCCCTAAAAAATACCTGGTTATTGTCACCACAACCACCTCTGCAAATGTGCCCACCTCACCTTAAAAAATATGCTGTAAACGTCACCACAACCACAGCTGGAATGTGTCGCCACAACCACCACTGGAAATTTGTTGATTGCCTTTTAAAAATACTCAGATGCTCTTACCACAACAACTGCTGGAAATGTGCCCATGTCACCTTAAAAATTAGAAATATAAAATTTGCTGATATCCCATTGAAAAAGTTCTTGTCCCTACAACCACCCCTGGAAATGTGCCATCCTCACTTCAATACCCAACCGCTGTCATCATAAAAACTGCTGGAGATGTGCCGATGATGCCATAGAAAAATACCCATTTATTGTTGCCACACTGCTGGAAATGTGCTAACATGTGAAATTTGCTAACTTTTGCCATTTGGTGTTTGGCAGGCAGCACACAGTAACGTCTATCAGATTGTATTAGCTGAAAACACTTGTTTTTGGTCGGGTTTGTCACTACAAGTGACCTCTGTCACAGACTGTATTATAAGAATTAGTGCTGCTTTAATTTCTATTCACAAAAAAAGTGCTTCTGATGTCATAAAATGAAATTTCAGCCTTACTTGATCTAATGGTAAATGTATAATTTGATCAATATGCTGACAACCACATAATTATTGCTGCTACATATGTACATTTCAATTTGCTGTAATACACACCAGTCCCTGCTGCACGCGGCCAAGTGACAAACATTTGCCTGTTTATCATTTAATTCTGGAAACACTTGAAAATCAATTTGAAAAAAAAAAAAACAATAAAGAAACGACACAATTTGCCTCGTAACAGCTTATAGGAGATGATGAGACATTAGGATCTAATCAGCGCAGATGCTCAGTTCACAGATTCGAGTGCTGCCACACAACACACACACACACACACACACACACACACACACACACACACACAGAGCTGCAACTCCCCAAATTGTCCAACGTGGCCACACCCTTTACTTGCCTAATGTGTGGTACTGTGGGGCTCAGCTGGCCTTCTGGGGTCAGACTGCAGGGTGCACTCATACACTCATGAAGAATTAATGACTGTGTGTGTGAGTGTGTGTGTGTGTGTGTGTGTGTGTGTGTGTGTGTGTGTGTGTGTGTGTTTGTACTTTATTGTACATGAAGGTATAACACAATATGATACAGCACTGGCCAGTTAGTGTGGTGTTTACAGGTAGAAATGTATGCTAATATTCCACTGTTTGTTTTTTCAGACCAGATTATGATGTGTTACACCTCCATACATTATCATGCATTAGAGATTCTAAAAAACTGCTTGCTTAAGCATGTAGGTAATTAAAAATAACAGACATTAATTTAATTTACTTGCACTTATGATGCAATAACCTGCTAACAGGAAGCTGTCTAACTGCCAGTAGACAGAAAAAGCACAGAACTATTGGGATGTGTATCGAGAACCAGTACTTAACTGGTACCTGTTCCTAACTGGTCAGTACCAAATATCAGTAAGCTCCTGAACAAAAGGGGCTGCTACCCTTAATGATAAATATGTTAATTCTAACCTTGCTGGAAAATTCCTAACTGTACCCTGATGTTGATGAAGCTGCCAGCGTCAGACAATTACATTCAAGACTATCCAAAATCAGGATGTAGATCCCAATTGTCAAAGCCCTGCAGATCATGTCCACATGTTTTGCTTCTGCCCATCACTTGTTAACTTTTGGAAAGATATTTTTAAGTGACAGAAAACACTGGCGCATGGATTGAACCATATTCTCTTACTGCACTATTGCAACTGACTAAAACTAAACAAAAAAAATCAGACATACTGTCAAGGGGTCTATAAACAAATACAGTTCCAGATTAATACATCTTCTAATATCTATGCACGAGGCCTGACCTGTGTCAATCTGTCTGCTAAGCAGTCTAAGGCTGTTTTTGATCTAGTTGACCTGCAAACTCCTGTTTTAAAATGTTGTGTTTTTGTTTGTCTGTTTGCTTGATTGTTTGTTTTTGGTTTTATTCATCACAAAGTGGGAAATAAAAAGACGATTACATTCAACGGCCCATAAATGCAAGTTTAAATGCAAGTTTCCATTCTGCGCTCTGACAGAGCTAAACAGGGTTTTTTATTGTTACCAATTTCTATTCACTTCTGAGAAGCTTAATCACTATCGTTTTCTGGTAATTTGTAATATTGTTTAAAGTTTAGCTTCTGGAAGTGAAGCAGCATTACATCATATTCACAGCCAGGCCAGATTTGTTGAGAAAATCCTCTCTGTACTCATCATGCATGCAGTAAACTCAGGACACAAATGGTATTTTTCAACCTAGACACAATTTTACCATGTGTTTTATCCTAAGAGACTAATGGGTACAACTAGTTTTGAATTTGGTCCAGTATTGAGCAAGAGGGTTGCAGCTAGCAGAAACAAAACAGGCTGCAGTGTAAACCCTGCGGGGCAATTGAGCACCATCAATTTACGTCCTCTAAAAGTGTCTGTTTTTACCACTGATGGGCTCAGATTGTTATTATAAGTGCCTGACAACATTATGGAAAGGATCCCTACAGAGACAGACCTTATAGTTAAAGAGTAAGATCATTTTTGTTTAATTATAAACAGCCCTGAAATCACTGTCACCAAACCTACCAGACGTACAAACATACAAAAAACATCTTGGTTTGTCTTTCCAGTGTTTCAACATCACCAGCTTTGATTTGGCTGAAATAAACCCTCAATGAACTCAGTTACATGTGAAAATATGCTGCCTTTATTCACACTAAAATTACTGTTAATTGAAATGGTCTGGTGGGTTTGATGATGGAAATTTCAGGGCTGTTTCTGGTTAAACAAAAATGATATTACTCTTTAACACACAGATCTATCTCTGTAGGGATCCTTTCCATAAAGTTGTCAGACACTTGCTATAACAATCTGAGTGTATCAG
This sequence comes from Epinephelus cyanopodus, assembly GCA_026686955.1. NCBI lineage: Eukaryota > Metazoa > Chordata > Actinopteri > Perciformes > Serranidae > Epinephelus > Epinephelus cyanopodus. Next base: position 3,613,893 of record CM048925.1, on the reverse strand, counting down.
AGGCAAATACAAGCACTTGATGCATAAACTGACAGTGTACAAATGCCCTGAGTGATTCAATTACAGTGATACAGCCTGTTTCACACAACACTGTAGTTGCCCTTTAATTTATTTCTGCATAAAAGTAAAAGTAAAATAAATCTTTTCATATCATGTTTTTATTTTTTGCATCAAAACGAGCACTGATAAGTGTCAGTATCAATAAAGTCCAAAGGATACCCATCCCTAAAGACTCTATGATGGTATTTTTACTCTTTTTTGCTTTTTCTACTAACTGCCTACACTGCAGGCAAAAGTTGCACTTGTGTGTGATACCGTTATTTGTAACCCTAAGTGGCTACTTCCATAAAATGAAAGGGTCAAGCTTTGCTGCAAGAGTTACAGTGAGCTGTATACACTGTACACTATATAAAAGGAGGTTTTTACTCTCTGTCTCCAGATAGAGTTTAAAATTAAAGACCCTGGATAAATGTCAGGCGCTGAATTCCCGGAGGATTATGTCGCTGCATTCTAAGCAGCTCTGCAATTTCTGACATTTTTCAGCTCAGATGATTACTAATCTAATAACGGTGTGAGGACAACCAGTGCAACTGTGTGACTCCACATATGTTGTGTGTTATGTTGTCACTGTTGAAGGCGTTGCTACAGAGATTCATTGGATGATTATGTGAAGATTTATTTGGCTGAGTTTTAACATGACATCTCTCCTATTTAATGTTTATGGCAGAATAAACACCACAACACTGGCAGAGGTGAGACACTTGGCTCGAAACTTAGCTCAAAACGTAATCAACATCCATCATCCAGAGGGAAACACTCAGTCTTAAGTATGGACACCTGTATTGAAAACCGAACCCAACACAGTGACTTAACCTGAGGGTGACCCGAGCAGCAATGTCTGACCTCTCAGCTGTCAGTGCCTGAGTCACTGGAACATACAGAAAACAGAGTCCTGACTTCTTTGTCTATCTGCTGTAATTGTGTCACTCTGTGTTGCATATATGGCATGAGTGTTACACAGTCCCATGACCGCCAAACAGGGGAGCAGGCACATCAGCACTAAAACATGTCATTGTGCTGTCAGTGGATAGAGTGTAGGTAAAGGAAGGGAATGTCAACTGGTGGAGAATACAACATTTTTACATTGCACATTTCAGTGTTTTGATGTTGTTTCCAAACAAGAATTTAAGTATTTACTCAAACACTCTTATCCACTTTTAGTTTATAAGACCATCATAACTTTTTCTTTTTCAATTTTACTCATTTTTTGCACTACATTATCATTTTCATTCTCATATTATCATTATAATAATCTGTACAGTGTACTTTGCACTAATATTATCATCTTCATTGTCATATCTTTGTCGTTATTTGCACGACTTATGTTTGGATTTACATGTGTGCAGTTTTCCTGCATTTTTACACACTTTAATTTCCAGTATTGTGTAACCTCCTCTATGTGCTGCTGCACGTTGCCCCACAGGTACAAATAAAGTGTTTTGAATGCAGTACGACAAAACACAATCACGATAAAATGAACCAAACAAAACAGCTCCATATTTAAAACTTTATCACCAACACATATGTTTCATTTACGTATGTGACATATGAGGGTGTGGTATTTGTTTCTGGATGTGGTGATGAGGTGAGGAGTGGCCAAGTGGTGAAAGGACCTGTGGCTATATAAGAGTGTTTCTATGTGCTGGTCTACAAGCTGACTGATTCAGTTATACGACACCACGGCCTGCAGCCTGCTCCTGAGTGCACCTGAGGATTAAAGACAAGAAAAGGTAACTTGTACTCTTAATCTTATCTGTGGCAGCGTATGAAAAATGTATATTATATTTCTATGCATCTAATAGTAGAAGATTGATTAGGAACTGGGAAAAGAGTGTGAGGCTAGTGTCCTGCTGTAAAGTGAAAGGTGTGTACAGTGCAACAGTTTTCTAAAGAAACAGGTCGTAACATTTAATCTAAATGTGAGTGTAGGGACAAAATGTATCTTTGCCATGCACAGTCATGTAATATCGTGCTGTTTTCACTTCAGTGTGTCCTTGAGCACATTTCATCTGTGCATGAGAGCCTTGCTTTTTTTCCTGTTCTCATAAAAGTCATCAATAAGCCGCAGGCCTCTCTGTTCTCGGTCTTCCTAGGTTTATCTTCATTATGCGACTGCATCTGTAATTCTTTGACAGAAAAACGAAGGACACTCCAGGTGTCGGAGCTCTTACCTTTCAGCTGAAATAAGACTGACTCCGTTACAACTCTTATTATTCTGTTTTATCATGACACAAAAGACGACTTGATCGTTTCACTCTTTATTTGTAAGAATATAATTATTTGTAATATGTTTAAATGTGGTATATCAGTTTGATTGCTGTTGGTTGATTGGTAACAGGGCTGTAACACCTGTCTAACACTGGCATGGCTGGAAATTAACTTTTTTATCCTACCATTGTTTTTTAAGCTGGTGAGTGAAGCACATCTAGTGATGCTATATTGTACGTGACCTGACATAAACTTATTATCCTGACGTGACTTGAGCTAAATGAGCTGGCATGATTCTGGTCAAATTTGGTTATGTGAAGAGAAGCAATTGTTCTCAGGGCCGGTTGTCTGAATAACAGGAGAGCAGTCGCCTAGTGACAAGAAACACCTTTTAGTAAGTATTGGAAAGCTGTAGGTGAGTCAACTGATACTGCTTGATTCCACACTATAAACTGTCAGGATGTACCGAGTCTTTGGCTTTCTCGTGAGTTAACGCTCAAATGTGCAACTCCATGTCTGAGCCTTTTATTTTAAGTCTTGTTTATGCTACAGCAGCGCTAATTTCCAACCCTGCTGGGAGCGGGACCATTTTCAGCAAGAGGGGAATTTCCTCCAGGAGAAATATTTGGAAACAGCTAATCAGACCATTTCAAAGCATTTGAAACAAAATTTAGATTTTGGTGATTGAGTGCCATTTTAAGAAGCCAGTATTCAATTCAGGGCCGCGCAAGAAAAGTGCACACACTATGACTTTTTTACTAGGTACTATACCATGATTTTTTATGACCTTTTTTTTTATCACATACTAAAACTTCACAAAAGCTATAACTAGGGATGCAAGATAATATCGGCACATTACCAGAATCAGCCAAGTTAATAATATCGGTACATCGTCATTGGTATCGGCATACCAGACAGCAGCAAAAAATCCAATATCGTGCATCCCTAACCATAACAGTTGACAGTGATGAAGCCTACATAACACTCATAATACAATCTAGTTTTCCTTTTATTTGAAAGTAATGAAATAGAGAGACGGTACAGTGTTTGACACTGATTGTACTCACAGCAGTCAAGCAACAGCCTAGTAATAATAATGGCAATATGTTAAGCTTATTTATGATTATGATTAAATTTGCCAATATTTCATTTGGATGGCAGTGCGTGGTGGCCTTTTTGGGCATAGCATTTTTTTCCTTTATATTTTTTCATTTGTTTTCATTTTATTTATAAACTGCAAATAATTATAAAAATATATGCATTCCTGAAGAAGATAATACGATTACATAAAAATAATAATTTAGCTGATTCTTGAGCAAAGATAATCTCAAGTCTTCACAAAATGGGTTTACTGGAAAATAATGTGCTGGAAATGTAAAAGACAGGAAGGCACCTTTATCCATGCACGTGGATATGTGTTTGTTGTTTGTGTTGATGTTCTTAAAACAGAAAAACTTCAATAAAAAAAACTTAAATAACAAAAATGCATTATAATTATATGTGACTCAATCTATTGCATTAATACACTTGAATAACAAATAATATTTTTGCAATTAAAATGCCGACAATAGGCCAGAATTACATTTCCTGTCATGACTTATGTTTCCTAGGTAATAATAACAAACATTAAGAATGAAATAGCAGGACTGGGCAGTCAGATCATTTTGTAACTGTTATTGAATTTGCAGTCACAGGCACAATTATATATTCGTGGTCTGACCTGGACACCAAAGAATCATTGTTAGTACACATTCCTCTCTAAGTGCACATAAGTCATTGATATAACCCTGAATCAATATGCCATTATGTTTCTGCATGACTCAGGATGCTCACTGTGGTCATCATTCAATTAGTTAGTGCATCCCGTGGCATCCAATGAGCTGCAGTTAACAATATATGGAGATGGACAATCATGCGGAGCACTGTTTGCTGATACTTTGACATCTAGAAAAAGCTGTAGAGTCCTCTGGTGGTCACCTAGAGAACTATTTCCTCTCTGTGCAGCTCATTAAAGCTCAGTCAGACTGCAGTGCGTGCTCCGTATACGTAAAAGGAAATTAATCTTTTTTTTGTTGCTGTTTTTTTTTTTTAGTTACGTAGGCTGTTAGTTTCCATAGCATATTATTTCTAGTTTCCTTTCTGATTACAGACTGAGATCTATTTTGGTTTTGTTCTGTCTTTAGTTTTCTGTGTCTGTAAAGTCCTCTGGGATTTGTTTGTGATACAAAAAAAACACATTTTAAAGATAATGAATAAATACTAGTGATCTTGTTTTGGCAGGCAGCATGGATGTAAGTACCTCGTCAAATTCTCAGATCTCCACACTGGTAAGAATGACATCACTGCAACTATTTTTCTACACATTTTCCATCTAAATAGAGATGCTTGAATCTTTGCTTATGTCAAACGGCCATGTTTGCAACTGCAAGTTGGTGTCCTCCATCCTTTCCACCCTCTCTCTTCCTCATTACTCCGTCCTGGCCCCTGACCCTGATCCTGACCCCTCTCCATCCTCCCCCTCTCCTCCTCCCTCTCAGCACTCTGACGCTCTGTGTGGCAGCTGCCCGTCCTCTGGTTCTGCCCCACAGGCTAACAGCCTTTGGCCGAGCCTGCCGCAGTCTGGAGCCGGGTTCCCTGCATGGCCAGGACAGCTAGGACAGCCCACCCAGCCTGCACCGTGCTGGACTGGCCAGCCGAACACACCCTGCTGGCCTGGGACTCAGCCAGCTTCAGTCTCTGTCCCTGCACCGATCTCATTTCCAGCCCCGGCTCAAGCTGTAACACCAACCACTGCATCTACCACAACTATATTCCCAGCTCCGGCTCAAGTTCCAGGTCAGGCTCCAGGGCAGCCCTGCCAGCCTTGCTGGCAAGGCACCCAGTACCAGCCTCCCCAATACCAGCAACCCCAGTACCAGACTCCCCAATATCAGCAACCCCAGTACCAGACTCCCCAACCACCAGCTCCAATTCAAACTCAAGTCCCTGCTCAAGTCCCTGCTCAAGTCCCTGTTCAAGTTCCAGCTCCAACTTTAACTCCAGCCCCAGTCCCTGCACCTGCTCCTGCTCCTGCTGCCAGCATCCACCCAAGTGTACCGGGGTGGCCTGCCCACCCTGGTTGGCCTTATAACCCAGGACAGTCAGGATGGCCTGGACAGCATCCATCTATCATGCCTCCACACTGGCTTCCACCCACATCTGGACCTCTCGTGAGTCAAAGAATGTGACTTTCATGCATCTTAGAGTATTATTTGTTCATTTACAGGAAGGACAAAAAGAGATGGATGATGATAGAAGCTACAGTGCTGATGGATATGTTTGACTATCTGATTCGATTCTTTTTTAATTCAGGTTGTTTTAATGTTATTCTTTCTCTTTCTTGCTGTTCAGAGCGTGCCATACAACTTGAACCTGGCCCGAGGCGTCTATGACAAGATGATGATGACCATCCTGGGCCATGTCAAACCTAATGCTAAGATGTAAGCTTCATTACATGAACTTAGATCTCTCTCTGAACATTCTTTCTCCTGTATACTCTTTTTCATATTCTCTTAAAGGGATAATTTGCTGATTTTCAACCAGTTTTGTGTCAAAATAATGTGAATAGTAAGTGTAAATGAACTGTGGTTAACCAGGACACAGATCTCCCTGCTCATCTCTCAGACGCAAAATGTTTTGCTGGCTCTAGTGCTGTTACTCCAACTACAGATTGTACTTCTGCATTTTCATCAAAGAACATATAAAATATATCTACATTCATAATTTAGTTGCTATAGTTGTTTGAGTTTCATCTGCCCTCCACCATGGACACAAACTGTGCATTGCAATACCCATACTACTATACTATTTAGTAAGACAGAAAAAAATGAGTATGTGACAATTGATAGTACGTCAAATGCAGTATGCCCAAAATACCAGGATGTTCTACTACGTTAGGGTTGCAACGGTACCAGTCTCAAAGCGTATTGTTATATTGAAATTGATGGTAATCGTAATGCGTACATTTGCTTATCTGTGTTATTGGGGAAAAAAATGGACAGAAAATCTCACCTTTATTTAAGTTATTTTCAAAAGGGAGACTTGTTACACATCCATTAAAAAATGGTTTTAACTTTTAATTATAGTAATTAGGCTAAACGTTTGCTTAACCAAAAATAACTCGGGATGCACAATACTGGATTTTTTGCTGATACTTAATATGTATTTATGTCACAACTCATTTGACCAATAAGCGATATCGATATTGGTACATCCACTTCTCTATCTTTCCCTTCCTATTTTTAGTGATCATCAAGTCTCTTCTCTAGAGGAATTAATATCATATTTTGCATGTATTATAATGCACTGTTATCATGATGACCCACCCAGCACTCGAAAGGGCGAGCATTTCACTGGCATTTGTGACTAAAAATAGCCGTGTGCGAACTGTAAAAAATATTTAGGGGCACATGTGCACATAAAAAAAATCAGCCGAAGCAGCCTATATTTAAGTCCCACTGCCGGCAGCATGGAAATAAGTCAAAGTGTGGAGAGGAGACAGACCGGATTAAGCAGCGGACCTTCGGGGAAGCCTGCTCTGTTCTCCCCGCAGTTAGGGACCGTTCGCCACGGAAATAAGTCCTGCAGAGTTTCAGAGCACCTGGAGAATGTTTTAGGATAGTAATAACATTATATAAGATAATCATATTGCAAAGATAATGTACCCAATAACACTAAAGACAAACTTAAATTGCAATACTTTTTCAAAACTTGATGATTTTACCTTTCTGTATATTTTGTATAGAAATTCATTAAATAATTTTGCTTGTAAATGTCTATTTGCATCACGTTTATTACGGAAAACACATTATTTGATCAATTTACATTGTGCCCCTAAAGTTCTTTGTGCGCTCCTTACTTTTTCAAATTAGCCCTGCCACCAGCAGATGGAGACACGAAATACAACACTTTTCAATGAATGTAATATCCACTCATTGTGCAAATTAAGAAAAAGCATGTTGGCCGATTCTGATCTCATTTCAAAGCCAATACTGGCTGATACCGATGAGGTACGGATGTTATTAGTTATCCCAAAAACTAGCCCTTCTGTATAATTCCTTTAAGATCATTCTGAATGATAATAATAAAAACAATTATAATAATAATTCTGCATATATTTTCTAAGATGGTTATCTAAACATGAAAATTTCATACCGTTGCAATCCTATACTACATTGCATCGCATTTTGCAGTATGCAAGTCATCATGCTTTTCTGACCCACAATCCTCTGACTAACTGAGATGCAAACAGATGACAGCTGACTGACAGCTGACTGACAGCTGACTGAAGCAGCAATGAGGGATGACAACATTAAAGTGACTGGTGACTAGTCTTATAGTGACAATAGGAATATTAATTTATTGAACAAAATAATCATAAATATAACCAACAACAAAAGGGCAAAATAATTAAATAACAATGACAGAAAAATGCAGATGTAATTTTACCATCAGGAATATGTTAGAATACACACTGTATGTTATAACACATTGAAAAATAACAACAGCAAAGGGTTGAGCTTAGTGAAAGCATTTTTGTTTTATCTCCAAAGTAAAGGACATATGAAAGAAAGGGTCAAAGCTCAGCACATAATGTTATGAAGAAGTAGTGTGTGTGAATACTTCATACAACAGTAGGCACTTTGTAGAGACTGCTGCAGTAACTACAGACTAAAGTTAAAAGATAAAGTATGTGACCCTGAACGTACCCAAAGAGTTTATAAGTGGCTAAAGAGAGACACCTGCTCCTCATGCTCTGTATCTCAAACTGAAACCTAACAGATACAATTGTAAAACTAAGCGGTGCTGAACAAATATAAACCAATATTCTGTTCCTGTACTGTAATTTATCACCTAAAATGTCCACAGAAACATATTTTATCACCCTATTTGTAACCAGGAAGTGGGCGCCATTTTGTTTGAGGTATCGTAGGTTGAAACAAATGAGATCAAACAGTAAAAATAGGCAGTGCTAATAAAATATAAAGCAAGATTCTGTTACTGCGTTCCCGTTTTATTATACAAATATTTGTAGAAACGTATTTTAGCTTACCGTTTAGCTGTAATTCCAGGTTGTTTGTTACCGGTCGCCGCCATGTTGTTTGTTTCATGTGGTAAAATGGCCGCAGTACGTCACGTCACGCACCAGGGGGAGCCTGCGTGACGCTGTGCATTCTGGTAGTTGTAGGTTTTCTGCCTCTTGAGGATAAACAAATACCAGAGCTCTTTTCTTTGTTGCACCAATTTCAAAAGTGTTGGCGTTAAGACCATATTTCCAGTGGCGAAATACTTATTTAAGTTCATAATATTAATTTCAACATTCATACAGAATATACAAATCTTTTTTTAACATTGTTTTTATTGACTATTTTTAAGTTTTATACAAAGGGCAAAATAATCACATATAAAATAAGGAAAAATGAAACTTATAATAATAAAATCAGTTTGGTTATGCATGGTTTCTTCCAAATTCTGTTGTGTGGTTTAAGTAATATAAGTAATAATAATAATAATAATTAAGTAATACTATATTCAGTATAGACTGATAGAAAATTCCATAGTCTGTAGTTTCCATTTTCCATTTCCACAGGCAGATAAATTGTACAGACAGTCTGACCAGCTTTAGTCGTCCACAGGTTCACAGTGAACTTCCTGAGAGGCAACGACATCGCCCTCCACATCAACCCCCGCTTCAGTGAGGGGGGTAAACAGTCCCTGGTGCGTAACCACAAACTGGGCGAGCGCTGGGGCCAAGAAGAGAGGGACCTGAAGGGACCCTTCCCCTTCGCTCAAGGGAGCCCGTTTGAGGTGAGCGTAAGAGAGAGAGGAAGCAGCGGATTAAAAAGCTGTGTTCGAGGCTGCTGTGTGTTGCATGTTAATGTCAATAAATCATTACCACATTCATTTGGAGACAGATGTTCACCTGAGGCAAAGTGTCGGCTTCCACTAACCCGCTTCTGCTTTTTTACAACACAAATAAAAGACATACACAGACGCCACTAATCATTTTAATATGCTCTCATTTGTCTGTGGTGTGAATTTCCCAATATGTTCCACATGGTGCCTTTAACTGACTCCAGGTCACTCTCTCATGGTTAACGTCAGGCTAACGTTTGGAAAAGATGGAAAGGGTTGGAAAGTCGTTTGTGCAAGCTGGCCCTAGATAAGAGTACTGCTGCACCGCAGGGAGACTCCTGGAGGTCAGTGGGGGTCTCGTGTTGCTCAATAACATCAATAACAATTACGCTTTACAGGCTTCGCCAAGAGGTTACTAATCTGAGGAGCTCTGTGTCCATGTCTACTGGCAGCAATAACACCAGGGCTCTTAACTTTTCCTTCAGTTTCAGTTTTCATTCTTCATTCTTCAGTTAGTTAAGTTTCATTTTCTGGCATTAGATGATCCTAATTATATAAAACATATTTTTTCTTCCAGTTAGAAGATTTGGCCCCATAAAATGATTTCTCCTAAACGAAATCATGATAAATGATTCTCGTTTTTCTTTCTAAATGTGCGCTGCATGTGAGCCGCTCCACAGTCCAGATGAAAGCAGTAGCCTACATCCTTCCTTTTCTGCTCTGTTCCAGATGAAGATCCTGTGCACCCACGAGGCGTTCAGGGTGGCGGTGAACAACATCCCGCTGTTCGAGTTCCGACACCGAATCAGAGAGCTCAACCAGATCGACAGAATCAACATCCTGCATGATGTCGTCCTCACCTGCGTCAACGTGGAGACGCTGCCATAGGAAGCACGCCAACACTCACACAATACATGAATCAACACATTAAGGACACACATGTATCAGTGTGTTGTAAATGCATGAGCAGAAATGTATGCCAATAGAAACATGCACATAAACACACACCATCTATACGCTACATTTTACAGGAACTAAAATTGTAGAATTTATCTTAAGCTTAAAGATCAAACATATAAGTGTTCATTTGTTTATTAATTATAAGGAGCTGAGCTCATTCTATTATATGCTTCTTCCTCTACCACATATCTAACAATTTAAAGTTCCAGTGTGTAGGATTCAGTTGCATCTAGTGCCTGAGGGTGCAGACTGCAACCCCCCTAAATCCTGCACACTGGACCTTTAATACACACACAGCTTTCTTTTCCTGTATCTAGATGCTACTGTTACTGTATTTATTGTGTACAATATTTTCTATATTATTCAACTGCTACTAACTGAGAATTAAACAGTGCTAATATTGCCAAAAACAACAAGGTCTATTATATATGTCTATTAGGATTCTGTTAACTGTAGTAATTCTTAAATAAAATTATCAGTCAGAAATCTGGTCCATTGTTTTCACTGTTTATTTTTTTAAGTGTTTACAGAAGAACACTTGGAAAAATCTTTCAGAGTAATACAAAAATTAAAATCAACACTATAAAAACATAAAGAACATAAACTGACAGACTAGTTATGATTTACATAAAGGGATGTGTCACTGCTACAGTACTCTGAGATAAGGGAGACACCACTGGTGCAAAAATCTGAATTACACACCCTCAACACAACATCTTACAATATCCATCATCTGACACTTACCTCACACCTCAACACCACTTCTATCCTCACACTTTAACTTCCTCTGACCTCCCACTTAAACATACTTTAACTTGTCCATCTCTAGATAGTTCCCAACCTTTATGAATGTAAAACATGTCATCAGCTGGCCAGAACATGAATGTTTCATGCAAGAAACATATTTCCATGGAAACGGCTGTGCAGATTAATATCACCTAACAGCATAAAGCTTTTGGATGTTAACAAAACGACACCATGTTACTTGCTGTAACGCCACTCTAAAGGCCTTTGCACACTGAGTCAGTTTTTTTAATCCGTTAAACCCTGCACACTGATTCTGATGCGTTTCATTGTTTTATTTGTTGTGAAAATTTCCTCCTGTGCCTCTCTCCACTGGAGTTACCTATCTGGCGTTCATTACTCCCTCCCTGTCTTTCATTTGGCACCGCAGCTGCACGAAGGGGTGGAGCTGTCCTCCATCTCTGTCCTCCACATCTTCCTTTTCATCATCATCCACCTGAATATTACTATCTGACCTGCTGAAAGCATGTGAGTTATGAAATGATTCTTCACAGAGTCTCTAAAGGTGCCGAAATTCTTCGTGACAGACGAAAGTTTCAGATACAGTGTGCAAACGTGATTAACACAACATGAAGTCGTATTTATTTGTAGGGGTGTGACAATTTTGGATGGAAAAAACAGACTGTGCAAAAGCCTTGAGGATGAATTTTGAGTTTCACTACTGGTTATACAGAAAACTGTTTATTCTGTCCTTTAACGTTTTTATTTTGGAATAAAATAATGAACCCTGCAGCTTCTGGGGGAAGCTAACGGGGCTTCTGACTTTTTAACCTGCACCAAAACATAACCATCATTAACACAATCACTTAAATATTGACCAAAACCACAGGATGAATTATTTGGTCCCCTGTGCTCTTTATGTAATTTCATAATTTTTGTCCTTCTGGTGTCTCCCTTTGTAACAATTGTGATTCATTACATTTAGGAAATTTGATTTTAAAAAGTAGAAAACAGAAAAGAAGCGCTATGGCAACTTCAAAAATAAGGCAACCTTTTTTCTTTTTTCAGTGCATAATACTCAGGATTCATTTCTTTCAGCTCGTCCACATATAACAACATCATCTACACTCAGTCTACAAATAAAGTTCCTAAAGATCTCTGTGCAAATAACAATTCACAGTGCTGCTGTGTGTGCATACGTCCATCTCCTTACATCTTGGTGTCCAGTTTCCTCTCCACAGACTTCAGCAGCAGCTCAGCGTACTGCTCCAGCAGAGCCAGGGCCTTCTCTCCTTCACCTTTGACCCCTTGGTCCACGCGGTGCCCTTCGCACTGCGAGCTGGGGTGAGGCAGAGAGTCCAGCTCAGCCTTGACTGTGAACAGAGCCTCGCACAGGATGCTCCTCATTTCTTGTTGATCTTCACTGGGCTGCTGGCTGCTCTGTAGCACCTGGTTTTAATGAGTACACATGGAAAACAGACAGGCAGCGAATGAGTGAGTCTGTCTGTGTCTTTCTCTGTTTGATCTGTCCATCAGATTATAGATAAATCTCCATGTGAGCTCTGAAGCACGTTACTGACATAAGAAAATGCTAAAAAAAAAATCAAGCAGGGTCTCAACTAATGATTGTTTTTATTATCAGTTATTTTCTAGATTAAAGAATTAAAGCTACAGTTCGTAACTTCATAAAAAAAATAACTTGTCATATTCACTGTCACCATATTCTTGCAGTATGAGACAGATTATCTGTTCAAGCTTCTATTCTATTCTAGTATCTTTGGGTTTTAGGCTGTTAGTTGGACAAAAGAAAACATCACCTTATTTCTCACATATTTCATACCTGTTAATGCTGCCACTCTAATTTCCTCTTAGTTATAATCGCATATTTGGGTAGATATTACCACTGATAAATATAATGTATTTCTTAAATCCTGCATCCTTTCATGCACTGTCTTGTCTTAGTTAATATTATTCTATGGATGTTGCTCTTTGCAAGTCTCGTCTGTGGGGAAATCGTTTTACTTTCTATTAGAGCCGAAACAGTAAGTCCATTAATGGATTTGGCAATCAACAGAAAATTGTTATGCAACTATTTTTTAAAGCTCATTTATTCTTTGATCAGTTTTTCAATAAAAAATGACAAACTTTTTCTGGTTCTACTTCCCCAAATGTGAAAATGCACTGCTTGTCTTTGTCTTTTATGATAATCAACTTAATATTTTGGGGACATTGACCTTAACTCGGGTTCTGTGTTGCACGTTTCTGGCTGCAGCTGATGAACGTTTATACGACAGATTATTCTGCTGATTTTTCCCTTTTTTTGTGATTACATTTTTATTTAGTTACTCTGTCAAGTATTAATAATAAATCCTATATACATAACTGCATCTCATTATGTTTTACAAATCTTAAAGGTATTGAAACTCCGAAGGAAAATTAACCTATTGTCTCTCTAACTCTAACTCTCCCCTCCCGCCCTGGCTGTCTAACGATGACCTGTGATGTCTAAATCGTATGAGTGACATAAAAAAAAAACATGCCAAAATAAGCATGATGAGAGGATGAATCAAGACGCAAAACTAGAAAAGCACTCGGAGAGCGCAGACCTCTGCCAGGCAGCTCGGATCTCCCGCCATTTTATTATTTTATCCACTTTGCTTCAACCGATCACCACCAAAATTGTATCATCCGTTCCTTGTCCCATTATCAACCCTTCCTGAAAATTTCATCAAAATCCATTCTGAACGTTTTGAGGGGCTCTTAATACACACTATTTTTTGGGACAATGTTTAAAATACTTAACAATAAATTGAGCTAAATTATGACGTGTTCTCCCTTTTTTAGACTGGTCGACTAGTCTTATTTAAATTTTCGTTTAGTTTAGTCGCCAGGAACATCCCCAGTGCACATATACATAAAACAACCCTCATTCAACACAGTGAATCAAAGAGAAACGACCAGCCGGATTTGCATAGATCAACATAACGACAAACTCTGCACTCCGACAGTTTCACTCCTAAATGATGAGTCTTCATTATCTCTTAAACTTTCTCAGAGAAGACTGTTGCTTTTGGGTTTTACAGCTGCAAAGAAAATGCTAATACAGAAGTGGAAGCCCCCACATACACTCCATATTGGGTTACCCTATTGTATGACATGATATCTTGGAACTCTCTATCGCCAGGTCAGATAGGGCCATGGTGAATAACCGTGAAGCTCTGGCGAGGGCATTAATCCCGTTTAGACTGCTGGTTTTGTCCCACTGACAGTCAATGTCCCCAAAATCTTTAGTTGATTATCACAAAAGACAAAGGCAAGCAGTGCATTTTCACATTTGAGGAACTAGAACCAGAAAATGTTTGTCATTTTTATTAAAAAAACAACTCAAAGAATTAATGAGTTTTTGCAGAACAATTTTCTGTTGATCGCCTAATCCATTAACAGATTATTTCAGCTCTGTAATAGAGTAAAACTATTTCCCCACAGACGCAATTTGCAAAGAGCAACATCCATATAATAGCTACAACAAAATGTGCATAGTATGATGTAGGGTTTAAAAAATACATTATATATATCAACAGTAATATCTATCTCTATATGAGATTATAACAATAAGAGGAAATTAGAGTGGCAGCATTAATAGGCATGAAATATGTGAGAAATTATCTCTGTCTATTTGCCTTTTATCTTCCTTAACTCGCGTCAAGATATATTTTCCCTTCAGGCTCTCTTAACCCTCACGTCTCCATTTTCACACACACACTTATGCAGACACACACACACACTCACTGACCGTAGTGTACAGCATGGCGGTTTTCCGCAGACTGTTGTGAAGCTCTGAAACAGCCTGCCTGCAAGTTTCCAGGGTGATGGAGTGATCTGCAGAGAGAGGGAGAGAGAGAGGAAGGGACTCTTTCAAGTACAGCACAGCATGTGGCAAATCTGAGTGCTCACAGAGACGCACGCTCTGTGCAGTGAACGCACGCAGACAAACAGTTATCGAGCGGAGCAGGCTCACAGTAAATGCTGAGCAAAAGGTTGAGGAACAATAAAAGACCCAAAAAACACGGAGAAACTTGGGAGCAGAAGAGAAAAGTACAGAAGGAGAAAAGGAGACTGCTGCACAGAGCCACAGAGCAGGAGCTGTGTGAGCTGTGGAAGTGAGAAAAATGATTTCACAGTTTATATCCTCAGGCAAAAACACAGTTGTAGGTACAAATGTGGACGGATATCACTTAATGGCATTTATGGTTTCTGTGTTCTCAAATTGAAATGAAATCTGTTGCCTTTGTGAGGCAGTTATCGTCCACAGAACAGCAGGCACAGAAGCGTGAAGAACAGGATGAAGAAGTTATTTTAAGATTCATCTCAGCATTTGAACTCTATTAGATACCTTTATTTATCGAGGGACTGAGGAACGTGAGGGGAGACAATCTGCAGCGGTGCTTCAGTTAAACGCGGCTCTACATATCACATGATGTTAAATAATTGATGTGTGCAAACTTCACTGCAATCACTCTGTTTGATTATCAGCAGGGTTCTTACACATTTTAACTAATGAACTTTCAAAACTTTTCCTTCATATTTTTCCCCATTTCCATGACACACAAATTTACCAAACATTACTGTCTGCACACTGCTGTTGCTTCTTAAATTCCCCCTACAGGCACATCCAAAATGTCAAGGTCGAGCCCCCTTATGGGGGATTAAAAAACAAACAAAGATCCTATAGATGTCAGTGCAATTTGATGTAGGGCTGTGCAATTATCCCCGAAATTCAATCCTTCATTTTCTGTGACAGCTCATCGTGTTGGGGCTGCAGCCTATTCCAGCTGACACCGGGCGAGCAGCAGGGTTCACCCTGGACAGGTCGCCAGACTATCACAGGGCTGACACATAGAAACAGACAACCATTCACACTCATATTCACACCTTAGACAATTTAGAGTCACCAATTAACCTGCATGTCTTTGGACTGTGGGAGGAAGCTGGAGCACCTGGAGGAAACCCACGCTGACACAGGGAGAACATGGAAACCACTGCTTCACCATGCTGCCTGTCCCCAAAATGATAATCACAAGTATTGTGATCAATACTGAGATTATGGTTATTAATTGAATTGCACCTTCACATTTAAAAATAAAGAGCACTACTTTCACTTTCATGTTGTGCTACATTCCTGCTAGTCTGTAGGCAAAACCCGGAGATCTTGCCTCCGGAAGAGAAGCAGAAGAGCCCTGGTTTCCGGTTGTAGGCTGTTTGTAGTCCGCATGATGTTGACCAATTATGTTTGAGCCGGCTGCAGTTGTTGCCAGGTTAACGGTCCGTGCGGTGAACTAACGAGGCGGAACATAATCTACTATGTCTTTACCACCCTCCTGAAATATATGATGGGGTCTAATCGCTAAAGGCTTTTTTCATTTCTCATACTCATGTGCACATGTAAATAAATATTCTTTTCTCTCAGAACGAGTCTCTCCTGATTCAAATATGGATATCTGAGTTGAAACTGGACAAAGATGGATTAAGTAAGGTCATGTTGACTACACTATGCGTCAGCATCGCAGTCGATCATGTTCATATAATTGCAGGCAGCCAAAATTATGCACGTGATTAGTATTCAATTAACTGTGCAGCTCTACCTTCTCATCAGGTACAATATCCTTTGTGCATGACATGACGATTCCAAAAGAAAAGGGTCTGTCCATCAAAGGAGCGTGAGTGTGTTCAATAAATTCTGTAGCAACCATCTGTTCACATTTTGATATGTCAAAGCTGAATATTGAGTCCGTCAACCATCAGATCTCAAAATCAACCAACAGAGTGAAATTCAAAACTGCCCACGCCCCTTCATCCGTGGACTCACCCATGTAATCACAGTGTTGACAGCAGCAGGGCACAGAGACAGACAGAGGGACGTGAGACAGACAAGCAGACTGACACACAGGCCAGAAGGCAGAGGGCGAGCAGCGTGAAGAGACGCGCTGATGAAGAGGAGGAACGGTAGCGACGGACAAGTGGGTAAGAGAGTTCTGGGAGGCCAGACCTGGCTGGGGATCGGCACTCGATGATGTGCGAGTCTGTTCGGGCACCAGAGGGCACTCTTTGGCCACAGCCACCTGTGACGGCTCCTTGGCGCTGAGGAGAAATGCCAGAAATGTGTGTCAGTTTTAAAAAGAAACAAAATGCAGCTACATGAAGTGGTGTAAAAACAAACCTCTCTGAAATCGATTCTCTCTTCTGCCTCACTGGAAGACAACTTGGCAAAGACGGATCCAAACTTAGATGCCTGCTCAGTGCTGGAAAACACACACAAAATTACACACAGGAAATCTGCTTTCTGGTTCCTTACTTGTGCGTTCATGAGTCACATTCACAGCATATGATAGGCTGACTAACCTCTGCTTCCTTGAGTAGGTGCGATGTCAGAGTCTCTGGTAGGAGAAGAAGCCCTCGCAGAGTCTCCAGACCAACTGAGGCTCGACACCGCCTCCAGACAGAGGCTGCGGCGAGGGCAGAGAGGCTGTTTGGGAAGCGGGATGCGGGAGGGCGGGATGCTCTGGGTAAAAGGTGTGGGTGAAACTGTGGCTGTAGCATGAGGAGGAGTTGGGGCGGGACCGTTTGGTAGAGGACACGGTGAGCGGGATGATGTTGATGAGACAGCAGAGGGGACAGCGGCGACAGGAGATGAAGCGAGCAAAGGAGGTGCGGCATCCAGCTCCCCACATGACCTCCTGACTCTGAGGAAGGAAGGGGAGCAAGGCGGAGAGCCCGGCTGGATCACCTCTACCAGGGAGGTGGAGCGGCTGCTTTTGGCCATGGAGCTGGCAGTGGGGTTCATGTAGGAGTGGAGGGGTTTGAGTTTGGGGCTGTCCCAGAGCAGGGGGGACCGGGGGGACTGGGGGGAGCCGGAGGAGGGTGAGGAAAAGTGGAAGGAAGGCTTGGGAGTGTCGTGATCCAGGAAGAGATGCTGAGGTCTCTTGCACAACTCCCCTCGGTCACTAGAGGGCAGAGGGGAGTGAGGAGCTGGAGACACAAATGTAGAGGTGGAGATTTGTTTTAACAACATATTCATTTATTTTACTTCTTGAAAACTTAGTTCACATTTTTTAGAGATCACCACTCAAATTATGTTTGAATACATTCTTGAAGCAGGCCAGCAGCAGCGATGGGTCAAACCTGTGTAACAGCAGCAACAGAAAGTTTGCTGATCTCACGGGTAGTTGTGGGTGTCCCGTCCCACGGAGCTGACTTGTGTTTTATTTCATTTATGGTCAGACTCTCTTTTAGACTCTTTCTGATAAGTCCATCTTAGGCAGTTGGTGCCAATGCCGGAATAACAACTTTCTCTGCAGGATTTTGCCATTAAATAAGGCTTTTACTGAAAAGACGCGCATGCACATCAGCATTTGAAGAACAGCCAATCTCTGAAATGACCTGAGATTGGCCAGTGTCTCCTGTCACAGGCTAGATCCTTTAAAGACTGAAAACAGAGCCAAGAGGAGGTGCAGAGGTCTAGAGTTCTCTCAGACCACTTAAATTACAATAACCTCAAAGTATATTATGGGTTTTTGCTCAGTGAAGCCAAAACAAATCTGCCTACCTCAGCTTTAACTGTCTCATAATGGACACCTAATGGAGTTAATGTAGCTCACTGAATACCCTGACCCAGACATTATTGAAATGGCAGAAAATACACAGCAATAAATTAACAAAGTGATGATGAAACGTACCGTCTGAAGCCAGATTCTGGGCAGAGTGTGATTTCTGCAAACCCGTCGCGCTGTCCGACAGCAGTGGAGCTTTGGATGGAGGGTTGGACAGCCTCCACATGTGGAACCCTGAACTCCTTTTCTTCTTCAGGGATCTGAGGACGGGAGCACAGTCTCTCTCTGGAGCATCGGCCCTGCTGAGAGGCAGCACAGCAGCTTTGAGATCACTGCACACAAAAAAATTCTGTCACAAAACTGGCAAAAACAAGCCTGTTGATTTATGTCTTCATTTTCTCTCGTGTCTGTGCTACATTTTGCCCACACTGTAGTAAATTAGTCTACTTTATTTGCATGTGCATAATTACTTTAGATGAGAGTTCAGTTTATCCCTGCTTTTGTTTACCCTTATCCATTATTAATCTGTAAGTAACAGCATGGTTCTTAGAGTAGGAATGTGTAAACAGTGTCCTGGCATGACCTCAGAAAAGTCCTGTTTTGTCAAGTTAGTATTATGCTGCATTCTCGCAATGTGGACTTATTAATGTTTAAAATCATTTATTCATGCAAACAGAGTACCTTTTTGTGCTTTTTCGATCTTTTGCATTTATGATTCATTAATCCAAGTCTGCCAAAGCAGCACTTGTCTAAAAATAAACCCCGTGCAGCTCTGAGTCTGTGTTTGCTTCTTACTTTGGCCCCTCCATCCTGCCCGGGGACACGGGGGTCTTATCTTCCGTGTTTCTGCTCTGGCTATCTTCCATCAAGGGCCGAACTTTTGACACAGGGGGTTTAGCAGAGTGGCTGCCTTGTTCCTTCCCGTGCACTTTGCCAAACAGAGGCATGCCCCTACACAGATAGAAGGCATTACAGGGTCAGGGGAGCACAAGAGTAAATACACAATGTATTCCTCTAAGGTAGGTTAATGGAATAGTTTGACATTTTGGGAAATGTGTTTATCCACTTCCTTGCAGAGATTGTAAGAAGAAGATTTATCAAACTCTCATGTTTGTTGGGTAAATATAAAGCTGCTGGTTAGCTTAGTTTAGAAAGCAGAATGGAAATGGCTCACCTGGCTACCTACTGTGTTTGACCAAGAAATAGTGCAACTTATTTTGGCGCTCACCAGCAAACCACAACATGCTTTTACACATTAGCTCTGGCACAGAGTAAATAAACAAGATATAACATGTTTCTTAGTGAGCTTTAGAGGTGCTGGTGGGAAGATTTTGTTGCCTTTGGAAAGAGCCAGGCTAGCCATGTACAGTCTTGGTGCTAAGCTAAACAACTGATGCCTGTAGCTTTGTATTAACTTAAAGGGACAGTTCACCTCAAAATCAAAATAATAATCCAGATAATGTGTGAGCTGTTTCCCCATGTTTTTTGTCTTTGTGTGCTGAGCCAGTTGTAGGCAGCCTGCAGCTCTGGAGCCACATGCGACTCTTTGGCTCCTTGCAAGTGGCTCTATGTGGCTTTTACAAAAAGTATATTTTAGATTTTTATTTTTATTGCTATAGATGTAAAGTGATTTTACATTTCCCAGTTGTAAAAATACGAAACCGGTACACATTCTGTCAACTAAAGTGTGCATAGTATGTCTCTGACCTGGTGCCTTCTCCTAAATTGTGGTGAAGCTAAATAGCAGAGGCTAGTTAGCGATGTAGTCTCCCTTCCTAGGCTAGCTATTGATTCCAAATTCAAAACAGAAAAAGGCTCAGAGGAAAACCTGATAGTGAGTGGACAGATTTCTTTGCTTGCTCATGTAGAGCTATTAGTGATATTGATAGTCTAATATAGATCTAATAGGCTGTGTAACCTTTATTATAAAGCGCACATCTGCATTGCAGATCCAGACAAATTAAAAAACATAAAGGCCAAAAACTGTCTCTTAGGATAGTAAAGGTTTCTGACCCCTGTGCTAAGCTAACCAGCTGCTGCTTGTAGCTTCATATTTAGCGTACAGACATGAGAGTGCTTCTATCTTCTCATGTAAATCTCAGCATGAAATAGTTATTTCTTTAAAAAAAAAAACCTTCTTTAACAGCTGAATGTCTCGCTGCACAGTCACTGTTAATGAAAATAAAAAGGTTAAAAACTTTCAAGGACAAAAAAAAGACTTCTTATCCACATAAAATTACCCAAACAAAGATAACAATGTCATTTTAAAGTGACAGCCTGCCTCGATCTGGAGGGTACACAGATGGTTTAGCAGAGCAGTGTGCGTGATTCCACATGGGTTTGTAATTATAGCTGTGAATCCACACTGGTCTGAAGTGGTCAACAGTACCTGTTATTATGTCCTCTGGCCAGGAAGCGTGAAGACATACTGAGCCTGGGGACTCTGCTCTGCTCAGCTGTGGACAGACATCAAGCGTTAGGAACAAAAAAAACAAAAAGGAAAACAGAGACAGTGGCAAAGAGAGAGGAAAAACACACAGAGACAGAGGGAGGAAAAAGAATGAAAAACAGACAGTGGAGGAGAGACAGAAAGGCTGATCAGTATTGTTTGCATGTCTACGTGCATGTGAAATAATTTAAAGGAATAGTTCAACCTTTCGGGAAATAGGCACATTAATTGTCTTGTCCAGGGTTAGATTAAAAGATAGATACCAGTCTTTTATCTGTCCGTTGAATATCAAGATACAGCCAGTTAGCTTCAGTTAATCTCACATCCAAACAACAGTTTGCACGTGAGTGTTCGGCCTCTCCTACCCATGCTGCAACTCTCTTCCAGCGTCTCAAAGTTCTGCTTGAGGAAATCTTCTTGACTGACGTCCGCAGTGTCGGTCACTGTCCTCAGAGCCTCGTCCATGCTCGTCACTCCTGCCTTCTGCTTCCCCGTCTCTTTACTCTCCTCATCAGAGCTGTCCTGGCTCAGTGACTCCACATCTGCAGAATCTGAGAAAGCAAAGGGATACAGGTAAACAGCCCCTCTAAACCCTCCTTGACCTTGGTACATCTGCTGCATACAGCAGGTAGGAACCAGATAATCCTTAACAAATGACCAGCCAGATGACTGAGGCTTATGTGGTCGTATTATCTGATATATTTCTATCAGGTTTGAAACTGGGGGAAAAATCCAAGTCTCTGTGTGCTCAAATCCCTCTCGGCAGGTATCGGCTTTACTGTATGTTGAAGAGACATTGTGGCTTTCATGTACATTTTGGCTTTTCATTTTAAATCCAGTCTTCTCCGCACACCGCGAGAAGACATTCTGAACTTGAAACAGGAACACAGACAGATAAAAATACTGCAGTATTGCACACAAGTTTGTTATCTTTTAAAATCCTCAGACAGTCAGTTTCATTCAAGCTCAGCCTTTTGAAGAAAATGAAAGAAGCAAGAAAAACCTTCACCTAAAGCAAACATCTGTAGAAATGAGGTATGATTTTAACATCTAAAATGAATAATAATGGGGCATTTTTTGTTTGCAGAAATAACGTACACTCCTGATAAAAGAAGCATGCATTACTGTCTGCCGGTGTCGTTTCTAACAGAACCATTAGGGTGTGCTAATGTGGGACATTTTCAAATTGCACACATACAGTGGCTTTAAATGCTAATCTTCATGTCATGTCTTGTGTTTTACTTCTAACAAAAGTCAATTAATAACTTAAATTAATCTCCGTCATTATTGTGTGTTCCTTTAACATTTTTTTATCGCTGTGATGAGAGTGAGACCTCACCATCCCGCACACGATCCGGGCTGGAGTCCCTGCTGTCGTAGCCCAGAGAGCAGGCGCTGTCCGGGCTGCGACTTTCCTTGCTGTCACTGCGGCTCCCTCGCCCTTGCATCCTGCAGTGCTGCTCCCGCACCGTGTAACCACTGACGTATGAAAACAGAGAGAGGCAGAAACAATGAGGAACAGAGGCGGAGGGAAACATTAAACCAAGAAAAGAAAAGGCACTTTTGTTGTCTCTGTGTCACAGTGAGCACTGGAGTGAGAGCACGTGCACTGAGTGGGGATTTACCTGCCCTGCAGACCTGCGTCGCCCTCGCTCTCCTCGGGGTACAGCACGGCTCCATCAGTCCCCCTGATGCCCTTGGATGGGTGTGAGGACAGCCAGTCAGCGTGTGGCCAGGGCCGATGCCTCTTGGCTCTCTCCTCCAACTGCAGCTGCAGAAAATGAAGCTTCTTAGCAGAGCAATTACACACACATGGATCCATATGGACAGCTCCCTGCTTCTCTCTCAGACATAGATTAACACAAACCGTGGGCTCCTGGACACTGGACGTGGTCCGTCTCTCTTTGTCATGAGGGGGGCAGTTGTTCTTGGGAGCAAAGGTCTCCAGGTGCCTCAGGTCCAGCATGGATTTCACCATCAGCTCCACAGAGCCCATACGATGAGACCAGCGCCTCCGAGGGCGTTTAGAGGAGTCAGGTGTGACCTGGCTGATGACTCCATGCTAGAGAGGACGTACAGGAGAGTTGACACAGTGAACCGCAGTTTCTCTCAAAGAAGATAGGAACGTACAAGCGAAGAACAGGGATACTCAGCTTCCTTTACTCAGGGGCCCACTTTGGCAAAATGACAGAAGGTTAGTGGCCAGTTAAGACATATAATAATAGAAATAATTAGTCCCAGACGTCAGTTGGGATCCTGTGAATCCTCAAAAAGCTTTCTTTTGATGTTTTTTATGCACTCTGGCACCTTATTTACACACAAAGAACAAAAAATGAATTTTATTGTGAATTACAAAATGGTTGTGGTGCGTAAGTTAAGCACCACTGGCATAGAATTCAGTAGGAAAAGGTCCCTACCGATATCCAGCGTATACTGAATTGTCCCTAGCATAGATTAAACCCTCATTTCCACCAAGCAGTTCAGTCTGATGCACATTTAAACGGTTATTTTTCTGTTTCCACCTGCACCTAGCACTCCGATCTGGTACTAAAACGTGGAGCTGGAAACGCTGCAGTCCGTTGATTGGTCATTAGAGAGCTGTCACTCTCAGGTGTGGCAGGTTGATGTAACAACTGTTCATAC
The DNA here is from genome assembly GCA_026686955.1 of Epinephelus cyanopodus. Classification (NCBI taxonomy): domain Eukaryota; kingdom Metazoa; phylum Chordata; class Actinopteri; order Perciformes; family Serranidae; genus Epinephelus; species Epinephelus cyanopodus. The sequence goes on along the minus strand of CM048925.1, from coordinate 3,590,328 downwards.
CACGGCAAGTTTGTCTTACGAAAATAAACTATTATTATAAAATGAAAGGATGTCTTGCTGCCTCTAGCAGCAGCTTTAGACTGAGAAAAATAATTTGACTGACTGTGCCGACTGCTGGCAGCTAACAGTTCACTTGTAATATTACTGACAACGTGAATCACTCAACAACCTTTCGTTTCTATTCGACCACTCTGACCGTTCCATTTGTTTTTATTGTCTCTCTTGAATGACACATGCTTTAGTGATGATTGGATCTTTAAGCATTAAAAACTGTAAATGAATTTCAACTGATATACATTCTTATCCTCACTCAAAGAAAAAAAATGTGTTGGAGTGTTGCTCCAGTGCGCTCCGTCAGCACTACACCCCCTGCTCTTGCCTGACAAGGACTCAATACACAAACCCGACATTTTGGAAACCCTGACCCTAACCCCCAGGGTCTGGGGTACACCTCTGTAGGGTTTACCTTTATTTCTAAAGGCACAACACCTACACAGGTTTTTAATGCTGGAAACGGACAGGTTTTTATTTACGCATTATGACTTTATTCTCATTATAATGACATTTTTCTCAAATTAATTACTTAATTCTCAACTTCTCAGCAAACACAGATGGGTGGGATTTGTTACGAATGTGCAGACAGTTTTGAACATCAGCAGAAATCTTGCTATAACACAAAAGAGCTTTAAAAGTCCAGTGGTTTGTAAATAAAATCCACATTTAAAAGGATTACTTCCCCAAATAAAAGACACAAAAGAGGAATGAAGAGTAAATCATGGCTACACGTGTGTTGCCTCAGCAAACGAGAATAAATATTTACATATTTAGTGACACCTCACTGCATTATATTCCACTATATTTTTTATGTTTTGAACTTTCACCTGTCTAACATAAATAGAGACATTTCCACTAAGACAGTCTGCTCTGCCCCTTTTATATGTTGAAATAAAACCTACGCCCCATGAATGAATTATGTGATGCAGCAGTTCTGGAAATTAAAGCACTAAAGTGTCAGTTTCCCTCCACATGCACACATCTCAGATGAGGTTGTGTGATCTAGTTTTCATTACCCACACTTTAGATTTCACGTAGCTTTTTATCACTTTTAAACTCAGCAGGGGATCCACCCCCCAACCCCACCCCACCAGCCACATCACAGAGGATTTAATCTCATGTGTGGTAGAGGGAAGCCGGAGATCTTTAAGCCACTTCAGTCCTTGTGAAGTACTGACAGAAAGCAAAGAGATACAGTAAACTGCAGCAGCAGCTCAACTGTCTATTCTACATACGTAAAGCCTGTGCTGATTATTAAATGCAGTTGTCAGGAATTGAATTAAGGGAAGACATAAATAGGATGTACCTAGCATGAAACAACAACAATAAAACATACTGGAACACACGCACGAGTACACAAAAGAAAAATATTACACGCTGCATTATAATGGACACCCACACTCAAGCAGAAGCAGCCCTCCCAAACGCCTAATAAAGAACATTTATCGCAGTCTTCCCACTTTGCTGTCTCATCATTCGATCATCATCATCTCTCTTTAGAAAATATGTTTCCTTTCCAGTTTATTTCTATGATAATAAAAAGATGTAAAATGAGTGATTGGACGGTACAAGGACAACTGTCTTCACTATCATTATTTCTAATACAAAAGCATTACAGAGCATTTCTGCTACTACTGCAGTATTTGGAGTAGCTCCACAGGATGTGCACCTCAGGCACAGAAATAGAAAGCTTCTGCATCTCTTTTAGCAACACGACTTATGCCGCTTATATGGAAGGAAAAATCCCTCCAACCTTTAAACGATGGATTTAAGACTAAATACATCATGTGACTTTAAACCTTTGAAACCTGGAGCAACATCACTTTGCTTGTAGTGCTTTCAGACGCCTTTCACTAAAATTAAAACCTGAGCAAATTAGTGTGATTTTTTTCAAAATCATGGGGACGAAAGGAAATGAGCAAATGGCAAAAAATTAATAGATTTAAATTATTTTTAAAAATTAGGGAAAAATCATATTCATAAAAAATATTATTACATTACATATTTAAAATTATTGTAATTTTTACCAGGTCATTCTTTTGTTTGTTTGGTTCTGTTTACTAATTTTCTTATTTTTAATTTTCTCGTTTTAGTAATATCTTGCAAATTTGTTTAGGTCATTTCTTCTTTTGTTGTTTATTGCCTTCTTCCTGTGTTTTTAAAAATAATTCAAGCTAATTTGCTCAGATTTCAAAGGGTTAAAGAAAATTTGCTAATCCACAAAAGAGCATGCTCAGAAATCTTACACTGTATGGCGACCATTTTTGACCTATATAGAAAAAATGGACACCACTGACACTGCAGTCTTGTAATACTGACATCATATGTATTTCACTCATTTATTTGTAGCTTGTATTAATTCAATTAGCTATTAGCTATTTGTTTTTTGGTATTTTTCTCTGACTAGTCATTTAGTTTTTCATTTTCTTTTTATTGTCTAGAGTATTTCTTTTAATTTGAATTATTTATTATTTGATTTTTTCTTATCAATGACCTTCATCACATTAAATTTAAAAGTGCTATGACTTGAAATTGTTTCTGCAGTTGATTCTGTTTGATTACTAATAGTACAGTGGGGATGGTGCTCTTTAGGGGGGCGATTTGTATCTGCGATTAATTGGATTTTATATGACTTCAAATAAATAAATCCAATGTTAATTATTTTGTTTAAACTGATAACAGTGTTTTCACGTTGAATATAACCACCAACCTTCGTCAGCTCCCAGTCCTGTCCTTCATCTGAGCCACCTGTTGAATCAAAGAGCACAATTATCAGAAGCTTCAAAATAATGACGTAATACTCGTTTGATGTCTGGGTTGTTCTTGTCAAAGAATAAAGGTCAGGATTACTACAGATGGGAGGTATTCTCTAACACAAGTGGCTACACCTGAAGGGCAACATGTGGTCTACTACTATTATACGGGATCCTTAATTCCCTTGATAAACACCAGGGGTCAGATGCATAAAATTCTCCGTAGATTCACGACTTAAATTGTCTGTATGCACAAAGGCAGAACTGTGCACGCACATTCTTTTCATCAGATTTATAAATCTGCAGCTACGCCTGATTCTCTTATGAATCTCAATCACTGTGGAGCAGGGCGCACCTGCACGAGCCTCATTTACACATCCACAGTTCACCATCAATGGACGCAGAAATGCCTTTAAACACACGCTTGCATATTGATACTTGTGCCCACTGCACCACTTATTAGACCTGTCCATGAGAGATACGGCACAGAAAAGCAGTTTCACAGACTGTGTTGCAACGGTGAGCTTCTCCAGCGGTGCCAGAACATCTGTCATCACACACGGCTGTGGATATTTATAGAGCCCATACCACTAATTCATCACACGTTTCTGCAAACCGTCATCGGGGTAAAATCTCAATCATCGTTGTTATTAAATGTCAGAGGGATGATCGATGATTCATTGCAGCGCTCATGTTGAAACTGACTTTACAAAGTGCTTTATGATAAAATAAAACCATCCTGAGATGATGGCTGAAATGTAAATAAAACGAATAATGAAATTCATCATTTGTAAATAATTTAAATTGGCTTTATAAATGACCCTCTGATATTTTACCTGCCTCTTAACTTATATTCAGTCTCCTCCTCATTATATACGGAAGGATGCGTGAAGTGTACACACTCTAACTGCACATTCTTCCTCTATAAATATGTGTAAGGTGTATGCATGGTTTATACATCTGGCCCCATAAGTGGGGTTTATTCTTCTACGTTAAACTGACAGTGTAGGCCTATGTACAGCGATAAATCTGCCTTAATCACGAGCTCAGTTGACTGTCACAGTACCTGTGTCCTCCTCTCCATGGCTGCTGTCAGACGAGCTATTAGTCGCGATGTCCTCTGGGTCATTGGGGTCGTCATTCTCTGCTCCGTCGTCCTCCTCCTGCTCACGGTCACTGTCAGAGGACAGCCCACCCAGAGTGGGGGCACTGTACACCTCTCGCCTGTAGTAACACCGTCAGATACAACATGATGAGCATCCTGATGTCTTTATACTTTTATCATCGGCACTAGGTCTATGGAATGAGTGTAAAGCTCCCAGGCGGTGGTGTGTGTCGTCACCTGAGGCTGGAGGTCTTGCTGGGTGGTGTGTTTGGGTTTTGTCGGAGTTGGCAGAGCCTCTCTCTCATGCTGATTGTCAGTTCTGGAGCCAGTCGCCACACAAAGATACAGCTGGGAGATAAAAGCATTCGGGCATTAAAAATTCAACATTTCATTTCAGCTCCACTATTGAGGAAACTGTCTGCAAACATATTTCCCCACTCATTTCCTCTGGCAGCAGGGGCTGAAGATGATTTTCATTTGATGCTCCAGTCCGGGTTTTTGACAGTAGGTTTATTCTTGTGCACAATTCATGTTCAGATGCTTCATTGTTATTAGAGCTCTTAATTTAAATATAGACCTAATGCTTGTTATCCTTTTAGAAATACAACTAATTCTATATGTTGCATTGTCTCCAGTAAAATCTACATGACTGGAGTGAATCAAAGGCAGCCACAAACAGGACAGTTTCTCACCTGTCCCCTGACACAGAAACCAAATGCCTGCAGTCGTTGGTGAACTTCATCCCCGTGACAATCTCTGCAAAACAAAAAATATGGCAAAGCTAGTTTCATTATGGTGTCTGGCACATGCAGGTGGTGATCCCTCTCTCTCTGCTGCAGACCTGTAATTTACACACAGCTCAGGCTGACATCATAAAATATGAGTGTGTGCAGGTGTGTGTTCTGTTACCAGAGTGTCCATCCATAGTGGCGACACACTCCCCAGTGTAGAAGTCAAAGATGCAGATGTTTTTATCGGAGCAGCTGGTGGCCACGTATTGACCAGACGGATCAAGCTGAACCTGCCAGGACAGAGGACAAGGAGTCAATACACTGTACGTACAAGGAGGGAACATTTGGAGTCTGTGGGGAGAGACATGTTACCCTGAGCAGACTGCCGTCCTCACTCAGCGATCCCTTGTAGAGTTTCTTCTGTTTGCCACTGCTGATGTTAAAAATCCTGCAGCCAAAAGGAAAAACATTTTTGTTTCCTGTTGCTGACCTCATGAACTTTCATCAACACACACACATACACGTACCCACACACTCACCTGATGCAGCGGTCCTGACAGCCGACAGCAGCATACTTGCACGTGGGGTCTACGCCCATGTCGTACAGCGTGGTCTTCCTCACCATGTGGTGTGAACGCCTGAACTCTGTTCCTCTGTCAGTCTGGGAAACAAAGAGAAACACAGTCAGGTCAACGGTGTTAACTGAAACTCTGGGAAAGCTGGACACTAAAAAAGTACACAAGATACAAACACAAAAGTTAAACACGATAGCTTACAGCTTCCTGTTTATATGTGGACAGCTTTTGAAACTGTTCCAGTGCTGAGCAGCCACGAAACAAGCAGCAATGTAATCACTCTTGGCATGTTCGCTGTCCACTTACAATATTACTTTCAACCACAGACAGGCTCAAATTTTTATTCTAAGTGTCTGACAACATTATGGAAAGGATCCCTACAGAGATAGACCCTTTTGTTATAGATTACAATCCTTTTAGTTTCTCCAAAAACAGCCCCTAAATTTCCATTTTAGCATGTTTGCGATTTTGGGGCTGTTTCTGGTTAAACTAAAAATGATATTACGCAATAACAAAGAGGTCTATCTCTGTAGGGATCCTTTCCATAAAGCTGTCAGACACTTAGAGCAACAAGCACTTTTAGTGAAGGTAAATTTGTTTTCCAGCTGCTGGCTGCAGCCCTCGCGCTCAATACTCGACCAATTTCAAAAATTGTTCTTTCCATTAGTCACTTAACACAAAACACAGTAAAATAGGGTCCGAGTTGTCTGCATCACTGACCTAGTTGTGCTGTAAGTTAAGCTGACAAGAAGCATAAATTGAGTTATTCCACTTCAGTGAACTTTGACCTTTACATTCTGCATGTTTTAGAAGTTAGGCACAATATACATGTTATACATATTCCAAGCGAGCCACCTTGCAGCTCATCTGGTAACGCAGAAAGCTTTTTAGAAGCTGCATTGAAAGGAAGGAGCCAACTTGACCTGTGCCTTTTAGATATCTACAAGTTTAAATCAAAATAAATACATGCATCCTAAAAGTGGGTACACACACCCATCGCCGATTTAAAATGCATTAAAGGCAGAACATGGATTATTTGCCTCAGTTAAAGTTTGGCTGATGGAAGGCACTTGACAAAGACCCAGTGTGAGTTAAAATAAGTTGTATCATTTAACAAGTTCGGGCCAAAGAAAATCAGTGTTTGTGCATCTAATCGTGGTCTTTAAAGACTATTATGGTTTGTCTAGAAATGCTGAAAACACAGAGCATACATGATAACAGACAGCACACAATATGCTCGTTCTCCAGGGAGCACAGAGCTGTCACAACACGTTTCTAAAATGAGCACTACATCTCCGGACGCTGGGGGGACGTTGTACTGAACACTAACAAGCCATTGTTTATTGTGCTCTACAAAACTTAATGAGTCACTGCAGTGGCCTGAATCATGTCTTAAGTTTATTAAGAACGTTGTTAACTTATGCAACTCTGACCAAACAGAAATTGTCCCAGTGACCCAGAAGCAAATCTGGAGAAAGCATGCAGCCGGATGTTTCCTTTGTCCCATTTAGGCTTACGGCCTGCAGTCCAACGCTCCGTTTGTGGTACTGTTGCGTTGCACAGTCAGTCCTTAATGTGAGGAATTAATCATCGAATTTAATCAAAAAAGATGGCTGAACCAGGATTAGCTCCTCATTGAGTCGTTTATGGCCAGAAATAATTATGAGAATATTTTGGAAATGTTCCCATGTGCCAAAATTAAGCAGTAAGTCAGCTGAAACCAGACATTTACAGTGATTTTAATATAGCTGCAGGACGAACTAGCCTCAAATGGTGTATTACTTAGATAAAACACTGGGAATATGTGATTATGAGAGAAAAAGCAATGACAATAAATTCGTCAGAAAAGAACTGTGACATTTTAGGAAATGTGTTTACTTGCTGAAAGTCAGATGAAAAAACACCACTGTTATGTCTGTGTGGTAAATGTTTAGCTAGAGGCAGCGAGCGGTTAGCTTAGCTTAGCACAAAGGTTTGAAACAGAGGGGAACAGATCGTCTGGCATGTCGTTTTTACACATTGGGGTTTGAACAGAATAAACTAACAAGATTTAACATCTTAATTAGTGAGGCACTTTTGGACAGAGCCAGGCTTGTTGTTTCCCCCAGTTCCCGTTCTTTATGCTAAGCTAAGCTGAACCGGCTACTGGCTCCAGCTACGTGGAAATGTTTCCCTTAATCTCCTTAACAAAAACGCTAAATCAAATTTTTACTTAACAACAAGCAAAGCAGTTGAAGTTAAGGTGCACGATGGTGACGGCTGTGTAATTTATCATCTGGTGATCGCGATTACGACTTTGAGGTCAAACGATTTCAAAATTAATGAAATCGAGTGTAAGCGATTTTTGGTCATGGACGCCTGGAGATGTTTTGACTTGTGTGTGTGTGTGTGTGTGTGTGTGTGTGTGTGTGTGTGGGCACTGGGGCCGTGGAGGTTGTCACCATTTGTCAAGGTTAATTTGTTTAGGTAGCATTCACATTCTTTGGTGGTGAATGTTCTTACACAGCTACTGACCTCCACCACATTTCTGCTGCCGAAATGCGTGCACATGCTTACATCCCTGTTTAAACTGTTAAAGCCTTTACTGGGTATTCTACATCAGTATTCACCTCTGGAAAGACACATGCTTGATGGTGGGAGCTGATGGGATGTATCTCGCTCAGACGTGTCTTACCTTGTGTGCAGTGCGGAAGTAGATGCTCTTGTCTGCCCCACAGCTGATCATCCTCACCTTGTTGTCATTGGCTGAAGAACAAAGACACAAACTGAATGAGGGCTTTTAAAAGAAATAATGAGACGCTGAGGCCTGTAAGCGATGAAAAAGAAATGCTACTCTTCATCAGTCGGCCACTAATGGTATTTTTCTAGACTCAAATGAGACATTGAAGATTTAAAAACAAAATCATGACTAAATTAATCCCAATTCAAACTCAAAGGCAGATACTGATGCAAGTATGCAAATCCACAGAGAGAGAAAACAAAGTGTAAAAAATAAAAAAAAGTACGCAGCAGACAAGGCTTTGCTTCTAACAAACAAAGCTCCACCTAACACATGTATAGTTGTCATCTATTATATAAACAAGCAGCGCTGCGAGCAAAATAAAAGAGTGGGACTGAATGGAGATGAAAGCGAGGATTAAGCAAAGATTAGCTGTCAGATGTTGACAGTGTCTCAAGTGGCTCACCAGCAAAGCGGACGGCTGTTATGGATGAAGAGTGCTCGTCGAGTGTCTGCACCAGACTGTAGTCGTCCTCAGCATCCAAGACGTGGATCAGACGGTCCCTGCTAGCTGTGGCCAGCAGCTTCAGACCTGACAGTAATAAGACAACTTAATCACATAATCGTATACACAGCCAACGCACAGATATTCCACAAGCATGCCATAATTCTAATCGCACACACACACACACACACACACACACCGACCTGTTTCTGGTTTACTGTATTCGAGACAGAGGATCTCAGCATCGTGGGCCTCCACTTTCAGAATCTCCTCCATGCTGCTGAGGTCGTGAACCCTGCAGAGTATAAATTCAAATTTTTGTTTTAGGATGGAGGTCACCTCGGTCAGTCATCAGTCTCAGTTTAAGCCTTCTTGTCCGACCTTAGCATCCCGTTGCGATCTCCAGATGCCAGGTGTTTGCCGTCTGGACTGACACAGATGGTCCTGATGCCGGTCCTGCTTTCTGCTGTCTGTCCATCTCCCAGTTTGTCCGCATTCATATTTGTCAGACACTCCGGATCCAGCAAGGCACTGGTGTTTCCATCTACGTAGATTACATTCAGGAGATCCTGCAAAGCAATGACGGACACATGAATGACCCATCACAGTAAGAACGTCTGCTTCTGAAATATTATTTTTTTCTTTGGTATGACATGAAGACATAAACACTTGAAGTCTTCACAGGTCCAAAATTATGGACCTGAAACCAGGAAATTTGTTCCGAGAGCCGACTGATAATGAGGTAAACATGTAAAAAATAATCCCTGTGAGCAGAAATCGGCTTCCTTCCATTCTGAATACTCCATTTCCAACAGTTGTGTCACAGAGTGCTGTGTTTCTTTATATGGTCATCTGCTCCAGGCACGCTACTGCAAGTGTTTACATTATGTAGCTTCCACTGCTACATGTAGCTACATGCTAATTTTAGGGAAACATGTAATCCTGGTTGCAGATGCTGTAAATTTCTTCTTGTTTTTGGATCATATTCCAGCTGGAACGTGTCAGGTTGTACTCAGAAGCTTTAGTTGATTTTTCATGGTAAAAAAGTGGCACTGTTTTCCGCTACAGTCACAACCCCAGCTGCAAGAACACTGCTACATGTAGCTACATGCTAATATCAGGGAAATATGTGGTCTTGGTTGCCAGCGTCCTTAATTTCTTCCTGAATTTGAATCATATTCCTGCTGAACATGTCCAGTTTTTTTAGAAGCTTTTATTGGTGATTGCTCAAAGTAAGAAATGCCACTATTCTCTGTTCCAGCTATTCCCCAGCTGCAAGTGCACTGCTACATGTAGCTACATGCTAATATCGGGAGAACATGTAATCTTGGTTGCAGATGTTGTTCATTTCTCCACAGTTTTGGATCATATTCCTGCTGAAACATGTCCGGTTGTGTTTAAAAGCACTTATTGGTGATTTCTTTTTTTTTTTCTTATTAAAGTAAAAAGTCCCACTATACTCTGTTACAGTAACTTTTTGAATGCAGTGACGGTGCAGAGACAACAAAATACAGACTACCCAGAAACTCAGACCAGTCAGAGCAGACTAGGCTTTTTTGGGATGAAGGCTTATAGAAACAGACAATGATGTCAAACTCACACTGCTGAGGATGTTCTGAGAATGAACATGAGTTTGTGTCCAGTCGCCCACGCGCCACAGTCTGATGGTGTTATCTGCTGAGCAGCTCAGGAAAGCACCCGATGACAAACCAGCACCAAATTCCCCGGGAACATCTGGGAACATCTGAGGAGGGACAAGAGAGACAGTGTTTAGTTGGATGAGAGTTCAGGGAATATAAATGATGTAAGAATTCCACTGCTGTGCCGCATATTTACATTCAGCATTTAGCATTTAATCATTAGCTTTGGTACTTTTCCATCTCAAATGCATGTTGTTGGTTGTGAACATGCTCACTGTGAATGAATAAGGTCAGCTGAGACAAGCCTTTGTATCCATAACTCACAGCTGTAGTTAGAATCACTGATCAAAATCTGCAAAGTTCTGCCGGAGCTGCTGTTGGACTGTGTTCAGCGAACTCGTTGAGCGTGTTAGATAAAGGCATATGGAGGGAGTCTGAGCGCAATAGGTGAGTTGGGTACCCTTTACACTTCTCACTCACATAGTAAACTTTTATCTGGCAACACCAGGATTATTAGTTGGTGCCAGCTCTGCATTTGTTTTGGTCAAGTTCCTTTTTTAGATAAGCAAGCTACGTCTTTTGTTTGTGTTTTTGTTTTCAGAGGGACGTAGGGATTAGTCGGGCCGGTTTTGCTATATTGATTTTGTTTGGCATGATCACTTTGTTATGTTTGCCGAGTTGAAATAAATCATTTTCACTTCTACTCTAGCGCCTTCAAATTTTTTGTTGTCATGTTATCTTCTCCATTTCCCTTCTGTTTTCAAAAGGGGAAGTGGTTTGAAGACAGATATTCGCGCATAAAGAAGGGAATTAACAGCTTTCACTGCCTATTATTAGCAAGTTAAAAACTGACACACTTGAGTAATATTAATATTGTGGCTTACTTAATGTAATTAACAAAATACAGCAATAGCCCAATTTAACCGCTGGGATGGCCTTATCAATGCCAAACACTCACCCAATCAGTTTGCTTCAAAATCAAAAATGCATATTCTATCTCTGCCGTTATCAGATTCAAAATAATCTGATAAACACAAAAGCAACATCTCTTTCCAGAAATCATGACCCAATTACTCAAGATAATCCACAGACCTTGTTGTGAGCAGTTTCATTTCAGGAACTATTTTCTTGTTACTGAAATACATCCGCCCACTGTATAAGGCAGACGTGTCGAACACTCAGCGACTCACACCAAAACAATCTAGATTGATAAATAGCGCTACAGCTAAGAGGGAAAATAAGTGTTTTTGATTTTGGGCTCTTCAACTCTTCAACACACTTAATCGGGCGCTGCACGTGTCACTGTGGTTAAAGAGGTTTGCATCATTCACTTGTTTACCTCCAGGTCCCCGACACAGGCAGCATGGAAGAGGGCAGAGTGCACCTTCCCCACCCTGCTGACGTCTCTCACGTCCCACACGTACACACTGTGGTCGTTATAAACACAGCTGAGCCACTGGCTGATGGGGTCATAGGTAACAGCGATGACGTCTGGGTAACGGGCATCCGGCTTGGTGGAGAACAGGTGGCTGATGGGAAAGAGATTGGGATGCATTTTTAAAGATCATGGAATAACAGCCACAGATGGACAAAGGTTTGTCAGTGGGCCCTCTTTCCAAGTCACTGAATAATCATAAAGAAATCAGAGGAGCAGTTCTTTAAAGCCCTGTACAGATTACTATTAATTACCATCGTATCTGTCTGGACTTGAAACATTCAGTATAAAGTACAGTTTGGTAACTTACAATGAGCTTAAAATATTGCACTACTTAAAGTACCACAAAACCCGCTATTGATTTTCACTCCAGCGAGAAACATTCAGGAGTTATTTAGACTGTGAGCAGGAGCCACTTGAGACAAGAGGCACTGTAAATTGAGGGCATTTGATCCTGCAGTGGATCCCAGCCAAGGAGAGGCTGTGTTACTCCTGAGCTCTTCCTCACCTGGCCTCGGTGACGGCCGAGACGTCAGAGCCAAGGGGGTGCGGCCGCGGCAACGTGCAGGCAAAGTGAAGGTCGGCGGGGCTGAAGGCTCGCACCGTTCCATCAGCACAGCCGCAGAAGATCATATCCTCAGACAGAGACAGGGACTGGGCCATGCCCGTCTGTATGCAGGACACAAAACAACAGCTCTGTTATCAACACGTGGCCTCTAACGATCAGCAATACTAAGAAAAATCAACTGCAGTTTCATAATTAAGTCCAGGTGAACAGCCGTGTGTCAGTAATGATAAAGGTTACAGAAGGTTGCAGTGGGACACCAGCGCGTCCTTATTGGAATACTTCCAAACACATCCTGTACTTGTTCTCGTCCCTGCTGCTAATCCCTCTTTGATCCTCTGACAGAAGGCAGGAGCAGGACTCACACACCTTCATCTTCACCTCTTGATTAAACACCACAGCTGGACGCTAACCAATGAGGACTGGCGGTTGTGCCGCACTCAGGAAGGTATACGTACATATACTGCAAATTTAACACCAGTAAGTTTTGATAGTTTTCAACCTGAACTCTATTTTCTAATGTTTTGTGTCTCAGTGACTGATGGGAACAGCAATTTTTGAAACTGGTCCAGTATTGAGCGACACCACTGCTCCCGGCACCTGTGAAACAGACTGTGATGTAACAACAAGGAATGTTTACACCGTCAGTTTACATCTCTTCGGAGTGCTTGTTGTTGTCATTGACAGGCGCAGATTGCAATGACAACTTCATGGAAAGGATCCTTACAGAGATAAAGAGTCAGATCCTTTTTGTTTAACCAGAAACAGCCCCAAAAATTGCCAGTCTGGCAGGTTTGGTGACAGTAATTTCCGTCTGTTTCCAGGAACTTACGCTTATACAAAAAGGTCTATCTCTGTGGGGATCCTTTCCATAAGTTGTCACACACTTAAAATAATAATGTGAGCCCGTCAGTGGCAAAATAAAGCACCTTTAGTGGACATGACGACGAAAATGAGACGATGACAAGCTGAAAATAGATCTTGATAGTAAGAACTAAGACGAAATCTGTGTTTCATTTTCGTTGACGAGACAAAACTGTACTTATTTGCATGCCGAGTTATTTAAGTTTTTTAAGTTTAAATTTGAAATCTTTAATCTGACTCTTTCTCCTTGACTGCTGTAACACTGGAATTTCTCAATTATGGGAGCAATAAAAGTGTATCTTATCTTATCTTATCTTATCTTATCTTATCTATCTTGTCTTCACAGCTGTTCCCCATAGGAATCAGTCTGGACTCAAGAAGGTTTAACGATTCATGTTGACATGAAACTGGGAGTTTGGGGTTTGTCTGTTTTGAGCATCACTTAATGTCCTGCATTCTGGGGAATTTTCATGCATCTTGTTTTTCGTTTTCTGTATCAGTTTATGGTGGAAATGTCATTAACTGTGTCTAAATAAAAGACATCTGCTGCTTTTGCGTTTTGTTATTGACGGGGACAAATTCCCCGTTTCCTTCAGACAGAGCCAGGCTAGCTGAGATATAACCTCATTAGGTGGAATAACACAGCCCAATCATTATCCCTACACCTCTCTGATCTGGGGTAAAGTAATTTATATCATTACAAGTAATGGTAGTTAACTGCCCAGCTCATCTTTTCACTGTCTGACACGTCCTGTAAGCCACTCACCTGCAGGTCCACCCACTTGTCCAGCACCCTCTTGCTGTTAAACTCGCACAGCAGGCCAGAAGAGGTGATGCAGAAGGTGGAGTCAGACGTAGAGCCCCGTCCACAGGCCACATCACAGAAGAAGTTGTTCCTCAGCTCCCCCAGCAGCCCTGAGCGGCCCAGCAGAGGGACAGGAGTGCTGGCCTACATACCACAGAGGAGTGAAAGTAAGCTGAGGCTCAGGCTGAAGAAAGCTGGTGACATTTACACTCTTTGGAAGTATATGTAGCTGTAAGATTTTCCTTTTTTAAAATAGAATTTCTTGGTGTGAAAAATAACAAAGAAAGGTCAAATGAGAAGCCATGGATTTCACAATGAACGTGTGACTAGTACTAAATTTGATCTTTGTTCGAGTTTTCTTTTTTTTTTTAATCACACAATAAACAGTTGTGAAGCTGTGAAGAAAACTCTGTGAAGTTCGCCGATGTGAGGACACTCTGGAACAATGAAATAACAATTACATGGGAGCTGTAACAAAACCAAACTCCCACTGATCTATGAGAGTGTTTATAGCCTGGACAATTTTCCAAAGCAATGAAGACTTTTCATACTATGCAAAAAAAGTTTAGAAGAAAAGAGAAGATTCTTTTAAAGTTAGAAAAGGACTCCAAGCAGAACTAAAGCAAAGAGAAGGCTTGAGAGTTTGAGCATGACGACACTGACAATCAGGTAATATAGTTAACGAGCTAACTGTGCTAACGAGAGATTGGAAAGCTTTTTTTGCCGACCCTAGATATCAAGCAAAAGCCAGACACTGTATCATATTAAATTGTTGTGAGCTATAAATTTACCATTTCTAAGCCGGAGACAGAAGATAATGTTATTTCGGGGTCTGAGTGAAGAGCGCTCACTCTGGGAGCAGCAATTTCTGGGGACCGAAACACCTCCATCCTGACATCCAAAGTAATGTATCCATGGTTTGCAGAAACGTACAATTCCAACATTATCTCCTAGCTGGGCTGAGCAGTATATATTACCTTGCTGGCCTTGCAGTGGTCCAGATACCAGAACTTGACATGTCTGTTTCCCACAGTTACAAAGTAGGAGCTGTCCTCAGAGAAAGACACACCTGTCACCTTACTGGACACCTTGTTGGCAGCCACAACGACATCTTTCTGCAAGAGAACGAAGAGCATTTTGTGAGCTTAAGCGTATTTTGATTTGCAAGAAAATATACTTTGAAAAAGAAAATATACAAATTTCCCACACTATTCCTTTAACATATCCAGGAGTGTGTAGAAGCTAAAGTCCTTCTAGCTTGAACCAATATGACAAACATAACTGCGCAGCAACAACAGTCTTGGCAAGAAGAGCTGACTGTGGGCTACGAGGCATACCTTCCACGCCCAGACGTTGACCATCATGTCATGCTGGTTTCCCACACTGACAATGTATTTGCTGTTGGGGGAGAAAGCCACACAAGAGACGCCATAGTTGTGCTTCTGGAGCTCCGCCACTTGTCTTCGTTCTGCCACGTCCCACAGTCTAACCGCTGGCAGGTGACCGCTCTGGGGGAAGGGAAAGAGAGGGATGGAGATGGGGAGTGAGCAGTTGAAACAGAGAGAGGAAATAGCTCGGTGGTGGAGGACGTTTGATACGTAGATACGCGTTTCCTTCTGTGTGGTGATACAGTAGAAAGAAAATAAGTCCGACATGAAACCACTCACAACAAGGTCTGTGGATTATCTTGAGTAAACAGGTCAATATTTCTGGGAAGACACATTGATGTTGAGTTTTTCCAAATGTATTTTTTGAGACTTTGACCACAAGCCGAGTGCCATCTAGTTTCATTAAATAATAGAGAAGGCAGACATCTCTACGGCCGAGCTCTCCAGCACTCTGCAACTCACACTTCACTTCATTCTTCCGTCTCTCCTGAGGAGGGCTGGACCAGAACCACAAAGACTAACCATCACACTGCTGAACAATGACACCACCATCAGAGGAGACTGTGCCATCTTTGTCATATATAAAGCAACAACATACCTGATAATAGCCAAACAATAAAGCTTATTTATGAAGCACTACAATCAGGTTACATGATGTAATACTGCATATCATGCTCAACACTACACAAGAAATTCCTTTACCGCAACAGCCCTGATAAACAGCACTACAGGTAAGAGGAAAAACACCAACTGTCCCTTTAAATCCACAGGAACCACAGAGTCACCTGTCAGCCCAGTCCACCCAGCTCTCTGAGAGATTATCCTCCCCGTCCTCTGCTCACTGTATACAGTTACTCGTCCCTCGACCTGTTCACATTACTCTCTGCAGGGATTGAAAGGTCGGCGGGCTATTTGCGTGGCCTCTTGTTTTAATACACAGCGACCTTTCAAAGGTCAGAGTTAACAGGTGAGAGGAGAGGCGGCCTGAAGGACGCTGAAAATGGATGACATTCAGCTGAAGACCGAGCTGCATACAAAGGAGACAGAGAGAAAGACAAATACAAAAGATATGCATGTCTGCCGGCCGTCTGTCCTTGATGTAAATTAGCTCCTGTTTGGTGAATGAGTGTGTGAGAGACGTTTCTTATCGAGTCACTCAGGAATATATTCTCCTCTTTCAAGGCTTTTAGGAGATATTCTGACAGCTGTGATGCTCTCAGCTCTGGGTACTGACTATAATATTAATATTAGGCTTGAAAGACTGACCTGATATTTAGTACTTTAATATAAAAATCATCTGTGTTTTAACGTAGCGATCATGAATTCCCCATGTCATGCATAATCAGGCTACAAAATGTAGCATTACATGGCAGCAGAACAGCGTTTTCTCGTCGCATTTGGTCTTTTAAACTTAATCTGTTGCGTCACGGCAACTACTGGGCGCTCATCCACTTACACACAGAGGTCTTTAATCGGCTTTGATTGGCTGGGGCGGATTAAGATGGTGTGTTGAGGAAAACAGTGTAACTACAGCACAGGTGCAGATGCTCGACTGATATGTGACAGCTGAACATGAGGGAGCATTAACAACTGACTGCAGGCCAACGTCCTGCTGGGGTATTCTCAATGAAACACGCTCACTCTGTTTACTGAGGGACATCTGCAGCCTGAGAGACGTTGAATCCTTGTGAAAATAACAGAGAGGCAGACTGACAGTGCGACTCACCTCTCCTGTGACCAAGTATTTGCCATCAGGGGAGAAGGACAGAGCTGTGATGGTCTTTCTGTGAAAAGTGAGAGCAACAGAAACAGACAGCTCAGCGTGACTCATGTTTTGA
Organism: Epinephelus cyanopodus; assembly: GCA_026686955.1. Lineage (NCBI taxonomy): Eukaryota > Metazoa > Chordata > Actinopteri > Perciformes > Serranidae > Epinephelus > Epinephelus cyanopodus. Next base: position 3,573,351 of record CM048925.1, on the reverse strand, counting down.
CAGTTTTGACACTTTGATGGCAGATTGTATTTATGTTCAACTCACCTTGACGTGTTGATAATGTGGTGCTGTCTGTTCTTTTTGGGGTTCAGCAAAACTACCACACACCTACACCAGGAAGAATATAATCAGAATTAACCACATGAGCTGTGTTTTTGCACTTCCTGATATAAGCAATGATGCATGTGACTTGGAACAGATCTAGACGCGCACGTGTGCTGTTTCCTGAGGTAAAATTTAAACGGAAAACTTCCATTGCCAACTTTCAAGTGTTTTACAATTTATTTAGTCAAGGTACTTCCAAGAAATGCAAACACTTGTCCACGGCTGAGTGGAAAAACATTTTCAGGTCAACAAATTACTCAACTCTTTCTTCACAGTGCATACCTGCGGCATCGCTCAAAGTTCGGAGGCTGACTGATTATACACCATTAAAGCTCTAATGCAACACAGCAATCCACACAGAATTACTCAAATAGCAACTAATACTTACAGATGTAGGCCTACGTGAGCTAATCTTAGTTGATCCATAATCAAACTTCAATCCATGACCCATTTTTTTCCAAAAGTTTACACAAAGAAACACAGTAACACTACTCATCATGCATCTGCTCCTCTGAGCATTCTTTAAAAGATAGATTTTAAATCTGAAAAACACATAGATAGATAGATAGATAGATAGATAGATAGATAGATAGATTCAAACATATCAGATGCAAACTCTATTCAAACATAATTTCAGAGAGGGGGGAACGCGGGGAGAAAATGACTTGATAGTAAAAAAAAATGTTGTCACACACTGATGCATATTAGAGGTACATCAAGTCAAAAGCTTGAGAAAATAAAATGGCCATTAAATTACATTATATGGAAGGTTATTTATGAAAGATACTGCAACAATTGCATCACACACACAACAAAATTCCAAAACTTTTCCAAAACATTTAATTAATTTTTACTAATTCCATGACTTCTCCAGGCCTGGAAAATGTGATTGTGAAATGGACTAATTTGTAATATATTCATTTATTTATTTATGCATATTGTGCATCACAGGGATTTTGCATTTTCGATGCTTGCTCATATAATGACAAATAAAAATCTTCTTCATGATTTTTCCAGGTTCTCCATGACCACAGGAACCCGAACCTACTGTCAGGGGCATCAGTGAAAATTAAATGTTAAACTATTTTATATTTCAAATGAATAGTTTGACATTTTGAGAGACAGACTGTATGCACTTGCCTGAAGAGAGTTAGCATCATGTTAGCATGGATGAAACTATATATGAACTTACAGTCAGTGTTGTCTGGTGTTTCTGTTTAATGAGTTACCTTATTAAAAAGTTCCGCTGTGTAGGATTTAGGCTGATATATCGCCATAAACGGAATTAAACATTCACAACTATGTCATTAGTGGAAAATCACCAGAAAGTAAGGATCGTTTTTTAATCGTTATCTTCGAATAAACTGTTTATCCAGAAAGATAAATGCTTTGCTGCGTAGCCTCCACTGAGTCTGACCTGTGGTTTACAGTAACGTTAGCCCAGAACAGGAAAACCAAACCACCTCAGCCAAGTGAGACGGGGAGCGTATCTATGTTTCTATGGTTCTATGTTTCCCGGGTTCTACGTTCTCCACTTAACTCTACAAAAAAGGTTCTATGTTCCCCACTTACACAAATAAGGTTCTATGTTTCCCGCTCAACCAGGCAGGGAACATAGAACCCTGGAAACACAGGGATGACCCTGTGAGACGTACTTGCTCCTCACGGATGATAACGTGTCCTTGTCAAAGCCTTTAATTTTACTTGAATACATTTTAAATACATACTCATCTTTAAAACCTAACGTTATGTACCATATATCTACCAACCGTTAACATATTTGCTACGAGTTACCAGGAACGCACCTGGCTGAAATTCATCAGTTAACACAGTCACCCCTGAAACCGAAACACCGGTGAGCTTAGCTAGCGTAAAGACTGGAAACTGGAAACAGCTAGTCTGGCTATTTCTTTAAAGTGACAAAAATCGCCTAATACTACACAATTAAATCAACAAAACATAGCGCTAGAATTTGTGAGATTTAAATGCGTTGGCGGGCGAAATTTGTTAAACTTCCTTTTCAACAAGGTTAGCTAATATTAGCAGCGTGCACTGGATTTTCTTCTAAACTAAGATAACTAGCTTCTGGCGCTAGCTTCAAATTTCCGACACAGACACAAGAGACGTGTCAGTCTTCTATGTGTATTTCCCCAAATGTAGAAAACAATATTTAAGATTGACACATGACATAAAACCAAATAGAAAGGAGGAAATAAACACTGCTCGTAAACCTGCCTTTGTATCAGTGTTTGTACTGGGGGTAGATGAATTTTTAAAAAAAGTGTGCACCATTAAGTTTCCAGGTTGAACACGTTTTCTCCAAATGTTGTTAAACAAGCTTTGCGGTACATTTTCACACATGCTTTGGCAATGCAAACTTATGCATCTCATGCCAATAAAGCCCCTTTGAAATTAATGTGATTAAACCCTGGTGTATTTAAAGACAGTGCACCTGGATAACACAACAGGGTGTTTAAGGTACAGTGTGTAAGATTACGGGGATTTAGTAGCATCTGGCTGTGAGGACTGCAGACTGCAACCAAACTTCTCCTGGATAGAATTCCTTCAGTGTTCATTGTTCAGGAGGTTTTAACCAGGAGCTGTATCCTCCTCCCTAAAACAGACAGACCAGGTGATTAAACGCTAATGTGCTGTTTTTTTTTCTCTGATAACTTAAGATCCGGACATTCAGGAGGTTTTTACAGGAAGCCGAATTATCTATAGAGGTCTCTCACTCTGCAAAACAGATGGACTTTGTGGTTTACACTGGTAAAAATACTGAATGAAACACCTTCATGTTAAAAATCAGTGTTTCTCCTATGCTGTTCTGCACACTGGACCTTTAAATGAACGCTGTGCTACATTTTGTCAGAATTAAACGCAGCCCTGGTGATTTGAATACTTAAAAGTAAAAGTCCCATCTTGCTTCATGTAGTGTTTATGATTCACACTTGTTTTTTTTAAACTTTTTATGTAATCTGTCTTCTCCATATTCAAATAATACAGCCATAACCATATTGTTTCCTCCTGCTAATAAAACTTCCTCTTCACAACCTGTTTGGAAGCACCTGTTAGCGAGCTGCCAGGTCTTTAGCTGCGTGCCAGGAAACTGCATTCCTGGTAGCACACAGCTTGTGCAGATTTAAACTAAGACAGCAGGTGGATCGGCAGACTGTGCACAATTTGGGAAGAATAAAGCTCGCTAAAATGACAGCCTGAGCCAGAAGAACCAAACACACACACACACACACACACACACACACACACACACACACACACACACACACACACACACACACACACACACACACACACATACACACACACACACACCCACATATGTGCACAGAAATGCCTGCACACACACAAGGATGCTGTTTTCTCTTTGACACACAATCAAAAACACACACACTTCACAACACTGTAAACAGCCATTGACCTTCTTAGTATTAATACAGCTTTGTCAGAAGATTTGAGAACAACACAAAAGAGGCTCAGTGTTTCTGTTTCAGCCCAGTGTGCTTGTTTTTGCAGCAGCTCCGAGGCCCTAAGCATTGCCACTGTAGATCTAAACCCTCCGACCTGCAGCTCACATTTCTCTTTTTCTGCACCCAGCAAGTTAACACAGCCAGTGTCACTGTTTGCACAGAATTAATAATACCACACAATGCTCTTTACATCTGTGAGGGAGTCAAAGGAAGCCTCCCTGAGGACAGGATAAAAAGAAGCTTTGGAGTTTCTCTGATGAGAAAGCCCACAGAGATTTCCTCCTCAGTTCCTCTGAGATAGCACAGAGATAACACACACACACACACACACACACACACACACGGAAATTTGCACACTAAACGTCTGCATGAGGTAGATATGATAAGGAAGTGTGGAGTGTTGATAAGTCAAAGGTCAGATGTTGAGATAAGGAGGCAGAAATCGTCTCTCCGTCTCTTCTTACCCTGCAGGATAGGCGACTAGACCAGATCGGGGGTCGCAGGCCAGCCCGCTGTTTCCTGAAGCAGTGATTCCTAACACCTTCTCCAAAGTCACCTGGAGAGACACAAAGAAGGGATTTTTTTTGAGGATTTAATCACAGACAGAAGTGAAAATAGAGTTGGTTTACAGAGGGATAAACACTGAACTCGAGCAGCAGTGATGTAACTAAGCAGCGCTCGCTTCAATGAATCGAGGACGGAAATAGATTGGGTTGGTTGCACCATGTGAAGGCGACTTTTAAGTGTCAGCTAATGTCAACTGTTGTTCAAATTAGGGACTGTTCTTTACCTGTCAAAGGAGGGGTGTGGCTGGGCTGGTACTTCTTTTTTTACCCTCCCTGAAGCGACAAATATTTTTCCTTGAGCAGAAAAAGCATGACTCCGCCTCCACCAAAAATAAGTAATTCGATTTTTAAAACTTACTCTTTGATGTCTGAAAATTAAAAGTTGGAGACGAAATCCTGGTGTTAGGAAAAAAACTAGCTTTTCCTACAGTGGTTTGTTCGTGCAAACACTTTATTTTTGGACAAATTTTAAATGAGACATAAAGTGATTTTGATGAAATATCACTATTCTAAGCTCAGATTTGGTTAAGTTTTTATTTCTGACAGTAGCGTTCGCCACTCATGATGTGTCCACAGACCATTGGAAATTTGAAAATCCAAAAGTAATTTCTATTTTTACAATAAGTGGTCTAATTTTGGGGATTATTAATTAAAACATGCCTTCCAAACATGTGCATAGTTTCTTAAAAATCAGCAATTTGGACGTTTGGTCATGGACTGCGCACGTCCACATACGACGTGCAAGGGTGCTGGCTGTTGTTGTTCTGGGACGCCGTGTCTTGTTCTGCCTGTTACGTGCATTGTCTTCTATGATACACTTCCGTTTTCACAAGAAATTTAACCTTTACATACAGAACGCATTACGTTGGTACAACACCACGGATTGGCGTTTGTTTCAACAACAAAAACACGTGGTTAGGTTTAGGAAAAAAAAACAGGGTTTGGCTTAAGAATCTTACGGGACGCGAACACCTGTGTTTGTTAGACCCATCCACCACAGCTCCCACCCGCCCAGGACTTTCGGCGCCTTAACTTTCGTCCTTGTCCCGCCGCGTTTCCCCGACAATGCCAGGTGCTGTTAAACTATAAAGGGAACCGGCCACATATCATGCCAATGTTAAAAGACGCCTTTTGTCACTGGTTTCTGACGCTGCAAGTCACTGCCCAAGCGCCGGATTCTGACGACTTCGGAAAAGCCTCCACCTTTTAGCACCACCCTTCCCCCCTTCATTAATAACAAACAGTCCCTTAGTGAAAGGATCACTGTTGTTTTGTCTCCGAAACACTGACTTTCATTTAAGGTACAAAAATAAACTGCGTGTCTTGTGCTGACAAGATTCACATGTCACAAGGGGTCATTTCCTCCAGAGGAGCTCGAAACCAAAACTTATTATAAATAATGGAGTTGCTATTTCGAGGTGTGAGGACTAGAGGGGCGTTAGTGACATTTTGACAGGTACTGATCAAAAACTTAACACTGAACACACTGAACTGTTTGGAGCCAACAAGGGCATAATTTTACTCACTAAAATTAGTTAGTTGTCTTTATTTTATCGCTGACATGTTTATGACGTTTTAATATTAAAGGTTAAAGTTAATAAATAAAGTCAGGATAAAGTACGGTCATTTTTTAGCTTTAGCTGACAGGACAGTTGAAGCGTGACGGTGGGGGAGAGACAGCAGCTGAGACAGGAACACAGTGTCTGTACATGGGCTGTGACATGTCAAAGATCAGGTTTAACCTAATTATCAAACACAATATGTGACAGAGTGTTTGGCAACTCACGCTGTCTGTCTGTCTCAGGAATTATAACGCAGCTGTCATTCATTAGTCTGCAGTGACATGAATGGACTGAGTCTGTGGCGTCCTACTGACACACATGTCTGATGACAACAGCAAATAATAAACAGCACAATCAAACTTTGTGAGCATCACTAGTGCACTCTATTAAAGTTTATTATTTACTGAGTATCACCTCCTCAACCTGGAGCTGACGTCTTTATTAATGGCTAGTAAATCAATTTTTGTTTGTTTGTCTGTTTGTTTTTGCCTTTATAAAAGAGAACAGATAAACAGAGGTGGCAGATGATGAGAGGGGAAGACATGTAGCAAATGGTCGCTGTCTGGATCAAACCCAGGCTGCTAAGGACTCAGCCGACATTTTATATGTGATACAGTGTTTGAAAATGTGTTAACTGTTTATTCTTTGTATTGTACAGTGTAGTCTTTGAATATTTCCTTGCCCAGGACTACAAATGCAAATTAGCTTCATCGCTAATGCTGGCTAACAGCTGTGTTGTGCATGGCTCCTCTTAAATAAACAAATACAGAAGAACTAAAATACACAGGACGCTCGCTCCGTCAGCTGAGCTATCTGCGTCCACATTTGTTATAAGTTATAAAACCATTCAGAGAAATGTTTTAGGTTTAGGCCCTCAGTGTCTCCTCACTGTGCAGACATTTTCGGCTGCTGTTCTTTGAGTTAGCTGCTAACTGCCATCAGCCACTGTTTAAATTTTCCTTCGGTAGGCCGCACATGCAGAAAGTCGTCAAAACGTCACATCCCTTCCTTTGGAAAACACATTTCGCTGGTGTTTACATTTTTATTTGGTAATAATGGAGTTATAAATGTTAGTTATCTGTTAATGAACGCTAAATAATAGATTTAGGTCCAAACAGTCCAATCGCTCAAAGGAATTTTTAGGAATTTAGTAAATTATTTACTAACATTAATAAAGCCATTAGTTACAACTTGTATACCTTTATAAAGAGGCGTCTTATAAGCAGTGCTGGAAAGTAACTAGTTGCATGTAATAGTAATTAAATTACAAAACTAATTTAATCAGATACTGAGGAAAAAATATGGAATTAAATCACAGCTGCTCGTCAAAATATTTGTGATTACAAAGAGGTTAAAATCTTTTTTTGGTAAAAGTCATATGTAGATTATAACATTCTATATTCTACATTATACTGAAGAACTTTTAAGAAAAATTTGACAGTAATCAGAGATGAGTACTGTTGTGTTTACACTGCCTGCTTTAAATTTGTGTTTTTAGGGCGTTTTAGCTTTATTGAGGTTTAATACACTCTAAAACAAAATGATTTATAGGGTTAGTGGACAGCGATTTAAAAAATTATGTTGCTTGTTTTAGTCAGTTGACAAGTTGCAGTTGACATTTTTGTGAGAAATAAACAAGATAGAATATCTTAAATAAAATTTTTTAAAAAAGCAAATCATAATGGTTGAACTAAACTAATTGGATTTGTCAGATTATAAAAACTTAATAATGCCAGAGTTGGAACTACTTAAAAAGATGCATGCAAATTGATACCTTCATTTTTGAACTAGTAGATTATCTTTTAGAGTACATGTGTTGGAAAAGTAATCAATAAGTAATCAAATGAAATAAGTTACTTTACTTTGATTAAACAATTACAGTAGTTACACTGCATTTTTGAATTATAAAAGTAACCCTCCCAACACTGCTTATTAGCAAGTGGAGCCTTTTCCTCTTTAGTTGCACTTCAGAGTGACTTTGCAGTTGCTCAGTCTGTTGTTCATGTATTTTCTAAATGTTTGGATCAATAGTCGCTGCAGATTGTCTCTGATGGGTTTCTGCTACAGTGCAAAGGGAAGCACGGCCTGACACTAAACCTGTTGCACTTTAAAACAAGGTAAGGGGACTGTGTGAGGATAAATAAATACCTTGCTGCTGAGACTCTCCTTCCTGTTCTTCTTGTGCCTGGCTGACGGAGAACGCAACAAATTCCTGATGCGACTTTTAATGGTGAAGCCATCGCCTGGCATTGTGTCTGCAGCCCGGAGAAGAAGTGCTGAGCATCCACTGTGACACGCCACCAGCCGAGTGTGTGTGAGTGTGTGTGTGAGAGTGTGTGTGTGTGTGTGCAGGCAGGGGCTGAGGAAGTGAATGAGCAGCCTGTGATGATCCTCCCACCACACACACGCACTGTAGAGCTTTACAGAGTAGGACAGTGTCCCTGCAGCCGGGACATGTGGACGCTTAATCTCTTGAGTGGCTTTACTGTTGTCCTCCGCTGTCTTCCGCCGCCTGTCTGTCGCTTCACATCAGCAGCTTCTCCTGCAGCTTCCCACCACTTCTGGACTGATGTCGCCTTGTCTCAACGCTCCGACAGGGAGGAAGAGGAGGAAGAGGAGGAGGAGGGCTGCTCAGCTGTTTGCCTGCATGACATCACTAGATTAATCTCAACCTGCACGGGTCTCGTGATTACATCAATGATTGCTTTTGTTGCTGTTGTACCTAATTGATTTAATAGGATTACAGACAGACTGGGGGCACTTTGAAAGCTGCGTGCCGGATGTTTGGGTGCTGTGTGTTTGAATGCTGCTGATTGGACGATAAAACTCCTCTTTCATATGTTTAATGCTGCATTTGTTCTTTTATATGCAGATTTGCTGCAGTTAAAGTCATTTTCTTTCATAGGTGCTATATTTATTTAGAGATAGGCCATTTATTACTCCACAAACAGCCTTTTTAAAACGTAATTTAAGCTCATTTTCTCTTCTTTAGATAACAAATAAATTAAAAATATTTTTTTTAGTTCCCTGCTACTGAAGTGTCATTTATTTAAAGCGTGGCTAGTTATTAGTGTGTCATGCATTCACTCCAGGAAAACGAATTTTAAGTAATTTTCTTTCTTTTTTAGCCTGGCTATTTATCCGAGTGTGATGCCTTTAACAATGCCCGGTTTTAACAAAAATTATTAATTAATTTGTTCAGAATTAACAAGATCAGATCAGCAGAAAAAAAACTTTAAAAATATATATATAGAATTTTAGGATATATGGTTTGCATATGATGACACCTCATTGCATTGCTGTGCAAACTGCAAATTGAGGGCAAGGAAAATATAAATATATTCATATTTCTTAGAGTGTAATGCTTTCACCCTAAAAAGCCTATTTTTTTAAAGTAACATTCTCTTCTTAAGTATTTTCTCTTATTTTGTTTTTAGTTCTCTGCGCTACTCAAGTGCCAGATTTATAAGTGAAATGTGTTCAAACTGGGGGAAAAAAGCCTTTTTTATAAAATTTATTTATTTAATTTGAATTAACAAGATTATTATTAGTGGAAAAATGTCTGCTAGTGTTTTTCTAAATTCAGGAGACATGGTTCAGAAAAGATTGGTTAGGGTAAGGGGTATGACTGTGTGTGAGTGAGACGCCACATAGGCAAGAGTCCTTTGCAGTGGCTCGAGTTCGACTGTGATGCACAGCCCTTTCCAGTCTGTCTACATCTGTCCCATCAATAAAGGCAAAAACGCCCCAAAAATCACCTTAAAATAAAAAAAAAAAAAAAGTCAGTGTAAGCCAATCAGAGGCAGAGTAAGGCAAAGCAAAGCAGGTCATGCCTTCAACATCCTATGAAATACAAAGTCGCTTCCTCCATAGATGTATGAAGACAAACAGGGCTGCGTCAAATTAACTTAAACTTAAAATAAACAGAAAACTTTAATATAAAATAAGTTAAACTTAAACTTTTTAAAACAACTCAAACAGCTAAATTAGGTCCCGAAAACATCAAACTAATACAAAATGCCTTGTTTTTGACTGACTGAAGAGTCCAATGATAAACATGAAGTTTTATTGATTTTAAAGGCCACGTTATTTCTTTTACATTTTTAATTCAACTGAAGCAACAGGACAACCAGTGTTTCAAAAATCACACCCACAAAGAAAACGTACTGCGATTAAAAAAAAGAAATACAATATTTACAGGTTATTCTCATACGTACATTATATGGCTAATAGCTTTTATCTCGATTGTTTGTAACACATCAGGTTTAAATGCATATCGCTGAGTGAAGAACCCAGAACACAAATCACTACTGCTACTTTACAGACTACAGCAAAGACGGACAACATGGGTGGTGTCTACCAAAAACATAAAGTGCTACTAAAGATGATTTTCACTGAGTTAATAACGGAAAACAATAATTTCAGGACAGATATGCATCAAACTAGCTGTCGATAAAAACAGAAACACATAAGTTAACATACAGAGTTAATGAAGCAGTGTGTCATCTGATCTCATACAGGATACAGATATTAATCTTACACTGTAACGCTTAACGAACTGGAATTACGTAATCTGTAGAGTTTTATTTTCATTTGCATAAAACAGATCAGACATAAATGACTTCAACAAAACACATGATCTGAATACATCTCATTATAAACAACATAGGTGACAGAAATTAGTCTCAGAAAACATGACGTCAAAACTGAACGTGGGAGTTATCAATAATTTCATTCGTACAGTCAGCAGGTCGATTAATGCTTCCTCTTATATTCTTTATACCAAAAACAGCTTCTCTCTACAGTATGAAAACAGTCCACTGAGGTTTGTGCGAGGATACAGAGAAGAGCAGCATCCAGCTCTTGAGACGTAAGCTGGATTTATGGTCAGGCATTCGGCACTTTGGATGAGTGTCGCTTGACAGAAATGACATGAATGAAACTTTGTCTACACTTTGCCATGATGTCACGCACCTGGAGAACTTTATTAAATGGTGGACGCCGTATTTTGTCACACAGTCTGATTTAATTCCACACCGACTCTGACTTGCATTCAGTGTCTCTGATAAAAAGTTGCAGCTGTGTGAAGTGGCCGTCTGACCTCGACTCAAGCTGGCTGTTCATGTCACCTGCAACTCAGCTGGTTTTAGAGCGCAGAGCAGGTCGCCTGTTTCTGCAGTTATTTGCTGGTGAAGTCAAAATGACCGCAGTCGACAGCTGGCAGGACAGAATCATGGGCGGCACGGGTGTGACTTTTTCACGATGTGTTATGTGTGTGACTTACGCTGAGAGATACTTAAGTAGCTGATAGCAGTTAGGAGCTAACTTAAAAAAGAACAGTGGCCATAAATGTCCACCAATTGGGAAAACAATGATGTCTGGGAGCTCCTTCCCCTCCGAGCTGAGGACGAGATCAACCACCATATAACAGGGACGGTGAATGACTGGCCGACGCTGTTGTGTTTCACGTCACGCTAGTCATGCGTCTTTTGAGTCCACGATGCCGGCAGACTGTCTAAAATCACACACTGGAGTGGAACGAAGCGCTGTTGTTTTGTGGTGTAAAGGAGGGTCTTTGTAGTGGCTCTACAGCGCCATCTCAGCGCCTTTACTGATTCACTGATTTCCAGCTCACTATGGCGAGTATGGGGAATCTGCCGCTCACAGACAGAATGGGAGCTGATCAATCGATAGCTATATGGTAAATAAGTTAAAAACACATATTTTCTCTTTAATTTCTTTCGAGGGACACTTCAAAAGTGTTGAGCACCCAACCATAAATCAGGCTTTACTGAGGTCAAATGACTGTGTGCATTGGTTTTTGCAGCTACGGGAAGATGCGACTATTCAGACTCAACGTCCGGTTCCAGTTCCAGTTCCTTTTCTACGTCTATCCAGGAGCGTTTCTTGGCACTCGGGAAGTCCTTTCCTAAAGCTCCTCGTGTTAATGGCCGTGATGTTTTGATATCTCCCAGAGGCCCCGCTCTGGGTCCAGTATCAGGGCTTTTAAAACTGACAGAAAATCTGACAGGGCTGTCTTCGCTGGATTTATTTGGACTTCCTGCTCGCACACCTGGAGGACTCCATAGCAGTTCGGACTTCTTCTTCGGAGGCCTTCCTCTGCCTCGTTTGACTGGCACAGGGGTGTCACTAACCATTGCTGGGGAGCCCTCCTTGGGCGTTCTGGGTAACTGTGAAGTAATTTCTTGCTTCTCTTCAATCAGAACAGATGTTTCACTTTCACTGACACTTTTACTGGCTCCTTCTCCCACATTATTCGCTTCATTCTCATCAACAGGGGTAACGGGGTGCTTTCGAGGCCTACCTCTGGGACGGCGGACTACAGGAGGGCTGGGATCAGGCTCAGCAGGAGTAGGAACCTCTTTCACCTCCTTGAAACTCAAGCAGACAGCTGCCGGTGTTGTGCTCACACCCACTGGTGCGCCCCCCTCGTTGCTGCTCTCCGCAGCTTGCGGAGACACCGAAGGCACAAAGATTGATTTGTTAAGAAGGGCGAGCTTAACCAGGGGGCTAGCACCTGAACGCTTTGGTTTAGAGTTTGAGGACTGTACCGTTTCATCCTCCTTAGAAGAACGACAGCTTTCTGAATCCGAAGGTCGGTCAGAGGAGTTCTTGAGCTTGTCCACGTCAGAGGGCTGTGTAACAGGTGAAGCAATAACCTTACCCTCCCCTCCTTTCTGCTTGGGTTCCATAACAGTGAGTGTATAGAGGCCGTTACCAACTGTAGAGAAGAGGAAAATACACATTTAAGAATATAACAACACATTTAAATGAAGATAACTCGACTCTGAGATTAAAGCAGCAATGCGTAGGATTTAGTGGCATCTAGCGGTGAGGACTGCAGATTGCAACCAGCTGAAACATCCTTCAGTGTTCATTGTTCAGGAGGTTTTTAACAGGAGCCAAATTATCCACAGAGGTCTCTTCCTCTCCACAGTAAATGGACTTGGTGATTTAAACCCATAAAAACACTGATTAAAGCAGTTTCGCTCTGCAAATTAGTATTTCTCTGACACTATTTGGTGCTTCACCAACAAGCCGCTAGCCTAGCACCTGCTAATATGTGCTCACCTTTTTTCCCTCCCAACTGCAGATTCAGATGTTCAGGAGGTTTTTAAGAGTCACAACACATCGTGAGCCACTGACCACACTCTTTAGTATTTAAGGACCTGATATCGTGTTAACCAGCTCCCAACATGTTATGATATTATCTGTAACCCTACCTGGACGGAGATTGATATTATCAAATTGGAAGCAAACACTGGCTCCTGCCTATTCTGCCCTTGTGAAGGTTGAAGAATAAATCCTCCTTACGAGGGTGTGAAAACACATTGCACCAGATAAAAAGAGCTGGAATACAAAAAGAAAAATCTGTGTTTTTCTGACAGTGTGGCTGACATGAAAATGAGAACGGTCCTATCTAGAGCCAGAGTTTGGTTTGTTTGTTCTGGGCTACTGTAGAAACAAAACAGTGCAACATGGTGGACTCATGGACCAGGACCTGCTCCCTCTGTAGATATAAATGGCTCATTCTAAGGTAAAGACACGGACACTAAAATAAACACTTAATATATTCCATTTCTGCCAAATATCCCCCTAAATCCTACACACTGAACCTGTGAATCATGGCCACAGCAGGAGTTCTTAACTCACTTGGTTTCAGAGATGATGGAAGTATAATTCTGCCGGTCTTGGAGCGAATCAGAGGAAGAGCAAAGGGCTGTGGAGGGCGAACAGGAGCTGCAACTGAGCTCTGGGCTGGAGCAGCAGGTATCGCCTTTTGGGCCTCGACAGGAGATACATTTGTCGGAGGTTGACCGCCTTGTAGTGGAGGTGCAGTGACCTCAGCCTGGGCTGGAGAGGAAAATGGTGGAGGCATAGGTGTGCGTACACTGGATGGGGCTGGAGTCCTCTGTAGGTTGGTCTGAAGCAGGGACATTATCTTCTTTTGGACTGCTTGTGTGACTGCGTCAGCCTGGGATGAAGCCAAGCTGAAGTCAGACTGTGATAGCTGCGTGGACTGGAGCTTGGACTGGGGCATAGTGGCTTGCAGAAAAGCTGCTCTGGACTGGAGCAGGTTTGAGAAGAAAGGCTGCCATTTCGTGGTCTTCTCTCTCTGCTTCTGCCTGTCGCAGATCTCGTGCAGCTTGTGTCTGATCACTGTTTCCGACTTCCCTAAAACAGTAACATTTCATATGACACAAATTTTAGTAAAGGTAGCGACACACTCGACATGCTATCATGTTGCTATCACACCACAGACTGTACGTTAAGATGAACAACATATCTCCACTTCCTGTGCAGAACAGATCTCTGCAGCATGAAGTTCCCGCCCATACACCCATGCAACCAACAGCCAGCAGACATCACACCCCCCTTTCATAACATCAGAAAAGTAATTACACACAATCTACGGTTCATCCAGACATGAGCAATGCAATGCTAATGTTTATAGGAGCAACTGTGTTATGCTGCTCATTGTTCTTGATTCAAACAGATCGAGTGACTTATAGTAGATTTGGTGGCAATCAGGCAGCCTAACCGTGATCAAAATGTTCCAGCTTTGTGCATTTTAACAACCTTCAAACTAACTCTCTACAGTGAACAGGACATAAATCAGCACAAAGTGAGACAAAGTACAAACTGTAACAACATGCAGCCACACAGACTGTACCTACCAGACAGACGGGAGAGCTGCATCACATAGAGAGACTGCATCTGAGTCAGCCTCTTCTTCCTCTCCTCCAGATTTCTGGAGGTCTCAACCAGATTTTGGATTTCTCTCACAGCCTGTAAAGACACCAAAACAGAAAGAACAGAATGAAGACCATGACACCGAGCTCTGAAAAACTTATAATATATTACTGAAGAGGATGGCGGCTCGATGATATATACGATGCATACAAGCGGATTCGGATGACACAGATTTAATGTCTGAATACCTACATTAGTGAGAACAGCATGAAGTATACTGTGAAGATTTTCTACTCCATCACCGAGACACTAACGTTAATGAAGCAGAGCACCGAACAGCAGCAACATTAACAAATGAGACCGACTGAACAAACGCTGCAGCATTAAACAATTAACAAAAAAACCCAACCTGCACCTGGTCTGCTCAGTGCTAACAGGTAGCAGAGAGGCTGCTGAAGATGTTAATAATGACACAACGGACTCCGCCTCACCAATGTACTTCTTCTAATACAGGCAGGAGACTGTAAGGTCCATCAATGCATTTAGGCATCAAGACGAGCTGCTGAAGTTTAGCCTGAGCATCAGAATGATGATGATTTAAGTGACATTGAACGTGGTTAACATGGTTGTTGGTGCCAGACGGGCTGGTCTGAGTATTTACTGGGATTTTCACACACAACCATCTCTAGGGTTTACAGAGGATGGTCCCAAAAAGAGAAAATATCCAGTGAGCCAAAATGTCTTGTTGATGCCAGAGGTCAGAGGAGAATGGCCAGACTGGTTCAAGATGATAGAAAGGCAACAGGAAGTCAAATAAGCACTGGTTCCAACCAAGGTCTGCAGAAGACCATCTCTGAAGCAGAAGACCACACCAGGTGCCACTGCTGTCAGCTAACAACAGGAAACTGAGGCTACAGTTCACACGGACAACAGAAGATTGGAAAAACCACATTCAGATGGAAGCATGGATCCATCCTGCCTTGTATCAACGCTCCAGGCTGCTGCTGGTGGTGTAATGGTGTGGGGGAGATTTTCTTGGCACACTTTGGGCCACTTAGTATGGGCATCAAAAATTTTGATACATCAAGATGGTGCCTGGACATTCCCACCTTCTGCCTGCTCGTTAAGAGCAATGGAGTCTTTCATAAACACTTCAAGTCTGCTGGACTCGTTGGAAAAAGATCAATCATATTTGCCTGTCTGTGGTGATATGACTAAGCTGGATGTGTAGAACTGACCTGTGAGAGGAGGCGGAGCCTAGGGGCCCTGGGGTCACTCCGAAGGATAGTCTGGAGTTTGTCAAAGAGGACCCGCTGCTCAGTGCGTCTTTGCCTCTCCAGCGCCGTGTGGTTCTTTCGCCTCTTATTATCCTTATGCTTATCGAGTCCATCGATCATTTGATCCTGGAGTGGAGACAACGAAGACTCTAATAAATACAAGTAATACTGATGCAAAGTAAAACCAATTAAACTTCCTATGTTTACTGAAAGAAGGTAGTGATGTTTAGAGGGTCGTACCTGGCCATCAAGCTCCCTCGCTGATCCAAACCCAGCACTGGAATCACTGATGGTAGAGAAGAATTGAACAAAATATTGAGGGCCAACATTCATTCAAAATTAAGTCCACAAACTGTATATTGTTTCATTCACAAGCACACGTGTTGACGTGTATTACCGTGAATCCTTTAGTGTCATCCTGACAGCTTCTCTCATCTGAGCGATGGCCTGTCCTTGTCTCCATTCTTCCACGGTCTCAATGTCCACCTCCTCGTCCTGCACAAAACAACATTCAGCATGCAGTTTTTAGAGCTGTAACAATAACTGCAATTACAACAATCCCAGGAGAAGATGTGCAGATTCATTTTTTACATTTTATATCACAGTTAGGAAAAAAACAAGGTTAAAGCAGGGGTAGGCAGTTTTATTTTGCTGTCATTGGGGGAAGTTGCTATTCCAGAAACAACTGCCAAAAAGACAAAGACTTGTCAAGAGAGAGAGACTGACAATAAACCAGACTGTAAAAATAATGAATGTAGCTACCGTGACATCACCCAGTGGTTTGCGGATGCCTGTTTTGAAGCTTTGAATTCAGCATTTTGGCCATCGCCATCTTGTTTTTAAGGAAATAGAAATGATTATATTTGTGCAACATAATGTCTGAGGTCATGAACATTAGGATTAAGCCAGCATCTCTCTCAAGCTCATTATTTTTGGAATATCTGAGACCTTCAGAAACGCGACACAGCAACGTTTCAGAAAACTGCACACCTCAGCTTTGACTGAAAACATTTCTTATTCCCGACACTTACGTCTTCGTCACCCTCTCCGCAGTAGTCTGAGAAGTCGGAGCTCAAGTTCAAGTCCTCTGAAGCGTTGTCCAGGTTTGACTCCACCTTCTTGCTGTTGGTGAAATCACTATCACTTGAAGGCATCTTCTCATCACATGTCAGCTCCGAGGAGGGTCCAGGCTCCATTGAGAGCTTCTTAGCTCCAGTAAGGTTGTGTGAACCAGGGCGCTTTGCATCACGATGAGCTGCTAAGTGGCCAAAATTTAAAAAAGCATCTTTCTGTGGTGTGGCTTTGTCCACAGCAGCCATGTCTGTAGCATTCCCAGATTCTGATGCAGCACCATCAGCTCCAGGCTTGGGGAGTTGAATAAGTGTAAAGCCCCCAGGCAGGATCACCCCTGGCAGGTTCTGGCCTCTGGTGCCCTGGTTAGCTGGAGGGCAGATCCTGAATGAATAAGTCCCGCTCTGTTCTAAGAACTGGGGCTTTTCAGCGATGGTGAGACGGTGAGAGAGACAGGCGAGGGCGTGGAGCTGTTCTGCAAGGTGTTCACCAAACTGCGCTGGTCTGGGACCAAACGGTTGATGGACTTTTGTAACAGCTGCGCCAAGGTGATGGAGCTCTTTCGCTGAAATTCTGGCGGGAGTAGCTGAGCTGAACACACAAAACAATGGAGGGCAGGGTGGTGAGACAAAACAACAATTATCCTATGACTGAATTTTTTTTTTATATCTGTAGACATTACAAGAATATTGATCTTTTAAACCAAATCCAGGAAAATACAAAAACATGAAGGTATTTCCTTTGATTCTCTAATTTTGTGACTTAGGACTATTAGCAATGTTTCACTTAAAAGGCAACCTCAGTAGTTTTTAGCCTGGACCCTATTTTTTGTGTTGATTTTTAAAAGCGAGGCAGCCGTAAAACAGGCTGCAATGTAACAACTCAGAGCGTTTGTGCACTGTCAATGTATGTCCACCAAAAGTGCCTGTTTTTGCCAGTGACAGATTATTATTCTAAAGCAGGATTTATGCTTGTGCGTCAGCCATAGCCTACGCCGTTGTGCGCATTAATACTTGGTGTGTCTGTGATACTCTGCAGTTACACCTTTAAAATACTAGACGGCAGTGGAGGTTTCTGTGAAATGCTGTAAAGTTAAGTTGATTTAAAACACACATTAAACACACATTAAACATGGCTTAATAGAGACAGTTTCAAACACAAGCACACAAATCGGCTTCACTATAACTCGCAGCATTCACAGACAAACACTGGTAACACCAATTTCTGGGCTGTTTCTGGTTAAAGAAAAAGGATCTTACTCTTAAACAAAAAAGTTATATAACTGTAGGAATCTTTCAATAAGCTGTCAGACACTTAGAATAATAACCTGAGCCTGTCAGTGGCAAAAACAAGAACTTTTTGTGGTTGTAAATTGATAGCACATAATGCCTTGTTGTTACATTTCAGCCTGAACCCTATTTTCCCAAAAACATGGGAAAATAGGGTTCAGGTTGAAAAGTAGTGAAGTTACTGATCCAACTACACGCTGCTTCCCTCTCATTCTTTGTGTTTAAAATGGTAACAACTGAGGAAAATGCCAGATTTGGGTTTCTAAGTATAACACTGAAAGAACTCCTCCAAAACTGACAGTCTTGATTTTATTTATCAGGTAGAAACTTGATTTCTGAGCACACTTATTCAAGTTGAGGTAATTTTATATCCTTGGATGATTTCAATATTCTGCCACAGCTGCAGGTGTGTCAGTGTTGGAGGGCTCTCGAGCTGATTACTTTCCCTTCTTTGTGAAGCAATCAGTTTAAAACTTAAGTGCCTGTGCTGCGGTCCAGGAGGAGAGAGACGATGTTACCTGGTGGTTGTGCTGGTGTCTTCAGATCAGTGACTTTCTTTGCAGTAATAACTGGAGGGACGACTGTGCCAGCAGCCTTTATGCGCAGAGCACTAACAGTGGGGATTTGGCTTGAAGCATCTGATGTCCGAGAGTTTTTAAGAGAAATGCCGCTGGGAGGAAGCAGCCGGCCTGTGACAAATGCTGCAAGGCGGTTGGCTGGATGTAGAGATCCCATGCTGCCCAGCATCAGCCGGGCCTGATTGTAGGATTTGCCATTTACCTGGAAAGAAGCAAACACAGATTTCACTCTCATACATTACAGCAAACATGTCCGAGTACATGATCCCCCATCATGAATGCCATGTATGTCAGTTTGATAGTGTTAAGGCATCTACTTGAGTCTCACCTGTATGAGTCCGTACGCCTGGCAGCCAGCAGGTTTGGTCCTGGCTGTCAGTCTGCCGGCAGGTAACACTCCACTCAAAAAGGGTGTGACTCCAAACTGCATATCTGACTCTTCATTTTCGCAATCGTCCTCTTCTGCATCAATGTCCCCATCACGGCTTTTACCAGCATGCTGTTCCTCATCGCTGTCGTCAAAGTCATCTTCATCAACATCACTGGCCTTTGCTGGTTTACTGATTTGTATCTGGAAGAGAGTGGAGTCATTTTTTTAATTATAGTAATGAAATGAAAACAAATACAACATTTGAACTTGATGCCTGTAATATTAAGAGGCTGGTCTGTTTTGGAGCAGCTGTTCTTCATAACTGGTCATTTAAATTACTAATAAGGAATTAAATATTCTTACTACTTCGGAGGCAAAGACAGTAAAGTACTCGGATCTTGTGATTACAGAAAAGTAGTTATACCACAGTGTAGAAACACTATAAGTCCTGCATTTAGAAATTTATTTTAGTAGGGCTCTATGTGAAATTCAGAGCATATGAGTTATCTGGATATGGTTGTCAACATGGCAGTGGCTCAGCCGGCAGCTGAGGGCACTGACTCCATAAATGGCACCATGTATAGTTGCCTCGGAGTCTCTAAAGCAGCTGTCAAACATGTCAATCACTGCTCGAGAACTGTGGTCAAATAATCAAACTAGACAGCGCTGATCAAATATATGTGCCGATTCTGTTACTGCAATTGCCTTTTTCTCTCCTAAAATATTTTCAGAACATATTCTAGTGACTGTTAGCTGTAAAATGAGAAAATCTGACCCGGCTGCCAAGTTGGAAGCACTACGAGGAGAAAAGGGAACATGATGTTTTTACTGTTTCATGTACTTCTTTTGGAATAATAGTTTCAGCAAATACGACATCATGTTATTTGTTAATTTAAAAGTCTGTGTGTTCAGCTCTCAGTACGTCTGTAGCTTCTAACTAAATCTCTGTGGTTTAGTTTAGTTTCTCTCCTGCGTCCTGTTTTTACTTTAGATATCTGCTTTATTTTAGTGTTTCATGTTCGCTATCAGCCGTATTAGAAGTTGTGTGAAGTTGCTGCTCGAAAACTCAACATTTCCTTATTTTGCTGCCTCAGAATAAAAGTTTAAAAGCGGAACTTTGTCAGCAGCTTTTCTTCAATAAAGACAAGTCTAATAATACAGCAGGGAGTAAAGTTAAAGCAGAGACAGCCACAGTGAGATGCTGATGAAGAGCTGCAGACAACAGGCGCTTACTGCACCTCTGCAAACAGCTCATCTCCACCAGGTAAACTTCTTTTACCTGCCCTGCTATGGAAAAACACATATAGCACTCTGCACTCTGCTTTTAAACGTCATCAGTCGAGACAAGCCATCACCAGTTGAAGACGCACCTTCAAGCAGGCGGCCCTGTTGTAATGGAAATGCAAATCCCTGCTGTGCAAGGCTGACGGCCCAAACCAAACCACACCAAGCCCCCTCCCCACACACAGATCCATCACTCCTCCGACACCTACCCTGAAGGTGACGATGGAGCCGCTGGGCTTCTGCATGAAAATCTTGGCGATGGGGCGGATGCGGTAAGGTCCTATGTAGAAGCGCCGACACAGCCTGTTGTGTTTCAGTCGTCGACATAAAGTTTCCAGGATTTTTTTGCGGTCCACGTTCCACTGGCACGCTGACTGTATCTCGATTTGCTTCTTTGCTTCCTTTTCACTGGATGTCGTCTTCTGAGCAGCTCTTTCTGCTGAGGGACATAATGCATAATGATTGTCGTCAACACAAACAGCAGAACACCTTCAACATCACACATTTGGGAACATCATCAAGGCAGGAGAAGGAAAACCTCAGAAACTATTGTAACAGTTGCAGCACAAACTGAACTGACTCCTCGCTAAGTCCTGCCCATTGAAGGCTGGAAAAAGGATATACGTTTCTTCCCTGTTCCAAAACCAAACCCTGAAAATAGTCGGGTTAGCTAGCTAGCTACTGAAGATATAGCCTACTGAATGTATACACATGCTGCTTTTGCTTTGTAATGATTGTAACAGTGAAACAAAGGCCGACCCTGCTGCACAGGAACCAGTGAAGGGAAGCAGGGAAACTTTCCTCATATTCAACCAGCTGTGTGTCATCACAGTGTGCGCAGATGAACGTTGTTCAGTTTGACATCCTGGATATATCCTTCAAACACTGTAGACCCCTCTGTCTGCTTCTCTCTGGAATCACTGTTTCCATATTTCTTCATGGAGCGCAGTTAGTTACAGTGTGGACTCCATGCTTACTCCGACAACTTGATGGACCATGACAAAGGGGCGGGGCTTAGCAAAAGGTCAATGAAGTACTTATCACATCTTCTTAGATTCCTTACCTGCTTTTTTACCAGTCAGTAGACTTCTGTAGTACATTTTCGGCTGGCTATCAGTGGCTGTTGTTGTTGTTGTCGCCGTCGTCGTCGTTGGAGGAGGAGTGTCAAGGACCTTGGGCTCAATGGTGACTTCATCTGGAGGCTTGCTGTTGAACTCTCTCACTCGTGCACAAGTCATCAAGCTCTCCAGGTATTTATACACTGGATCCTTGTCCTCCTCTCGAATCTGCAAACATAATTTTTAATTTGAGTTTCAAATAGAAAAAGGACTAAATTTATTACCGCTCTTACACTATACAAGTAAATAATAAAAATAAACAAAAGTAAATAACATTTTTAAGTACAAAGACTTGAAGGAGTCTGTTTTACATCCAGTAAGAGATTTTATTTTACCGGCTGTGTTGGACGAGGTATACAGCCGCGTTTTAGTGACTTTGACATTGGCAACCACAGTGGAGCATGTTCAGGGGCGAAGAGTGGCTCTGGATCTTCATTATCAATGTCGTGGTTCCACAGTTTATTAGCGTGGGAGCCCGGGCCAGGCTGGACCACATGCTCCATATTAGTCACAGCTGCGGAGAAATAAAAGCATCCCATTAACACGTCTGAGTTACTGAGGGTTGTGACCAAAAATCTGTGTATGGCTGTCGTAAAAATGTAAAACCTTAAAATAAAATGCTACAGTCCTGGTTAATGATGT
Source organism: Epinephelus cyanopodus (assembly GCA_026686955.1). NCBI lineage: Eukaryota > Metazoa > Chordata > Actinopteri > Perciformes > Serranidae > Epinephelus > Epinephelus cyanopodus. The sequence continues at coordinate 3,551,286 of CM048925.1, read as the reverse complement.
TATTAATGACAGTATACAGTGATCCAGTGTTGCTGCACTGATTGTAGAGATACAGATTAAACAGAATAAAAAGAACAACATAGACAAATTAAATCAAAATAACTTGATCTTACAGTAAACAGGTTGGATCTCTTCTTCACTCTCCCCCGCGCTCAGCTGCTTGGTGATCTTGCGTTTGAAGCAGGCACAGCCAAACATGCATTCAGGCCGCCGGCAGTGCAGAGGACCTCTGTTTGGATGCTGCAGACTGGAACACACGCAGCCCAGGGTGCAGAACTCCTGACCACATTCAGGTATCATGGATTTATGCCTTGGATACTGGGCTAATTTCAGCGCCTGATTGGGCGGCATCTGATCACAAGGAAAGGAGAGTCAACAGAACAATTACAGATGTGTGTGTGTGCTGCCAGGCATTGTTGTCAATTCCTGTTCACAATTTACATTTTATGTTCTAGAAGTTAAAATGATTATCAAATGACACTGTGCATGAACTGTGTGTGTTGCCTACCTGTTTTGTCAGCATTACAGACAGAGCCACTTTCAGCCTGTCCTCAGTCAGCTGTGTTTTGCTCAGGCCCTCGTTCAGAGCTCCAATCTCCATCTGGTGCAGTTTGAACTGGAACTTAGTGAAGCCTGTAGGTCTGTGTGTCATCACTTGGTTCTGCCCACAGCTCACCGCTGGTCTCTGGCTGGCCGCTGGAGCATTTGTATATAATCTGAGAGACATGATGATTGAGCAGATTAGTGTGTTTTGATTTTCTGCCCAGTTGCTTTTTTTTCCCCCAATATCGCAGATAAGAAAATGCACACAGTATTATAACCGTCAATTGAAACCGGTATATTGCTGCAACCATACTTACAACATTCACAAGTGACATATGTATGTCATTTATGTTTCCCACATACTGATTTATTTGAGGCAGCCAACCACATACTGATGTCCACTTTTTTTTTTTTTAATATAAATCCAACAGGCCAATACTGAAGCTGCTGAATGTAACTTGAGTTGTAACAAGAAGTGCAAGGAGGAGAGGGGGAAGTGTGATGGCGCCTGGACACAGCATAAAATGTGACCTATGACCAGATGGTCATAGTTTATAAAAATAAAGGATACAGACATTTCACCAGACGTTCAAATCGTGAACCTGCCGATGTGCACTCTACCGTTCATGAGTCATTAACTCCGTGACAGTGAGCAGAGACTTCAGTCTGCAGTGTAGTTTATATACTTCACTGATAAACCAGAGAATTACACAGTAACGTAGAGCTTCATGATCAAAGAAGCCCCCAAATTCTATGGAAACACTGACACATGCTCACACTGTCCTGCAATCAGGGCATAAAGACCACATAAACTAAGATACAACTTACACAAGCCCATGTAAGACAATAGCTCAAAGCATTTTCCTAGAATTAAATACATCTGAAAGTAAGGAAAAGACACACTGGTAACGGCTGTGAAACTGTAAATGGGCAAACACAAGAACAAAGCACAAGTGGAGACTAATCACAGAAACTCCTTAACTGTTGCACATTCATGTCATCAGCCAAGAAACAACATTTTAACAACGCTGTGGCTGATTCATTTAAGAAATTAGGACTCATGGGTTCACTGAAAAATAACAATTAGTCACTTAACAGATTAGTTGATCTTCAGAAAACGAACTGGCAAATTACTGCGGGGGGAAAATATCCTCCAAAAATATCACTTAGATGATACGAGCTTCCCAACGTGAAGATTTGCTTCTTTCCTTGTCTTACATCATGATGATATGAAAATCTTTGGGTATGAACTGTTGTTCGGACAAAAAAGCAACATGAAGACGTCCCCTTTGGCTAGAAAATGTCACCTCAGGACATTACGATGGACGATTCAGTGAAAAACTTATCAGCAACTTCATCCTTGCTGGAAATATACAGAACTAAATAAAAAAACTAAATTAAGTGCACAAAACTGGAAATAGGTGATCAAATGTTGAATTATGTGTCCCCAAAAAAGTCCCTAAAATTGAAGACATTACAAACATCCTCACCTCTGTGCTCCTGGCTGCACATCTGATGATGCAGACTGCTGTGTGGACGGAGCTCTGTCTTGAACAGGGCGGGCCAGAGGAGGAGTCGGTGACATCAGAGCAGAGTAGAGGAGAGGTTTATAGGAAAGGGGGCAGGGTTTGTTGGCCCCCACGGGGAGCCTGGAAGCAGCTTCTCGATGCTTCAGTGCGCTGTCCAGGGTCTTAACGTAGCTGGAGCTCTTAGCCGGCAGCTGATAGGCCACTGAGTCCTCTGAGTGAGTGGAGAAAGCAGCAGCACGCTCACTGATGTTCTGAGCTTCGCTTTCCAAGTACTCATCCAACATGTTGCTGCAGAAGGCAGACAGATTCTTTTGTGTTCCTTCAGGAGAGGAAGAATTAAGAGACTTTATCAATGAGGAATAATGATTAAGACACAAAGACATTCAGCTTGTTTCAGTGCAGTTAATCTGTCTGTAATTAGAATGACAACAATAATCCCACTGCATGATAAAAGAGACACTGCAGCTACAACAAGATGAGCGAACCTTACCATCGCAGCTGGGAAGAGACGGTTCTTTGGTTCTTATGAACTTGTTTCTCCATCCCTTTATTTTTGTCATGTCACTCGTCTTTCCTGTGCGGGAGATGAAGGATAATCCCTCATCTGTGACGGAAACAAACTGAGTTAGCCTTCAGTTAACCATCACAGCACAGTTATATTCAGTGACTCATAATGTGAGTTTAAGTGCTACAGCAGATGCACAAAATTTGACTGCCACTTTGTTCTCGTTGCTGGAGAGAAAACCACATTAATTTAAGCAAACAGTATGTTCATTGACAGAAATAAAAATCCTGAAAATAGAGAACAGCTGTGGACTAATCAACAAGATTTGGACCACTGTTTCCTGTGCTTCAGTTTATGTGCTTTTTCCCTGTTTATTGGGAAATAAATTCTCACTTGATCTCAGTGTTGACACCTCTGAAAATAACATTCCTGTCACACTGACTTGCTCTTTCAAAAGTAGGTAAATATGAATGGTATGAAGAAGATGTGAATGACACAGAAAAAGAAACAGAGATGGTGTAACTAAAACACAGTTGGTCAAATCAGAACAGGTCAGAAATAAAAACTGTCTCACAATCTGTAAGGCACAGCAGGACTAGATAGTGTAATTAAAAATCTAGAACGAGGGCCCTACGAAAGGCCAGGAATGGTCAATCGTGCAGTCCTGGCAAAACTGTTAAAATAATGTGACCTGGTTTAGTTCAGAGTACCACAATGTGCAAACACAAACCAACATTTTGGCATTACTGCTCTACACATGATTGCCGTGATGAGTGCATCTATGCATGCAGTCAATCTACTTCACTGGAGGAGTTTGAGAAGTCACACAATGTTATAGTAATCATAGGGAAGATTTTTATTTCCGCTTTTCCCCACCAAATCAGCATGCTGAATCTGTCAGTGACGGTGGAGCCAGTCGGAGAATGAAATCACTCTGATTGGCGATTCAGTTCAGCGCACGAGAAGAGAAATGGAAGTGAGGAAAGTAAACAAACAGCTAAAGTCAAGAGGGAGTGACATCAAAGCTTATGTAAAGGTAAGATAATTTTTCTTTAGACATTGAGCTCTTTAGCAGAAATGTTTCCTGATGGTTTGTGTTATTATTCACTGGCGCATTATAAATATAATCTGTTCTTTAAACATTAGATTGTGATGTTAATGCTAACTAGCGTTTCCCTTTTTGAATACAGACTACCACCATCTGCTGGTATGCTACTCCTCTCACATAAGCGCAGAATGTACGTGCTGGTTGGCCGCTGGTCAAAGTTTTTGCGGTGTGTTCATGTGCAACATTTTGGCCGAGACACATGCGACGTGAAGTGACGCAGCAGGAGGGTTTTCTCGTTGCTGGTTCTCTGAAGTTCACAGTACACAAAACGCTGCAGCTGACAGGCTGCACACTCCAACTTAGCAAGGTAACCAACTCCTTTTACTGCGCCCTGCTGTCTGCAGACTCATCAAGTGTGCAGAATAAAGCAAATCACAGTTGATCACAGAATGATGAAAAAAAGACGATTATTGCCAGACAATAGTTTATGTTGCTGCCCCCAGAACTCTGTGACCTGTGGTATTAAACCGCCTACGACCACCAGTAACTACAGGAGCTGGTGAATCAACCAGGACTGAAGCCTTCAAGATTGCCACTTCAATAACACCCTGGATACGGAGATTCCTCTAATGTATGATCATAAGGAGGAGGAGGAAACTCTCATCCCTAATGTGAAGGGCAAAAAAAGGTGTTCCAAAACTGCACAGTGCTAGACCCCTCTGACCTGTTCGATGGTAATACCTGGCCCAAATATTTGAAACACCAGCAACAAAGCATTATTACTCCATCTGCTAAAACCAACAACCTGTTTCCAGCCTCACTTCATTTCCTGCAACTCGAGATCATACAAGGCTCTAATCACCCCTGACTGACAAACTACAGATGTGTCTTGCAGGAGGAGGTAATTATCACTCAGCCTATTGTAATTTATCCCACTGAAGACATCAGGCTACCTTGGAAATGTGCTGTCTAAATTTAGAGAGAGACAGGGGGGAACATGTGTTTTATAAATATGTTAATATGTTTCACCACTCTTGATATAACATCTTATCATATCATCACATTCCCCTTATGTATCTATGGATATTAAGGGGGCAGCGTGCCCACAGCATCGGCTCCAAACTGTAAAACTTCATCACTTATTTTGTCACAATTCTACTTTCTTACATTCATAATACATCTCTATATGTTTTTTACTAATCTGCCATATTGTCAAGAATACTGTTGCACAAAAAATCCCTGAAACATCCTGACATTATTTTAGGGCCATAATGTCCACCCCGTATGTACGTATAAGTGAGAAATCATTTGGGCCAGAGCTACACTGAAAAGTTAACTTTCCTGTTTCTGAGCTTATTAAATGCCTCAGGACCAGAATGTATCTTCAATAAACAATCTGTCAAAGATCAACTCACCACAAGGAGACTGAGCTGTGGTATTGCCTTGCTCTGGTATGTTTGGAGGAGGTAACGGCAGACGAACACCAAGATACTGCAGGTCGATGGACTGTGTCGGGTCGAGGGAGCTCAACTTCAAGCCCACTAGAAAAAGAGACAAAAAAGAGTCAACAAGAGAAAAATATTTACACTTTTATTACTTTGTATAACCTACTGAGCCACTGGGATGTTTATGTGTGCTTGTATGAACTCACCCTCCTGCAGCACAGGATGGATGACCTGTCTGTGTTTGAGAGCCCTGAGGTCCTGCAGCAGGACGGCCTCCAGACAGGCTATCTTCTCCTCATCTGTCTCTGGAATCATCTCCACTGAAACACAGCAGAGAGGTTTTCAGAGGATTGTGAGCGTGACATTTGATTCATTTCCCTTTTTACTCTGTACAGTAACATCACTAGAGGAAATATCTTTTTGTCATGCATGACAAAAAGAAAGTCGTCGAACGTCATGAGGCATCCCAGACGCTGCGTGGGTTGTTGCCTACTATGACACACGATTATCACGTGCAACACTTTGTCGTTCAGGATCCATGCCAACACCGTATGTTGCTGCGTCGGGCTATAATCGGGCTGTCATCATGTAGTGTGAACCCGACATAGGCAGCCTTCAAATTGCTCACCTTTTTCCTTCAACTGCACCGGTGTCATTAGGGAAACTGGAGATGCTAATGGTGTGCTACTGACTGGCTGCTCCCCGACGTGAACCTCGAGAGCTTCCTGTCACACAGAAGAAAATTAAAGCTTAAACACTTTACAGGACTTTTATTACTGTGCACCAAAAACACTCTGGTATGCAACAACAAACCCCGTCTCAGGAATGCAGAGCCACAGCTTCTAGACTGAGTGAAAAAAGAATCCTTTGGAGACATGAGATCATTTTGCTGTAATTTGTAGTGTTTTACCTTTGAGGTAAATGACACAAACAGCAGGCCCTCTACATCATCCAGCTCTGGTTGCATAGCGACAGTCGATGATGGGCTGTGGGCTACCGTGGGGGAGGCAGCCGCAGCTTTCCACTCTCTTCCCCGAGAATGCCCCCAACGTCTGTTAATCCTCTTCCTCCTCTTGTGGTACCCGGGTGATGATGCCGGAGTAGACGTGGAGGAAGTGGGAGTCATGGATGCTGCTTCAGGCGTTGTTTCAATGCCTTGCTCCAGCTTTGGGATTTTACTGACGGCATCAGCTTCTTCCTTTGGCTCCACGAGTGGACGTTTTTGGACAAGCACAAGCTCACCAAGGGCGTGTTTGCCTCTTATACAGGGGACATACGGATCGCTGTTGTTGGAGGAGGAGGACATAATGGGCTTCAGGACCAGTCTGGTCTCTTGCTCATTTGAGGGAGAAGCAGCGACGGTGTCATTCTTCACACTGTCAGACAGGAGAGGGGAGTACTGTTTATGAACACTTAAATTAAAGTGAAAATGATAACAATGATCTCATTATAAAAACATATTAACTTTTAATGGTACGGTGCGTGGCAATGGTATTACAAAAGCATAATTCCAGCAGTTTAAAGGGATACTTCATCCACATGAAGATAAGCTGTATATCAGTTACTCCCCCCGAGTTACACTGAATTTCTAAGAAAACTTTCTCCTCCTCACATGACTCCATGGTGAAGAAGAATCAAAAAATGGAGGAAAGTCTTAACAAACCAGAGTAAAAGGGGTCCACATTTTACAACAGCAAAACATTATTAAAACATCCATTTACAATCTCTCACACAACTCTTGCAGTATAATCCACGTCTCATTTATCCAGCTGTATGCTCGGTGCTTGCATTGTTGCATGCACTTCTACATAAACAGTCTCATGCATAGATGAGCAGCGTACCTGGGCGAGTGTGTGTTTGAAATCTGCTCAGTGAAATGCACATGCAAGGCTCAAATGCATGCACTTGCTCAGATGTGCTACTCCTATGCAGAGGGGTTTTAGTAAAAATACACATACATGTTTGGGAAGTACTGAGCAACCAGGGCTGCAAGTAACGATTATTTCCATTGACCATTAATGTCAATTATTTTCTCGATTAATTGAGTAGCTGTTCGCTCTATAAAATGTGAGAAAATCGTGGAAAATGTTGACCGTTTTTTCCCAAAGCCGAAGATGGCGTCCTAAAATGTCTTGTTTTGCCCACAACTCAGTTTACTGTCATAGAGGAGTAAAGAAAACAGAAAAAATATTCACACTAAACGTGCTGTATGTAACTCTGTAGACAGACAGTTGATTGTTGAGTCTCATTCCCAAGTGGTCAAATACCAACACTTTGAGTTTGTTGTTCGGTTTGACTACCAACCCAAAATCTCTGTATTTGATAACCTGGGAATGAGACTCAACAATCAATTATCTTTCTCTAGAGTTACACACAGCACTTTCAAGACGCTGGAAACAGAGAATTTTTTTAGTTCTTTTCTCAAAAAAAGAAAAAAATAGTCAAACTGATTTATCAAATATCAAATTAGCAGGCAATTAATTTAATAGTTGACAATTAATTGATAGTTGCAGCTCTAAAAGATACGACTGGATAACAGAGACTTGGATTATACACATTTAGATTTAGTTTTGCAGTTGTTAAACGCAGACCCCTTATGCCTTTTAGTCACCTACAATTTTCTACATGTTGGACTCTTCGTTCACCAGAGGCATGCAAGAAAAACAAGGATTTCTTCACAAATTCAGTGTAACAAAGGGTGAGTAATTGATATGCAAGTGATCATTTCGTGGGTGGAGTATTCCTTTAACCCAGTAAACCTGGAGTGACATCACTTTTCTTTCGCAAGTATTTAAACCTTTGAACCCTGAGCAAGTTAGTGTGATTTCTCTCTAAAACATGGGGAAAATGGCATTCAGCACCTTGATAAGAGATGTCCCACAAATTGAAACAAAAAAAGATTTGGATTTCTTTTTTTTTTTAAACTAGAGAATAAAGAAAAATATTTCTAAAAGTATGTTATTATACTTTTTAAGCAACTCTTTTCGGGTCATTTCCTGGTCTGTTTGTTTGTTTTTCTTGTCTATTATTTTCTGTTTTTACTAATTTCTTGCTTTTTGTCGTTTCTTCTTTTGTTTCTTCTCATTGCATTTTTCCCATGTTTTTGAAAAAAAAAAATCAAGCCAAATTCCTGAGGTTTCAAAGGGTTAACTGATGAAAGACCAGCCATTTCCCAGGTTTGATCAAATGGGACATTATTTGATATTATTTACCTACGGTGTAAAGTGAGTTGGATTAAAAACTTTTTCAATGCCACTCTCAATGAAATAAGACATATTTACAGTGTGAAAAATGTGAACTGACATCAAAAACATTGGGACAAGTTTGCCCAAATGTTTACAGCAACATAAAACATGACATTTAGAGTGGAACACTTGAAAAACAACTAACATATTATACTAACATAAAAGTTTCTACTTGGTTTGACTTTAATGACATTTGTGAGATGCAATGCAATATTGGATTGCATTAGATTTTATAGATAAAGCTAATAAAGCGGGCCCTCGGTGTAAATTAATGTGTTGCGTACAGAACAAATGCATAAACTTACCTCAGATTATCAGCTTCCTCATTCTTGTTTTCACTGAGCTCTGCAAGTTTTAAAATAGAAGGCTGAGCGTCTGTCTTCACCAGAACTTGCCCGTCTGTAGTGACCCGCTTCAGACGGGGGTTGTTCCCGTCCTCCCTGAAGCCTTTTGCAAACGGATTGTGATTAATTTTCAGCTGCGTGATCCGAAAGTTCTGGTAAGTCGTCACAGCCATGAATTCAGTTTGTGGAAAAGTGAAGGTCATGCACTCCGGTCCCACCACCACAGGCTGGTCAGGTGTGGGTGCGACCCCATCTGGGACAGGAATCACATGTAGTCTAGGAATGTAGCGATGCATAGAGTTCAGGGTTATATGACCATCCTGGTCTTGGGCATTATTGGTCAGTTTGAGTTTGTAAAAGGACACCAAGCTACCCATCCAGTCTGAGCCTCGGCAGGGGGAGTAATGGTGGGAGAATGCCCGGATCAGACCCTGGGCCTGGTGCTCTGCTCGTCCACTGACCTCCCATTTAGTCGCGCTCCAGCGGTACCTGTACTGGTCTGACGGAACAATGGAAAGGACCAGACTGTACTGCCGCTCAGGATCTAGGCCAGCCAGGCGATACCTGCAGTACGGGAACATGCGGCGGCCCTGTTTAGTGAGAATCATCTCAGTTCCACAGCTGTTGAACTGCTTCCACACACTGTTATTCTCCAGAGTGACACTCACACCTTTGAAGGTCAACACAGCAGGAAAAGCGTTTTCCGGGTTTGGATCGCCGAACGTTTTAGATGGCAACCCAGATAACGACGGTAGTGATTCTGATACGTTGACAAGGCTCGTCCCCGTGCATGTTAGAGAGTCTGATGCTGATGTGATGTGTGAGGTAGCTGGGCTTGTTTCGACACTCCGTTCAAAGGCCGTAGGTGACGCTGCAGCAGGCTTGGCTGGGCTGGCTTCAGCAGGTGAGGAGAGAGCCGAGCTACAGTCATTACTTGCCATGGAGACGGCTTTGTTCTCAGTCTCCGTCTCACTCGGGATGTTGGGTCTTGTAGTGGTTGGTTCAGGAGAAGAAGAAGGGACGGTAGTGGGAGGAACTGAGGAGGGGACATTAGTCGAGCTCCCCTCCTCAGCCTCCAGTGCATGAGGGTCCTCCATTGATGTGAGATCGGAGTCTGTCGTAGGCATCACCAGCTGCTGTGGCTGTCACACTTCATTTGATACCTGACAGAAAATGACATAATAATAATGTTAACTATAAAACACAGCATAGGTATAATATGCATTCAGAGCTAATTACCTAAACACAAGTCAACCCCTCCTGGATGTTGTAATTGCCAACAATTCCTGCAAATTAAAGCAGCCCCCATGAATTCTGTGCAACCTTGCGATGTTGACCAATCATCATAGTTTCCCTCGAGTTTCCAGACTCCCCTCCTTTTTTTGTGGCTGTGCAGACACAGACACGCCTGACATGAATGTGTCACAATTACCAAAAAAAAAAATTACAGCTAAAGACTGAGCGAAGCAAATTCCCAAATGTCCTGCACAAAAGCAGGGAATCTGTTCTGCACCACATGTCATGAAACTACACCGATTAACTTTTCTAGCACGAAACACACCTGAAGAATTTCTGAAACATTTTGACATCAGACAAGACAAATCACAAACAGAAGCTTTTACATCTGGATCTACTGCATCAAGTTAGATTAAATAAACACAGTTAGAGGAAAGGGGACAGAGCTGACTCGCCTCTGACCCCCACAAAAGGTAGTGACAGCGCCAAAACAGTGTCTGTATCAACAGGACAGTCTGCAGGGCGGGATCATAGGCGATGATGTGTTATGTGTGCGACCCACCGTGGGAGATTTAAAAAGTAGCTACTAGCAATTAGCAGCTAACTCATATAAGAACAGCAGTTTTAAATGTCCACAAATTGGGAAAACAATGAGGTCCGGGAGCTCCTGAGCCTCTGCGCTGAGGATGAGATCAACCACCCTATAACAGAGACGGTATATGATGGTTATTGACACGTTAATGCCATTGTTATTGTTTAGAAAGCGCTTATATGTCACATTAGAGGCCAACGCTGATGTGTTACATCATTGCATAAAGAACGGGCTTAGTAGCGGCCCTATAACTCTACACTTACAGGTGCTTCAAGCAGATGAACAAAAACAGCGATCATTTACTGGAACATTTAGCCATACGCTACCATTACAACACTGAAAATATATATTTCCAGATAATCTTGGCACAAACACTTCATAGAGACACTGACTGCTAGCACACATGCTGGATATAATTGCTGCTGATTATAAACATGGTCTAAATCTAAAGTGCAACATGTGAAATGAAATGAAGAAATAATACGACTACAGTCAACGGATCAAAGCCTTGTTTTCATATCATACAAAATTAAAGGACATTCAGCCGTTGGTTTCTCATGTTGCTGGTTGTGTGAATGTTTTGTGAGCCATAGAGCGCCCAGGCCAAATTTCAAGATATCTGATCTGCATGATTCATAGAACAGCTCATCGTGTCGACAGGGATTCAAATAGGAATCAAACCACTGCTTCAAACCAGAGCAATTTTGGGATAGGTTGTGCACTCCTGGGAAATAAATTAGCTGCTGATGGGGACATTATAATGCATTTACAACCGTGGGCCACATGTGGCACTTTGATGAGCTGCTGGTGACTTGTTTCACTGTGTCAGAGATACTTCAACGATTTTAAACCAGCTTTGTATTAAAACAACGTGGGTAGGATGTGTAAACTGCTAAACTTCCCTCCATCCTCCCAGCGCCCACATCTCCCTGCTCATTTGCCAGTGAAAATCCATCGGATGACGCATTATAAACCAAGATTCTGCTGCTGCATTGTCTAATTCGGAGATGTTTTCAGATTGGTATTTTGGTGCACTGTTTGGCTTTATTACAAGTGACTTTGACAAGGAAGTGGGCGCCATACTGTTTCCTGTATTGTGTGAACAGATGCTGTAAAAACTAGGATCAAACAGTGAAACTAAGCAGTGCTAATAAAATATACACATATAAAAAAACAAGATAATGGGAACATATTTTAGGTTACTGATTAAAGGTCCAGTGTGAAGGACTTAGGGGGGATTTATTAGAATTATGGATCCAAATGAAATATAAAAAATGTGTTTTCTTTGGTGTATAATACCCCAAAAATAAGAATCATTGTGTTTTCATTGAGTTAGAATCAGCTGTTTATATCTACATAGGGAGCAGGTCTTTGTCTAAAGAGACTGCCAAGTTGCACCATGTTGTTTTCAGTGGTTTAAATCATCAAGTCCATTTGTTGTGGAGAGGAGGAGACCTCTGCGGATACTTTGGCTCCCTGTAAAAATGTCTGGGCCTTAAATTATCAGAGAAAATATCTGTTATAAGCTCCGGTTAAAGCTCGTCTAAGTCATGTAATTGGACTACTGTCCTTGTCCCAGGATACAAGCACAGGAGAGGAATTGATTTATTGGCCAAAGTATGTCCAACTCTTCTACAATAGGTGCCGATATGCCCCCTTTCAGCTTGCTAGTATTGGACCTTCTTCCGGTTGACAATTTATCTGGGTGTGTTAGTCCGACTTTGAGAAATGCGGTTTAGTACGATGTCAGTCAGGCTAACATGTTTACATGTACTTTAAAAATCTGGTTTTAGATGGACCAACACAATAAATTGATTTTCTCTGATGTCATGTGACACAGTGACTGTTCCTTTAAGGACATGTCAAACATACAGTATATTCATTAACCATATCTAACACTCCAAGTAATAACAAGCCTGCTGTCTTACTGAGCGTGTGCAAGTGTGGCTTTACATTACGAAGAGGATGATGTTGCATCGACCCTGATTTGCAATAACAGAATAAAAAACACAACATGCAACCAGCTGATGTTACATACCCTCATTTGCACATAAGCCACAGAATTAAACATGTTAAATGAAACCACAAATACCCAGACACCAGGTGGAAAACAAGCTATACGACATAAGAAAATAAACAATAAAGACAACAAAAACAAACAATAAAATGCCAAAACCAGCACGTCTCCATATCTCTGGCTTGCATCCCTCAAAAGGACACATGATAAATATTATAAAAGCATAATAAAATGCATGAAGGTGGTAACATCTGAGTATTTTTAGTGTAATATCTAATTTCTATTTGCAGTCAATGAAAAGTGGACTTTGGTCCCGTTTATACGACAACAATTTCAACTGAAAATGGTAAACTTTAGTTGTGTTTTGGCTGATCGTCTACACGACAGCAGCGTTTTGGGTGTCTGAAAATGCAACGTTTTGAAAACAGGTTCCAGAGTGCAGTTTTTTGTCAATATGTAATATATCTGTGCGTGCTTTCGTCGTTGTGTCTTCTTTCTTTTGGTTTGTATTCACCGCATTGTGAGTGGGATCGTTTCAATAACGTCATCATATAAACGCAGAAGTTTTTTAATACGCAAAGGACAGACTTTTCGTTTTAGAGAAACCGTTGTCGTCTAAACAGGGCCTTTGTCTTAGTGAAGTGAGCTGCGACACTTCTATGGAGTGACTGCGTAATATTACAAAATTTAGGACACGGCTGACATGCTCTGACAGGCCTGGATTTTACGGATAAGACGCATTAAAAACAGACATTTTGTCAAACGTTTCTACCTTTGCAGCGCTAATAAAGTCATCTCCGTCGCCGACAGAGAACAAGCTCATAACAAAGCTAATAACGAATTCTAACCAGGAGAAGTTTCAGCATAACATCACCCAGCTGAGGACACGGCTAACATGCTCAGATAGGCCTGGATTTTATAGATAAGTAACATTAAAAGCCTACATTTCGTTAAACATTTCAGCCTTTGCAGCAGTAGTAAAAATAACAGAACAAGCTAATAACGTAACGGATGCAGATAATTCAGCTCACGGTAAAAACCTCCGCTGCAGAAATTTTAACCAGGAGAAATCAGAGCTGGTTGCACTTTGCAATCTGCACCGTGAGATGTCACTAAATCCCCCTTTATTTTACAAACTGCTCCTTTAACAATATCTAACAACTAAATAACATAATAAGCCTACTAAGATAAAGCACAGAATAAAACCTGTTAAATTAAATGTAGATAGAGTTTAAAACCACAAAGACACAAAATGAGAAACAGCTAAGAATTAATAAAATAAATAATAAAACACCAGTATGTCTACATATGTCTGGCTTTGCATCCTTTGCAACAACCACGTGACTAACATTACAAATGGCACAAGGTGGTAACTTCTTAGTATTTTTTTTTTTTAGTTTAATATATAATTTCTGCTCACAGTGAGAGAGAAGTGGACTTTGTCTCGGCGAGACCTCTCTGGTGTGACTGACCAATAGCCTGCCAGCTGAGGACACGCTCAGAGAGGCCTGAATTATGTTTAACACACATTTAATTAAACGTTTCTACCTTTGCAGCACTAATTAAATCATGTGCGTCGACGGCAGACACCGAGCTCACACTGTAACCTGTGTTGCTGTTGTCCTGCCCTCTGTGGGTCAGCTCACACAGATGCTGTTAGTCTGAAGGTGTTAACCGGTCAAACGGCTGCATCAAATGAATGATCCCCGGTGTGTTTACCGCTCAGACTCCACACTGCCCTCCGCGAGAGTGTTTTAAAACTCAAAATAAAAAGCAACGCGGAGGATTTAAGTAGTTTGTGACAACAGCTCCGTCCTCCTCACACACGGCGGGGAGGAAGGCCGCCGCGCTCCTCCACTGGCAGAGTTGGAAAAGTTGCAGGTTTCACCGTCGCCTCACCTCCTCGACGTCGGTTAAATCCCTCGTGGCCCCGCGGTGACCGCGTCCACGGCGGAAACTCCAACTGTTGCGCGTCGTCGTCGCCGTTAAAAGACGCGGCCTCGGTGAATCCCTCGAACATAAACACACAGTGGCAAATGGAGGCCGAGAGCCACGCCAGTGTGCTCGCATCGACCGACCCGAGCGTGCACGGCAGGGAAGCCAAAGCGCATGCACAACATCACCCCCCTTCAATGGCGCGTGATTCCCGGGCCGCCAGCGCGAGAGAAGCGGGAGTCCTCCACCAGCAGCACCAGCACCTCCTCCACCAGCACCTCCTCCTCCTCCTCCTCCACCAGCAGCACCTCCACCATCCCTCCTCTCTCCCCTTTTAACGCTTGTTCCCACCTCGAGCTCAATGCGCGCCGGTCAACTCTCAGCAACTTTGCACGAGGATGTTCCGGACGCGTTACTCCTCACGTGAGAGTACGTACCCGACACTTTGTCCTCCTTCCTCCTTCCTCCCTGCACTTCTTCCACCTTTTCTCCACCGCATTCACATTCTCACCCTCACACACACACATATAAACACACACACTCTCCTCTCTGCCCCTCACACACACACTCACACACACACACACACACACACACACACACACACACACACACACACACACACACACATCCGTGCTCTCGGGCTGTGACGTAACACCATGGCGGTAGAGCTCCAGGAGCCAATGCGCACGCTCCCTGCAGGACTTTACCGGCCAGTTGTTTCATCATGGTGTCAGTGGTTTGGGGATTTGACCCAAACACACCCCGATGAAAAATAAATAAATAAACAAATAAAAACTTATTTTACAGCACGGAACAATACATGTGTACTTGTTTACACCCCTCGCGACGCTGTCAACATGTACCTGCGCAGTCTGAACCTTTCACCTCATATTTGTGTTTACAGCTGCAGAAAGACGCCGCAAAACAACGTCGGCTGGCTTTGTTTCTCCAAGAAAATGGCGGCCAACATGAAATATAATAATGTGCAAATTAATCTAATTAATTGCTTGCACTGCTAATAAATAACCCAGCGCAAAACAACGCTGTGTTATCTTTATTTTTTTAATTTTGTGGTCTTTCTTCACTCAACTTTTCAAATTAAATGATGATCACCTATAAACGTGTGAGATATTCACATCCGGCCACCAAAGCCTGCTGCTGGCCTCAGAATCAGCCAAACAAATATGGACACTATGCAGCCAGCATTTAAAGTCGACTTTAATGCATTAATAAATTATATTTATTGTGAAGTAAAACAACAAATGCAGCAGACGGGAGACGGCTGCCATGTCCACCTCTGCTCTGAGTCAATGGCGAGGGCAGGAGGGGGTTGGGCTGCCTCCATTGACTCCCTGCTCCAAGTAAAAATATCTTTAAAAAATAAATAAATAAATGCATAAATATATCGTGCATGCATCACAACTCTTAGCCTTTGTTTGCTTGTGCTTAACTCCAGATACAGTTGCAGCTGACTAAGTGAAGTATCACCATCTAAGCTGTTTGTGTTTATTTGTTGTGTAATAATGAAACACAACAAATGGCACGACTTCCCTTCAAAGATTACACGCCACACTATCGGTTTATAATTCAGCCTGCACACGTATAAACATGGATTATGGCAGCGTGAGGACTAATGTGTGATCACAGCAGCAGGGCGGGGTTTAACCAGGACGAGGAAGTGGGAAAGAAGCTCCATGAACCCATCTTTGTGCTGCACGTGGGGATCTCGTGGCGATGTGCTGCAGTCTGTCACCATGTGCAGTTAGTCCTGAAAGTCTGTGCAGGTGTGCCTCGATAAATTATAGATCAAATATATTTAGCATAATTGGTAGTGAGTGATAAGGCTGCACATATAGTTAACACGTTTCATATTAAGATAAATGCACAATAAAAATGTTATTTTCCCAATTTCTCCAGTAATAGAAAATATGTCTACTGATAAAGGGACGTTTTTGTTTTGTATTAATCATTAATGTAGGATTATTTATTTATTTACAATATTTACAACAATATACAACAAAATAGAGCACAGTGGAGCAAGACACTGCGAATGGAGAAGCAATAAACCTTCTGAAAAGGGCGACAGACACAAAATGAAAAATAAATTGAATTAATAAAAATAAAAATACCCATGCAGTTACTGTTCAACTTGAATATTAGATTTGAAATGTTTGATGGACAGGTAGAAGAAATTCTAATACCAGGCATGACTTAACATTATTTTGTGAAAGTCTAAAAATCAAAATAAAGTTTATTTATGTTTTTTTATTAGACCATATTGACTTTAAAATAATCATTGCTGTATAAAAAGCACACTTTGGGCTGTTGCTCTCATCTTGTGATGCTGTATTAATCCTGACCTTTATGTATTTATATATAGACAGTGTTGGGGAGGTTACTTTTTAAATGTAATAGAGTTTCTCTGTTAGAAATATAAAAAGTGATGTAACTATTTTAATTACTACATCTAAGTCATGTAACTTTTTACATTTGATTACGTTTTTGATTATTTTTAAAAAGTGCTTTAAAGTGAGCAACAAAGCTGTAAAGTGTCTGCAAACAGGCTATACAAAACGACAAGATGCCAGGCAACACACTGAATGTTTTATTTTATTATTATTATTATTTTACTCTTTTTACAGAAAAGAATGGAGAATGGGTGTCTTTGTAATCACCAACATTTTGATTAGTAACTGTTACGTAGTTACACATTTTCTCTGTAACTGTAACTGATTATAATGACATTTATTTTATAATTTAGTGTAACTAGTTAATTTTTTTTTGCATTTTTTTGAGTAGTTGCTTCCTGAAACAACAAACAATTTTGGGCTATAAATGGAAAGAAATTATTTTTTATTTGTAGTTTACCGTTGCTCCTTCACTGTAGTTGAACCCTTTTATCCACAGGTAGTTATAAGCATTGATTATCTAGCCTGGTGACAAATGTTCAGAGAGGTTGTTGCGTGTTTTTAGAAGTTACCTGGCAAACTGGGTCAAGTTTTGTTTCAACACTGGGGCGGGAGCATATGTGAATCGTAAAGTTTCTCCTCTGCGGACAATTTTGAGCGTCAAACACCAGTTTGTGCCTTTGCTGCAGCAGTTCATGGTGCACATGTCTTTAATTTTGTTACTTTTAAGGCTTTTAACCAGAAGCACGACTACATCACACCATTTTCAGCCACTTTATATCTGCTCCTTGTTTATTTTAGGATCGACTTTAAAATCTTTTTAATAACTTTTAAAGCTCTTTGTCCCTTATGAACCTCTGTGTAGTTTGAGATCCTCAGGCAGAGGTTTTCTAGAACGACCTGCTCGAGGATATTAGGCTGTCTGAGTCACTGGCTTCATTTAAGTCTCTCCTAAAAACATACTTCTATCAGAAAACAAATCCTGACTTTATGAGCTGTCAGTCTATTTTATTACCATCTCATTGATTTTAATGTTAATTTATTATCTTGATTTTAGTTTGGCCTTCCTTATTTTATCTTTTACGAGATGACATTTTATTTGTTTTACTCTTCTTGTGTTTTAATTGTGTTTAGTTTAATTGTGCAGCAGTTTGCAATTGTGTCTTGAAAGGTCTATACATAAGGTTTATTATTTCATTCCTGAGTACCTGTAGTAAACCAAACCAGATCTCTTCGGGTAGCTTTTGTGCAACTTCTTTCAGTGTGAAGTAATCGTCAGCTTGTAAAGTAGTTTCCCCACCACTGCAAACTGTTTTAAATATCTGCAGAGCACATAAAGAGTCCAGTGTGTAAGACCTCTTTAATAAGTGTGTCTTTGTTATTTAACTACCATAACAAACAATACAGTGAGTGCTGCCAGCTACCAAATTGTGATGTCACTAATGTAAAATCGGCAGTGGCAGCACAGACAAAGAGTAGTCCACAGACTCTGTATGGCCTTTGTGAGCTTCTGTCGCAACTGTCAAACCACATTTGAAATTACCATGAACAGGCATAATATTTAAGCTATCATCACCGGGGTAAAACTTAATAAGGGGCTGCTTCTGAGTTCAGACTGTGGACATGATGTGTGGTTTAAGAGTGATCCGTATTTTCTCAGGATTATATTTAAGGCCCAATTTAAAGGTTAAGACACTCACCGTGAGCCCAAATCCATCATGACACAAAAATGACATAAAAACTTTATCTTCACTTGACACAAAACTCCTCCCCTGTGAGCCTGACTGATTTTTTCATGTTAAGTCAACAATTTTTGAGTTAATTTGACTAATTAGTTTGAAGCCAATAAACAACACTATCACTGTGCACTGAACATATTGTGGTGTTGGGGCTAAATGGATGGAGCTTTAGATGTGCTCTAATTCACTCACCTTACCCACTAAGCAGTGATTAATGTTTATGTATTCCACAATACTTCTAATGGGTCACAGTTAATGTTGTAAAAGACATTTTACACCATGAGTTAAGACGATGTTTACAAAAGTGAAAGACAAATGTCACCAGTGAATATTAAGTATATATTTTATTCCCTTTTATCCATCCATCCATTTTCATCCGGGGCAGGTCACAGGGGCAGCAGGTCGAGCAAAGCACCCCAGACGTCCCTCTCTCCAGCAGCACTTTCCAGCTCCTCTTGATGGACCCCAAGGTGTTCCCAGGCCAGATGAGATGTGTAGTCCCTCCAGTGTGTTCTGGGTCTGTCCCGGAGCCTCCTACCAGTTGGACGTGCACAGAATACCTCTAACAGGAGGCGCCCAGGAGGATCCTGATCAGATGCCTGAACCACCTCAACTGTACCCTGGAAATCCAGAGTTCTCGTGAGAGCTTAACAGATGACGACAGAATCAGTCAGTAAACATTGCAAGATGGCTACGGATGAACACCAGCTGTTTGAAACGGCTTTGGCTGCTACAATGAACGAGTTAGACTTGGCTTTTTCTCTAAAAGAGGAACAGAAGACAGCGCTCAGATCTTTTCTTTGCAAGAAGGACGTTTTTGCTGTTTTGCCGACCGGATACAGCAAGAGTCTAATCTACCAGTTAGCTCCGCTGGTAGCTAAGCTCTGGATACGTCACTCTGTGTATTGTTCTGATTGGTCGTAGTGTTATCCAATTGCGTGCAGTGATATTTTTAAATGCATGCTTGGTGCTGCCCCTCGAGTTGGGCCATTTGCATTACTCATAGCCAGACCCTAAATCTTTCTAGATTTGGCTCTGGATTTCCAGGCTAACCCAACTGACCCCTTTCGATGCAAAGGAAAGCGGAGAAAACTCATTTCAACCACTACCCAGAGCTCATGACCATAGGTGAAGGTTGGGACGTAGATGGACCAGTAAATCGAAAGCTTCGCCTTCCAGCTCAGCTCCCTCTTCACCACGACGGCCAGGCACAGCGCCTGCATCACTGCAGATGCTGCACCAAACTGCCGATCCATCTCACGCTTCATTCTACCCTCACTTGTGAACAAGACCCTGAGACACTTGAACTCTTTGATTGAGGCCTTAACTCACTCCCAACCCAGCGGGGCAATCCACCAGTTTCTGGCAGAGAAGCATGGCCTCAGATTTGATGTATTATTAATCTATTTATTTACTTATTTATTGATTGATTCATTGATCATAATATACGCTACAAAAATTTTAGCAAACAGCAGCACAAATCAAACAAAAGTGATACACATACACATAAAGAACATAATGATGATGACATAACACAACCTAAAGATTTTCATTTTCTCCATGGTTACCAAATATAACGAGTCCAGTTTTGGCCCAGAGTGTCCAACAGAAAGTTGGAATTAAGAGTTCATTGCTTTGCCTTATTCTATCAGTCGAGAAACCTCAGCTTGCCGCAATATATTTTTATACTTCAATGAAAAGTTGGAAGATGTGTACTTAATGTTAGAATGAATTGCTCAAATAGCAAAAGTTATATTAAGCTGACATAAACTTCCTGTCAGACAAGGGTCAAGTGACACATTTATTTTGTGTCTGGTGTACTCAAAACTTTTATGTAACTGTATTGTACTAAAGTTAAAGTTTTGAAGCTTTTCCAAAATAATTTGAAGTTGATTGAGTCAGTTGGGGTTTACAGTGCCCATACCTCATGGTGTTATCAGGCTCATTCAAGATGAGCCAGGCCTGCGCAGATTCGATCACCAGTGATTGCCGCACAGTGCACGCTGGTAAGATTTGTGTCCGACTTCGTCTGACGTCATACAAAAGTGGACAGTGGTAATCTGCAGAGAGCGAGGCGGCTGCAGTTTTTAGATCCAGGTGCTGCAGTTGCTTTTCACCGACCCGGAGCACAATTGGAAACACCTGGCTCTCACCTGATCGAACAGCTGATTGGTTTAGATGTTGAATCAACAATGTGATGTTTTAGCAGACTGAAGGCTGCTGACCACGACTTATTGTCAGGCGTCTGATCTCATTCATGTTCCAGGCGAGGTGCAGCTCACCTCTACAGTGTTTTGATGTATTTGGGGCTGTAAGTTTGATGTTAAAGTTAGCTTTGCGGTAGGATGCTGAAAAAATGTGCACATTGACTGTAGTTATTTTTATATCAAACATCTTAAAATTTTAAACACGCAACCAGGAGATCTAACACAACATCTAATCACCAAGATCTAAATAAATCGAACTAAACTGGTTGGATCAGACTCAGCAGGCCGCCATGACTAATGTGTGACTCATGTCTAATGACTGTCACTGTCAGCAGGAGCCAGTGAGTCTTTTCAGTGATGTTACAAAGATTTATCCTGAATATGACTCACGTCAAAACAAAATCAGTTTATATATTTAATTGTATGTTGTCTTAAAGTTACAGTAACAGCTGAGGCAAGAGGACAAACTTCTCACATCAGGGAGTGGGATATAAATAAAGTCCTTAGTCACACATCCACACACACACACACACACAGCGCCCATCTGATCCACAATCACACAGCAACTGTATTTACATTCCAGTGAGAGAGCAGAGGGGAGTAAAGGTGACTGGGTCAAGTTATCACTGTTCGTGTGAGACAGTGTGGGGAACACAGTGGCGTCTTGACTCAGTTCATTGTACTGTAAACAGAGGTCAGGCTGGTTTATACAGTGTCTGTGCGCAGGAGCTCGTACCTTCATGGTCACATACAGCTGATATGTGGAGATTTATGGTGAAAATGAAGGCGGAGTTTATTTTGGGTTGCACAGCAGCGCATGAGATTTGCTTTCCCTTCTCCAAGTGCCAGGCTGTAAGGGAGCAGCTCCAGGAACAAAAACATGTAGTTTATCAGCTAAAGAGTGACAGACCGTTAGTGGTTTTATCATTCATGAAAGATGTTTGCTACAAGGCTGATTCACTTTTTATATAAAACACTGGGACTGAAAACAACTTTGAATAGAGAAAAATGCAAATACAAAACTTGTATCAAAGGAACTTTTACAGTTCAAGTCTCTCTTGTAAATGAGACCCTGGGTCTCAATGAGATTTTACCTGTATAAAGAAAGGTTAATAATAATAATTTAAAAAAAAGTCAGATTCAAATGAAGGTCTGGAACTGCAACACAAAGCTGTGAAGCTGCTCACTGATGAAAGGTACAAAAAAGCTTGGAGCAAGGTGATGTTTCTAAAAAACTAATTCAGCAAGTTTTGTAATATATCAGCATCAGGGTGCCCAGGGACCCAAAGTGTCAGGGCCCCCCTGGTTTAAACCCGCAAAATGTCACTCAAATTAAGATGTACCAGCCAAAAAGACACTCAAAATGACCTCAAAGTCTGTAGCTCCTTTAACACTGCTTGTTCAATATGGAAATATCGCACCGTTATTATGCCTCACCGTTCTTTTTCCCTCAGTGGAAACTAAGCTTTTATTTACTTTGATTTCACAGATAAGAAACAATAAATTGCGAAGACAGTAAAGCCTGTGATTTATCCTGGCTTCATATGAGCAGAGGAACTCCACGGTCATCGCTAGGCTAATTTATACAATGTAAAATGCCATAGGCTGGCGCTAATAATGTTAGCATGTTGTATTTGCTTGGAAAACTTGTTTAATATAAAGCAGCTGTTTGTCAGTGAACCTTGTGAGTTAATGGAGACAAATTTTGTAACGTTACCTTTGTTAAATGTTGCTGTTGTCCCTGGTTTCATATGAGTAGAGGAAAAGTCTGCTAGCTGCTAGGCTAATTTATACAATGTAAAATGCCATAGGCTTGTGCTAATAACGTTAGCATGTTGTATTTGTGGGGAAAATGTGTCCAGATAAAGACAAGTGTTCGTCTGTGAATACTGCAAGTTATAGTGAAGCTGATTTAAAGGATCTATATGTAAGAAACCAAAGCAAATAGACGTAAAATCATCCTAATATGTCAAAGAGATGAAGGAATAATGTTAATATAACACACCGATCTCACCGACTACAATAGTACAGCAAGAATATTCGCATTAAAAAAAAAATTATGGTCCGCAAATTATGTTTATGTTTTGAATTTGTGTTTTGTCCTGTTGCGCCACCGACCACCGTCTACCAGTCACGCAGTCTCTGCATCAGTTACAGTTATGACTGAGCTACAATGGCTGACGGTGCGACTAAACCCAAACGACCTTGTTATGATTCCCAAAAACGCCGAGACAAAACTCGAGGCAAAGTGAGGGTCTACGAGATGCTTTTGAACGGACAGTTGAAAGCGGAGAAAAATTTGAAATCAGATGTCGAAGTGGCTGTTCTTCTCCTCAACAGGTAAGCTTCAGCCAAAGTTGACTAACTAGCATCATAGCTAGACGGGGATGGACATTTCCAATACTTTCAACTGTTATTCATTTTCGATCATACATTGTAGCCCATGTGCAGGTGGGTCATCGACCCGACTGATTTTTTTGAGAAACAAACATTAGCAACACGGCAAGCAGCTTTAGCAGTGTCGGGGCAGCAGCGTTAGCAGCAGAGAAGCCGGACTTGCTCGAACGGTCCGCTGGGAAACCGAAGATCAAGGACGCGGTGATGCGGCCCTGCCACAGCAGCCGCCTATGGGCAAACAAATCAGTCTCTAGCGTGCCGCTGTCCAGCCACTGATGGCGTGTTTGCTTTGGTAACAGTGCAAACATTAGCACGATAATACGAAACTTTACATATGACACTTGGCCAAATTTGAGTCGTCATTAGGTCTTTGCATATATATTGCTATAAAGTAGAGATGTCCGATATTATCGGCCTACCATTATTATCGGCCGATATTGGCATTAAAATGTAATATCAGAAATTATCGGTATCGGTTTTTACTTTTTTAATGACACAACTTTTACACAGCATGCACATATTATACATCAAACTCTTCAGCTACTTCTGCTCTTACTCAAAATGTCAAAATATCAGAGATGTGGTGTATAGTTTTTGAGTCATCTTTGTTTGTTTGTAATATGTGTATTGTTAGTTACCTAAAATGATTTAGTTTTTCTTTTCTTTTTTTTCTGAGGGGGGGGACCCCACATATATCGGTATCGGTTGATAACGGTATCGGAAATTAAGAGTTGGACAATATCAGTCTATCGGATATCAGTAAAAAAGCCAATATCGAACATCCCTACTATAAAGCTATATAACATTACAGAAGTGAAGCAAAAATGAAGCATAGTTAGGTCAAATATCCTGCATATTTCCTCTGATATGTCCATCCCTAGTCAACAGCTAACATCAATTACAATACATATTGAGCTTTACTGATATAACAGGAAACGTGTGTACCCTCTGAGAGCTCATCTCTTTAGCTGCGTGGGTCCGAGCACCTCCACCCCCAGTAAGAGGAAGAGACCAGGGCAGAAGCACTTGATAGCTCCATCACTGTCAAGTATTGGAGGTCCATCACCTGATACCCTTTCTAACCGGTCAGTATTCAGTGTCACTTTGTTTTTATTTTCATTTCACATGCTGTGTTTATAAATCAGGCTGTGAATTATATATGAACAATCCCCTCTGTACAAACCTACAGAATATAGCTATGAATAAAACAGCTGAAGTGGAGATTGTTGACTCACAATATAAAAAAAAAAAAATCATTTTGAGAATGTGGCCTTTAAAAATACTTATAATGAAATTTAATACACTCTTAGATCAAAAATAAGACACTAGAGGTGAACAAAGGTAATTAAAAAATAATTATAATTTAATGTTTAAATATGCAGATAAGACATTTCCAGAAGAGAAATCTGAACTAAGATAACCACTTAAATATGTATTTTGGACATTTTCTTTCCACTAGTCTAAAATAAAACAAGTAAGGGAAGCAAAATAGCCCAAATCTCAAGCATGAAAAAAAGAATATGACATCGTCACGTGTAGTTTCTCCTGCTAAACTAAAGTTCAAGCTCATGAAAATTTCATAAACACATCCAGCCAGAAGAAAAGCTTTGAATTACTTGTTCATAAATTTCTTGAGGGAGAACAGGTTGTTTCCTATCCCGTACACATATGGACTGATGGACGTGTATGAAGTCGAGATGAAGAACTCAATTTCAGCCCATAAAGGAAAATCAACGGGGTTAACAGTGAGCTGGAAGATCAGGTACAGAGTCCAGTCTATCTGGAACAAACCCATAGCTGCCAGCACGGCGACTGTGCTTTGATGGCGCCTCCAAGCTTTGCTCCTCTTGCCCGAGTGACTCCCTCCGCTCACACTTACCACCGGCGTCACCACCTTCCTCTGGCTCAGCAGCACCATGATGATGAGGCAGCTGGTGACTGTGACGATGACCAGAGGCAGCAGGTAGCACACCAGGATGAACGTGTATTTGTAAATGCTGTTGATTAAGGGGCAGTCATTTCCACTGCACGCGAAGAAATCCGGAGGGCAGCCGTTATTGTTACTTGTCATGTTTCCCATAGAGCCCTGAGAGTTCATAGCAAAAACTGGGAGACTCAGTATGGTGGCGAGCATCACACAAATCCCACTCACCATCCAGGCTGACTTGATGCTGTCCAGGTAGATTGGGAGGTTGACCCGTTTGCTGGCGTCTCTCAGCTTCTGTTGGCGGAAGATGCTGATGAGGACGGTGAAGAGGATGCTGGTGATTTCTCCGAACACGGTCAGGAACTTGAGTGTGCTACACGACCAAGTGTTGATGGCGGTCGAGGAAATCTGGAGGATGATAGTATCGTAGACGTTCACGACGAGAATTCCCTGCAAGTTGGCTGCAGCCAGTCCTAGGAGAAACAACTCGAAGGATTTGACTCGGGAGAGCTTGTTCTGAAGGATGGCGAAGATGAGAAACACATTACCCACAAGTCCTATGCAAGAAATAAGGACTCTTAAGGAGAAGAGTTGGACAGAGAAAACAACCATTATTGAAATAAGCTATCATACAAAATATGTCACAGAGGCTGATGTGACTTTCCAGCATGGAGCAAAGTTGTGGTGTGTTTCACTGACCAGACAAGCTCGTTATCGAGTTCTCAAAGGTGGCAAGAATCCAGATCGGTGATTGGCTGCGCTCATTACAGAGGAAACAAGAGGATGCTGGAAACATGGAAGGCTGGGAGTCATTAAAGTTTTACCTCTGAGCTTTTCAAAGCTTCATCTTGAGACCAGCGCAGTGTCTGATTTAAAGCAGTGACATGTTTTTCCACTGGCTGACATCACCAAATGCAATTCCTGCAAGAGCTCATTTACATCCTTTGGCGCTTGTTCTCCGCCTTATTTTTGTCATTTCATGCTTTAATTGGCGTGCTATATTTTGACTTATAATACACTGCCGTGACTTCCCAAAAAAATCAACTCAATGACATCTATTTTAACATCTCCCCTATTACCCATTTGTAAGCTGTTATCTTGAGTAATGTTTCTCCACCCATCAATAACAGGTGGAAAAAAGTTGAGAGGACATGTCAGAGCCATTTTTACCTCTGCAGGTAATAAGAAGATGTACAAATGAGTCACCAGCAGAAATGTCGGCACATTAGGTCTGAACGTTTCATATGTATCATACCAACATTTCTAAGCTGATGTAGTATGAGCTGACTTTGTCACTGGGGTGTGGAGGGGATGGTGGATGACATTTCACCAAGTCATAGATGCATTTCCAGCGACTTTTTAGGCGCCAAACTAGGTGTTTTATAGTGAAATTGTTTTCCTGCTGAGAAAGTGCCACAGAAAATGATTGCTTTTATCAGACGTCGCTGAGTTTCCTGCCAGGATGATGCCACAAAAGCGGTTGTTTATTACTGAGACATCATAGTGTTTCCTGCTGGGGTAATTCCAAGAAAAACATTTGTTGTCTGCCAAGACATTGCTGCATTTCCGGCCATGATAGTGCCACAAAAAGCAGTTGTTCATACCAAGACATGATTGCAGTTCCTGCCCTGAAAGAGCCATCAAAAGCGACTGTTTTTATACCGAGCTGTCGTGGCATTTTCTGCCAGGATAGCGCTATGCAAAGCGGTAGACAGTGCTGCTTTTCCTGCCCAGATGGTGGCACAAAAAGTGGCTGTTTTTTTTAACCAAGCTATCCAAGCTACATTTCCTGCTGGGATAGTGCCTCAAAAATGGTTGTGCGTTTTTTTTCCTGAGACACTGCTGCTTTCCCTGACAGGAGAGTGGCATGAAAAGTTAAACCGAGTTTTGTTATACCTTGACAGTTTCGACGACGGCGTCTGTCGTCATCATCAGAAGTGTCACGTGATGTTGAAAGTGGTCATTTTTTTACTGAGACATCGCTGTGTTTCTGTCTTGATTCCTGCTGGGATAGTGACATGAAAAACGGTTGTCTTTTCTGAGACACTGATGCTTTTCCAGGATTGTGCCACCAAAACTGGGTAGTTTAAGCCAAAACAAACCATAACCAGGTGTTTTTTGCCCCTAAACACAACCACACAGTGTTGTTGAAACATTAAGTTTCATTGTGTCCACTGCATAATAATGTGCAAAAGTAACATATCTGTGGTTTGCAGAAGCATACAACATTTATTCTGGTGATTATCAATAATGGTGCTTGACTGGAGAAGCCGTAATATAAATGGTTTCACCTGAAGCCCTGCAGTGGTATCAAAACTGGTGATATTAACCTTACACTCTTTTCCCTATGTGTGTAACTTATCAGTATTTGTTTTGAAAATCAGCATTGCCAAGGCCTGAACTTCACAGTGTCAGTCGTGTCCCTAAAAACAATGTACCAGTAGAAACTTCCTGTTTCAGAATAAGAGACTCAGAACACAAAGTATGAGAGAAAAACTGAGGCACTACTAAATACTGACGTCCTCGCACATGTAGGTAGTTCAAGGGGCAAAAAGCAAAATCGTAGACCAAAACAAAGAGTGTCATGAGCCACACCTCCCTCTACCTCTGCTCCCCATGCTACGATTGTAACATTAAATTTAACTGAATCAACATAGCAACATGTGCCTACGTTACTGTATCACTAATTAAAACAGACATTTGACTTTATGTTGTTACTTAACGTTACCTGTCCAGGACAAGAAGAGCTAGCTCCGAGTCAGACTGTATCTTAATCCGGGTTCTGTCCCTTTCTTTATCCGACCACTTCTTCCCCAACGACCATTGTTTCTTTAGAGGTAATGTCGGATCCTGGTCTCAGGTGAACATTTCGTTCTCCGCCATTTCGCTTCGAAAATACGCGCTGCCATCGCTCACTGGCTGTAGCCTTTTATAGGGAGGGAGGGCCAAGGGCTCTGAGAGGAGGGAGGAGGCAGCGATTCACATGAACGTACATGAA
This sequence comes from Epinephelus cyanopodus, assembly GCA_026686955.1. Lineage (NCBI taxonomy): Eukaryota > Metazoa > Chordata > Actinopteri > Perciformes > Serranidae > Epinephelus > Epinephelus cyanopodus. The sequence goes on along the minus strand of CM048925.1, from coordinate 3,523,171 downwards.
CACGCAGCCGGACCGGCTTGTAAACAACGGGCTGGAGATCAACACAGAGAGGGTGTGTGAGGTCATGCTATACTGCAGATGAAATTACACCTCTAGTTCTTCACATATCAATGTTTTAATTCCTTCAATCTAGAAATGATTGCCCCTTTAAGAATTTTAATATAACTGAAATATCAGTATAAAGAATACGTGCCTCAGCCTGTGTCTGTGGTGGACGAACAGAGAATAAACCATCAGGGGACAGAAGCTTCAGACCAGTTCATGTTCCAGCTTGTCTCTTTTCCTTTTTTAGTGTGTTGTCTAGTTAGCAAACGTTGTCTTCAATCAAGCTCTGCGTCCTGATTCAGCTTAATTGTGAATCCCACTGTGTGTGTGTGTGTGTGTGTGTGTGTGTAATTAAGGATAAGCCGTATACTGGCAGTAAATGGGTAAACTAAGTGTTACGTAATGAGCCTGGACAGCTTAGGAAGTTGTAGTCCTTTTTTACCATTTGACAGCAATCAATCAGAGACCTGATCGAACAGCATGTATTGTTTCATCCCATTAAAGTGCTGCACAGATGATTTATTCCCCTCAAGCTTGTGTTTTTTTTAATAGCCATTCTTTTTTATTGTGACTTCAACTCAGCGCACAAACCACTGTTGTTTCAGCCTGATAGATTTAGTCGGGGTTTTCCACAGATCACAGTCTTATTTTGTCTTCCTTATTTTGTATGCACACTCGCTGGACTGTGTTTTGTGGAAAACCCCAACCATAACCCCCCTAATTAGATGGAAACAACATACATTTTTTTGCTTTGGGTTGGCATCACAAAAACATTATTTCAGGGGTTAGCACATAAACAACTCCGCAGTCACGCTAACAGCTTTGTGAAGCTGTACTTACAGTCACAGCAGTGCTTTGAGCCAGATGGTAACGTCAGCAAGCTAACATGCTACAGTAATGTTTGGCAGGTATAATGATTACCATGTTCACCATCCTAGTTTTTGCATTTGCAAATTAGTTCTGCAGGTATTTGGTCATAAACCAAAGCATAGAATATGAAATATGAAATGAAACACTGGATTTATGTGAATTTAAAGGATATAATTAGACTATTAAACTTAACATTTAAAAGAGTAATAAAACTGTCAAACTGTACAGTGAACTCTTTAAAGATCAATAACATGTTTTTTTATTATAATATTTTTTTATTATTCAAGTTCAATTATCCCAAATCTGTTATTAATATTATTATTACTATCATTAGTAGTAGTAGTGAAGTTGCTGTGACATAAAAAATAATGGTTGCTAAAATCCATCCTGAGGGAAACTTGATTGAATGGTCAAAATGTTGTGGCAATCCAGTCAACAGTTGATGAGGCTCAAAATTACAAATGTCATCCTCATGGTGGCGCTATAAGAAAGTTCATCAGTAAACTTTAGAGGTGTTGGTAGGCAGATATCGTTACCTGTGGACAGAGTGAGGCTAGCTGTTTCCCCGTTTTCAGTCTTTGTGCTAAGCTAAGCTAACTGACTGCTGGTTGTAGCTACATATTCAGCACACAGACATGCTAATAGTATCAATCTTTCAATGCGTTCTCATTCCAGCTCATTAAATATCACTGTTTTGTCACTGTGCAACAAAAGCATGTGGTTAGGTTTGGAGAAAACATCATGGTTTGGCTCAACATTCACACAAGAAGGGAACAGCGGCCTCCTGGATGAAAGTGTGGGGCTAGCTGGACCCATTCACCCCCCTCCTGCCCAGCCTATGGGGAATTTCCAGCTCCTTCTGTTGTGATGTTACCGGCGGCAGGTTCAAACTGACGCTGTTATAAATTGATGCCGTCCAGTGGCGTATCATACAGCTGCAAAAGGTGCCGTTTTGCGTCTGTGTTGCCAAAATCACTGATGAAACAGCAAAAAATGACGACTTGGGAATGAGAGCGGGCTGAATTTTTTTTATATAATTCTTGGTAGGAACTATTTTCTTTCTACCAAACTACACCCACCAACCGTATCATCATGCAAAAGGAGGTGTGCATCACTTGGCAACTCACACCTAAACAATCCAGACTAATAAACAGAAGGAAAAACTCATATGTCTGTGACTTTGGGGTGAACTGTCCCTCTAAGGTTGTTACAGTTCATCCTGAGGGGGACGTGACTGTGTGTAACAAATTTCATAGCAATCTATCCAACAGTTGTGGAGACTCAACACCACAAAGTCTACTCCATGTTGGCACTATAGAGGAAAAGAACTCAAACCTGAGAAACTGGGACAGAGGACACAATTTCATCTGATGTTAATACGCTGCAACAATCAGAATGAATCACTCAGCAGTCACTTTGTTAAACTGCTGTTAAGGATTCTATTGCTCTGTGGAAGAATTACATGTAATTACCAGTTCAAATTAAAATGTGTTTGACACTTGCAGTGAACTGTTAGCTGTTCAGAATCACTTGTCTGTGGAGTTAATTGAGTGTGAAGGTGTGAAATAGAGTTTATAGAGGAAACTCAAAAACTAAAATGCATGGTTGATCTTGGAAATCCAACCAAGAAGGAGTGTGACAGAAAAAGCATCCTGTCTTCCTCCTGTACTTTTTCACCACTCAAACACCATAATCTCACAGCTACAGGCCGACTTTGTTACCAAGTGGGTTCAAGCTCCAACATCAGGAAGCATCTATACTAAAATGTCCTTGAGCAGGTCACTGAATATCTACCAGCTGCAGTCTGTGCTCTCACCACTTAACAGTAAAGTTCATTTTCCATGGAGGTCAGTGAGGACATCACAGTGTCCTGGCTCCCTCTGTGCACTTCATTTATCTCCAGGAACTGTACAATACTGCTGTACCGAAAAACTATTTGGTTCCAGGAGTGTGTCGGTTGTTTCTTGTTGATTTGAGGGGAGACACCACACTGGTCACTATTTTGCCTCCATAACACATCGTCTGTCACAGTAGTTGAAAGAAAACGTCCAAAATACACATTTATGTGTTTATTTTTTTAATCTTGGCTGTTCTGGAAATTATTGCAAAAAGCACAATTTATTTATTTATTTACCAATAAGTCAGATTGAGTTGAAAAATCTCTTTATAAGCGTGACCCATGGATGGATTACTGAACAGGCCTAACGTGCACCAATCAAGGGGCCCAAAATGCAAGGTGCCAGCCTGGCCTTCACCTGCAAAATGTCACCTAACTAACACATACTGACCAGAAAGAGACTCACAAATGCCTATGAGACACAAAATGACCAAAAAGACACAAATATACCTCAAAGGGAGACAAATTGACCTTTAAATAAACACAAAATGACAACAAGGACATGAAAAGGATCTAGAAAAGAGACAAAAACGACTACAAAAGACAAAAGAAAATCACCAATAAAGACACAAAGACACTTCAAAGAGACACAAGTTGACATTTCAAGACACTCAAAATAAACAAATCGACTATAAAAAGACACAAATATACCCCAAATAGACAGAAAGCGACCTTTGAGACAACAGACATACAAGAGAACCACAAAAAAAGACACAACTATACCCCTAAGAGACACAAAATTATCTCAAAGGGACATATCAACTACAAAAAACACAAATCAACCACAAAGAAACACAAAATTACTACAAAGAGACACAAAATAAACAAAAAAAGACACAAATAAAAGCTAAAGAGACACAAAACTATAACAAAGACATGCAAAGGAACTACAGACACAAAATTACTACGGAGAGACACACACCCGCAAAAAAACCCAAATACACCCCAAGTGACCCTTAAGAAACTAAAAACGACAACAAAGACATACAAAAGAGGCACAAAGAGTCACAAAATAACAAAAAAGACAGAACTTTACCCCTAAGAAACACAAAATTACCGCTAAGGCACACAAAATGACTACAAAAACACAACACAAAACCAGACGGACACACAACATTAGTACAATGACACACAGAATGACTATAAAGAGACACAAAATCACATTAAAAAAACCAAATATACCCCAAAGGAACACAAAGGGAAACAACATGACAACAAAAAGGACACAAAATCACAAACAAACAAACAAACAAATATACCCCAAAGAGACATGAAGTGACCTTTCAGAAACACAAAACAGCAACAAAGACATACGAAGGAACTACAAAGAGACACAAAATGACTACAATGATGCACAACTATACCCCTAAGAGACACAACATTACCTCAAAGCAACACGAAACAATTGCAAAGAGACACAAAATGACCACAGAAAGACACAACTATACCCCTTAGAGACACAAAACTATCTCAAAGGGACATAGACTACAAAAAACACAAATCAACCACAAGGACACACAAAATTACTACAAAGACACAAATACACCTGAAAGAGACACAAATTGACCTTTAAGAAACACAAAACTACAACACAGACATGCAAAGGAACTACAAACGGACACAAAACAACTACAAAGACACAAAACAACTACAAACAGACACAAACCCACAAAAAAAAACAAACCCAAATACACCCCAAGTGACCCTTAAAAAACTAAAAACGACAACAAATACATACAAAAGAGCCACAAAGAGACACAAAATAACCGCTAAGGCACACAAAATGACTACAAAAACACAACACAATCAGAAGGACACACAACATTATACAATGACACACAGAGTGACTATAAAGAGACACAAAAAACCCCAAAAGACACACAAACGACTGCAAAAAGACACAAAATCACATTTAAAAAAAACCCCCAAATATACCCCAAAGGAACACAACATTTCCTTAAAGGAACACAAAATGATGACAAAACCAACTATACCCCTAAGAGACACAACATTACCTCAAAGCAACACGAAACAATTACAAAGACACACAAAATGACCAAAAGAAGACACAACATTACCCCTAAGAGACACAACATTACAGCTAAGGCACACAAAATAACCACAAAAACACAGCACAACCAGAAGGACACACAACATTACTACAATGACACACAGAATGACTATAAAGAGACACAAAAAAGACACAAAATCACATTAAAAAAAATCCAAATATACCCCAAAGGAACACAAAGGGAAACAAAATGACAACAAAAAGGACACAAATTCACAAAAAACAAACAAATATACCCCAAAGAGACATGAAGTGACCTTTCAGAGACACAAAACAGCAACAAAGACATACAAAGGAACTACAAAGAGACACAAAATGACTACAATGATGCACAACTATACCCCTAAGAGACACAACATTACCTCAAAGCAACACGAAACAATTACAAAGACACACAAAATGACCACACAGATACACAAAACCATGAAGTGATGCTGTCAGTAACACAGATGGAAACAGAGACACATCCAAAGCAGATGAGAGGAGGTGGTGGGGCCTTTAAGGTGTCTGTGCCCAGGGACTCATTGTCTCATTATCCGCCCATGATTGTTAATATATATTTTGGGTTGGATCCATAATTACACTCTTTGGCACGGAGCCCCTGAAAGCACCACAGCAGCACCTGGCTCCACTCCCACTCTGACACACGCGGGCTCGTGCACAGGTGCTTCCAGGCCGCCTGACAGTCATCACCGCGTCCAATTAACGGCACGGCGACATGCCTCCAACAAAAGTTGCCGGGGGTGGGTCCAGAGAGGAACCCCTGCCTGCAGTTACGCGTGGATACCCCTTTAAAAGGCTCACCATGTCGCCATCACATGCTCCAGCACCGAAGTAGGATGTTCTTGTTGTTGTTATGTAAAATGTTTCTGATACAGTCGGACTTTTGCTGAGGATCTCTGCACTCTGTGCAGCAGGAGGGGTCCTGCCCACCCGCAGTGTGTCAGTCAGGCATGTTGTGCTGCTAGTTGTTGTTCAGCAGCAACACACACACACACACACACACACACACACACACACACACACAACAGACTGGTGCGCAAACTGAAAGCTGCGTACACTGTTCATGCCAAGTGACGGATATAAGCGACGCGTGTGCGGACTCTCCAGCAGCAGCACTCCGGGGGCTCTGCAGCCGTGGATGGGATCTAAAAACATCCTGGAAGGAGAGGAGAGTTGTTTGCTCCGTCTCTCCTCCTCGCGTCGATATTTCACAGAGGTTCCCCTCGAGTGGAGTGGCGGAACATCGGCGACATTGGTGTTTATTTCCTCTAGTTGAGCTGCATCGGTTAACCAGTCGGACTTGCCTTACCTAGTCATTTGGAAAACAAGGTGCCCTGACTGGCTCCTCGCACCAGTGGAAACCAGACGAGATAGTGCCCGCCACACACACACACACACACACACACGGGGAGAGAGCTACGGTACGGTAAGTAGCGGCTGCTCCACATTATTGCTTCCTTTCTTTTTTTATTCAGGCGGAGCAGGGGGTGCACGGCCAGCGCTCCTCTTTTGTGTACGCTTTTTAGTCATGTCTGGAGGACGTTGCAGAGGCAGATAATGGCCATGGTGATGAAGGAGATTCCCAGGGAGTGGTACTCAGTCGGACTGGCCATGCAATGTGTGTTATCATATCATAGCCCTCCCTCCTCCTCCTCCACCTCCACCAGCAGCAGCCAAAGTGTAACGCCACAGCGATAATAGTGCTTTGTGTGCTGAATACACTGAAACAAGGTCAATTATCGGGACACAGCAGTGCGAGCTCACTAATATCACGATTGGCTGGATTGGACGCGCACCTGGATGTGTATGCGTGTGTTGCGCGCGCACGAGAGGGCTGCAAACTTTATGGCACATCAGCCTGTGGCATTTCGTGCGCGTGACTCATATTGGGCCCTTTAACGGGCTACTTTGTGCCGAGTGGAAACAAACAGGCGAGGCTGTGTAGAGACGGAATATTGACTGTTGTTCAGTGTGTGTGCGCCGCGCAGGTAAACGAAGAGGCGTCACAAATGCCGAGGCAATTAGCCCACATCACAGGCTGCCAATTGGGTCATAAAGGCAATGAGCTCATAACGGATGATGCCGTTATGACATCATAGATGAACCTCCCGGGGCTCGGGGCGGTGAGTGAAGGAGCTCCAGGATGGGCTCTGTTGCTGGGAGATGTGTGAGAGGAGAAGTGGCAGCAGAGGAGCTTTGCTGGGAGAAGTTGTTTTTGGGCACATTGAAATGAAACTCTTACAGATGAAATCAGTCACGTGTGAATATTTCAGCACTTTAATTTCAGTATTTTTCAACTTGTACTGGTGTTGTGTGTCTAAGTGACTAATGGGAACAACAGGTTTTGAGTCTGGTCCAGTGTGAAATGAGAGCTGCAGCCAGCGCCACACAACAGGCCACTGAAAGTGCTTGTTTTTTGCACTGACATGTTCAGATTGTTATTTTAAATGTCTCACAACTTATGGAAAGTATCACTATCACCAAACCCACAACAGTAATTTCATCACCTTAAAACACTCTTCATTCAAAGTCAGTGGAAACAAAATAAAACTTGGTTCATCTTTCCACTGTTCTAACGAGCACCAACATTGGTTTGGTTTAAATAAATGTTCGCACCACTAAGTCCAGTCAAAGTACCTGTTTAATCTCCTGACTGGCTCAGAGTGACTAATGGGATCAACAGTTTCTTAAACTGGTCCAGTACTGACCAAGAGGACCACTAACATGTTTTGCCACTGACAGTCTCAGATTATTATTCTATGTGTCTGACAACATTATGGAAAGGATCCCTACAGAGATAGACATTATTGTCAAAGAGTAAGATCCTTTTTCTTTAACCAGAAACAGCCCCGAAATCACTCCATTTAAATAAACAGTAGTTGTAGCCTGTATAAAGCAGCATACATCACATCTAACTGGGTCAATTAAGGGTTAATTTCAACCAAACCAGAGCTGGTGATTGTTGGAACAGCGGAAAGACACACCAAGATGTTTTTGTGAGTTTTATTTTGTGTCTGTCGACCTTGAAGAAGGTATTTTGTAACCAGAATCAGCTCCTCAATAGCTACCAGCAGACTCCATCTAAATAAACAAGAATTTCATCATGGTGAAACACATTTCATTTAAAATCAACGGAAGCAAAATAAAACTAACAAAAAACATCTTCAGCTGTTCATCAGCTCTGGTTTGGTTGAAATAAACCACTCAGGCATGTTCGCACTGTCAATTTTAGTCCCTAAAAGTACTTATTTTTGCCACTGACAGGCTCAGGTTGTTATTAAAGTGTCAGACGACATTATGAAAGGATCCCTACAGAGATAGAGCTTTTTGTTAACGAGTAAGATCCCTTTTGTTTAACCAGAAACAGCCCAGAAATCACCAGACCCACCAGACTCCATTTCAATAAACATCATTTTCATTTTAGTGTGTGTAGAGCCAACATATTTTGACACATGCTAAATGGTTTAGTTCAACCAAACCAGAGCTGGTGATTGTTGGAACAGTGGAAAGACAAGATTGTTTTTGTGAGTTTTACTTAGTTTCTATTAATGTCAAATGAAGTTTGTTTCACACACGTGGTAGTCTGCTCTGCTGGTAGCGACTTTGGGGCTGCTTCTAGTGAAACTTATTTAAGGTCAACAGAAACAAAATAAAACTCACAAAAAACGTCTTGGTTTGTATTTCCACTGTTCCGACAGTCAGCAACTCCGGTTTGGTTGACATAAACCACCTGTGGGCATGTTCTCACCACCAATTTACATCCACTATGAGGGTTTGTTTTTGCCACTGACAGGCTCAGATTGTTATTAAAGTGTCTGACAACATTGTAAAGGATCCCTACAGAGACAGGCCTTTTTGTTAAAGTGTATTTTAGTTGAACCAGAAACACCCCTGAAGTGCTATTGCCAGACTCCATTTAAGTAAACAGTCATTTTAGTGTGTCTAGAGGCAGCATGTTTTCACATCTAACTGGGTGAATTAAGGGTTTATTTCAACCAAACCAGAGTTGGTGATTGTTGGAGGGGTGGAAAAAGGAACCAAGATGGCGTTTATGAATTTTATTTTGTTTCTGTCGACCTTGAAAAAGGTATTTTAACCAGAATCAGCCCCGAAATAGCTACCAGCACACTCCATTTAAAGTAATTTTAACATTGTGAAACACGTTTCATTTAAAACCAGTAGAAACAAAATACACAAAAGCTGTCTTGACTCGTCTCTCCATTGTTCCCACAATCAACAACTCTGGTTTGGTTGAAATAAACCCTTAATTCACTCAGTTAGATGTGAAAATATGCTGCCTCCATACACACTAAAATTACTTTTTATTTATTGAGTCTGGTGGGTTTGCTGACATTGATTCTGGGGCTGTTTCTGATTAAACAAAATGGACTTTACTCCTTAACAAAATGTTAATTCTGGTGGGTTTGCTGGTCGTGATTTGGGGTCTGTGTCTGATTAAACATTCCTTTTTCAAGGTTGACAGACACAAAGGAAAACTCAAAAAATGCCTTTGTTTGTCTCTCCACTGTTCCAACAATAACCAACTCTGGTTTGGTGTGGTAAACTATATTTAACCCAGTTAGATGTGAAAATATGCTGCTGAAATCACTCTCGCCAAACTCACCAGACTCCATTTGAAAACACATTGATTTTATCATTGTAAAACACCATTTATTCAAAGTCGACAAAAACAATTTTAAACTAATAGAAATCATCTCAGTTTTTTTTTCCAATGTTCCAACAATCACCAACTCTGTTGTGACTGAAATAAACCCTCAATTCAGCCATTTAGTTGTCAGAACATGCTGCCTCTATCCAAGCTAAAATTACTATTTATTTAAATGGAGTCTGGTGGGTTTGGAGATACCGTTTTCGGGGCTGTTTCTGGTTCAACAAAAGAGATTTTACTCTGTAACAAAAAGGTCTGTCTCTGTAGGGATCCTTTCTCTAATGTTTGAAGACACAATAATAATTTGAGCATCTCAATGGCAAAAACAAACATTTTAGTGAACTTAAATTGACGGTGCTATGTGGTTACATTGCAGCCTGTTTTGCAGCAGCCCTCTTGGTCAGAACTGGACCAATTTAAGAAAGCGTAGCTCCCATTAGTCACGTCGACACACCCTTTAAACTGCACAGTCGATCAGGCTTTAGGGGATGACTGTGTGATGACTGTTTCCTGTTTGTGCAGATGTTAAACTAACTGGAATCTGGAGACTGTCTGTAAACCGCTGTGATAGTTTGATTTCAATGCTTTTAATTGTACCCTTGAACCCTACATTACATACAGTTAGGTAGTTTATGTTTCTAACCTGGAGTCCGACCCCTCTGAAGGGTCTTCATATCAATCGGGAGAGTCTTGAGGTGATTAATGAGGCAGGAGGGAAGAAAAGCAGGAACGTTCTGCTACACAAATTTCTTTTCAGTTTTTGGACTTTGGACTGAATCTTCGCCTTTATGTGAAATGAATTGGATAATTGGTGCCTTTGTACTAAATGTGGTACAAAGAGGCTCCGACAGGAGCAGCTGCAGCCGAAAATCCTTCATGTCAAATGAAGAAGTGACTCTTCAAACTGAGAAAATGTCTCTGTGTTTGTCTTTGTGACTTAACGATTGTTGATTCATTCAACTGAACTTGTTTACTCAAGTTTAGTGAATTTCAGTGGCTTTATATTTTCATTTTTAAATCTTTGAAAAGTCTGAGTTATAGCTGCAGCATACATTTTGCGTAATGTCCTGCACAGGTCTGATTTTTAAGACCTGCTCCCTGCCTGGCACTGCAACTTGCAGCAGCACACCTGCCATGCCACGCACACATATGACAGATTAGTACTGCAACCTGATCTGTTGATGCAAGATCCATGGCCCGACTGTAAACAGCAAATCCTGTAATAACCATGCACTGTTCAAATAATTCAAGCAGGCAGCATGTTTAAAATGATCATCTCAGGACACTAGGTAATATATTTTAAATTAAAAATAATTCAGAAAGTAGTTTGATTGAATATTTTTTGCTTATTCTCATAATGTTGAACAACACATGTCCACAGATAACCTGCCTGTTATTAACGCACCTGACTGAAGCGGCTCTTATATTTGTGTTGAAATATTAAATTATTGTTATTGTATTTTATCCATTCATTCATTCATCTTCCATAAACCGCGTGTCCTGTTAGAGGTCACAGGGGGGTGGAGCCTATCCCAACTGACACTGGGTGAGAGGCAGGGTTCACCCTGGACAGGTCAGCAGACTATCACAGGGCTGACACATAGAGACAGACAACCATTCACACTCACATTCACACCTACGGACAATTTAGAGTCACCAGTTAACTTGCATGTCTTTGGACTGTGGGAGGAAGCTGGAGCACCTGGAGGAAACCCTGTGTCAGCGTGGGTTTCCTCCAGGTGCTCCAACTGTCTCTATGTGTCAGCCCTGTGATAGTCTGGTGATCTGTCCAGGGTGAAGCCCACATGTCGCCCAAACCTCAGCTGGGATAGACTCCACCCCCACCCCGTGACCCCCAAGAGGATAGAAAGCGGTTAGAAAATGGATGGATGGGCGTCCAACATGACCGTCTCCTGTTGTGTTCCACATGTGTGAAGGATAGGGTTGCAACGGTATGACATTTTCACGATACCGTCACCGTCTCAGAAACTATCATACTATCAATCAGAAAGATCCTTAAAACAAGAAGGGTTATTTTTGGTTAAACAAACGTTTCAATACTAAAATTGAACCTTAAAACAGTTTTGTTAATGGAAGCATGTGTAAAAAGTCTCCCCTGTGAAAATAACTATAACAAAGGAGAGATTCTTCGCCCAGTTGCATTTTTTTTCAATATCTTGGATAAGCAAACGTACACGGTATGATAACGTCAACTTTTATATCACACTATACCTTGAAACCGGTATATTGCTGCAACCTTAGTGAGAGGGCAACTCTGAAAAATGTGCGGACCTGATTCTATGGACATTGTGACACTGACGAACAGTGACTTCTTCCCCTCTCCGAGCCTTAAACCTGTTCCAATGCTGTACATAGTTGTTAAATGGGGTTTCATTTGGGGTTTCAAGTTTGATATTAATATTCTAGTCAGAAATAACAGGAAACAGGTTTCTGTCAAATAAAGGAACAGAGTTACTGCTTTTACTGTATGTGGGCCTGCTGTCACCCTTCAAAGGCCTATTCTTAGCCTGGAGAAACCCAGACTTAAGGACAGTATTTGAGTAGATGTACTTAGTTACTGTCCACCACTGTTGATCACTATTTGTGGCTCAGATAAAGACGTGTCTCACTGATTTAGACCTTATTCTTTCCTTGTTATATGGTTTTTTAATCGTTATTAACAGCCACCTTTAGCAGGCCTAATTCTCCCTCTTGTTCACAGTATCATAAATGACTTGCTTCTTTTTATTCTGCCAAGTCTCCTTTTTTTAGGGCTGCCTTGAGACTATCTCGCAGTGTAGATGAAAAAAACGACCTGCCAGGCCACTCTTTGACACACTAGTTTATTGTAGTTGAACATTAATCTTGTGCAGTTTCTTCAGCAGACTTATACCTCACCACGCTGCGCCTCCTCACCACATTCTCCCTTTGATCCAACAGACCGCACCCCACCTCACTAAGCCATCATAAATGTCATAAAACTTAATATAGAAGTGTTTAAATGACTCACACCTAGACCCGTCATTAAATAGCCATGCAGGACTAATAACGGAGCCATTACTGTGAGGGCAATCCACTGAGAATTATCAATGGAGCTCTGCCAACATACAAATCAAATGCTTAGATCATCAATGAAATACGAGCCAGGAGAATAGTTTTTGGATTAGTGGTATATTTAATGCTTATTTTCATTTATTTGTTCCAGCAGGTTGAATCATCATTAAACTGTGATACTCATTTACAACACTGTGGCCTTAATTTGATTTTCTGCAGCGTTCAACAGAAACAAATCTGTCTCACAGTCCCGTCAGCTCATGAGGCAGGGTGGAAAGTAACTTATACTCAAGTACTGAATGTAACTACAACTATGACAAACTTGTACTTTACTTAAATATTTCTATTTAATGCTATATTATACTTTAACTCCAACGCATACCCTGTTTCAGAGGGAAATATTGTACTTTTAACTCCAGCACATTTATCTGACAGCTGTGGTTGCAAGTTATTTTTCAGAATAAGATTTCACATTAAAAAAATCTTGAGAAATTTAATACAGAAATTCTTGCAAAAAAAATCAACTTCATATTTTTCAGATGTCTCTGAGTCGTCAGCACGTCAACCAAAGACACATTTTCTCCCTAAACCTCTCTGGTTGATGGTTTAATAACAAAAATTGTCTGATAAGAGAAAAATATCCAAAGAATAACTTCACATTTGTGAGGCAGATTTTCTTTCTTCCACTAAATCATCCCACAGCTCCTCAGATTTATCTTGTGACCCTTCAGAGAATCCAACCCACTGAAGTAAAATACCTGACTGCATAAAAATAGTTACAGCAGCTCCACCTCGAGCAGCTATGACAGTAAAATGCTGCTCATGCACTGAAGCATTAATATTAACAATTTAATTATGTGATATATGGTAATATATCCATCTCAGGGTTCTGTGCTTGTACTTTGATATTTAAAGTACAATATGCTGACAATACTTAAGTTATTTTACACTTTTAAATGCAGGACTACGGAAGTGTATTGCGTTCACTTACAAATAAAAAAAAATCTGTTTTACTGAGTAATTTTTTTTTTTGTGGTAATTTTTATTTTTTGTTTTCCTTGGTAATGTTTTTCTGGTTTGTTTTTTTTTGGTGGTAATTCTTTTTCTGTTTTTCTGAATTAAGAAAGCAATAGAACAACAGATGCTTTCATTCTTTTCTTGAGAGCTCGATATAATGGAAGCAAACATGACCCAGTTGTTTAGTTTAATCCAGTTTTACTCTGTGTTTGGTTTGTGACACTGGGAGATACTTTTGTCTTTAAGTCATATAGATGGTGTTATCATTAGTTCGTCGACTTTACGCAGGCACCTTATCCCAGTGTAAACCCTAAACAAAGTAGGGTTTACACTGGGATACTGATACTACACTGATAAATACTCAAAAAAAAAATCAGAAAAAATTACCCCGAAAAACAGAAAAAAAATTACCACAAAAAAAAGAAAAAAGAATGACCACAAAAAACAGAAAAAAAATTACCACGAAAAACAGAAAAAAAATTACCATGAAAAACAGAAAAAATTATACTGAAAACCAGAAAAAATTACCACGAAAAACAGAAAAAATTATACTGAAAAACAGAAAAAAAAATTACACCAAAAAGCAGAAAAATAAAAAAATACTCCAGATTTTTTTTTTTTAATTTGTCAAGTGAATGCAATACGCTTCTGTACAGGACTTTTAATTGTAACGAGATGGGTTTTTTTTTTACATTTTTGTATTGGTACTCCAATGTAAAGGGACAGTTTTCCTTATAGTGTGATATTTGCCTGATATCAGACAGAATTTTCAACTTGTTACCCTCCGTTTTCATCTTTAGTCATTGCATCAAAAGAGACTAACGTTTTAATTTAACGTCAGTTCATGCAATGCAGCTATGTCGCACTATGTGCCCAAAACAAATTTCCTGTTGGGGAGAATAACGTTTATCTTATCTTATCTTATCTTATCTTATCTTATCTTATCTTATCTTATCCATGCCAACACACCTGTTTTGCCAGGATTTAAAAATGGAGTGGAATGATGTAAAACAAATTACTTAATAAGAGCATTTGCTGATTTAGAACAGCCTCAATACTCCACAGTATTATGCAGGTGGAGGTGCGCATCTACTGCTAGCTCACCTAGCACCTCTGAGCAAGCTAACACTACAGCTCAGTTGAGGATGACGCCATTAATGTTTCCATTTCAGGCTGTCACAAGCACAAGCGTCTCGTCCATGAGTAGATGCACACTTCCTTTTTTTAGATTAATAGAAAGATTTTGAGTTCTTCTAACACCACTGCAGGCGGGTGTGATGCACTGAGTTGTGTTGTTTGGCTGATTTTGAACCAAACTGTACTGAATCAAACCTTCTGTTGAGCTGCTGCTCTCCACTAATCATTAACTAACTTTCTCCCTTCACCTGTGATGCCACACAGATGCACTGCACACCTCTGAACAAGTCATGTGATCTGTTTGACCGACTGTACTTTTAATTTAATTTGAGTCTAACACCTAATGAAATACCGTGTGCATCCATGTGTGTTTACACTGCTTGTCATCTGAGCGGCTCCATACGGGAGCGCCGTGCGATGAGAAGCAAGATTAGCGTCATGGTTGCTTGGTTTCACTGGAGGAGGCTTGTTTATGTTCATTCGCTGTCATTGTCCTGGAGACGCCCGGTACCTACACACACACCAGGTCTGACATGACTCACATGCACTGGGCTGTTTCCTGCCCCGTCAGTGTTTAACAGCTGACATATTTCTGTAGGAAAATCTAACCCGAGCTGACCCTGTGAATAACATGAACTTCTAATATGCGTAGTCCTTTCATGGTGATATATGTTTAATTTCATAATTAACCCGTGGTGGCCCTTTAAGCACAGACGCTCTGCCCTGATTATTGAATTAATTTTCAATGCTCCACCATGCTCTGAGTCTGCAGTCAGTGTGACGCTTTCATGTCTCGGTCTGAAACATGTAGACGGAGTGAAGAATGTTGATTACTGTAGAAGTGGAACTGAGACTGTGTGTGTGTGTGTGTGTGTGTGTGTGTGTGTGTGTGTGTGTGTGTGTGTGTGTGTGTAGTCCTTCGGGGCAGCCAGCACTCAGATCCCTGTATGAATGTGTCCATGTTTGACACATGTGGTCCCCTGTGTGTCTCTCAGTGTTGACTCTGACATTTGATTTTATGTTTGAAAGACACGTTTTAGGCTTTTTTTGTGTTTGTTTGTTTCTTTGTCTTTAGTGAAGATTCAGTCAGTGAAACTCAGTTTTAATTTTAGTCTAACTGTAGTATTTTACTCAAGTGCTCCTTGAAAACACTTCTTATCTAGTATATTTATTTATTTTGTCAGATATTTAATTCTATTTAATTTAATAAATCAGCAGTGATAAAATTGTGTAAACTGTGTCGTTAAAAGGGTATTTTGGATTTTTTGAAGTCGGGTCGTATGGGGTACTTATAGTCAGTGTTTTACCACATGTTTTTCCTGCCATGGTATAAACATCTGCTGTCACATACTGATTTTATATATTTTGGCTGGACCGTTCATGAGAAGCGCTTTTGGAATATAGCACTGTTCAGTTATTCATTGCACACTTTCAGAGTGCAGAGCGTACTCTGTGTACAGAGCAGCAGAGCGTCAGGCGCTGTGAAAATGAAGCTAAACCGTTCATTGTGCTGGGTCTAAAAAGTTTGCTGTCACACACTTTTATAGCAGCTGCTCCTCTCATCCAGCAATCTGATTTGATCAGCTCTGATCAGATCGAATGATCAGTTATTCATCCTGTGAGTCAAACTACACATATTGCTGCTGAGGAAATAAAAAATAAGTTCGATGAGTTCTGTGTTTAAAGATCTGCAAAAATGTCCAAATTCAGAGAGAGCACGCAGTATGACAGAAAGGGACACACACACACACAACCTGGCTCAAGGCTGGACACAGGAAGAGAGACCACACATGAGTCGCAACTGAAGAGAAGTTTATTTTACTTAACTACAATGGAAAGGAGTGTAGTTATAAACTAAATATAACAAAACCAAACGGGGTGGAAACCAGAGCAGAGACAGACTGGTCGCCTGCCATCAGCTCATGTAGTCCTGCAGCCTGCCCAGCTGGGCTGCATCTCCCTGATGACCTGACTCCACCCACCAGGCTCCTGGAGGGAGGCAAATCAGAGAGAGTCGACGCACTCGCTAAATACGGGAGCTGCTGGTCTACTGCAGCCTCGATCAGTTAGTTTGTTAGTGTCGTTGTGTGACTGGTGAATCTCAATGAACCCTTTAAACCCAGCAACAGATGGAGGCAGCGGTAGACCAGCAGCTCCTGTGTTCAGTGATGTTAAATCACTGTTTTTCTCAGTGGAGTCTGGCTTTGAACAGAGCGTTATAATGGCTTCAGTTCCCTGTCAGAAATCAGTCTGCAGCAACATAAAGCAGTGAAATTATTAAAAATATAGCAAGCTGAAACCTGAAGCTTTTATTTCCTTTAAATTCACAGATAAGAAACAATAAATTGTGAAGACAATAAAGCCTCCACAAAAATAGCATTTTAAGTCTTGTGTGTGATTTATCCTGGCTTCATATGAGCAGAGGAAATCTCTGCTAGCTGCTAGGCTAATTTTTACAATGTAAAATGCCATAGACTTGTGCTAATAATGTTAGCATGTTGTATTAGTTTGGAAAACGTGTTTAGTATAAGACAGTTGTTTTTTTAGTGAACCTTGTGAGCTGTAACGTTACCTTTGTTAAATGTTGCTGTTGTCCCTGGCTTCATATGAGTAGAGGAAAAGTCTGCTAGCTGCTAGGCTAATTTATACAATGTGAATTGCCATAGGCTTGTGCTAATAACATTAGCATGTTGTATTTGTGGGGAAAATGTGTCCAGATAAAGACAAGTGTTTGTCTGTGAATGCTGCGAGTTATAGTGAAGCTGATTTGTGTACTTGTGTTTGAAACTGTCTCTATTAAGCCATGTTTAATGTGTGTTTAATGTGTGTTTTGAATCAACTAAACTTTACAGCACTTCATAGAAACCTCCACCACCAACTAGTGGTGTAGACGCCCAAGTATAAATCCACCTTTACGGTACATTCTCAGTTGAAGGATGTTTAATGATCCACCAGTATGAATCTAAGACAATAACAACAGCCAGGAATTAATAATTAGTGCCTAATAACAAGTTGAAGCAAATAATTAAGAGTGCTTTTGACTCTTAAACATCACTAGTTTATTTAATTACTGACCTTGCATCACAGTAAAATGTCCCCAGGCTGTGAACACAACAGTGAATTATCCTAAATCTTTTTAATTAATTAACACCAAGAAAAAACAAAATGTTTTCACAGAAGCGTACATCTACTTAAAATAAAACTGAAGTACAGCTGAATCAGCTGCAGGTTCTGAAGTGCAGTTTGTCTCAGTTAACGTCTCTGACTGTAAGAAAATATGATAAAGTGAATCACTGAATGAGGGAACTTAAACTCTGGCTTTGAAGTGATACTCCTCCTCACAGAGTCTGTGCTTTCAGCAGGAGACAGTCGACCCCTGCAGACTTTAAGAGTGGCTGTTAAAAGTTGTAGTTTGCTTCTTTCACTGACAACAAAGGATTCACAGTTATTAAGTTTAGTATTAAAAACAACCACATAAAATCTTACAACAGCTCCTGCAGTGTAATCATTTATTTTGCTCCCTTAATAGCCAGAAAGCGAAGCTCTCGATTTACCTCAGAGCGAATCTGAGCAAGGAAGGGACAGAAACTTTTACCTCATTGAGGAAGTGTGATGGACCCTGCTGCTAGGTGCGATGCATTCTTTTATCAGATGTGATTGGTTGTCCTTTTGTGAACCTGCAGTTTAAATGAGATGAACTGCATCACTTTATGAGACTTTGAAAAATGCTGTTATTGTTAGTGTGATGACTGCTGATGGGGAGCTGCGACAGACCCGTCATCACTGCTGCAGTGTCACATTATGAGCTGTCAAATGTCTTAGTGTGGTGATCACTTTATTTCTGGCGTTATGTTGTTGATGTGTTGGGTGAGAGATGTGAGCGCATCTCTAATGCAGCATATAATCTGTAGGATTTTATTATTTCTCTCTCATCCATCCTTCCTCTTTGTCTTCCTGAAATGTTCTCCTCTCATTAAGAAACTTTTAAGCCTCTTGAAAGTCCTCCTGCCTGCTGCTAACAGTTTATTTATTTATTTATTTACCTTAGGTGCTGTCTAATGTTGTGTTCACATGGGGCGCGAATAAAACAAATTCACACCAGTTGCAAATTAAACAATTTGAGTGTGTGAATAACATGTAAATTAATGTAAAGACGTGATTAGATGTGAATTCCTGCCAGGTGGCGCGATGGACCTGAGGCAAAATACGCACAATTTGACGCTGCTAAGCGACCATAACCAGCATCGTGTCATAGTCTGCTTACCAGAAATCTTAAATTCGGAGCTGATGTTTTTCCAGGTTTCATTTTTTAAGTTTGTATTAAAACACTGTCCACAGGACAGATGTGGAGCTCTGGTAGCCCTGCTTTAAAATGATCATTTTCTCCTTGATATTTACCACAGACTGATATTTACGTAGGAAAATAAAGATGTCCACCGGCTATGATTGATTGTTCCTGGTCACATGACATGCCGTGTGTGTTGCTGCATTCCAGAAGTTGAACTTGGTTTATCTGAGGGTGCAGCTGTCCCAGTCTGAACAATAGGTGCTTGGGAACGCCTGTGTGCAGTGACGGTGTTGCTCTTGCTTTTGATTGTGTCTTCCACACATCCACGTTGACAACAATGGATTTGAAGGCGCAGAAAACATGACGTGTTTAAAGAACGAACTCTTTTTTCCTTTCAGTTTGCTTTTAGTCGTTGGTTTTTGTCTGTCTCTGCTGTGAACGCTGATGTCGCTGAAGAAACGGTGGGCAGTTTTGTCACTGCTGCAGGTTGTTTCTCAGCCACTGTGTTTGCAAAGCGTCTCCTGAAGCCACGTGCTGAAGACATTGAGCTTGACTGAGTGAGAGCATGCGCAGGGGGAGGGGGGATGTGCAGCGTGTGCAACAGCAGTGAGTGATGCTGCGCTGGAGACTCCGGCCTCTGATTGGTTGTTTTTGTTCAGGCGCAGTGGAGTGCAGGACCCTGGAGCCAGTTGCACAAAACACCTTAAGGGTGACACTCAAGACTTAAGGGTGTTGCACAGAATCCCTTAAATGGTTTCCTCAATTAACTAAAACAATTAATACTACATTGAAACATTTTACAGTGGTAAATTACTACAGTTTCCATGACAACCATTTGTTTGCTTGCGCTCAGGCTTGTGATACTTTAAGTCTTTTGTGCAATAGTGTAACTAACTTTAAGGGATTCCTTACGTATAACACCAAGATAGGGAGAAAACCTTTAATACTTAGGTGAACATTTTAAGAAAACGTGGAGGAGAAGATGTTTTAAGAAAGCCTTAACACTGAGTTTAAGGAAAATCCTACGTTAAGGTCATGTGCTTCTGTCAGGATATGTTCACATTTTGCTTTTGTTTTATTGACGTTATCTACTGTAACTCTAATGTGTGATAGTAAACCATTAAAGCTCTACGCAGCTGTGCTCCAGTTTTTAATTCCCCTGACCAACCTTCAGCAAAATGTTGATTTTTGTTCAGTCTGCAAAACCCAAGCTCATGTTTTATATTTAAATAATTGAATAATTCATGTCATAAACTGGCAACTACAGCAAAGCTGAAATATGGTGATGTTAAGGTAACAAAATTAGTTTGGTTTGGATTAAGAGAAATTTAGTCATCATGGTTAAAGCGGCATTTATGTATTTATTTTTTAGCCACTTTGAGGAGGCTGAGCAAGACGATAACATGACACGCTATCACCTCATAAAGTTGTAACGTGTTAGCGAACAGTTGCTAGTTTACACACATTGTATGTGTTTATTTGGATTTAACCACCCTGGTTCAGATTTTTTTTACATACAACGAAATTCAGGTGCAGTAGTAGTAATAAAACTAAATAAATAAATAAATAAATTCCTCCATCCCACTCGCGTTCTCTCTTAATACACTCACTGCAGTTAAAATGGATTTTTAAAAAAGTGCTCATGCATATTATTGCACATAAAATAAGTTATTGCACTTAAGAAAAATAACTAATGTGTTTTGGTGAGTTCGCTTCAGTTCAGTATGGTGATGGCTTCGAGGCAGAGACTGTTTACGGATCTTGTGGTGCGTGTTGTGACGGACCTGTGGCATTGTTTGGAGGGCATTTTTGGTGATGGAGGCTCTGCAGCCATTTTGCCAGAGTGAGACAGTGTTGTCGCAGGAGATATTGCTGTCAGAAATCCCAGACGTAATAAACAGCTCTTCAGATGTGGTTGCTTGTGGTTCCAGTTTGAACGATGTGACGTAAATGCTGCACTTGCATTCATGTGGAGTCTGAATGTCCAACACTGACTTTTATTTTAGCTCTGTTTCGGTCTCCATCAGCTCCTGAAGGAAATATCAGTTAAATGCGTTATATGTTCAGCTTGTTTCTTACTGATAAGATAGATTATAGAGCTAAGTATAGCTAATCAATACTGGGGCGCCCAGTAACACAGTAGGTAGGGCACCCCATGTGCAAAGGCAGTGTCCTTTGTACAAGTTCAACTCCAGCCAGCAGCCCTTTGCTGCATGTCGTCCCATCTGTCTCCCCCGCTTTTACCCCTCACACTGTCCTGTCATTAAAGGCAAAAAAAGCCCCGAAAATAATCTTAAAAAACAAAACAAAACCACAAGTATAACTTATCAATACCACCCAGTTTATTTCTCTGGGTTTACAGGTGTCAGAGATGTTCTCACAGCATCACCTCCACAGGTGAAGGTTATAACAAGTTCAATCTTTTCTAAGACAAACAACAAGTGATTAGTTCTTAATGTAACAATAGACCTGATTGGATCAGCCTCTCTAAAAAGGGAAGGTATTGATTATTTGGCACAATGTGACAATCACTCTTTCACTCTTTCACACTCTTTCCCACAGCACAAAAAGGCTCGGGCTGTAACAGGCACCTTTTCAAGAGTTTGAATTGATGTAATAACAGTGTATTCAACTGTATAATTCAGCCCTTTCAGCTTTTCTGACTTTCATCACCATTTCTTGCCATTTAAAAGGGTTTTGAGTACCGAGCAGAAAAGTGGCTCGAAGCCTTTCTGGGCCAAGAAAAAAAAACCCACTTAGAAATGCTCCTGACATCGCAGATGCAATTAAAACCTAGGAACCTTAAATGTTGTACGGTAACTGAGAGTTTCTAAATGGTCAAAACACCTTCAATAAACTGGAGATCATCTGTTTTTGTTCAGATGTTTTGCAGAGTTTCTCTCATTGAACTGGCGGCAGGCAGATTGTGTGCAAGAAATGTTAAGGCCGGGTAAGCGACACCCTGCTATTTTCAGATGCCAGTTGTGTGATGCCATTTGTGGCTATAATGACAGACAAGATTAAAAAAATTGGTAACTGGCGAGTTTCAGATGTTAGCAGTGAGTAATTTATTTCCTTTAATTTACACATAAAGTCAATCATTTATCAGATCAATGCCAAACACTGTCAACAGGCAGGATCTTTGAAGCACACAGCTCTGCTCAGAGCTTTTTAATAAGGTGCAGCAGCTGATGTTGCGACATGAAGCACGTCTGGCAGAGGAAGAGGAGGCTGTGTAAACACCGCGGCAATGTGGCATGGGCTAGTTGCAACACGAGGAACCTGTCCACCCTTTAGAGACACTAACACAGTCACCAGAATAAACACTGGCATTGTACAATCCTGCAAATCGTGGATATGTTGTGTGTCATTATGTAGTCGATATGCTAACACTTAACATTTCATGAGTGCACAGAGGAAAGGATCATTAGTTGTGATCAGTGTTGGGTAAGGGTTATGTTAAAAGTAATCAAAGTACGTTACTGCGTGGAGTCCAGACACTGGTGGTGGTGGCTGATGACTCTGAGGCTGCTGAGGCGTATGAGGCTGATGACTCTGTAAAGACTCGGCGGTGATGGAGAGGTGGAGCGTGCGCACGACTGCAGCAAGAAAGAACTACGGCAGAGAAAGGACCATATTTAAAACGAGGAGCAGTGAGATGATAGGCTGACAGAGAGGGTGTGTCACTCTGCTATTGCTTGATTGTGAATCACTTGAAGAACAGCCGATGACTCAATTTACAGACCCGCACAATGACAGTTCAAGATTGTGAGTGTGCATGCATGCAAGGAGTGAAAGGCAGGGTGAGACTGAACTTTCACCAGAGCTTCATTTGGTTTTCTGTGGATACATTAAAGGCTGTCTGTTATATTCCCTTACCTTAACCTTCAGATAAATAAATGTTAGAGAGTCCTGGCTATGTCAGTAAATTTTCATGACATTTTATATCTAAAAGGTCAAAGTTTAACTTCACTGTGACATCATGATGTTCTGCAAAAACACTTTTCTGGCCTTTATTCAAGGTCATAACTCAGGAACAGAACGGGAGACATTTCGTTCCATGCTGAAACTGTGCTGATTATATAGGTCTTATGCGCTGCAGGGGGAAAACATGTGGGTGAAGCATCCATGTTTTCACAGACATAGATTTAAACTGTAAGTGCAACTTGGCTGGTTAGCGGAGGCAAACAACTGCAAGGCAGTAATTCTAGATTTTAGGATTACATATGTTGAAGATAGGTTGCACAGAATACACCCTTTCAAACTAATATCTAAAATACCTCAAATTCAGCTAGAAGCAGAGCCACTTATTATTATTCTAGGAATGTTTAATGATGTCAGAAAATTAAGCCACACTTGGCAATGTTTCCTATCCTATTGTTTCATGATTGCAAAGAAACTGCTCCTTATGCATTGGGAAAAGAAAGAAGTCCACACAGCAAAGATGTGGCTCAGTGACCTCACAAACACACTGTAGCTAGAAAGAATAAGACACACACTTATAGACAATCTTCCATGTTTTGATGAGGGACTCACCTCTCACTTATAATCTTGCTTCTGTGACCTAAAACGGGCATTGTGATTAAAGAGTAGGGCTTTTTTTTCTTAAATTATCATTATTAGTACAGTACAGCACGTACAGACAAAAGCCAAAAATGGTGAGCGCCAAAAAATCTACAATCAGGCTTCCACCTCACCATCTGCGTTGCCAATTTCCTGTCTCCAAAATCTTTGCAGGTCAAAGTTTATTCCATCAAGATGATTTTTATAGAGTATTGTACGCCTCTGTCAGGCCTCGTTTTGTGCGTACATAATGTTTATAAATGAGACCCCAGAGCAATACTAGACTGCCAACTGGACATAGCTGGTCCCTGGCCAGGGGCCTCAGACTCTCAGGGGCACCTACTGAAAAATTTCGGCATCATACATTTCTGCAAACCATGCGTATGTTACATTTGTATGTCAATATGTAGTGGATACACTGGAACTTTACATTTCAGCAACGCTGTGGTTCATGTAAGGTTAAGCACAAAAATCCTTGGTTATGTTTAGGAGAAGATCATGTTTTGGCTGCTCTGGTGGCACAACCACGACTGAAAGTGCAGTGTCATGCCATCCATCATCCCCTCCACTTTCTCGTGACAAAATCAGCTTGCATGTGATCACGACAATGTCACTTTGGAAACAATGATATGATGCGTATGAAACGTCACATATCTGTGATTTTCAGAAAGGTACAACGCCAACATTTTCTTCTGGGGACCAGGTTGGAGACACCTACAGTGCAGGCAGTCTGAATCACTACACGGCCGCATCCTGCCTCTTCTTAGACAAATAAAAACATGCTTTTTGTTGCTTCACCTTTATAAACTAGCTGTATAACCGTGTGCTTCAGACCCTCATCACTGCAGATCTGACCTCAGTTGTCCTGCCTGTTGAGAAAGTCAGCTTGAGCTCCGAGAGGCTGATGCACAGAGATTCCCTCAGCCTTTATCTCCTGCAGGCAGTATATAACATACAGCTGATTACATCAATCCTCATGCTCAGTATGAAGTCGTGGAATGTAACTAAGTACTTTACTGATGTACTAATCTCCACATTGAGTATTTCCATTCTCGCCTCTCTATATCTCCAGTTAAGAGTGAAATATTGTACTTTTGGTACTGCTTTACTGTATTTGTGTGACAGCTACGGCTGTGTTGTAGATTACGACACATGCAAATTATATGGAGGGCCGTAGCTGTAATTGAGGACACTGAGGTCATGTCCTTGGTATTTCACTCTGGGAGGCTTGTGGGTGGGTGGAGTTTACATTCTACAGTGTACCATGTACACAATGTGGGCATTTACCAGGTAGATTTAACTGAACATATATTAACATGACTAAATAGATTAAAAATAAATCAGAGTGGTGCCACTAGAATTTTAATGCTGTGAAACATCATTTTAGCTTTGAAATTAATATTAAAAAATATGAATGAACAGTAAAGTGAATAAGTGACTTAAGAGCTGGTGATGGGGGCATGATCTCCATATTTCTAAAATCCTTGCTGCAGTCCTTGAATGTATAAAATATGATTGCTATGGATGAAACATCCAGTAGATACAGAAGGCAGTTAGAATTAGTTCAACTTCCATCAGCTACAAAACTACAGCTTTTTAATTTAATGCACAGTTTTTTAATTTATTTATTATTTATTTTTATTTTGCTGATAATTCTTGAATGCATTTATTATTATTTAGTATTTTATAGTACGGTATTACTACTTTTATGTATGTAGAGAGTTTAAATACTTCCTCTGCCAAATCAGTCATGTGTGTGTGTGTGTGTGTTATAGTCAGACAACATAAACAATGCACAATGGAGTTATCTTGAAATTCACAGGACTGTTAGGCTGTGTTAATGGGACGAACCCAGTCGCATTCTTGCTTCCCATGCAAATCATAAATACGTACATTTGTATATTTCATGGGTATCATGTCAACATGTTTTAAAGTGATGTACAGTAGCTCTCATTACATGTATATGAGCGGAGTCTCAGCTGGAGGAGGAGGAGACAGTGGATGGTGTGACATCTAGGTGAGACAGCTGCCAAGCAACAAAACTGGATCTTTTTAACGAGACATTGGGGCATTTTCAGCTGTGTTAATGGGCAAAACTGGGTATCATGTGTTTGTGGTGACAAACCAGGATTTTTTTTATCTTGTTTGGGTTCTTGTTTGGATCTTGTTTATGGCAACAAAATTGGGAATTTTTGACAAGATGTTGGGACGTATCCAGCTGTGTTTGTGGTGACAAACCAGGTATTTTGAACTACAGGTCAGCACATTTCCAGCTGTGTTTATGTTGACAGGACTGGATATTTTTTAATTTGTAGCGATCAAACTCGGTATTTTAAGTCAAAACATGTTTTCCTGACCCTAACAAAGTGGTTTTTGTGCCTGAACCTTACCACACATCAGTCACAGAGTTGTCACAGCATACATTTTAGAATTAAAATGACAATCTTTTAACATATCCACTAAAATTTTGCAGCCATGTATGTTTATGCAAACCATCAATATGTTACATTTGTACAATATTATGTAGCAGATACCTTAAACGTTACATTCCTTCATGTAAATACAGTGATGGGTCACTGAGGAACACCCACGACTAGTGGCTAAAAGTTGTTGGAAACAGAATGATGGGTCGCTACAAAACACCCAACTTTTATTGTTTGTTGGATTTGAACAATGGTCTGCAGGTGTCTGCAGCTTCCGTAGCACAGTGTCTCGGTGCTATTCCCAGTAAAAACCCAGTGATGGGTCGCTTAAAAACAACCACGTTTAGTGGCTAAAAAGCTGCTGGAAATACAGTAACATCAGCAACGTCTCGGTAAAAACCAGCCACTTTTTGTGGCACTATCCCCAGTGGAAACCCAGTGACAGAGTGCTCTAAAAACACTCACATTTAGTAGCTAAAAAGCTGCTGAAAATACAGTGGCAGGTGGCTAAAAACACCGCTGTTGGGTGGCTAAAGAGCTGCTGGAAATACAGTGACGTTTTGCTAATTAACACCTAAATTTAGTGGCTGAAAAGCTGCTAAAAATACAGTAACATCAGCAGCGTCTCTAGTAAAAACAACTGCTTTTTGTGGCATTTTCCCCGGTGGAAACTCAGTGACAGGGTGCTCAAGAAACACCCATGTTGGGAGGCTAAAAAGCAGCTGGAAATACAGTGACAGGTGGCTAAAACATCACTGGCGGGTGACTAAAGAGCTGCTGGAAATACAGTGATGTGTCGCTACAAAGCACCCACGTTTAGTAGCTAAAAAAACTGCTGGAAATCTAGTGACGTGTTGCTACAAAACACCAACATGAAGTGGCTAAAAAGCAGCTGGAAATACGGTAATGTGTTGCTACAAAACACCATAATTTAGTGGCTAAAAAGCTGCTGGAAATACAGTGATGTGTTGCTACAAAACACCAAAACTTAGTGGCTAAAAAGCTGCTGGAAATACAGTGACATGTTGCTACAAAACACCAAAATTTAGTGGCTAAAAAGCAGCTGGAAATACGGTGACATGTTGCTACAAAACATCCATGTTTAGGGGTAAAAAGCAGCTGGAAATACAGTGACGTCAGCAACGTCTCAGTAAAAAACACTGCTTTTTGTGGCACTATCCGCAGTGGAAACCCAGTGACAGAGTGCTAAAAAAAACACCCACATTTAGTGGCTAAACAGCTGCTGGAAATACAGTGACAGTGCTTAAAAACAACCAGTTTTATTGTGTATTGGTCTCAAACAGCAGCTTGGCAGGTGTCTCGCCTCTGTGACACCATCATCCCCTCCATCTCACATGATGATATGATACATGAAACATACCAACGTATCTGTGGTGTCATAAATATACATGAACATATATATTTTGGAAAAGTTATTTTGTTAACCCTTTGAAGCCCATTATCAGTCCAAGAGCAGCTGTAAAGTGAGTTTTTGTCTCCTTTACATCCCATAACTCATCAGAACTTTGTTAAATGGGAAGCATTTAAAAACCATATCTCCCACGCACCACATGGGACACTGTTGATATGGTTTTAAACGCCTTCCTCCTTCACATGAATTTCTCTCGACGTGTTTCAACAGTCTGGTGGTTGACTGGTCGTGGTTTGGTCACGACAAATGACAGGGTGAGGCTGCCTGTCGTCGTAGTGGGGGGGCAGCAACATCCATCGCCCGCTGATGTAGCGCCGCGTTGTAATGTAGTGGAAGCAACTTATACCTCGCGGAGACAGCGCACATATTTTAGTTTCCTTTCCCCCCTTCATCATAAACAGCTGTTTGTCCGTCATTGGAGGACGGGGGTGTCAAGCGAGGCTGGTCCGTGTGGCAATTGGTTCAAGATTAAGTTTTCTGCAAATCGGTGGAAGCCCAACCAGGAAGAGCAACACACACACACACACACACACACACACACACACACACACACACACACACACACACACACATCTCGCAGGCAGCGCCACCGACCGTCCTCTCTCCACTCCTCCCCAGCTCTCCCAGTTACGGAGCTCTGCCATCGCACCAGTCCGGCGGCTTCCTCCCCCTCCACCTCCACCGAGCGGATTTGTTCGACGGTTCCCGGCTGGCAGGAGGAAGCGTGTCGGCGAGCCGTAAGTTCCCAGCTGCATATTTCGTGTTGGTATATCGCCTTGAATGTTTGAAGTTGCTCCGACTGCCCAGCCGTCCAGAGAGGAGCGCAGAACCCATTTTTCGCTTCGTGCACCAGAAGCGATACACGGGGCTGCTGCTACGTGCCAGATCCTCCGGGGCTCCACCAGGACCGGGATCACTACAGCCACCGTGTCGGAAACACGGAATCCGGTTAGAAAATGTGATCAGGAGGGGTGACTGCCCTTTATTTTGCTCGGTGTGTTTGGTGTGTGTGTGTGTGTATTCGGGTAGCCCCCCCTCCTCCTCCCCTCTCCAGCCCATATTTAGAGCCTGGCTACTTCAGATGGGCAGCTACGTCAAGCTGTACTGTATCCCATCCTACTGTATCGCTCGGCCACTGTATGTATATATGCGTGTATATGTGTTTACCCCGTGTGTGCATTATGGGCTGCGTGCATGCGGAGCTTCCTCGACATCAGCGGATGGTGCTGGAGCTCAAGGCTGCGGTGCAAGTCTGAAGGAAACAAACACAGTGACCTCATGTTGGAGATTCTTGTGTCTTGATAAAGCTCCACATGCCTCGTGTCGGGGCTGTGACACGGGGAATGTAAAATAAGAGGCTGTGTCTGATGCCACTGGTCACCTTGGCAGGTTATTTATTTTTGATGGCTCCACCTGAAAGTTGAAAGGAGGAACATGTGAAGTGGAGGAGGTGTTAATGTACAGGTGTGATGAGTTGTCTTCTATAAGGTGTGCTGCTGATTGGTTGGATAATTTAGAGGGTTATAAACATTTCTTTTGTTTGTTTGTGGCACCTTAAAATGAAGCCAGTTTTATATTTCTGGCACCTCATCATATCAGCTGGATGACACGTTAATGTACAGGAGTAATATTTGCTGATGAGTACATTACACTGTGAAGAGTTGTTTTCTATAAGGTGTGTTGCTGATTGGTTGGATAATTTAGTGGTTTATAAATATTATTTATTGGTTTGTGACACCTTAAAATGAAGCCAGTTAAATGTCTGACCCCTTATATCCTCCTGAGACTCTGTGTCCTCATGTGAGGAACATTTGAAGTGGATGAGGTGTTAATGTGCAGGTGTAATACTGGCTGATAAGCACATTACATTGTTTTCTATGAGGTGTGTTGTGTGGTGCTGATTGGTTGGATAATTTAGTGGTTTATACACATGTTTTCTTTGGTTTGTGACACCTTAAAATGAAGCCAGTTTCACATGTCTGACCCCTCATCATATAAGTTACAGCCTCATACACTTGGTATCAACATGTGTATCTGTGTAAAAACCAATATGGCCTATACAAGTGGTTCTCAGATGGTGTGCTGTGGGTTTCTGTGATAACTACACATTATTATTGTAATATTCAACTGGGCCTGTATGAAGTTATTTATTTTTGATGGCTCCACCTGAAAGTTGGTGTTAATGTACAGGTGTAATATTATGCAGGTTGTTTTTTTTTGTTTTTTTTTTTGTTGTTGTTTTTTCTGGATGTATAAAAGCAGATTGTTGGCGTCCTCAAAGTATGTGTCCATTCCTGTAAGGTATTCATATTTCTTTTGTGTGTAACGGTCCTCAGATCAATAGAATCATGAAAATTAAAAAGTTGTGAGTATAGTTTTAACAGGATATAGTATGTGCGGAGTGTCTTGCCGAGTGAACCAATCTGTGTCTTTCCTGAGTCAATTCAGGGTGTAAAACTCTTTAATTTTGTAAAAAAAAAAAATTATGGGGTGCACAAGTGGATGTAGTAAATATTAAGTGGGGTGTGTCCCCTGCGTCCCCCAAAATCTACACCTGAGTGTTGTCACAGTGTAGGAATTCCTAACAGCGATACAATACCTTTATAAAAAATATCAATCTCTGATACATATTTGGTACCACGGGGAAAACTGACATCAAGGGCCTGCAAGTTGAGTTTCTTATTCAAAGATAAATCTAAAAAGGCTATAACATGACAACAATGACTTTCCTTTCCTTGGTTAGTAGCAGAGAACAGCAGAATGACTGAAGTAAACAACAATAAAAGCGTAATGAAAGCACAACTGGTTGTAGAGTATTGATACAGCTGAAAATGAGTATTTAAACAGTCTTAAATATTCTGAATGTAAAGATGTAATGTTTTTGACTACACTAATATGGGTGTAGGGCAATGCAGTTTTTCAGGTTAAGGGTCCAAAGTAAATATAGATAACGCTGTGGAAGGCCTTGCTTATTTTAAATTTCGCACAGTCCCTTGTTTATCTTGTTATAAGGACAGATTTTTAAGTGTTCATGAATGTCTTTGTTAACAGCTAGCATTCATCACTGGTCTTAAAACAGTTCATGGATGCTCCATAACAGTAAAACATAGCTATAATCACAAATGATCACGTCTGCAGTAGTTTAAATACATTTATAAAAAGGATCATCAACATAAACCACAGCACACTTAGACAGACAGGGGCAGCAACAGGGAGGTGACAAAGGCCCGAGTAGCTCATCTCTCCCTGTGGATCCAAATAACCTGTGGAGGGAGATATAAGTTAGTATTTATGTCACAGAAAATGACTTAAATAATGTGTTTCTTTATGTCCATGTGGCTCAAGTGTCTTTAATTCATGGATCCGAAATGCTTCCCTTCTTCCCTCCTCAAATCACCCTCTCTTGGTTTGGGTTGTACTTTTCCAATGCCAACAAATTTAAGGGATAAATAAATAGTTTTTAAACCTGCTGTACATGTTGAGAAATAGCTGAAGTTGCTCCGCTCTCTGGCGCTTTAAGGCTTTAAATTGATTTATTATTACTGCTGAACATTTGACCATCTAAATCCACCTCTGCTACTGGGCCACTGCTGCTGCTGGTCGTGTGTTGTCGCTGCTGTGGACTGTGTTGTTCTTTACCACAAGGTCACTGGTTTCATTCATGTTTTGTCCTCTCATGTTTCTATGTGTCTCCTTACTAAGCCTGCCTCAGGAATAGAGCTGCAGTCATTAATCAAGGAAATAATTTACAGATTAATCAACAGTGAAAATAATTGTTAGTGACAGCTGTACTAAAGAATCACCCCTCAAGTATATAAACAGTTTTTCAATTGAAATTGAATTTGTATTACAATACAATTTGTAAATCCTGTATATGTTATTCATTATAAATGATTTAAAACCCTTATCTACAAAGTATTTATTACCCTTAAGTACAGGGAAATATCTAGTAAATTAAAAGAATTCACAGGCAGTGTATTTATACCTATTGAGGATCCATAGTTTGCTTAAAATAACAATAATAAAAATAATGATAATATAACAATAATAATAATTAATATAAATAAATAATTTATAATAAATACTAATAATGATAAACTTTATTTGTGTAGCACTTTTCTAAACAGTTACAAAGTGCTTTATGAGACAAATAAAGTAGTTTACACCATCAAGATAAAAACAGCAGTTAAAACATTGAACACAGGCTGAGACCAGATAAAACAGAGTCCGTAATAATAATAATAATAATAAATAAATAATTTAATTGATAAAAGAATGATAGAAACTAGATACAACAGGTTTACTGTAAAAAAAAAAAAGTGACAAACTATCAACATTCAGTGAGCGGCGCTATGGCAGGTGTCACAGTACACGACATTTCACAGGAGGCAACTGATGATTTTTGGGGACATAACGATCAGATGTCATTGAGAAGTAACCAAAAGGGCCTAAACTACACATTGGAGGGATATATTCATCATTTTATTGTTGAGAAGGTCGATGAAAAGCTTAAATTACAAGCCAACATTTACAGGTCACAGTGTTACGCTTGTGAAGCGCATCTGGTTGCCGTCACCATCAAAGACAACAAGTTAAAGTGCCACTGAAGTTAAGGTTTTTGGCTCAGAATATGAGAAAAGGATAACGGCCTTTTTACCATCTTTACCAAGAGTGTCTCTCCTTAGGCGGATTTGATGACGTGGCCTCGTAGCTGTGGAGCTCTAACGGGAAATGTCCTGTTTCCCATTGTAACGAGGCTTGCTGTAGGAACAGTTAGGAGGGTCCTACCTGAGGAGCGCAGGCAGCAGCTAGGCTCAGAGGGCGTTAGTAAATCTATGATGTATGTTGGAGTACCAGCACGTAGGGCTTTGAAATTAATTAGTAAAAGTTTAAAATCAGTTCTATACTTAGAGTTTATTTAATCCGTATCACTGTATTGATATAATGCATAATTAAGGGTTGAACTTTTGTCCTCACAAGTAACAAGATTTCATTGTTCGCCTCCTAGTGTGCGCTGGAAGACTGAAAAGACTTTGCCTTCTCATATGTAAAGACAATGTTAGTTGCACATTGTAAGACTTTGCAAAGACTGGAGTCACTATTTGCAAGACTGTAACTAGATTCCTTCCTTTCCTTTCATAGTAACACTTCCTCATGTGTCCACAAAAACATGTAACTCCAGAAACACAAGATAAAAGGCGTCACATGTCGACATTGTTCTTGTCAATTCAGCATCAATACAAGCCAAACTGTGTTTGTCTACATTTTGGATTTTGTCCCCTCAGCTCACCGCCAGCCTCTGTTGGTTAGCTGTGTTGTTTCACTGTGAGGAGACTGTGGGGTTTTCTCACTAATATAAATGCTGGTTGGTGAATCAGATACACATCAAATTAAATGTGGACTCTTGTTCTCTCCACAACTCCACCAGTTTCTCCTCCTTTCCTACTGGAGTACTGAGCCTCGTTATGTTCCTGCTCCCTCCTCAGAGTCCCCTCCATGTTTACTGTCTGCCTTGTTTGCTGCTTCCTGTTTGGTGCTGAGAGAGTGCAGCTATTGGCTGTTGACAATGTCCACGTCATTTAACGTCAGTATTTGCATGAGCCAAGACTAAAAATGTATGTGATATTTCAAACAGGATTGATTTCATAGTAGGGCTGCTCAATATAACGACGATGTACAATATAGTGTTATTTTTTTAAGCAAGATGTAAATTTAGACAATACCGTTTATATCGATATAGGGTCAAGTCTCACAAGTTCTCCATCAACACACAGAGCTGATCTGTCTGTTCATTAGTC